>BSBK01000529.1:8390000-9027500 GCA_027943335.1 Chamaecyparis obtusa
ACGGGCAACATATTATCATGGTCTATACATAGTAGCCTTACCCAAGGGATAAAGGGTGCCACTCTACTCTGAGAGGGCAGGGAGATCAGACATGGTAGGTGACAAGATGGGACCACCGCCCCCACCACCACCACCTCCACATGATGGGGTGAGTGAGTCCTAGGTCTAGGGCTTTGATGTACAGACATATCCTAAGACATTATCTAGATTTTGGATCTCACATTGTACTTGTATCATGATTTATATATATGAGATGACTGGATTTTTTATTTATCTTGTGTACTTATCTCACTTGTGATGGATGTTTCAATATATTGTCTTGTTATATTGCTCAAATGTATGATATATGCTTATAAATGCTCATGTATAGTTTCTCTCATGGATGTATGATTAGTTCTCATGTTATGATATAGACTCATGATTTTGAAAATGATCTCTTTATGATATAGATATGATGATAAGATTAACCCCTTGCGATGATGAGAAAAAAGGATGCGATATGAAAGACAAGAAGTGAAAGACATGATCGAGAAAAAGCGAAAGGTGAGCGCAGTTGACCAACAAGTCCATGAAAGAAGAAAGGATAGCTCTCTCCATATGCAAGATGCAAAACTAAACTAACATGAACCTAAGAATGCAAGCTACTATGAAAATTGGTTTACTTGCAAGGTCACAAAGCCATTAGACTCTAATAATCATCATCGATCTTTATTGGCAGCGTCGCAAGATCATACAATACACACTATTATAACTATGTGTATCTGAATATGATCTGTATTAGATAGGGATGTGGGAATCCCACCTAAGCATCAAAGACATGTAGGTCAAGATGACTAGTGCAGTGAGGCTCCCTAAGTTTGGTATAGCAAGATTATGCTTGCATCGAGACACAAGGAAGTCAAGATGACTACAAGCATGCACTTGTGAAAAATAGTCAAGGATAAAAGATTGTAGATCCTAGTGTCAAGTGGAACAAGCATAAATGCTCATGACAGTTAAGATCAACAAAATATACCCACAGGTAGAAAATAAACAAAACACGTCCTCATGCCTCGAGTCTTGTAGCCAGGCATCATCGAAAACTATTAGGGAGAGAACACTCATCAAAGAAATCATCATAGACAGCATACAAAGAAATAAAGTCAAACAAGCCTTAGTAAGTCAAGTGTTTAAGTGTGTGTGTGTGTAGGTCATAGAGTCAAACTTTGAGTATCGCATCTTCCAGTGAGAAATATTGTATCATTCTAAACTACGGGTAAGATATCTGATAAGTGTTAAGAAACACTTGATGCTAGGGAAGTGTTGAAAAACATAGTTGGGAAGGTGTTGAAAAATGCCATTTGCGAGGTGTCCTAAAGAATAATGCATCCAAGAGACCAAAACTAACACAGTTATGCCCCCAAGACAAAGACAAAGACCAATTCCAAACCAAGGCAACAAGAACAAGGCATGATGGAGAAAGGCTAAGTGTTGAGGATGTGTGCTAAGAAATAGGTGTACAAAAGCCTCAAGTAGCGCCTGTTTCCAAGTTTTCACCACTTGGATGATTTTTTAGGATTTTTTTTATTTTTTTGTATTTTTGCTTCCAAGGCGCCTGTTTCCAAGTTTTTACCAAGGCACTTTTTCTATTTTTTTGAATTTTTTGCTATTTTTTTATTTTTTTTGGTATTTTTGGAATATATAATTTTTTTGGAGATACATCAAAGTGCCTATTGCTAGATTTTCACTAAGATGATCATTTTTTCAGGACATTTTGAAATTTTTAGAATTTTTGATAATATATCATTTTTTTTGGATTTTTTCAAGATCAGTAAGTATGTACAGAGGATGCCCCCAGATAGAACAGGCATCATGGATAGAACTTCTTCAGGTGAAAGACATTGATAGGATCACGGAGTTGTTCTCCCTCTTCAGTAGATAATACATAAGCACCTGTACCAAAAGTTATAGTAATGATGTAAGGTCCAAGCCAATTAGGTTTGAATTTACCCTTTTGATCTCTATGTTGCTGATTCTTAGGATTTTCTCGTAGGACAAGATCTCCCACTTGGAATTCTCTAGGGTGAACCTTTTTGTTGAAGGCCTTGGACATGTGCTTTTGATAGACCGTCATATGGTCAAATGATTCTTGTCTTTTCTCATCTAGAATTTTGAGCTCTTGAAGTCTCATGGCACGGTAGTCTTCATCTGTAACTAGACCTTTGAGGGAAACTCTAAGTGAAGAAATCTCAACCTCTAAAGGTAACACAACTTTAGCACCATAAGGGAAAAAGGAGTAGCCCTAGTAGGAGTACGAATACTTGTTCTATAAGCCCACAAAGCTAGATTTATCTATAAATGTCAATCTCTACCATTCTTATGAATTGTTCTATGTAGGATTTTAAGAATGGTCTTGTTTGAAGCCTCTGCTTGACCATTTCCTTGCGGGACATAAATGGAGAACCAATGTTGTTTAATCTTGAATTTCTGGTAGAGTTGCTTTAGGTCCTTATTTTTGAATTGACCTCCATTGTCAGTGATAATCTCAGAAGGCACTCCATATCGATAGATGATATGGTTCAGGATGAATATAGAAACTGTCTTGCCCGAGGCAACAGAAAGTGGGACAGCTTCTACCCATGTAGTAAAGTAGTTAGTAGCAGTGATGATAAATTTGTGTCCACCTGATGAGTTGGGATGAATCTACCCAACAAGATCAAAGGCCCAGCACTGAAATGGCCAATGAGATATAGAAGGAATAAGCTCCTTGCCTGAAGCATGTATTAGGTGACCATGTTTTTGACACTTTTCACATGATTTTGCAAAATCTACTGCATCCATATGCATGGTAGGCCAATAGTACCCTACCCTAAGCAACCTTTGGGCCATGGAAAGACCATTGGAATGTCCCCCACAGATGTCCTCATGAATGTCAACTAACGCTTGATCAGATTCTTCCTTTTTTAAGCATCTAAGAAGTGTCCCATCTAGACCCCTCCTATGCAAATCACCAGAGATAAGGGAATGGCGAGAGGCATTTCAGATAAGGTTTCTTCATTTAGATTGGTTAAAGGTATCTGGGATAATGCCATCATGAAGGTATGAGTAAATGGCACCATATCGGGATGATTCATGACCGACAAGGGTACATATAACATGGCTTTCTTGGGAGTCATAGATAGGGTAATATAGCTCTTCCACCAGGAATTCAAATCTGGATTCATGCTACTCTAACTAAAGAAGTGAAGCAAGTGTGGCCATTACATGAGTTGCTTTATTTTCTACTCTAAGGATTTTCTAAAACATGACAAATGTGAAATATTGTCTCAATGAATCAACCATTTTCTTATAAGGTACCAGTTTTTCATCTTTTGTTTGATATTCTTCATTGACCTAGTTGATTATCAGATGTGAATCCCCATAGATGTGTAGCTCTGTGATTCTCCATTCTATGGCCATCTTAAGTCCATTTTTCAAAGTTTCATACTCAGCAATGTTGTTTGTACATGGGAACAATAACTTGTAAGACTTAGGAATCGTATTCCCATGAGGAGAAACAAACAAGACACCAGCTCTTGAACCATTTTGCATAAAATATCCATCAAAGAACATCTTCCATGTTCTCTCACTCATGTACATGAGGTGTTCATCTGGAAAGTCAACTTGAATAGGTGCACTATCTTGAATTGGGAAATCAGTCAATTGATCGGCTATGGCTTGTCCTTTTATAGCTTTACGCTCAATGTACTCTATGTCAAATTTTGAAAGAATCATCATCCATTTAGCAGGTCTACCTATAAGGGAAGCCTTACCGAGCAAATACTTGAGAGGATCAATTTTTTCTATGAGGTGTACTATGTACACAAGCATGTAATGTCACAACTTTTGAGAGGCAAACACCACTACAAGGCAAGCTTTCTCAATATTGGTGTAGTTAACCTCATATGAAACAAGTGTATGGCTAATGTAATATATGACTCTTTCTTTCCCATGTTCATCAAGTTGAGCTAGTAATGCCCCCAAGGAAGATTTTGTTGTTGAAACATACATAATAAGTGGCTTCCCTGGGATAGGAGCCATTAAAATAGGAGGATTTGCCAAGTGTTTCTTGATTTGGTCCATGCTCTTTTGACAATCCTCATTCCAGACACATTTAACTCCCTTATGTAAGTTCTTATTGAGAGGTTGAGCTCTATCTTCCAGCTGTGAAATGTACCTCCTTATGGATTGAAGATGTCCTTGAAGACTCCTCATTTGACTAATGTTTTTAGGAGGTGGCATATCCATGATTGCTTGGACTTTTTCATGGTCTACCTCTATTCCTTTTGCTGAAATAATGAATCCTAGAAGTTTTCGAGAGGTGACACCAAATGCACACTTCTTAGGATTTAACCTTAATTGAAATTGTTCCATGCAATCTAGAATGACTTCTAAATCACCTAAGTGTGTGTCTCTTTTCTTAGATTTGGCCAAGGTATCATCCACATAATCTTCCATGTTTTTATGCATCGTATCATGAAAAATAGTTGTCATAGCTTGTTGATAGGTGGCTCTTGCATTTTTTAATCCAAAAGGCATAAAGTTCCAACAATAGGTACCCCATGCACAAGTAAATGCAGTATTTTCTTGATCTTCAGGAGCTATATTAATCTGATTATATCCAGAAAAACCATCCATCAAGGAATAGATCTCATAACCCGCAGTCATGTCCACTATCATGTCTATATTAGGGAGTGGAAAATCATCATTTCGGCATGCTCTATTGAGATCTCTAAAGTCTGTGTAGATTCAAATGGATGTCACGTTTGGAAACTAGTACAATATTTGATATCCATTCAGCATAGTCAATAGCTCTTATGAATCCTACACTAAGAAGTTTTTCTAATTCTACTTTGACTAGAAGAGCTATATGAGGACGCATTTTTCTTAATTTTTATTTGACTAGTTTCACACCTGGAGCTATGGACAAGTGACGCATAATAAGATTAGTGTCCAACCCTGGCATATCTGAATAAGTCCATGCAAAATTAATCTTCTTTCTCTATAAGAACTTGGTGTATGCTTCCCTTTCTTATGTTGACAAGGACTAAGCCAACTGTATCATCTATGGAGCCTCATTTGTACCCAAATTGACTGGTTGTGTTGGCTCAACAAGCACTGAAGATCTGTCTTGAAAGTAACTTAGGAGATGATCAAGTACCTCATCCTTAGGTGCCTCAAAGAGGTTTTCACCCTTGGATACATCATTTCTTTTTACTATTTTTGGTTTTGACACCACCACACAGTAGTTTTTGTAAGGAAACTCAGGTGCGGAAACAACTTCCTACGCTAATCTCTATAGGAGAGTATTGTGCAAATTCTTTTAAATCCTTACAAGTTCAAATTTGTTAACTACTTGAACAAAGATATTGCAACCACATACCATACATATAGAAAAATAAAGAATGACACAATGATATACCCTGGGGAAACCTTTCGGTAAAAACCCCAGCACTCCAAAACCTGCACAATTTATTGATCAAAACTATTACAGCTTACAATACACTTGCAATGCAAGTTCTTTCAGAAGATTTCTAAACCTTTGAAGAAAAATCACGGTAGCATAAAACATTCCAACAATACACTCGCATCACTTCTCTTCACAACCCTAAAAAAGCTTATATCACGCACTTCACTTTTTAGGGCTACTCCCAAAGATAACCGTATTAGGGTTTTACCATTCTCTGAGAAAATAGGAACCCCCAAATTTTTTTGTATAGTACTCAAATTTATTAGTTGCCACATGTCTTCACCTATCATTGAATCTTCTTGACATAGCGCTTACGTGTCATAGGAATCTGTCATAACCATTTTAGCCATGATCTCCTTACACACAATTCAAGATGCCGACACATCAACATTATTTGCAAGAAATACATTTTACAAAACAAATAATAAGAATAGGAATTATCCAAGGTTGAGACACCTTATTCCTAATAGTTTTTGCCATCAGAACTCCTATTCTTTTTATTTTATTTTTATTTTATTTTATGACTAAGGTACTTGATGTTTGGATCTGTCATGCTAGTAGCCTGTTCACTGTTGGAAGAGACTATGAGTTTAATTGCATTCAGGTAACAAGTTATCTCATAGTCATTCTGGAATGTCAAGAGCTCAAGTTCTTGATAACGTTGGGACCAATCAATGAGATTAGGGTTAGAAAGAGGTAATTCAATGGCAAGTTCAAGGTTTTGAATATGGATGATGTCATCTCTAGTGATCAAAGAGTCAGAGTCTATCAAGTATTCTTCTAAGCTACCCAAATCAAGATTCATCCTATCAAGTGAAGAATAGTCCACGAAGGCAACACGTGGGCTCCAATCCTCCAATCCCACACATGAATCATTAGCTACCTCAGCATGATAACTATAAGTAAGGATGACATCAACATCCATGTCGACTGTGGAGGAATTAGATAGAGACTCTCATTCATACTCGTGTGAATTTGTATCTGAATCTTCACTGGGATGTTTACACCATGCATGTTTAGGATGTCTGTATGTGGAGGCTCTAATGTCACCAAGGGTAACACCTTTTCAAACATTGTTCTTGTATTGATGTTCTTGGATAGGATCTTCTATACTTGATTCATCCTGTTCTAGGCTTGAAACTATCACATGAGCAACTGGATTATCTGAATCTCCCCAAAGGAGATTAGTGGAAGGGACCCAATCTTCACACATATCTTGTTTATTTGTCAAATTTGGCATGTATTTTGGTCCATCTACACTATCAGACTCATCAAGGATAGGAGAAGTTTTCTTGTTATGATTTGCAAATCCTAGGCCAACCGTCTTCTTAGAGTTGCGTCCAAAAATAGCATGATCGAGAGGTTCAGATCTAGCATCCAATTTGTGACTAAGAGGACCATTTCTTGGACAGCCCATATTTTTGACAAAAGTATACCCTCTTCCATAAGCCTTAGGAGAGGGAGAGAAGTTCTCATTGTGCATATATTTATCTTCTTTATAAATCCAGTCTTTAACAACTACCTCTTCTTTCTCATCTTCGATAGGTACTGAAGACTCTACAAATGTGCCAAATAACATCATAGCTGAAGAGGAAGGTTTTATCTCTTGTGAAGGCTTACCATAAGACCTAGGTGAAATTGATAGGTTTGCAAAGGAGTCAAGTTGATACCCCCCCATGCCAAGGTCTAATGTCTTGAATCTGTCTTTGTGCTGTGCTAGAGTCACATTGAAACCTTATGCTTCTTTGTTGAGGGGAACATGAGTCCTTGCTGAAATTGAGTTGACAGATAAAGTGTTATCCCTGGGTATACAAATTTCTACTCCATTATAGGGGAACTTAACACACTAATGGTAGGTAGATGGCACTGCTTGCATATCATGGATCCATGGTCTACCAAGTAAGATGTTGTATGCCAGAGGACTAGCATCAACAATTTGAAACAAAATATCCTTCTCAACAAGGCTAATCCTAATAGGAAGGATGGAAAACCCTTTGGAAGTTCTTTCTGCCTCATCATAGGCTTTGATTGCAATCTTCTTTTGGGCATCTATGACTTCTTCTGAGTAATCCAATGTCTTTAAAATACTTAATGAACAAATATTGAGCCCAACACCCCCATCTATCAACACACGCCTGACACAAATTTTGTGGATCACGACTTTAATATGAAGGGCAAGATTATGCGAGTGGCTCAAAGCTTTATCATCATCCTCTAAAAAAGTAAGGTAATGAGGGCTAGCAATATGATTGACCATGTTTTGGAATTGATTGACATCTAAATTTTTAGGGACATTTGTTACGTGCAAGGCATCCTCAAGGAATTGCTTATGTCTTGGGGACAACTCTAAGAGCTCAAAGATTGAAATCTGAGCTAGGGTTCTCTGCAACTAATCAACAATATTATAACTCATTTTGGGATTAACTGCTAGTTTTGTGCTGACATTCTTGGGTGCCACTTGCTTTGGTTTATTGGACTGACTTGAGTTGGGTCCTCTAATGACAACAGGACCTTGACTTCTCATGACATCATTAAGAGCTTGGGATGACATCCTAGAGTGAGGACCCCTTAGCACCATAATAGGTTCTTAATCAAAGATAGGAGGAGAGTCCACATCGAGATCATAACCATAGGGATCCTTGTTCCTCATCATGTTGAGATTTTCCTCCACAACTTTGAGCATGTTGACAACATTCTCTGTAGCTGTGTAAGTGTAGTTGATCTCAAGCTTGCCACTCTTTGGTTTAGAGGTTTCCCCCTTCTCATGCTTGGGCAAGGGTTCTTTGAAAGCCTTATGATCAGCATTGGTGTTCAAACCATCCACCTTAAGTTTTCCATTCTCAATGAGATCTTGGATGATATGCTTTAGTTTCCAACAATTTTCAATAGTGTGTCCAATGCCATTATGAAACTTACAAAAGGCTTTTTCATCCCACCAATGTGGCTTAACATTAGGTATGTAATGCTTTGTGGGATCTTGAGGATGCACAAGATTGTTGGCAATAAGTGTTTTGAAGACATCCTCATATGAATTGCCAAGATTTGTAAAATGATGCCTCTCTTTCTTAGGCCTATCTTGGTATCTTGGCTTATGTTCATCTTGGTTGGATGTGTTGAGCTTCATTTCTTAAACAATGCTAGACAAGTGAAGAACAACTTGATCTTTAGGTTGAGAGGAGTCCACAACTCCACCATTGACCACTTGTTTGTTCTTATTCCAATGTGTGTTCTTCCCTTTATCCTTGTTAGCATTGTTGTTATTTTGACCATTGTTGTTATTATTTCCATGTCTGGTCAAAATTCCTTTCTCTCTCAAGACATCCTCAATCCTACACGTGGTCTCAACCATGGTGTCAAAGGAATCAAAGACCATTTTCCTAACTTCATACTGCATCTCAGGAACCAAGTTACTAATAAGGATGCCAATCTTCTCCTTTTCAGGAATGGTCCTGGAGTAGTGAGAACACTGTCGTCTCCACCTTTGCAAGAAAGTGACAAAGGATTCCCCTTGATTTTGTTTTAAGTTACATAGGTCCAACATGGTGATGGATCTTGAAAGATTGTAGGTGAAGTGTTGGAATAATCTATGAACAAGCTCTTTGAAGGTCTTGACAGGGGGAGTTATATTGGTGAACCATTCCATTTCTTGACCTTTGAGACTCCTTGGGAACAACCTCATGAGATAGGAGTCATCTTGATGAAACTCAAAGCTCATAATGTAGAATTGACACACATGGTCATGTGGATCCCCATTACCATCATACTTGTCATATTGGGGAATTTCCACCTTCCTAGGAAAATCTTTCATGCTCACACTCTTGTCAAAAGGATTAGGACAAGTTGAGTCAAGTGAGAATGAACTCTTAGGTGCCAATAGTTTTTCCATCATACTCTTCATTTGTCTGATCTCTTCTTCTTGAGATGGATTTAGCTTGTTAATCTTTCTGTCCACATCAAAGTTATAGGGGACTCTAGCGCCCTTGTTGATTAAGCTCTCTAGGAACTTGTCTTTGTTTTTCTCTAGATATCTCTCCACATAATGTTGGAAGAGTGGTTCTTGTTTCATCTTCATGAAGTCTTGAGCATTGAGATCAAAACTTGACCTACTACCTCCATGTTGGGAACCATGATGAGCATGTTGTGAGGGTTGTCTTGAGTTCCTAGGAGGCATTTGTCTCCTATAATGATCATGTTGGGAAGTCTTTCTTCCTCTAGGACTAGGAGATCTTGAAGGGGTTCTTGAATGCCTTCTTCTTCATGGGGTCCCAGAAGGAGTAGATTGTGGGGAGTTGTTTCCACTATTGACACCCCTATTGTTGAATTAAGCATTAAGCCATTGGGCCAAAAGTCTATCTTGTTCTTCTTGAGAGGCTTTCCTTTCCAATTCTAACAAGGCTTATCTCTCCACCTCTAGGAGTCTAAACCTCTCTTCCTTTATAGCTTGTTCATCTAAAAAGGCTTTCTTTTCATGCTCAATTCTTTTCAGCCTTTCACTTGTATACCTTGAAGTTTTTTGGAGTGGTGAACTTGGTCTTGAATGTTTGAACAAGTCATTGGTATACGCTGCATTCACATGAGCATCACAAGGTTCATTGTCTTGGTCTTCATGTTGTGACTGTTCTTCTTGGGGATCTCATCTCTTATACCTTTCACCCCTTTGATGTGCATCCAAATATTTGGTATTGATAAGGGGTGAGTCTGGTTGATTGTCATGAGAGGAATCACCAAATAGAATGTTGTCTCTATGTCTCTCAAATATGTCATCAAGATTTTTATCCATTGCTTCCCTCTCATGTCGATTCATTGTGTAACTCATGTCCATACTTGAGTGGGAAGATGCTAAGGGGCTACTCAACTCACTAAGAGTACTATTAGGATTAAACCAAACTTTGGACTTGCTCCTAGGTGATTGGTCAAACACAAGCTCTCTTCCTTTACATTTTTGGTGAGTTTGAATAGGGGGTGATTGGTTAAAGACTATCTGAGGTCATTTCCATTGATTCACTTGATACCTTGTCATAACTAACATGAAAGGAAAAGCACTTGGTGATAAGATGACCCTAAGAAACATTGGTATCGAACTACGATAGTAAAAGCATTCAATTTTCCAAAAGAGAGATGGTAAGATAGAAAATTTGCAAATGGTATAAACCAACACTACCACAGAGGTGCCCAATTAATAGATAAGTATCCTAACACATATGGATTAAGGATGATTTACCCAAATTATACTTGAGTGAATTGGACAAGAGATTACTAAGACTCTCCAAGTGTGTTATCAAAGAATCCAAAGGTTGGTCTTTTCAACAAGGATGATTTCTAGCTTACCGATTCCAAGCAAGGTCACTTGTAAAATCAAAGATTACTAATCAAAGGGTCAAAACACAAGAATCCCAAGTGCAAATAGGCTTCAAACTATGAGGTAAGTGACCTACTATAATCTGGATCGACCCAGGAAAATTGGAAATGACACAAATTAGTAAGACAACAAGATGACTCTATGCAATAGTTCATAGGGTATCGGGATGATACAATTTGTCCAAATGATATTTCGCAAGAAGCAATATGATAGAATCCAGGTAGTTGATATGATAGAGTGTATAGTATGCAAGAGATATAAAATTAGCAACAAAGTATTGAGCGATAATATTCCAGTAGGTGTGCGATGATTGTTCAGTATCACACAACTCTTGACCAGTGAATGTGAAAAATCTAGTTTTGAAGGTAACTTGGTCAAAGTTGTAGGTTGATAAGCTCAATTTCTCAATTTCAAACGTAGTAATGGTAGAAAATAGATAGGTTTTCAAATAGTAAGGGATCAAACATGTCATAAAACACTTGAACAAGGGCAAAGAAACCTTGTCAAGACATGCACTTGGGATATCAAAATAGAAAAATCCTATGAGAACTACCATGATGTTTGATGTTCAAGAATGTTTACATAGGTAGATCACAATGAAGACAATTCAAGCACTTACTAGCCTAGAAAGACAAAGGCTCAATACTCAACAACTTGGCCCACACTTGATTTCCCATCGCCTCACACAAAGTGGTTGCCCACAATAGATATTGGCTTTGTCGTGGAAGTGCCAATGACACAACCAAAGGAACAAGATGGTGAGTAAAATCTTGGGGTGATGCGAGTTAGTCCACTAGGATCAATCCTTGCACCAAGATGTTGAGAGGAAAAATTGGGTAGCTTCTATCTAAGGTTCATAATAAGGGCTTCTATTTGCAACACCCCTCTTGCATCCTGAAGGGACCCCTTACCTTGCGGCAAGTAACGGACCTCGCGGCCACAAGAGTACCTTAAGCATTCTTGCTTAGCACTTTCCTCATGGTCACAATCCCACAAGTACTCAAACTAAGCGAAGACAAGTACTAAGTCTACCAAAGTTTTGTGTCCTTGATAGCCTTGAGTTTATAGTGGGTTGGAATAGTCAGGTATTAGTTTGTCCCCACTTGGGTCGTTCACCTTGATTGCTCAAGAGCAGGCTCGCTAAAGGATTCTAAACTAAACAAGAAGTGGATCAACCTTTGAAAGTTGGGATTTCTGGTTCACCATGAGGGTGAAGAGCATACTCTCCTATCTCAAAAGCCTTTCCCAAACACACCAAGCAAAGTTCAATTATCCCTCTTGCTTTCAAAATCTAAAGGTGGGTCAAGATTTATGGTTCACCACAAGGGTGAAGAGCATACTCTCCTACCACCAAAAGACTCCTATGACAAGACATTAAGTGCCTAAGGAAAATGAACTAGTATAATGCTGCACTTAAAAATGAAAGCAAAGAACAAGCACTTGATTGTTTTTATGCTTTGGGCAACCCTGCAAGAAAGATTAGTAGCCCTTGTGCATTTCAAGCTTTGACATACATTCTTTTTAGAAAATAATGCAAGCAATAAGGGCACACCTACAAACACAACTTGTTAGGCCCACAAAGGTTAGTATAGAAAAAACCAAGTATAATCTAAAAATGAATCTCTATCCTAACACAGCAAGTCAAAACCAGCAAGCAAAAAAATCCAAATCCTGCAAAGAAAGAACCAAAATCAATCACTGTCAGGCCTAGGCAACAGTTCTGTCAGAAAAAGTTTTGCACGATACTTCACAGTATAGGAGTGTGATACTTTTGTTTTGTATGACAGTTCAGACTGTATCCAAGCGACAAAGTACTGTATGGCTACGATATAAAGTCCTTTATGTTCGCATGATACTTTTACTAGAAAAGTATCACATGGGTATGTAAAGAAATGTCGTACGATACTATAAGACTTTCATATGATACTCTACTAGAAAAATAGAAAAAAAAAGCTGAAATAGCAAGCTAATAGTGACGAAAAAAAAAGTGCAAAAATGCAAGAAAAGAAAGGCAAAATAGAAGTGTTCTGCCCCACTTTAGAGTGCAAGGGTGTTTAGAGGGCTCTTAGCTAGAGCTATTAAGCATGCAACCTTACTTAGTAAACCATGCAATGGGAGATTCAAAGAGACAAGGGCAAGCATGCCAATATCCTCAAGAATCACAATAAAAGATGTAATGCAAACTATGCTAGACTGAAGATTCAAGAATGCAACTATGCTATGAAAATGAGAGTATTACAAGCCTTTACTAATTAAGCTATGTGAATTAAGCAAGAACATGAAAGGAAACTAAACTAAAATGCCAAGGAAACTAAGCTATAATGCAAGAATGAAGACTAGAATTCAACAAGATTTTCAAAGCTCCAAAGTCACCAAGAAAACCTATAGCACAACATTAGCATCAAGAGTGGGATCCTTTGAATGAGAAAAGATCTCTCCTCTTAAAGATAAATGGACTATGGATATTAACGGGTAAAAGATTTGATCAAGGGTGGAGTTTGAAAGTGGGATAAATCCTTGTGCACAAATCTCCTCCAATGAGAAAGAAGTGTTGACTTTTGTGCCCCATGTGAGACAAAAAGACATTTTCTTCTTTTTATAAAATAGGAATAATGCTTTATTTGTGCAACTTAGGATAAGAGGTAAGTGGGGGATTTTTATTTAATAAGAGGGGAGGGAATTCCTTTTAATTAAATAAAGACTAGGATAAAATGGTTAATCCATAGAATGTAATGGAATAAATGATAGAATTAGGATTTGATCAAGAAAATTGATTTGGATTGAAAATATTGCAAAGCATTGATTTAGGAAATTAATAAATTGAAGAATGGGGCCCAAAATCTAGGCGACCATTTTAGGGTGCATACAACATACACTCCATTAGAATGCAACCTTGTTCAAAGGATTTATACCTATGACTATTAGGCCAACCTCTGTTAAAAGGATTTTGACTATTACAATGGTTAGAAAGTAGCAGTAAAATTGATTTTAAAAACATACAACTCACTTTGCAAATATCAAATCCAATTCCATAGACATATGTTGGCTTACTGACTATGAACCTTTACCATCCCCATCATTGATCTTCTCAGAACTCTCTTCAAGCAATCACAATATTTCTCCTTCAGCCTTCTCTGCTTAGACAGTCAATAACATCAACAACACTTCCAACATCCTGTCTCTCACAATCTCTAGCTTAGGTTTCCTTAATACTTCCTCCATTAGGTCAATACATATTTTTCCACTTAATCTCCTTCGTAGATCTTAGGGTTAGGTCAGATTCATTGAATCAATCCTACTTTATGTTCTTTAGCTATCCTTCTAGAAATATATCAAATCTCTCAATAGATTTACAATAAAACATTTTACAATGCATTAAATGCTTTCATACAATCAATAAATAAATTCAACACATTTTACATAATCCAAGAATTCAACGATGTCGGCTTGAAATCTAAATTCTTCCTCAAATGCAAAATACTAATGCTCGGTTAGTACTATGTTCAACTTCTCGGTCTTCACTAGAAAGCTCGGTCACCTCAAAAATTGTTTCCTCAACTAATATTGTCTTCCTTAGCAATTAACTGGTGTTCAGTCAACACTAAATTTACTCGGCATATACTAGCTTGGTCGACACTAACAACACTCGGCTTAAACTAGATTTCTTCACTTTTGCTCAATTAAGCCTACCAGTTTAGTCTTCATTCATACTTAGATAAACAAAACATTATCTTATCATTGTGCCACATAATCAAGTAATCATTGAAGTATCAAGATAACTCAACCTTTCCTTAGGTGCTATTCTTACCAACCTTGCCTTTCCCCTTAGAAACACTCAAATAGATATAGTACTTTCTTAAATAGCAACAGTCTTACCAGTTAAGGTTTGAGATCAATGACAATACAATAATTGCTTCAATTGTAGTTTCTAACAATCTCCCTCTTTGGAATTGATGGCAACACCATATGAATATCACATGAATTACCAACCAATCCAAAACTTATATGTCCATTAGAAATATTTATAATATCCTTAGCTTCATTCTGATATAGCATCAATTAGCCATGCTTGTATGACCATCCACTGAATCTCTCCCTCTGTCTTGATCTTCTCATTCTGTGTATTCATCTGTGATCATCTCCCTCTTTGACAAAAATGCCAAAGCTGCAACAAAAACATACATCCTACAAATGTAGATATCATATCTTCAGTTCAATAACAGTATTTCTTCCTCTATCATCTTTTCTTATGACTGATTCTTGGCTTTGATGTGCTTTTCACAACTCTAGGCTGCTCCTAAAGTGTGACATGTTTATGGATCAACTTGTTAGATACTCTTTGCATCACATTTGATGTAGTGCTCCTAGCTTGACTAGGTAGCCTGAGTTAGGGGAAGGACTCCTAATTGACTTCTCAGGTATTCATGAGCTTCTTTAGGTAAATCCTTAGTGAATATGTCTATTATTTGTTCCTTTATATTCACATATTCCATTCGGACCTCTTTATCTTGTACCAGTTCTCTCAAGTAATGATACTTGATGGCAATGTGTTTGGTCTTTGTGTGCATCACTGGATTCTTAGAGATGTTGATAGCACTTGTGTTGTCATAGAAGATGACAACTAGTTCAGTGATTTCTTCTTTCATGCCTACCAACAATTGCTTTATCCATATCAAGGTTGAACAGTTCACAGCTACAACCACATACTCAACTTCAGCAGTAGATTGGGAAATGTAATTCTATTTCTTGCTTGTCCAAGAGACTAATCTCTATCCAATAAAGAAAGCTCCACCACTAGTACTTTTTCTTTCATCTACATTTCCTACCTAATCAGCATCTATATACACTCTTAGTTCAAACTTATCATGCTTCTTGTAGTAAAATCCATAGTCAATAGTCCCTTTCAAATATCTCATTATTCTTTTGATTGCCATCATGTGAGTTTCCTTAGGATTGGCAGAGAATCTTGCCACAATCCCAACATCTAATGCAATATCTGGTCTTCTATGTACAGTATACTGTAGCTTTCGAATCATAGATCTATACAAAGTTTGGTTAACTTCTACAACATCATCATTTTTAGACAACTTTTGTCCAGTAGCCATGGGAGTACTTACTGACCTTGAATCTTCCATACCAAAGTTTTTTAGTATCTCATGAACATATTTAGACTAGGTGATGAAAATTCCTTTCTCCATCTGATATACTTGTAAACTAGCAAAAAATTTGATCTCCCCAAACATACTCATTTCAAATTCAATTTGCATTTCATTTGAAAATTTCTTACACAAGGCATCTTGTCCACCAAATATAACATCATCTACAAAGATCTTAGCTAAGAAGATTCCTTTACCTTCTTCATCTTTCATGTACAAATTGCTTGTGTCATTTTTCCTTGAGAATCCAATCTATATCAGGTAGTTGTGCAGTCTCTCATACCATGCTCTAGGAGCTTGCTTCAGTCCATACAATGCTTTATTTAGTTTGCAAACCATGTGTCTTTTTTTGGATCAAAAAATCCTTCTGGTTGTTCAATATACACTTCTTCTTCTAATATAGCATTTAAAAATGCAAACTTAACATCCATTTGGTATACCTTGAAATCTATATAGGGAGCATATGCAAGTAGAGTTCTTACTCCTTCCAATCTTGCTACAGGGGAAAATTTCTCCCCATAATCTATTCCTTCTTCTTGTGCGTAGCCTTTTCATACTAGCCTAGCCTTGTTTCTTGATATTTGACCATGCTCATTCATCTTATTACAAAATACCCACTTTATCCTGATGACATTCTTATTTTTTGGTCTCGACACTAGAGTCCAGGTATCATTCTTCTCTATCTGGTCTATCTCTTCATTCATTGCTTCTATCCAGTCTTCATTTTCTAATGCCTCCTTTGTTTTCTTAGGCTCAAATTCACATAGTAAACATGTTGGATCTCTTGACTTGCTTCTGGTTAGAATTCCAGTATCTTTATCTCCAATAATCTGTTCAGGCTTGTGATGTATCCTTACATATTGTGCTAGAACAATTTCTGCTCTCCTTTCATTTTGCTCATCAAGTTCACCAACAAGATTTTCAGATTTAGCTTTTGAATGCTCAGCAACCTCTCCCTGATACTCAGTAGCTTCTTCCTATCACTCAGCACATTCTTCATCTCTCTCAGCATTATTTTCCTAATGCTCGACATTTCTTACCCGAGACTCAGCATCAGGTGCAATTCTGTCACTTGCCTCTTCTTCTTCTATATACACAAAAGATCTGTAATCTTCTGGTTCTCTTTTACCGTCAACTTCATTTTTCTCTGTATACTCATCAACTTTGACATTCACACTTTCCACAATTTTGTTAGTGTTAGAGTTCAAACACTTGTAAGCTTTACTTTTTATGGAATAGCCTAGGAATATACCCTCATCGCTTTTAGCATCAAATTTTCCATTCCTATTGTCCTTTAATATGTAGCATTTACTACCAAAAATTCTAAAGTACTTTACATTAGGTGCATACCCATGCCACAACTCATAAGGTATCAAATTTGTACCTTTTTTATCTGTAATTGGTTAGGAGTATAAACAACTGTACTTACAACTTCTTTCCAATACTTTTGTGCAACATTATTTTCAATCATTAATGTCCTTGCATAATCTAAGATAGCTATGTTCCTTCTCTCTGCTATACCATTCTGTAGAGGAGTTCTAGGTGTAGACATCTATCTTTTGATCCCTCTATCATTGCAAAATAGATTAAATTCATTGGATATAAATTCTCCACCTCAGTCAGATCTTAGGCACTTCAGGTTCCTACCTATCTCCTTTTCAACCTTAGCCACATACCACTTAAAATTTTGAAAAGCATCAGATTTTTCTTTTAAGAACATTACATGCATCATTTTGGTATAATCATCAACAAACAGGATAAAATATCTAGCACCACAATAGCTTTGTACACCCATAGCTCCACAAAGGTCAGTATGAACCAAGTCTAAGGTATTCTCAGAAGTAAAAGTTTTGCTCTTAAAACTAGACTTTGTCATCTTACCCAACTGACATTCTTTGCATATTACATTCTCAGGTTTCTTCAATCTAGGTAGACCCCTCACTTTCTTTTTCTTACTAATTTCTACCAGATTATCAAAGTTAACATGACATAGCCATCTATGCCATAACCAAATATCATCAAGTTGTGCAATCATACATGTTTCTTCGAATAGGTCTAGATAGAACAAATTACCTCTCTTATGTTCTCCACTTCCAATCAGTTCACTAGTGGCATAAAATATTTTGGCCTTTCTGTGATGAAATTCCACTCGGTAGCCAGTGCTATTAAGTTGTGCAACACTCAACAGATTATAGTTAAGACCCTCGACCCAATAAGCATTTTCATAAGTGATCTTATTAGTCAGCTTAATCAATCCTTTTCCTCTAGCAGGACATGGTGCATCATTACCAAATTTCACACTCCTACCTTTATAGTGATCTAAGGTGTCAAACTTACTCTTGTCTCCAGTCATATGATGTGAACAACCACTGTCAATAATCCATTTATCATTTTTTTTCACGTAAGATATCAATGTAGTTTTCTCATCCTCATCAGATTCATCTTTCATTGCAACATAGACAACCTCAATTTCAAAATCATCACTATCAGTGTCAGTCTCTTCTTCAGAAATATAGTAGGATTTCTTACCTTTTCCTTTGTAGTCCTTGTATCTTCAGTAACCTCTATCTTCTCTTTTGTCTTTATGCTTGCTGTCTCTTTCTTCATCCTTATCATCCTTGTCAGGACATCTAGCAGCTATATGACCAACTTTATTACATGAAAAACATATAATAGGGAGTTTACCTTTGTACCTTCCTTTTCCCCTTTTCATTCTTCTAGTCATAAGAGCTTCTAGATCCTCAAGTTCTTCATCAGATGTGTCACTGTCACTTTCACTTATGCATCTTTCTTTTTCCTTCTTTGACTTACTCAAAACCATTTGTGACTTAAAATCAGATTCAATATTACCAACAATGAAGTTATCATAGTTAGAAAGTTCAAAAGTAGTGAGCTTACCAACCAAACTTTCCAAAGTAAGAGCATTTGTAGGGTTACATCTAGATTCCTGAATTGTAGAAATTTTGATGGCATAGATAAGACGCAGAGTTCTCAATACTTTTCCTATTACATTTTCATCATCAGTAGTTCCATTTGCTCCTCTAATAGAATTTACAACTTTTTTTATTCTACCACAATATTGTGCAATATTCTCACCTTCTTGCATTCTCATTTCATCAAATTTACCTCTTAGGCTCTCAGCTTTTGCTCTCAACAAATTTATGTCACCGCCATAAATGTTTGCAAGGGTGTCCCACATTTTCTTTGCATTACTATAGTCTTTGATGTCTTCAAATTCTGGATAACTTAGGGCAGACACAATCTCCAACATTGCTTGGTTGTGCTCTTGTTTAGCTTTCATTTCCTCAGTAGTCAGAGGTCCAACAGGTGTGACATAGTCAGGCTCAACATAATACTTTGCAAAATCACCAATACCGGCCAGATGTAGCTTCATCAAGATTTGCCATGCAAGGAAGTTCTCCTTATTCAGCTTGGGTACCTCCTTCTTCTACATCCTAAGCATTTGCTTCAAGTACCTTCAAATTTTTTCTCTGTAAGCACCAACAGCTCTAATACAAATTGTTAATATGATTTAGAACAACAAAGAGGGGGGGTGAATCAGTTGTTCTTAGGTCCAGATGTATAAAAAAAACTTCAAAATTCTTCAACAAATCAGATATAATAACCAAAATCTACTCAATCATTACTGATTGCATAAGATAAACATATAACAATGCAATCCACTTATCCAATAGCATCTAACTTGTAAAACACAAAAATGTTCAAACCAAAACATTCACACAAGTATCAAGACCAGGATTTATAGTGGAAACCCAATTTTGGAAAAACCACTTTGTAACATGTTACTATTATGTTCACTCTTCTAAAGTGAGCTCGGTGAAAAGCTAACCCTGTCAAAGGTTACAAACACACTGTCAGGTGTGACCCGGTTAAAGGATTTAAACCACTATGTTAAAAGTGTGCCTTATTATAGGACTTACATACACTCTATTAGAATGCAACCTAGTTCAAAGGATTTATACCTATGACTGTTAGGTCAACCTCTGTTAAAAGGATTTTGACTATTACAATGGTTAGAAAGTAGAATTAATATTGATCTAAAAAAAATACAACTCACTTTGCAAATATCAGATCTAATTTCATACGCATATGTTGGCTTACTGACTGTGAACCTTTACCATCCCCATCACTAATCTACTTGAAACTCTCTTCAAGCAATCACAACACTTCTCCTTCAACATTCACTTCTTAGATAGTCAATAACATCAACAACACTTCCAACATCCTCTCTCTCACAACTTTTAGCTTAGGTTTCCTTAATACTTCCTCCATTAGGTCAATACATCTTTTGCTGCTTAATCCCCTTCGTAGATCTTGGGGTTAGGTCACATTCATCGAATCCATCGTACTTTATGTTCTTCGAATATCCTTCTATAAATATCTCAAATCTCTCACTAGATTTACAATAAAACATTTTACAGTGCATTAAATGCTTTCATACAATCAATAAATAAAGTCAACATATTTTACATAATCCAAGAATTCGATGATGTCGGCTGGAAATCTGAATTCTTCCTCAAATGCAAAATACTGACACTCAGTCAATACTGTGTTCAACTTCTCGGTCTTCACTAGAAAGCTCAGTCACCTCAAAAATTATTTCCTCAGCTAATATTGTCTTCCTCATTAATTAACTGGTGTTTGGTCAACACTGAATTTACTCGGCATATACTAGCTCGTTCGACACTAACAACACTCGGCTTAAAAAACTATATTTCTTCACTTTTGCTCGGTTAAGCCTACCAGTTTAGTCTTCATTCATACTTAGATAAACAATACATCATCTTATCATTGTGCCACATAATCAAGTACTCATTGAAGTATCAAGATATCTCAACCTTTCCTTAGGTGCTATTGTTACCAACCTTGCATTTCCCCTTAGCAACACTCAAATAGATATAGTAGTTTCTTAAATAGCAATAGTCTTACCAGTTAAGGTTTGAGATCAATGACAATACAATAATTGTTTCAATTGCAATTTCCAACAAGTTTGTGGTGCTCTATTTTAGATGACATCCCAATCTTTAGTGGAACTATTTGAGAGAATATGAGACACTTGGAACAAGTTCTCCAAAGGCTACATAAGAACATGTTGTCCATAAATCTGGCAAACTATACATTCATACAACAAGAACTAACATTTCTTGGCTTTTTCATCTCAAGGGGCACATTAAAAATGGATCCTGAAAAGGTAGAGGCAATCCTCAATTGGCCAACACCAAAAAAACCAGAATAAGTTAGAAGTTTCCATGGATTGGCTACCTTCTATAGGAAATTTGTCAAAAATTTCAGCCATATTTGTGCACCATTACTTGACACCATCAAAGGTGGTAGGAAGATCAAATTTTAGTGGACAACTAAATAAAATGAGGCCTTTGAATACTTGAAGGGAAGAGTGGCACAATAGCCCATCCTACAACTACCAACCTTCCAAAAGTTTTTCAAAGTGGAGACAGATGCTAGTAACCTAGCCATAGGTGTAGTCCTCAGTCAGGATGGTAGGCTAGTGGCTTTCTTCTCAGACAAACTTAATGAAGCCAAGAAAAAGTACAATACATATGACTTGGAACTTTATTCCATGGTTAAAGCCCTCAAGAAATGGAGGCATTACTTGCTTCCTAAGGAATTCATTGTCTTCACAGACAATCATGCACTAAGTTTTCTTAATAGACAAGACAAGTTAAGTTGTAGACACATGAAATGGGTTGAACAACTCCAAGCATACACCTTTTCTATAAAGCACAAGAAGGGAACCTCAAACAAAGGTGCAGATGCCCTCAGTAGAAGAGTGATTTTGGTTGAAGAAGTGGAGTTACAAAGCATGGGAATTGATGCCCTCAAGAACCTATACAAGGATGATGTAGACTTTGATGATATTTACAAGGTTTTATGTACTCTCTCAGATGCATATAACACTACATATTTAGAGTACTTGTTACATAATGGTCTTTTGTTCAAATGGGGTCAAATTTGTATTCCCCAATGGTCCATGAGGGAAAATCTGACAAAAGAAAAACATGGTGGCACATTAGGGGGTCATTTTGGCATTGACAAGACATGTGAACTAATAAGGAGAAACTATCATTGGCCAGAACTTCCCACTAATGTTAGAATTTTTTTTGAAACATACACAATTTGCCAAAGAGCCAAAGGAGTTAGGAATAATCAAGGTCTTTATCAACCACTCCCAATTGCAACAAATCCATGGGATAGTGCGAGTATGGATTTTGTCTTAGGACTTCCAAGAACTAAATAGGGATTTGATAGCATGTTTGTTATAGTTGACAGATTTAGCAAAATGGCACACTTTTTTCCCTGTAAGGTTTCCAATTATGCATCTCATATTTGTAACTTGTTCTTTAAGGAGGTGGTCAAAATTCATGGATTGCCAACATCCATTATCTCAGAAAGAGATGTGAAATTCCAAGGGCATTTTTGGAGAACCCTTTGGAAGAAGTTGGGTAAAAACTTGTCAATCAGTTCTGCATACCATCGAAAAATAGACAAGTAGACTGAAGTAGTAAACATATCATTGGGAAACCTCCTCAAATGTCTTACTAAATAATATGGATAGACTTGGGATGCCATTCTTCCCTAGGAAAATTTTTCTTTTAATGATTCAGTCAATAGATCAAAAGGGAAGACATCATTCCATGTGATCTATGGACTCTACCCTAGGGGAGTAATGGAGTTGAGAGAGTTACCAAATGACTTCAAAGTCAGTGCACAAGGTGAGGATTTGTCAACATGGATCAAACAAATTCATGATCAAGTAAGAAACACATTGAATCAGAACATTGCAAAGTATAAGGAACATGTAAATAAAAAGAAGAGACGTGTTACTTTCAAAGAAGGAGATCAAGTGTAGGTATTTTTGAACAAAGCAAGGTTACCTAGGAGAAATACACAATTACAAATGAGGAAGATTGGTCCCTGCCAAATACTCCACAATTTTGGAGACAATGGTTATGAAATTTCTCTACCTCCCACCATTTCTATTTCACCTATTTTCAATGTTTGTGATTTGACTTCTTTTAAAGGTAATGCAAGGTCTAAGGATTCTTTGCAAGATACTGAAGATACACAGGTTGAATGGCTTAAGGACTTGCCACAAATCCAACCCTTATAGCTAGAAAGGATCCTTGACTCCAAGGTTGTCAAACAAAATAGGAAGAAGACATATACTAATTACTTGGTTAAATGGAAGGGGCTACCTAACATAGATGCCACTTGGATGAGTGAAGATTACATCAACATGTATGGAACAACCCTTTAGCAATTGCTCTCAAGTGGAGCTTGAGTTTTCAAAACAAGGGAGTACGGTGGAGGGGCACTTCCCTATATTATTCAATGGAAGATCTTCAATAGGGGTCTCCAAGGATGTACCCAAGGGCCTTCATTCCTAAGGGTTAAATATAACAATATAGATCTAGTTAATAAACCAATTGTAAGGCCTAGTCACCCTTGGTGTGGTTATAAACCATGGGCTTTGACTATGGTCCAAAGGCACATTTAGGTACTTAGGTTATCCTAGGTGTCTTTTTAGGTTATTTTGATAATTTCATGCCATTTGGGGTCCTTAGGATCCAAGGCTTAGGCCTTATAGGCTCATTAGGAGCAACAATGCAATGTTTATAAAATGTTACACAATGCAAGAAATGTTGCTCATCAACTTTTCTAAAAAGTTGCTAGCAACTTGTAAAAACCTCCCAAATGGTCACAACCTTTGAAAAATAGTTGGATTTGTTGGGAAAGGTCTTCCAATAGCCCTTTCAAGTGGGTGGAAGACATAATTGGTAATTTGGCATTCAAATCAATAAAATTTCCCCATTTTTCCTATATTCTGGACTAATAATTGATTGTGTACGGACCTATACTTATTTGTAGAGGAGGGAGGCTTGGAGGTATGATATCTAACATGAATTAGGACTTTAATGGACTTGGATTAAGTAAGTTTGGAGTTCAGAGTCAAAAGATACAAGGATTTCTTCACCAGGTGCACATGAAACCCTCTTGAACCAAGCTTTCATCAACTCCATGTCCTAACTTTCTTTTCCACCATGGAAATCCTATGCCACTTGGGGAAATGAAAGTAGGGTGGATTTAATTTAAATCCTCAAAGATTCAAGAGAATGGGGATTGTTTATCTAGGTTTTCTTGTAGGCCCTAGTCTAGGCATCTCTATGTGCTTGGACCAGTGTATGAGAAAATGAAGTGATAGTAGCACTTCGGGGGTTGATGAAAGTAATCTAATGGTGGATTGTGGTCTCTTTTGGGTCCCTAATGACCTTCCAATTAGTGACTTGTCTAGGAAATTTGACTAGTGAACACTTAAGTAACCAAACCCCATTAGCCCTATTAGGCCTAGTGGATCAGGAATAGTTTGGTGGTGTCGTTGGGTTGGGAAATATTTCTTTGGGATTTTAACATAACTCAATAAAGGGTGTCTTTATCTACAATTTTTTTGTAGGTCCTTTGGGAAAATCTTGAACCAATCCCCTAAAACCTTGCTCATAGGGCTACAAGCTAGGAAGGTATAAAAGCCAGATTTTTTGTCTAAATTCTTAGACATTCTAAGGGCTTGAAGATCAGTCCTTTTAGAGACACTTGGTAAGTGTGGAACCTTTCCATCCCATTTCTAATACATAGGTTCTTATTTTGAGGTAAATTCTAGTAGAAGGTATTTCTACCAGAGAAGACATAGGATCTTCTAAGAAGATAGAGAGTTTGTGGAAGTTGCAGGATCTTTCAAAGGTGTAGAGCACTCTTCCAAGATAGTTTGGTTATAAAGGAGACACCTAAGGTCACACCACTCTGTAGTTTCCTAAATAGGGGAGAGCTCTGCATCACTTGTTCTAACAAATCCAATACTAATAAGATAGGAATGTAGTCTTTCATACCATGCTCTCAGTGCTTGTTTAAATCCATATAGTGCTTTGTGAAACTTACATACCATGTTTTTCTAATTTGGATCAACAAAACCTTCAGGTTGTTAAATGTATACCTCTTCCTCAAGTATTCCATTAAAAAATGCAGATTTGACATCCATTTGATACACTTTAAATCCTTTGTAGGCATCACATGCAAGAAATATTCTAACTCCTTCAAGTCTAGCAACTGGTGCAACAGTCTCACCATAATCAATACCTCTTCTAGTGCATATCCTTTGCATACAAGTCTTTCCTTATTCCTAGTGACTTCACCATTTTCATTCAAATTAGTTTTTAATATCCATTTGGTTCCAATTACATTCTTATCATTTGGTCTCTGTACCAACGTCCATGTTTTGTTTTTTAGTATCTTCTTTATTTCTTCATTCATGGCTTTAATCCATTCATCATTTTCAAGTGCATCTCTAACATTTTTACGTTCAAATTCACAAACTAAGCATGTGTTGTTTCTCAACTTACTTTGTGTCATCATGCCAACTTTCTTGTCTCCAATAATTTGATTTTGTGGATGGTGTCTCCTCACAAATTTTGCAAGTACATGCTTTGTTCTTTGTTCGTAATTGTGTTCTTCATTCGGTGTAGGATCATGATCTTCCTCAGTAACTATTTCCTGATTCTTGGTCTATATAAGCTGATGCTCGGTAACATTTTTATGTTGCTTGGCAATGGTAGGTTGGTTCTTAGGTAGAGTGTCAAGTTTCTCAATGTATGTAAATCTACCATAAATTTTTGGTTCCTTTTTTATTTTGTCATCATTTTTCTCAGCAAACTCATCAACCCTCACATTTGCACTTTCAATCACTTTGTTAGTAGCCTTATTCAAACATTTTTAAGCTTTGTTTTTAGTAGAATATCCTACGAATATTCCTTCATCACCTTTTGAATCAAGTTTCTCATTTCTATCATCTTTCAAAATGTAACATCTACTTCCAAATATTTTGAAATAACATACATTCGGTGTGTAACTATACCATAATTCATAGGGTGTTTTGTATGAATCTTTCTTCAGTTGTACTCGGTTCAATGTGTATATAGAAGTACTAACAACTTCTCTCTAGTAACATCTTTTTCAATCATTAGTGTTCTAGCATAATCAATAATAGATCTATTCCTCCTTTTAGCAATTCCATTTTGTTGTGGTGTCCT
Source organism: Chamaecyparis obtusa (assembly GCA_027943335.1). Lineage (NCBI taxonomy): Eukaryota > Viridiplantae > Streptophyta > Pinopsida > Cupressales > Cupressaceae > Chamaecyparis > Chamaecyparis obtusa. The sequence continues at coordinate 8,416,122 of BSBK01000529.1, forward strand.
CGGTGCAGAAACCCATCTTTTAATTCCACGCTCATTAAAAAAGTTTGTGAACTCATTATAAATAAACTTACCAAATCTATCTAATCTCAAGCATTTTAAATCTTTTCCACTTTCTCTTTCCACTTTAGCTTTAAACCATTTAAACATCTTAAAAGCTTCACATTTTTGTTTAAAAAACATAACAGTCATTATCCTAGAGTAGTCATCAACAAACAAGATAAAATATTTGTCTCCATAATAACTCTGAGTTCTGATAGGACCACACAAGTTGAGTTCTGATAGGACCACACAAGTCGGTATGAACCAACTCCAAAATAGCATTAGATGAATATTTTTTGCTCTTAAAACTAGATTTTGACATTTTTCCCATTTGACATTGTTTATAGATGACATGGTCAGGTTTAGATAAGCTTGGTAAACCTCTAACTCTCCTTTTCTTACTGATTTTAACCATGTCAAAATTCACATGACAGAGCCTTTTATGCCATAACCACACATCTTCAGTTCTAGCCAATAAACAAGAAGTTTTAGCATTATCAAGGTAAAATAGAATACCTTTAGATTGTTCACCAGTACCGACCAACTTTCCAGTCTCATTATAGATTTTCACCTTTCCATTTTCAAATGAAACTTGGTGGCTTGTGTTATTCAGTTGTGCTACACTAAGCAAATTATATTTAAGTCCCTTCACCCAATATGCATTCTTAGATCTGATCTTATTATTTAACAAGATAGATCATTTTACTTTTACTAAACAAGGTGTATCATTTCCCATTTTAATAGATCCACCATTATAATGTTCAAGGTATTCAAATTTATCTTCATCACCAGTCACATGATTTGCAAAACCACTATTAATAATCCAAGTATCATTCTTGCTAACTTTAGAAATTAGTGTTATTTCAACATACCTTTCTTCTTCTTTTGAATCTTCTTTCAAAGCTATGAATTTACCACCTCAATGTCTTCATCAGTTTTGGTATCAGTGTTAGTGTCATCATCATCTTCAACAAGGTAGCATGCCTTCTTTCCTTTGTCTTTGTAATCTCGGTTGCTTCTTTTGTCATACTATCAGTTGCCTCTGTGTTCTCAGTTATCTCTCCTGTCAAATTTTCTTTCACCGGATCTTTCATTGTCTTTGTCATCTTCTTTCCTGTTAGGACATCTAGCTACAATTTGGCTAATTTATTTACAATTAAAACATACCAAAGGTAATTTCCCTTTATATCTTCCTTTACCTTTCTGCAGTCTTCTATCCATTAATGCTTCAAGCTCATCAAGTTCATCCTCATTACTGTCACTATCACTCTCATTTCTTATGATGTGTTTACTACTTGATTTACCAATTTTCAAGGATGACATAAATGCAGACTCAACATTAGGAACAATATTGTTATCAAAGTTACTCAACTCAAAAGAAGTCAGTTTACCGATTAGAATATCAAGTGTAAGATGATTACCCAGAGCTAATCTCATTTCATGAATTGAAGAGACTCTAATAGCATAAGTAGGCAGCAAGCTTCTAAGAATTTTACTTACAACAATGTCTTCTTCAATAATACCTCTTGCTCCTCAGATAGCATTGAAAATATCCTTAATTTGGTTGATGTATTATGAAATGTTTTCTCCCTTCATTTTCATGTCATCAAAATTTCCTCTAAGACTCTCATCTTTTTCCCATAGCACATTTACATCTCCTTCGTGAACTAGTGCAATTTTTTCCCACATTTGTTTAGTAGAAGTGCATGTCTTGACATATTCAAATTTAGCATCTGATAAAGCAGCAACAATCTCTATCATTGAGAAATTATTTTCATGTCTATCTCCCATCTGATCAATAGTCAAAGGTCTCGTAGACTAGATGAATTCATTATCTAAGTATTATATAGCAGATTCTCCAATTCCAGATAGATGTAATCTCATTATGCTTTTCCATGTCAAGAAGTTATCTTTGTTCACCTTTGGCACCTCTTTCTTATACATCTTGTGATCTTTTTCTTAAGTCCTTCAAAATTTTCTTTCCAAGCACTCTATCCTCTGATACCAATTGTTAGATAACTAAGGGGGGGGGGAAGAATTAGTTAAGTCCAGTTCTCCTATAGTCCCAAATCTCCCAAATGTATATATTAAAATTTTTTAATCATATAATCAACTCGATAAGATATCAACTGTTCCTTTCTCTTCATCTACCAATTACCACTAAATTAAATATTGTGTTCACTGATTTATCCAGTTAAGAAATGTGTAAAGAAAAATAATAATTCAACACATCGTACTTATATATCACATAAATTTTTAATGTGGAAACCCTATTAGGGGAAAAACCACCTAGGACTGGTAACCCAAAATAATTCACTCTTCTAAAGTGAGCTCGGTTAGGAGCCAACCCTATTAAAGGTTACAAAACACACTATGAGGTGTGACCTATTTAGAGGATTTATCAGTAACAATTCTCCTTTGATCATGCATTCACTATGGGGTCAACAAGAAAACAATCAACATTCATTGAATGTGATATTGAAATACAAAAGACTATTAAGTCTCACTTGGTTAACAAGTTTATCTACATAAAAATGGTTAAACTAATATAGTAATGATCTGATTCTAATACAACTTTGATTTGCAGATTTTTAGATCTATGCTAAGCTCAAAATACCTCTGATCAATAATCAATTCAATCCTTTATTTCCTCCAACTTTTTTCCACTTGGTATATGCTTCTCTTACTCCCAGTGTTGTCTTCAATTCAACTCGGTTCTTTCTTCAACCAGTTTGATCAGTGTTGCATGAAAATAATCTTTTTCATGCAAACTCTCCTATAGCATCAAGAATCCCAGACTTAATAATGAATCTCATATTTCCTTATATATGTGTTGGAAATATTCAAGAATTAACCAAGTTACTGAGAGGGGAGGGGTGAATCAGTAACTTCAAATTTTTTCAATATCAGATGTATTAACATATAGTTCTCTTTATCCTTTTGCATATAGAAAGCATGAAACATAAAAGCATTCACAACAATGACACATAGATTTGGTTACCCAGAAACCTTCCAAAAGAAAGTAAAACTGGGGTGGGGATGAAACCCACAAAGCTTTAATACTGCAGTATAAAGTTGGCCGGTTAAGGCTTACATTGATCACTTCTGATGATCTGCCCTGCTAGGAGCAATAAGGACTGCGAGGTCCACCTTGTTAGAGGTTTTACAAACATACAATGAAGTATGCACTCGGTTAAGAGATTTTACAATGACTGTTAAGTCTACCTAGTTAGAGGATTTCAAGTTGATTCACCTGTTAGGATGAAACAGTAGATCTCTTACTTTGCAACTGGATTGCTGAATGAGATTTGCTGATGTATTGATCACCTTCTGTGATGAATTTGTCTTTGCTGCTCCTTATGTATAGTAGCCCTTTGTAATTCACTAGTTTCTGCCTTTTATCTCTACTTTTTTTTTTCACATTCATGCTACTTGGTATTTGTACAACATTGTTTATATACAAGTCTAAACAATTAATTACAATTACAAAGTCAGCTTAACAAATAAACATAAGTGCTACTAAGTCGGCCCAAGTATGGTTACATGATTCCTGCAAACTAACTCGGTGACTTTCTGATACTCAGCGTCCACTGCATTACTCGGCATCATCATGCACTCGGTAGAAGTGAAGGCTTGGTTCATACTAACCACTCGGTAAGTTTCAAACTTGGTAAATACTTGTGACTCGGTAGACATAATGTCACTCAGTTTACACTGTCCTGCTCGGTTTGCACTGTCCTGCTCGGTTTGCACTGTTCTGCTCGATTTGCACTCAGGATGCAAATAAGTGTTGTCACTAGTGGCAATCCTGCTTAATGCCAACAATATGTTACAAGTAGGGGTTGTTGTTTCACCAAAAGATCAACTTGTTAATGCCCGATACAACCACTAGGCTTATAGAAGACATAGGAGCTGGTTAATCCATGTCACGAACCCTGTGAGGGATGTTGGACCACTGCCAACAATCCCCCTCCCATCTTCACTCATCGTGGCTTTCATGGATTCAAACCTGTGACCAAGCTTTGATACCACTTGTTACAAGTAGTGGTTGTCGTTGCACCAAAATATTGACTAGTTAATGCTCGATACAACTACTAGACTTATAGAAGACACAGGAGGTGGTTAAACCATGTAGCGAACCCTAAGAGGGATGCTATCCCATTGCTAGCAATATAGGCATCATAAACTATTTTCATTTCATCAATAGATTTTGCCTCTTAATCTTCACCATTCATTTTGCCGCTATAACCTTCCTTGGCAGTTGTGTTATTTACACGTTTCATTCTCCTTCATTCGATCAATTTTGAATTTTGTCAGTCGTTAGATCATCATAACAAACATTATCTTCTAACTCATAATCATAAGCAATTGTCCAGCTCATCATTTTTAGTCAGCTATTATAAAATTTATTTCTTTCTTTCACTCGATCAATACCAAAATGCATCGTTTATTACCTGCTTGGTTAATACAATACTCAGTATACACTACACTTGCTTCATGTATACAAAAATCTTCATTTACCGACCACACAAACTTGTTCAGTTCTAATCTTCAATACATAACAGGATCATGTAATTTAATCAAGTCATCATCATGATGCCATAGACTCATCAATAAGTTACCCAATGTATACCATAGCCATATCTTTCATATCCATCTCATATTCATGTAGATATCTCATTTGTTTACCATTTTCCTTCTTTAGATGTTTGTAACCATCATGATAAGTATAGTCAGAAATAGTTGACATCAATAACAATACATTGACTAATTTAATTGTCTTACATATACTTTAGTAGCTCGGTGATCATGAATCATTGTCTTTCAATTATCCATTCTTTCCTTCAAGATATTCAATCAGTTGTAGGTTATCAATGGCATGAATTGAAAATGGTTTAGGAGTTTTCCTTCTTTATGTTATCGATTTGGATTTGAAATAGTGTAAGTTGTTTGTTCATCACCCCAACTTGATTTTATTCTTCATCATTCTTCTTTAAGGTTGATGTGTCATATTCATGAGGAAGCTTAACTCCTAATCGAGCTAAGTTTAAGAAATATCTTTCTTTATCCCTTTTCAATAGTTTTTCCATTACTTTGAGGAATAAGGGATTTTGGGTCACTTCATTAATCCTCTCTTTGGTTGCTTCTTCATATTAATGTCTATGGCGATTGTGATCTTGATCAAAATTGTTATTATTTTCTGGCATTGGATTGATTCGTTCTTCAAATAGATTTGGATTATGATCTCTTTTCTCGTGTTCTTCTTCAAACGGTGTAAAAGGAGATTGCAAGATTTCATCTTGTATGGGAATTCTTGTCTGAGGTATGTTTCTTATTCTTGCAAAGATATCTTAATGTGATGGGATCTAGTGAAGACCGACATTAACAAGAATTTAAAGTTTGAAATTTAGACCTTTTGTAGACCAATCCTTTAAAATTTCTTTGGCCATTTGAATTTGTAGGTATTTTAATTGGTTCTTGACTTGAATAGGGAGTACTCCGTAAAGGTTATACAGAAATGATTTCAAATTGCAGTGATAGGTCTAACAAATGCTCATTTTTTAGGGTTTTATTCTATATGTGGTGAAACACAACTTGTACGCGTCACTTCTTTGATTATAGGCGTCATAACAGAAATTGAATGTGTTATTTGGCTATTGAGGTGCATTACTTTACTATTCAAAGGTTTCAGAGGATTGTTTATAAGCATTATTTATTTTCTCAAATGCATTAAAATTATGTTGATATGCATTGTATGAATTTTGAGAAGCATAACAGGGATTTTTATACGAACCACATGATGTTTTGGAAATAGTTTCTTTATTGTTTTGGTTACAAATTATAGGATTTTTAAAAATTTTAAGTTGATTATCTGATTTAAATGGATTTTTATTTCTCCTTGTAAACATGGATCTTAAATCAAAGCAAGCTCAAAAATAATTATTCTCACCCCTAACCTCTAAGAAAAAAATTCATGTTTGAGAACATTTACACTAGTCTTTTCACAACAAACCACATCATGTAAGCTACCTAAGGTCAAATTTGGAATCTAACATAGCTCTAAAAGGTAGGCATTGCTAGATTAACTAGGTGTTTGGTTTGAGTTTTAAACAGAAATATTAAATGAATCATACTGTAGACACTGAAAAATCCTTCAGAAAATAAATTATTTTTGTTTTCTGAAAATCCTTGATGACATCATCATTTATTAATTAATTAATTTATTTATTTTTATGGCATTAAATCCCTCTCTCTTAATTAAAAATCTTTAATTAAGGAATCTAGCCTAAAAATGTCATTTGGACATTATCCCTAATTTATTAATTATTTAATTAATAAATTGACCAAAAACTTCAAAAAAATAAATTAATTTATTTTTTATCCCAAACTTGGCCAATTTCCTTAAGACCACTAACCTCTTCCAAAATCTTCTAATCCCTTCTTAATTTTGATTAAAAGGCTAATCCCATCTTTTCTAACCCTAATCCCAAGGTTAAATATTTAATTAAGGTTAAATATTTAATTTTCATATTTATTGAAAATATTTTAATAAATATTCTTAAAACTTAAGCTTTTGGAATGAATAACTTTTATTCCATGAAACTAAAGAGAAATCTAGACTCTTCTAGAATCTTCTCAAAACCACCCTCTTCACCCATCCTAATCCTTTTTCTAATCCTAATCCTACCCTTAAACCTTTGTGCAATCCTAACCAAGCTTAAGACTTTCCTAAACCAAAGCAAAGTCTTTCCTTCCAAATATCTCAACCACAAAACATTTATTGCTTCCCCAAAGTCTTCAAAGCCTCTTAAAGCCCATTCATTGCTCTTACAAGCATTTATTGGAGAGTTATGAGCTTGGAGCCCCCTTTGTTGACTCCTCTTTGCCCTTCCCTTCATCCACTCACCTTGTGACATGTGTCACCTCCTGATTGGTTGAGAACTAGCACAATCCATGTGCTTCCCTTTGAGTGAATCTTGGCCTCTCTTAAGGATTTCAATCCTGGCCATTCATTCCTCCTACCCCGAGCCTTTAGAAATCCTATAAATACCCTCACTTCCTAAGGCAAATCATCTCTCAACTCTCAAACTCAATAGCAAAGTTATAATGCCATTTTCATTTTAGCATAAGCATAAACTCATCATTTTAGATCATTTTCAAGCTTAAATCACATCTAAATTAGCTTAAATGGATTAACATAGATTCATTTCTTGTTTTAATCTTAGTTCTTTCATTTAGCTTTGCATATTTGTGTGTTCTTGAGGCCTTTGAGGCAAAATAGGTTCCTCATACCTATTTTGTGTCATTTTGGGTCTTCTTGATCCTCAAATCATCCATCTTGCATGCTCCAAGTGCTTGAGTTTGCACACCCACATCCCTCTATATCTAAGCATATCAAACGGTGCATGGGCGCATCCGTTTTAAGCTTAAACTGAGGTGGCTTTGATTTTAGTTTGTTTACCTTTGAATTTGATTTGATAATATGCTATGACGTTTGTTTATCTTTGGCCTTCAAAACAGGTTTAGGTGCACTCACAAATCCTAGTCTACATTCTGGCACGCCCGGTGGGACCCAAACCACAATCATTTTGATGAAATTATGCTTTATATGCTTGTATTTTGCAGGAAATAAAGAAATGTCACCTTCATGAAAAGAAATGATGCTTACAACAATTAAATGTCGCCTTCAAACAAAGAAATGTCGCGTTCAACAAAAGAAATGTCGCCTACAAACAATCCAGTCACGCCTTCATGAAATTAAATCACGCCTTTGAGGAAAGAAATGACGCCTGTGAACTCTATTTTCACGCCTGCATAACTGAGAATTTCCTGTTGTCGGCAACTTCTGTTATGTTCCAGAATTCTCTTCTATCGCCTTCTTTTAATTAAATCACGCCTGTAACAAAAGAAATCACGCCTCTATTTTTTTATCTGTCACCTTTTGAGGTACAGAATGTCGCCTGTAGGAATTAAATGTCACCTCTGCACTTTCCAGCGTCGCCTATAAGCTGGATAGTGTCGCTTTTGATTTTTGTCTTGAGTTGCTTAGGACTGGTTTTTTTCATTTATTTTATTACAGCAAAGGTCAAACTCAATCTTGAATGAAACTTAAGGAAATGAACTTAGGTCCTAGAGTGTCATTGTCAATTTGAAAAGCAAACCAAATCTCGAATGCACTAAAGAAACAAACAACTCTATTCCCTATCTCGTTTCAAATTTCAAAGCAAGCAAACAAATTCAATCTTGAGTGATCTAAGGGATAAAACAAAGCTTTTTCAAAGTTCTTAATCAAACACGCACACTCAATCTTGAATGCCCAAGTCAAAAAACTTGCAAACGCTCGATTTACTTTTTGGAGAAAGGAACAAATCAAAAGCTAATCACGAGTGTCTTCATTTTCAAAGTTCAAACATCACTTAATCAAATTTGGGAAAATGAACAAAATCTGCTTGATGTGCATGTAGGAGTTTTTCAAATTCTTGCATAATCCTTGTTAGAGTAAGCAACGTGGAACATTTGAACTTGGACAAGTTCACTTGTTCTAGTTTTAGCGAGGCCTGTCCAAGGAGAAGCGCTTCCTCCTCGGAGAATGACCTCAAACCGGTATCCCCCCCGGCCAGTATACAAATAAGTGAATACCAAAAGAATCACTTACATCTCCTAATCACCGGGCGTTCGTGCCAAACACGTGTCTGGGGATGGTAAACATTCCTCTCCCCCAGCATAATTGGCAAAGCTCTTAAGTGAGTCACGAATGATCAGCATAACCGGGTATGGAGACACCACGGAATCATTAGCAACCTGATAAAATAGAGGCTACCCTATCTACATCCGAAAGTATCAAAATCCTTGTGCAAGGACCGATTCCAAGGGGTTTACCGGGTCACCTCAAGATTACTCACCATTTGTATTCCCTTCTAGGGGATACCAAGCTGTGGGCAAGCGATTTTGATACTCACCTTCCTTAGGTAGATCTGTTTGAAGTGCTTGACAGTCAAAGACTCCGTGAAAACACTTGTTGAAACATACACTTTCAAAGCTTTGTCAGAGTCAGTTGCCTTTGTTTGTATCCTGCAGGGTTGCTTTGTCCCTTGCAGAGATTGCTTTGACTTTAACCTTTGCCATTGGAAACCTTTGCCTCAAAATCAGAAACCTCTTTTCCAAGTGATGCCCAGCAAGAACAAACATCCTAAAGCAAAGTTGCCCAAATCCCAAGCCTATCAAGAGAAAAAACTTATCAAGAAGAACACCAAGAGCTATCAAGCCATTATCCAAGCAAACCAAGCAGAAGAGAAGTCCCAAACCAGACTTGAGAACATTGCCCATAACGCCCGCATCAAACAGTTCGCCTTCCGTTTCCGAGTTAACCATCACTTTGTCAACCTTGAGCCAGAAGATTAGCCAATCCTTGTTCATGTCTTGTTCCATCTTCAGATCCTGAAATCTTGTCTCAACAGCCTTGCATCTTAGTTTCATCCTAGTTTCACCCTTTGCATCAGCATCAAAACCTTAGTTGCATTTCAAAACATCATAAAAGTTGCATTTGCATTCATCTTCCTACCAGCATTCTAGAATCAATACTTGTCATCTGCATTGTCCCTTTAGATAGAGCTTTGTCCCTTCACCCTTCAAAACCTTTTCCACCAGCATCCCCCCATCAGCTTTCCATATCTTTACAGCAGATCCATCATCCTTTGTTCCAAATCCAGAGTTCCACCAACACTTAGTGTTCTACCTTTTTGAGTTGTTCCTATCCCATATCCAAGATCAGAGACCATTATCCTCTTTTTGACACAACGTGTTGTCATAAAGAAATCAAACCTTGTCCTTGCATAGCCATCATCTTGAGCAAGAGATTGGAGTGTATTGATAAGAAACTTGTTGACCGAAGATCATCAGTCTATCTTAGGTTGACCCCATCATATCTCTGATCTTCCATTTGGGAAAAATAGCAGCTTATTTGTTGACCACTCAGTAATCTTTCACCAGCTTTCCACCAGCAACCTATCTTTCCTCCACCATCTTGATCCATATCAGTTCCATCCAGCTTCCATCATCACCATCTTGATCCCTCTCTTTGCATTTGCATCTTAGAAGTCATCATCTTTAAAAGTTCATCAACTTTGCATCCATCAACATCTTTTAGCCAAACATCTTGCATACATTTAGCACTTGCATCTCCATGCCTGTTGAGACCAGATCTCGGAAAGGAAGAAGCATGAATCCTTATCCACCAACAACCTCATCTGATCCCAAACTTTTCACCAACGCCATGATGACCTACAATCCCCAGATCCAAGCCAGTAACCCATGTGAAGATCCAAACATCCCTTCATCTCCGTTGGCAAACCAAGCATTTGTGAATCCACCAGAAAGCCCATCAGCGACCAATGCCCTTGTACCACAACATCAGCAAAGCACGTTTGTTCACTACCTACCAGAAAGTACCTCCATCCCACCATCTCTCTATCCACACATCCCCATCAAAACTATCCAAGTTCCAGCCCAAGCGTATTCTCTGTTTGTCCAATCATTTCCCGATCCTATCATGCAAACACCCCAAGAGCTTTCCACCATTCCCCTTTTCTTGCAAGGAAGCCTCGCCAGTCCCGCAACACAAGCTGCAGCACCATCCGCTCCATCTCATACCCCTTTTGCTTCACCATCTGCTATGGCCGCCCAAGCCCAAAACCAACACTTAAACCAAAGTCAGCTTCCACCTCTCATGCAAGCTTGTACACCAAAAGCTTCGCCACCATCCTCAAGTCAAGCAACGCCTTTCACCATCAAAGGAGCACCGTCACCCTTCACCCCCCAAGCACCCGTACCTTCTTCTTTGGGGTTAGCGCAATCGCTCCCCATTCCAACCTCATCTTTCTCTTGGGTGTTTCCTTCATTTTCCTCCTCACAAGCATCCATTCAACCACAACCTCAACAAGCTCCTTTGTCTCAACCATCATTCGTGTCCCAAGCTCTCGTTACTCCTACCATTCCATCATCCGCTGCAGTGCACCCTAACACAAGCTCTCAGTGGGGCCTTACACAAGAAGAAATGAAGGCATGGGGGATCCCATCTCAATCCCCTACATCTATGGTTGCAAGTCAACAAACCGCCTTCGCCCAAGCAGCACAGCAGCAACTACCCCAAACACCACCGCCAGTTTCAAGCTATTCGTCCCAAATCCCAAATACCTTCCAGCAAGTTCCACCACCTCAACAGCCAACTTTCTCCAACTATCTTACCCCATCACCCTTTGCTTCTAGCTTCCCCACATCTGTTCCACCTCTAAGTAACGCAGGCATGCACCCAGCTTATATCAGCCAAACCCAAAGCCAACCTCAGCAACTACCACCATCATACCCGCAAGCAGCATCGTTCCAACAGCCTCCCCCACAGCAACCACATGTTCCCTTTCAGCAAACACCCATCATTCCTCCACAACAGCAAGTCCCTTGCTATCAGCCTCAGCAACAAATCCCTATCATCCCCCAGCAACAACAAGTTCCCACCCATCAGTTACAACAGCAAGTCCCAAATGCCCAATATCAGCAAGCAGTCCCACAACAACCGCCAGTTCAACAACAGCAAGCAGCCCAACAACATCAAGCGGTTCCATATCATTTACCACAATATCCCCCCATGCCACACCAGCAATATCCCCAGCAACCATTACCCCAAAATCAATTCCAACCCATTTATCCACAGCAAGCACCATATCCAGTTCCACAGCTTCCATCACAAGCAGAAGTCTCAGTTCCCTCGCCACTCAATGCTGAGTGGGAAGCAATGAAAAATGCTCTAAAAGACCTACAAAGTGGAACAGAGAATAAAACATACAAGTTCGAAGAGGTGTGCTCATATCCCTTCGATCGGTCCATAGCAACTATCCCTTTCCCCAAGCATTTTGAGATGCCCAAGTTTGACAAGTATCGAGGGAAAGGAGATCCAGTAAATCATATCAAAGAGTTTTACATGGCGTGCCAAGAAGTGGCTTACAGTGATAACTATCTCCTGCGCCTGTTTCCCAAGAGCTTGGGAGGAACTGCTGTTGAGTGGTTTTACAAAATACCACATGGGACAATAAAAACCTTTGCTGAACTCTCTGAGAAGTTCATCACACACTATGCCCATAATGTGGAGAATGAGTTATCCTTGCTAGACCTATGCAACTCAAAGCAAAAAGACAGAGAAAGCCTTGCAGAATACTTGCAAAGATGGCAGAATCTTACAACCAGGTTATCATATCAGCCGCCAGAGAAGCATCTAACAAAGATCTTCATTGATAACCTGCATCCAAAGCTATCCCATCACATGCGAATGAACTGTCTCCAGACATACCAAGACATCAAGGGCAAAGGCATAGGCATCGAGAAAGCTCTCCTAGACGAAGGCACTATTCGTCACTTCAAGGATGATTCCAAAAATAAACCCAACAATGATAAATTCCGTTACTGGAATCGTAACAAGAATGTTGTTACAGATGGAGCCACTGACACTAAAAATGTACAATTCATTGTGGCTAGTCCTACACCAGCTCAAACATACCAACCGCCACAAACGCCCATCTATCAGCAACCACCAGCTCCCGCATATCAAGAACCTATTTATCAGCAGCCTCCTCAAGCTCATCAACCACCTGTGCAATAGTATCAGCAGCAATACCAACAGCAACAGCCAGCACGTCAAGGCAATCCTGTTAACACAGTTAACGTTGCCCCAAGGCAGAACAAGCCCAACAATCAGAACAATCCAAAGAGGACTTTCACACCTTTGGGTTAGCCTCTGGATCAGATCTTTTATCAGCTAGCCAAAGCAAATATGATCACATATCCGCCCATCCCACAGAAGGACGACAACGCACCAAAGTCTGATTGGTATAAAGAACATGAATACTGTGATTACCATCGTGTGAAGGGGCACACAACATTGAAGTGCATGCGGCTTAAGCACTACATCCAGGATCTCATTGATCGCAAGGAAATCCAGGTCGATGCACCAACTCAAGCCTCACCCAATGCCGGTTTGCAAATATATCAAAATGTGTTCCCTCAACACGATACTGGGAAGAATCAAGCCAACGCCAATCAGCCCCAAAATCATGGCAAAGGCAAGCAAGAAGATCACACAGCGGCCTACATCAACTATGACAAGTATGTCGGCTGCATAACTCAAGTTGAGCCCATCCAAGATGAGCCCACCATCAATACCATCCATGTCAGAGGGCCGGATCGACAATGTGCTGCAACTACCTGCAGTGGTAGGATAACTGTTGCCGGTGCTCCTCCGAGATCAGCTGCTCCTCCAAGGCCAACATCTACTGCATCCACAGCACAATCTAACACCAGGCCAGCATCAAATGCACGCGCAACACAACATAATGCACCAAGAGCACAATACAATATCATAGAGCATCTTGGGAACATGCCAGCCCAAATATCTATCTTGGATTTGCTCCGCACATCACCCATCCATCAGGAGATCCTGGACAAAGCTCTAAAAGAAGGCCATGTCCCCACGGACATTAACACAACTCAGTTTGAAACTCTTGTGGGACACCTATCAGCAGCATGTGCCTTGTCCTTCAAAGAATCTGATATACCAGATGTCGCTCCTGACCATACTCTCCCTCTCCGCATTGCTGTCATGGTCAGAGATTTTGCCATCAAACGAGTTCTAGTGGATAATGGCTCAGCCCTCAACTTGTACACATTAAAATTCATCAAGAAGATCGGGTTCATGGAGGCCGACATACAACATGAGAAAATCACTATCAAAGCATATGATAACTTGGAGCATACCTCTGAAGGTACTATGACTTTACCTATCCAGCTAGGCCCAGCAACGCAAGATACTCTCTGCCACGTTGTTGATCTTGACCTACCGTTCAATATCCTCCTCGATCGTCCATGGATCCATTCCATTAAGGCCGTACCATCTACTTACCATCAGTGCATCAAGTTTCCACATCAAGGCACTGAGGTTACCATCCACGCTGACCCTAACCCCTTCGCATACTGCCTTGCGATGGAAACATCTTTCCCTCATTCTACTCATTGTCCTGGAACCGATATTGGTACTTCTATTGCTAGCTCATCCCGATCCCATCACGATCCAGAGACCATCCTCTCTTCCACCTTATCATCCGTCAAGATCAACAACCGGGGTTGTGGTGAATACAGCCTCAGTGATGCATTTGCTGTAGGAGCTCTTCCACGTGATCCACATACTCAAGGGCGCCCAAGTTGTCAAAACAAGCCTATTGAGGAACATTATAAGCTCAAGCAAATCGGAAACATGACTTTTGAGTCTCATGGTACCATCAACAGCAAAGAAATGGATCCAGATATTAACAAATGGTTATACAAAGATCCCCCATCACGTGACACACAACTTCTTGAGTACTTCAAAGAGAAATATCCAATCCCCTACAAAAATGTCACAGAACAATATAACTATCAAGGTGGTGGTCTAGGACCACAAGAGGACGGAAATTTGTTTCCTATCATACCATCCCAAAATCCAGAATAGCAAGGACTTGGCTTTAATACCCCTCGCCTGCTTGAACAAGAGCCCAATACCACAACTGCGGGCACTAACATGACCAACGTGAACTTTTCTAATAGCCAGGATGACCTCGTGGAAATTGAAGACATCCCCGAAGAGAAAGACATCTGATCCTACGATGATATCTTTGCCGACGACACCCTCCTGGGGACTTCTATCCTCCAACAACTCTCCATTAACCTCATAGATCTTCCCCTCACAAACCCCGACCTCATAGATTGGGACCAGCCAAGCATCGCACACATCGATGAGTTCCAAAGCGCACAAGCACTCCTAGAATTCATGGGGGCATCAGGTCCAACAAGCAATCAGGATCCAACATCAACCTCTGTCTATCAGCTTCACCCAGAAGGATATTTTGGGGAAGAGGCAAGCTTTAGTCGCAAAAATGAAATAGCAAGAGAACATCATGAGTCTTTATGTGAAAACCCCCTTGGGGCACATTCTGATTCCAAAATAGTAAAAATAAAGGGCGTATCTTCTAGTGAAAACCTGGCAATTCAGGCGCTAGAAGATGAAGCCTTGCCTCTTCCCCCTATCCAAGATTATAGACCAGAGCAGTCGCCGATCATCATAGAGGAAACCAAGCCAATCAACTTGGGAACAGAAGAATGTCCAAAGATCACCTACATTGCAGTCAACCTAACAGAAGGAGAAGAAATCGCTCTCAGTGCCTTGCTCAAGGAATCCATCATCAACTTTGCATGGTCATAAGCCCACATGCCTGGGCTTGATCCAAACCTTGTTGTTCATCATCTATCAGTAGATCCAAACATCAAGCCAGTGAAGCAGAAGCTAAGGAAAATGCATCCAAAGGTAGCATTGCTCGTCAAAGTAGAGCTTGAGAAGCTCCTCCAAGCTAAGATCATCAGAGCAATAGATTATTCAGAGTGGATCTCTAACATGGTGCCAGTCACAAAGCCTTCTGGTGACATCAGAATCTGTACTGATTTCAGGGACTTGAACAAGGCATGCCCTAAGGATGACTTCCCATTGCCAAACATAGACATGCTTGTAGACCTCACAGCGGGTCACGAAATGCTATCACTCATGGATGGCTTTTCAGGCTACAATCAGATTCATATAGCAGAAGCAGATCAACATAAAATAGCATTCACAACCCCATGGGGTACCTTCTGCTACAACATGATGCCATTTGGGTTAAAGAATGCAGGAGCCACATATCAGCGAGCAATGACAGCGATCTTCCATGACATGATCCACAAGATCCTTGAGGACTATGTGGATGATATCCTTGCAAAATCCAAAACAAGGGATGAACACCTCAACATCCTAGAACGTGTGTTTGATCGTCTGAATCATTATGGCTTAAAGCTTAATCCTAAGAAATGTGTCTTTGGTGTTACATCTGGCAAGCTTCTAGGCTTCATTGTCTCTAGACGAGGCATAGAGATCGATCCTAAAAAGGTAAAAGCAATAACAGAGATGCCTCCACCAAGAAATCTCAAACAGCTCAGAAGCCTACAGGGCAAGCTTCAATCAGTTCGGCGGTTCATCTCACAACTAGCAAACAAGTGCCAACCATTCTCACATCTCTTATGCAAAGACACCAACTTCAAGTGGGATCCCATATGTCAAAGAAGCTTTGATAAACTCAAGGAGTATCTAGCTAACGCTCCGATCCTAGTACCACCAGTTCCAGGATGCCCACTCATCCTTTACATCTCAACAACAGCTACAGCACTAGGGGCACTCCTAGCACAGCATGATGATGAAAATAGAGAACGAGCTATCTACTACATCAGTCGCACTCTTGTGGGCTATGAGCTTAACTATTCACCCATGGAGAAAGCATGCCTAGCAGTGGTCTTTGCCACTCAAAAACTTAGACATTACATGCTTAGCCACACAATCAAGCTCATATCAAAGGTGGACCCTCTTAAATATCTGTTATCAAGGACGACCCTCACAGGCCGTATGGAAAAATGGGTCATGTTACTCAGCGAATTTGACATTCAGTATGTAGATCGCAAAGAAATCAAAGGGCAAGTCATTGCCGATCAACTAGCAGAAGCACCACTGGTGGATGCCTATCCACTAATCATGGAATTCCCTGATGAACATTTATGCATGATTGAAGAGCAGCCCATGTGGAAACTATACTTTGATGGTTCCAACACATCCCATAGCTCTGGGGCAGGAATCCTATTCGTCACACCTCAAGGTGACTATATTCCAAAATCATTCAAGTTGGGATTCCCCTGTACCAACAACATTGCAGAATATGAGGCACTCATCTTAGGTCTCAAAACAACTATCCAATGGAACATCACAGAACTACAAGTCTTTGGAGATTCACAGCTCATTATCAAGCAAGTCCTTGATGAGTATCAGACAAAGGACGACAAATTGCTACCCTACAAGCAACTGGTGGATAAACTGAAAGAACATTTCCTACATCTACAATTCAATCAGATCCCAAGGCTTCAGAACAAAGCAGCAGATGCAATGGCAACCATCGGATCCTTATTGGAAATCCCACGTGACGCAACACAATATGAATTTCTAGTCGAGCAGCTACACTTGCCAGCTTATGAGAACACCGATGCAGACATGGTGTGTGTCTTGGTTGGTCCACAATCCCCATGGTACCATGAAATCCATGCATATCTAAAAAATGGTATCATATCTCCCCATCTCACCAATAACCAACGCCAAAACCTTATTCACAGAGCTTCCCGCTACACTCTTGTAGCCAACACCCTATATCGTCGCGGGTATCATAATGTCCTATCTAGATGTTTAGACTCAAACGAGGCCGTCCTGGCCTTACAAGAAGTTCACGCTGGAATTTGCGGTGCCCACACGAGTGGCATGGTTCTAGCAAAGCAGGTGCTTAGAGTTGGATATTATTGGCCAACAATGGAACATGATGCGTGTGAATTTGTCAAGAAATGTCTCCCATGTCAACAACATGCCAATTTGATACATGCACCAGCACAGGATCTATAGCCTATTGCACCACCGTGGCCTTTTTCATGTTGGGGCCTCGACCTCGTTGGCTTGATCACCCCCCTCTCTTCGGATGGACACAAGTATATCATAACAGCCACAGAGTATTTTACCAAATGGGTTGAAGCGATTCCGCTCACCCTTACTACTGGCATCCAAATATCCAAGTTCATCCTCTACCATATCATTTGCCGCTTCGGCATACCATCTACCATTTTCATAGACCATGGCACACCTTTTGAAAACCAGCATGTGGATGATCTATGTGCCAGACTCCACATCCATCACCGTTTCTCTAGTCCATATTTCCCTCAAGGAAATGGCCAAGTTGAGGCAACCAACAAAACTATCTTGAAAATCCTCAAGAAGGTTGTCAATGATTCTGGTCGTGACTGGCACCTCCAAATTAATCCCGCCCTCTGGGCTTATCGCACTTCTTATCGCACTCCCATAGGCACCACCCCATACTCCCTTGTATATGGTGCCGAAGCTGTTCTACCAATCGAGGTTGAGCTCCCATCCTTGCGCGTCTCCATGAAGAACTATACAACTGATGAAGACTATCGTGTGGCCGGGCTCACACAGCTAGATCTGCTAGATGAAAAGAGACAGCAAGCCTATGATCACCTGGTTGCATACCAGAATCGACTCAAAAGGAGTTATAACAAAAAGGTCCATCCTAGACAATTCCAGGTCAGTGACATGGTCCTTAAAGAAAATCAGAAGGTCCTAGCAAATAGAGAAAAGAAAGGCAAGTTTGAGCCTACTTGGTTGGGCCCCTATGTTGTCACCGCATCCTTTGGCTCGGGAGCCTATCAGCTATCAACACCAGAAGGTGAGCCCTTGAATGATCCTATCAACATCATCCATCTGAAGAGGTTCTATGCCTGAACCTGATCCTGCATATATCAGAAAATCCAAAAACATTCAAAAAAGCAAAAAAAAGTAAAAAAAGAAAAGAGAAAGAGAAAATAATCGTCCAACGGTGAAAACTTGGCAATTCAAGCACCTTGGACAAGTATGTTGGTGAAAACCTGGCAAACAGGCGCCAACATAGTAAATTGAGCTATTTATCTATTCAGTTGTCCTTTCAGCTACCGTCCTCATCCTCCATTCCATAACAGATCTCCCAGCAGTTCCATCTCCCCTATCTTCCACGCATTCAGCTCCCATCTTCCTCCAACCCATCTGCAATCCATATCCTATTCCAAAGCTTTGTACCATATCTTGTACCATATCCTTATCCCTTTCCTGTACAGCGCTTTCCTCCCTGTATTTATCCTTCTTGTCTCCATCCTAGTGAGAGTCCCGCTGAGTGTGATCTTCCTATCCCCAATCCTGAGCTTCTGTACATATCCCTTGTGCATATCGTTCCTCCTTGTTGTACATAACCTTTGTCCATCCTGCAGCAGCATTTGATCAAATATCTTGTCCCATCCCCAGCCTCAGAAAACTTTTAGTCCCACTCGGGCCTTGTGCTTCAGCAACATCAATTGTCGACTTATCCTTGCTCATCCTGATTATTCCTTGAACTTCAGCTTTTGCCAGCGAACAACTACACTTATTCTCTCACCAACCCATGGGTCCTTGAGGATATATCGTTCCTCCTGTCTGACCTAATCTTCCATCCTGGTCCTTGAGGATATATCATTCCTCCTGTCCGACCAATCTTCCCACCATCAATCAAACCTAATCTCTCTCCTTGGCAAAGGATGTCTTTTTGGAGTTATCATTTTGATCTTGGATTTTTGTCCTTTGGGTCTTGTTAATCTTTTTGGCTTCTCATTATCCCACCAGGGTCACCATGATTCATTATATCACGGTGTGCTGCGTGTGCGGATAATCTGGGGCAAGGTCTTTTGATCTTTCGCTTCTGCCTGTGAGTCAGTTGTGTGTTTGTGGTTCCTTCAGCATCGGTTCCACCATGTCGCCTCTGTGCTTCATGTGTGATGTTGGGGCAACCCTGTGTGTTTGTTTAGCGTCAGTCCTCGTCAATCCTCTGCAACGCTGGTGACAAGGCCTCGTGATCCCAGTATCCTTGGCAGGTCTCTAGCATTGCTATATTAAATCTAGGTTGTGCACTCCCGTTTGCACTTGGAGCTATCTGGTCCCTTGCATTTATCATATAGCTGCATCTTGCATCTTGCATTTCCATCTCATCTTGCATATCATCCATATTTGTTCTTAGAAGTGAGGTTATTTATCTCCCCTTTCTTCCTAGGCCTTTCCTTCCTCGTCCCGCCGAGCACACTCTGTCCCAGGGCGTAATCCCTCTTTCTCCTTGTCCCACTGGGCACATCTTCCATGATTTTGTCCCACCGGGGCATGTTCCTCTTTCTTCTAGTCCACCCGGGCGTCATACCCTCTTCTTCTGATTCTAGCCTCGGCATCTTATTTTCTTGTCTTTGACGCCATGCCACTTGCGACATCGCATCAAAGAGGGGCAAAATGTAGATACCGAAAAATCCTTCAGAAAATAAATTATTTTTGTTTTCTGAAAATCCTTGATGACATCATCATTTATTAATTAATTAATTATTTAATTAATTAATTTATTTTTATGGCATTAAATCCCTCTCTCTTAATTAAAAATCTTTAATTAAGGAATCTAGCCTAAAAATGTCATTTGGACATTATCCCTAATTTATTAATTATTTAATTAATAAATTGACCAAAAACTTCAAAAAAATAAATTAATTTATTTTTTATCCCAAACTTGGCTAATTTCCTTAAGACCACTAACCTCTTCCAAAATCTTCTAATCCCTTCTTAATTTCGATTAAAAGGCTAATCCCATCTTTTCTAACCCTAATCCCAAGGTTAAATATTTAATTAAGGTTAAATATTTAATTTTCATATTTATTGAAAATATTTTAATAAATATTCTTAAAACTTAAGCTTTTGGAATGAATAACTTTTATTCCATGAAACTAAGGAGAAATCTAGACTCTTCTAGAATCTTCTCAAAACCACCCTCTTCACCCATCCTAATCCTTTTTCTAATCCTAATCCTACCCTTAAACCTTTGTGCAATCCTAACCAAGCTTAAGACTTTCCTAAACCAAAGCAAAGTCTTTCCTTCCAAATATCTCAACCACAAAACATTTATTGCTTCCCCAAAGTCTTCAAAGCCTCTTAAAGCCCATTCATTGCTCTTACAAGCATTTATTGGAGAGTTATGAGCTTGGAGCCCCCTTTGTTGACTCCTCTTTGCCCTTCCCTTCATCCACTCACCTTGTGACATGTGTCACCTCCTGATTGGTTGAGAACTAGCACAATCCATGTGCTTCCCTTTGAGTGAATCTTGGCCTCTCTTAAGGATTTCAATCCTGGCCATTCATTCCTCCTACCCCAAGCCTTTAGAAATCTTATAAATACCCTCACTTCCTAAGGCAAATCATCTCTCAACTCTCAAACTCAATAGCAAAGTTATAATGCCATTTTCATTTTAGCATAAGCATAAACTCATCATTTTAGATCATTTTCAAGCTTAAATCACATCTAAATTAGCTTAAATGGATTAACATAGATTCATTTCTTGTTTTAATCTTAGTTCTTTCATTTAGCTTTGCATATTTGTGTGTTCTTGAGGCCTTTGAGGCAAAATAGGTTCCTCATACCTATTTTGTGTCATTTTGGGTCTTCTTGATCCTCAAATCATCCATCTTGCATGCTCCAAGTGCTTGAGTTTGCACACCCACATCCCTCTATATCTAAGCATATCAAACGGTGCATGGGCGCATCTGTTTTAATCTTAAACTGAGGTGGCTTTGATTTTAGTTTGTTTACCTTTGAATTTGATTTGATAATATGCTATGACGTTTGTTTGTCTTTGGCCTTCAAAACAGGTTTAGGTGCACTCACAAATCCTAGTCTACACATACAAGGAACACATAGTCACATAAGCACAATTGAGGCCTATAGCCCTATGAGTCTAGGCATTTGATATTTTTCGGGCCTCTAATTTTTTCAAAGTAATCGATGCCTTTGTTTACAATGAGTGGAATAGGTTAGCTTCACCTTCTTCACACTTTCGGTCATCCCTCTCACCAAGCTCGCTAAGGCATGTTCTCGAGAGGCGAGTCGACTAAAGTTCTAGCATGTGCATTTAAAAGCAATAAATTGAAAGGAAATCAAGTCTAGGTGTTTGATTCACCAAAGGTGAAGTGCATATCCCTATTGCTTCACTTTACAAAAATGTTTAATATTTTTCTTTCCTAAGCCTTTTAATCTAAGGGGACGAGATTACATTTAGCTTTTTGATTCACCAAAAGGTGAAGATCATATACCTAGAACTTTCGTCCACAAACAAAAAGGCTTTATTTAAGTGTTTGGTTAATTCCTTAGCTTATTTTCATCTCAAATTTGGTATATCTAGGAGTTTGATTCACCAAAATATGAAGAGAATATGCCTAATGCTCACTTAATAATCCAATTTTCTTTTCTAATTAGGCTAGTTTTCGAATTGAATTTCACAATTTAAGCAATTACATAAGGTTTTAAAGGATTACATCATTCGTAGCTAGCAAAGGCTAGGTGTATTTTTGAGGTTTTTGTTTTGAAAATTTCACTTAGTAAAGCTATTTTATCCATCTCCTTAGCATCCTCCTTCCACACACGTTAGTTCAACACATACCAATACAAAGTGAGAAAACAAATCAACAATTTCAAATAACTTCACAAATTCCTTGTCAATAATGATCAAATTATCAATCAAGAAGTAAAGATCCAATTTAGGGAAACATATTTAGACTTATAAGAATTAATGATTTGAATATATCTATCATATACTTTTAGTTCTTTATTCATATCATCAAGTGAATTGGAAAAATGATTTTTCTTTTGAAATTTAGCTAATTTCCTCTCTTCCTTGTTTTTGTTGTAATCCACTGATCTGCAAATAGGTTTACACACCTTCCATGATCTATCATCTACAAAACAAAAATGTATTATCATTTAGATGTGCAAAATTTGAAATTTGAAAAATGATAGTGCTGCGCGCTACAAAAACCTTCATACGTGTTAGTATTTTTTTTATTACACATCACATAAATAATTAGATGTGTTATTATACTACTGTTAAGAATTATTTAAGTGATCAAAAATTAATATGTGCTGAAACAAAATTATAAATACGTCACAAAGTTTGCCTGCACACGATGAAAGAATTTAATAGACAGAGATAGATGGAACCTGATAGGTGTCACAAAACTGTGTATATGTGTTGATCTTTGCCATATAAATACTGTTTAAACCTGTAAATTCATCAAAATTTATCGTAAGTACACATCATTTCTCTTGTTGAAGGTATTGTTGTACCTGCAATTTTGAAATTTGCAACACAAACACCTCCAATTTAGCAAATAATAATCAATTTTAGTTAGTAGAGGCCTTGATCCCAAGGATGGGGGCCATTTTGTGTATGATAAATACATTCATAAGATTAGTTTGACCATGAAATCAATTCCATTATGAAATAACAATAATTAGGCTATTGAATTGAAAACAAAGCAAGAAACATCCTATGGTTCCCTATCTAGCAAAGCTAATTAAATGCTCTCAGATTAGCATCCATTAGTGAATGAGAAATTTAGATACTATTGATGAAAATTCAACCCTATTCTAGCTCAAATTCTCCATTATGATCCATACAATGCAAATTCTCAATTGAAATTTTATGCTTAAGAATGAATTGTCTATAGCAACGATGCTCTAGATAATGGATGTTATTTTCTCTCTTAATGATTTCTATTTAAAGGATTCCTAACATTAGGAAGGTGAGTTAGATGTGAGTTAGATTGACTCATGGTTAGAGGTGAGTTGAGTTGGCAGTTCAAATGTTGGGACAAAGAGACAAGAATTGATGGTCAAGATAGAAAAGGCAATTTAGATGGTGGAGATAGAAAAACCTCTTAAGTAATCCATGTGATTCAAATACTCTCACCTCATTGGTTGAATTAATTTTGTCCTCATGTGATTGGTGAGAATAATTAGATCTATTAAATGATTTAATTGATTTAATTTAGCCATATATCCCTTTGAATAGGTTGGCTTAAATTTAAATTTAACTATATTGTTAATTGATTAAAATCAATTGCATAATTATTTGATCCTATTTATTTAATTAATTCGATAGCCTTGATTTCAATTAATTCATGCTTTGATGCTCAATTGCTTGCTTTGATTTTTCTTGACCAATTTTAGGTGTATACACAGGTTAGTCATTATTATATCTTTTTTATTCATGTATGAGCTAGACATTATGTAATTTGTAATGCTTGTATGGGACAATCATTATTGTCTTTGTGATTCACTATGAGCCACTCGCTATTGAAACTATGATGTATGTCGGAGCTACTCTTTATGTATGTCATTAATGATAAAATATTTATATTGTATAACTATGATGTGTATGAGATAGTCCTTATGTATATTTCATGTATGCTCGAGATAATCATATGTATGATTTGTGATATGACCCCTATGCATGTGTGTAAGTTGGTATAACTAGTGATTGGTAATGATGGGTAAGGAACCAACACCTAATTGAAATGGGTATTTTTTATTGTAATGAAATTTTAATAGATAACACTTAGTTATCCCCACACATCACAGGCCCCTAAAATGGCTTGGAGCCCCAAACACCCATTTTCCTATATCCACCTAGTTCCATATCTTCCTTTCAAGTGTAGCATAGTCATGGTTTAAGATAGAGAAGAGATATCATTATGTGGACAAAATAAAATCCCTCTTAGTGTGAACTACAAAGCCTGTGACTTCTCACAAGAGTATACTATTGCAAGGTGTGTGTCACTGGTCTCCTTGTTATGTGTAATGTCATTCTTGGGTTTACAACATGGATTAACTACCTCCTATGTTTTATAATTGGAGTGGTTCTATCAGGCATCAATAAGTCGATCTTTTGGTGCAACAACGCTAAATAATAGATATCAGAGCCTAGGTCATGGGTTTGAACCCCACGCTCACAATGGGGGATATTGTTGCAAGGTGTGTGTCCTTGGCCTTCTTATAATGCAGAACATCATAGTTGGGTTTATGGCATGGCTTAACTGCCTCCTGTGTTCTATAATCCTAGTAGTTTTGTAAGGCACCAACAAGTTGATCTTTTGGTCCAACAACAACCAACAGATATATAGTCAATTTCATCAAGAGTAAACCTTTGAGGATTAGGTTTGGGTCTAGGGAAAAGCCTTATTATGGAATCTTAGCTCTATCAAGTGTAAGTGTATATTGTAATATGGATTGATTTCCACTATGGTGAATGAATGAGTTTTAAAATCACCGCTACTAAATTAATTGGAAGATGCTGGTTTATTAAGTTAATGATCAATGTTAAAAAAAATTATAGTGGTCAAGGGGTGGATTCTACATGATAATTCGTGTGGCCTTATGAACAATAAATACTTTCTAATCTAAGTATTCCATATTTAGCAATAAAAATAATGCTTCATATTTAAATATGGTGTCATGACTATGATTGATGTTTATCATTTTATTGCATTAATATTTGTAAGACTTTTATAAAGAGAATTGTATCATCATCTTTTACGTTAAATTTTATGATAAGGTTTTAGACCTGATGTATAATCTTGTCATTTTAGCATTTCCATCATTGTTTAGCCTTTGTCCTTCTAAGGATAATCTCTCTTTTTCATCAATCATAGTTGTTAGGGAAGTGAAAACAACAACATGGGGTTTTCCTTATGCAAGCCCCTATATAGAATAATTAGTTTTCCCCTTTTGTGTGTGCACATTTAGATCCAATATAATAGAATGTTACACGTACAAAGACAAGACAATGATATACATTTCCAAAATTTTAATAGGTGTGAACTCCTAGACTAGGATACCCAATGCACATATCCAACACATTCTAGATGAATATTAACAAGATAGCCTTGCCTAACCCCCTAATTACAAATCTGCACCTTTTTGTTTTCACAAACACCCTTAGACTTTGTCACGTAGCAGACTAGTCTAGCATATTTCAACCCAATTTACAATTATAGGTTCCTTTCAATGGACCCTCTTTCTACATATGATTTATTGTGTTGGCTCTCTATTTTTTAATCCAATATTATTGCTAAAATTTATCATTTTACTAGTATTAAACCTAGATCTTAACCCCACAATTCACAATCTAAATTCCATTATAAATCTAATTATTTAGTTATAATATTAGCACTGTGTGAACCTATTAATGTGCTTAATAGAATTCCATATAGATTTGAGATTTTTGTTTCCATACATAGACTAGGATCTCATTTTCACTGATATTAACAATGAGATTGGTTGAACATTTTGACGACACACTATGAACCTTTTTGTGCTATTGCAGGACCCTTTTGCAACATTCTACCAAGACAACCCAAAAAAAAAAGAGTTTTTTCTTGGCGGTGTAATTTATGATATCTTTTGTGTGAATCTCAGCTAGCTTGCTACCCTATGTGGCCTTTGCTTGTTCACAAGCCACCCAACAATACACAACTTGTTAGGCTTGTGACTCATTTGTGGATATAAGTACCTCAAGATCTTGCTAATCCTAGACGTCATACTTTGCGTCTTTGTAACATGACTCTAAGTAAGTATTCGAAGATATTACTAGTCCTAGATGTCATGCCATGTTTTTAAAATATGGTCCCTAGCAAGAATCCCAAGTCTTTGTGGATATGGCTCCTAGTGGATACGTAGCTTATCTTTGTATTGTAGATAGATAAGATGCCGAGTCTTAGGGAATACCACCACCTTGCTAAGCTTGGAGTTATTGTATCTCTTCAATGTTTAGATGAAGAATCAATGTCTCTTCAATACTTTATCACAATTAAAAGCATAATTTCTCACTTTGGACTAAATATAATATCATAAATTATATACCTTTACACTTTACAAGACATATTAGATGTGGTGTCGAGATTTGATCAATTTAACATAACAAAACATTACAATAAACTCCTCAATTTTCAATTATCTGATAAAAATCAATTGATAGGAAAGAATCTTGCATTGTTCACTTAATCACATTGCAGTAAGGAGATATGGTTGACAGCCCAAATGCATCTCAATCGTTTTATCTCCTTTTAAAATTCTGACTATTTTGCACTAAAATTTGACTACACCCGTCAAATCTAATCACTACCTCGTTGGTACGCTCCTGTTTTACTACCTAGCTTTTGAATGCCCAACCTGGAAAACAACTCTGCTAAAAAGATTAGCTGTTCACGGTACCCAGATCATGTTCCCTCAAATCTGAATCTAAAATTTCATAACCCACGAACTTGGCACTAAGTCGCCGGCAGTAATAAAATGAGAAAATAGTACAGTTCTAGTGGCTAATTTTGTCTGTGCTCAGGCAAATTTCACGTGAAAGGTAAGATTAAATATGCTCCATCTTTGTGAAAGCAAATTTGTGTTCCTAACAATAGAAAGAGTTGAGGACAAATCTCTAGAGGGATCTTCTATCAATCCGTATCATCATATTTCAGTCTGCTATACAAGTTGGTACCGCTATTCACATTTTCTAAGTACTTTTTATACAATCTTAATCATCGTATTTTAAAAAGAAAGGCAAATTTCTGGATGACTAGTCCTTAGAATTATTCTAAAGGTATGTTCTATTTTACAATTTAAATTGACTGGGATAAGCGCATCGGTAAGATGGTTCTAACATTAAGTTATATAACTATGTTTAAAGAATTGTTAGGGGATGATGTGTTGTAGGACTTAGCAATATAGGTTAACAACGTGTGTAAGGGAAGGGGATCAGTAGACGTCATTGTTAATTTCAGCTGTTTTAAGCTTCTAAATGGTGCATTGGATTTTTGACAATTTTCTAATGTCTTTGTATGCGACTTAACTACTTATAACTATTGTTCTAGCCTATGGTTAATCAATATGAGCGTTGTGAGATTAGTTGTGTAAAAGAGTCAAAAAGTAGTTATTTAGAAGTGTCGCCTAATACCTACTTTAAAATGCCCCGGTAAATGTGCACTACAACCACCTCAAAAATTTGCACACCTAATCCAATACATATTCCTTTAAGAACCAATACATTTTCTTCCAATGAATGCTTTTACCAATATCTAGGCACAAGTGCCCCTATAATTGTACTCGATCAGTACCAATAAAGGCCCACAACTCCAATAAAAGTCTACAAATTTCTACTTTGAGGGTACAAGTAGGTAGCTATAGGTACATGTGGAATTTATTACTGAGATTTTAATTATTATTATTATTTTTATTTCTTCAAAGTCATTGAGAGGTGGGTGAGCAAGGAGTGAACGGTCATTAGAATATGGACAGTAAGTGGACCCCTTCCCCTATTTTTGAATTCGTGAGTTATTGGTGTTTATGAGTTTGTGTGTTAATTTCTATCTATATCCATCCCAACATATACTAGAGAAAGGAGAAAGTCTTGGTATGTGGCGAAGGAAAATATCATACAATCGCTATATCAAACAAATAATTCTTTGAAGGGTTAGGGTTTATTTTTACTAATCAACTTTCTAAACTTGATAAATAAGCCGATACGGTGTGAACTAAATCCTAACAAATAATAAATCAAAATAGTTGGTAAATGGTAGGTGAACAATTATATAAGCTAATTAATAATTTTATAGTAGATGGAGTTACAAGGTTTGGGTTCTCTATTTTTTGCATTAGCGTGCATAAAAATTGTTGTACCAAATGTTTAGGTGATGCTAAAGATTGAAATAGAAACCATTCCTTCTTTTGATTAATGCATATAAAGAAAAGAATGGAAGTAAAATACAAAATTAGAGTATATAATTTATGTTTTTTATGTTGTGTGAGTCAAGGGTTCAAACTAATCAATTTCTATTAAAAATTATCAAAAAGTTATCATAAAATTTTCAAAAAAACAAATAAAATTGATAAACTCATCATGGTTTTTTGGACAAGTACTTGGTGATTAACTAAGTGCACTAACCATGCCATAAACATGTTATACATCTTACACATAGGAAGCTCACATAGTATTCCACAATTGTCAGTGAGTGGATCTTCACTTGATAATGAGTCACCAAATGTTAGACAACTTGTTAGCCATGTGGCTCCTTTGTGCAAATGATTCCTAGTAAGCATCTAAGGATCTTGCTAGTCCTAGAGACCATGATTTGTGTGTTTGTAACATGACTCTACGTAAGTATCTGAAGATCTTACTAGTCATATGCATCATGCCTTGTTCTTCGTGGATATGGCTCCTAGTGAGAATCCTAAGTCTTTGTGGATATGGCTCCTAGTGGATATGTCTTTTATCTTGATATGATAGATTGATAAGATCCCACGTCTTGGGGGCTACCACCTTGCAAAGCTTAGAATTATCTTATGTTAGGAATGAATGCTGAATATATCCTATGGGGGAGCATTAGCAGCCATTCTGTAGCAGTTGTTGTTGCATTCATGACTGTGATTGTCATTGATGTCAACACAATGATCTACTGAAGATTAGCAGAGAAGCAGCCAGTGTTTGAGTTAGCGCACTTGAGATATTGAAGATGAAGTATGTGATGTTGAGGACTTACTCTATGATGTGTTATAAGATCATGGTTAAGAGCGCAGACAGTAATTCATTTATTCATGGAAGTTATAAGGAAATCAGTGGAAGCAGTATTCAGGTAGTGTTCCTGAGTAGCGATTTGTGGAAATCAGATGATATCTCCTAATCGGGATGGAATCTGGTTATGCGCAGTTGAAGATGTGTTGATAGTGACGTGGATGACAACACGAGATCTGAGGTCACACGAGTGAAGAATTATATTGATTGGAAGCCGACAATTTTGTGTAATTTTGATGTAATGTGTGGAAATTTTTATTTTGTAATTTGTATGCCGACTCATTTGTAATTACTTGAGTGTAGTATAAAGGAAGGAATGTTTTCCTTGTTGTAATGTGTAATAATGAATGTAAGTGTATGAAGGAATTATGAAAGTGAATTTGTTGAAAGAGGATATACAAAGCACTAAGATCTGGTATTGAGATCTGAAGAAGTAGTTGGTGCGGTTTGGCACAGTCAAAGAAGGAGTATTGAATTGTTGAGATCAGTAATATTTTTGTATTATTCTATTGAGTAATACAAAGATCATTTGGACAGTGAGTTCGGTGATCTTACCCTGAAGTTGTTTGGGTAGTGGGTCCTTCTGTCTTCCATAACTCCTAACAGAGTTAGAATCTTTTAACAAGGATTCAAAATCTCCTAGCAAGGATTCATATGTACTGAATGTATTTCATAAGACTCCTAGCAGAGTCCATCCTCTCACAAGGAACTTGCATTTTAGTGCATCTTTTGTGGGCATCATTCCCACCAGGGTTTACTCTTTGATCAAGAGGTTCCTTAGTCAACATATCTTGTGTCATTGTCTTATTGTGTATGAATATCTTTCTATGGTTGTTGGTTACATTGCTTACACGGTTAAAATCT
Organism: Chamaecyparis obtusa; assembly: GCA_027943335.1. Classification (NCBI taxonomy): domain Eukaryota; kingdom Viridiplantae; phylum Streptophyta; class Pinopsida; order Cupressales; family Cupressaceae; genus Chamaecyparis; species Chamaecyparis obtusa. The sequence continues at coordinate 8,446,157 of BSBK01000529.1, forward strand.
ATTGAAGTTGATAAAAGTTATATTTATCTGATAACTGATTCACCCCTCCCCTCTCAATTATCTTGGTGGACTTTACTTTCTAACAATTGGTATCAGAGCAGCGGGTCCTTGAAGGAAAAGTTTAACAGCTTAAGGAGATCCATGGCGAATTTCAGGAAAAAAAGCCCTAAGTTTGATGGAGTAAATTTTGACAGCTAGAAAGAAAAGATGAAGACTCACCTACTTTGTTTAGGACTAGGTTATTGGTTAAATACAAAGAATGAGAAGACTATCATTGATGAGGATAAGATTGAAGATTGTACTAATGAGGAAAGAGATCTATTCATGTGTAACATACTTGCTATAGAAGAACTCTTGTCAGCCCTTCCGAAGAATGAATATAGTCAGGTAATATATCTAGAGACATCTCATAAAATTTGGTTAGTTTTACAATCTACTTTTGAAGGTGATGAACATGCTAAGAAAGTCAGATTACATAATTGGATATGTGTATTTGAAGATATAAGAATGATGGAAGATGGATCTGTTAGAAGCTATATTGGTAGAATGTCAAAAATTGTTGCAAGTATAAAATCTTGTGGAGAAAAAAAGATAGAGAATGAAGTGATATGAAAAATTCTAAGGACATTGACTCCTACATTCAAGCAGACAACACAGATGATTGAACAAGTTAAACCTTGTACTACGAACTTCACCAGAGAGACTCTTAATCTTGGAAGATTGGAAGTAGAAGAGGTGAACTTGAGGCTATCAGGAGACTTACCTAGAATAGAGACAACATTCAGTGCTCTTAGTGTTCGCCCTACTTTGTCTAGAAACATAAGTGTGAGCGGAGACTATGCTACCAGCAGCAGATCTAGAAATGAAGAAGATGGGAAGATTGAAGAAGGTATTGCCTTGCTTGTGAAGAGAGAACCAAATGGTAAGAAATTTTTTAAATATTGGACCTGTCAAGAATATGGTCATTTTGCATCTAAATGTCCTAATAGAGTTAAGAAGTATAGAAACAACTTTAAGCCTTAAAGATCTAAATAATGTTATTATACAAATGATGAAGAACTTGAAGCTAGTTTGAAGAAATCTTTGAGTGAAAGTGATACTGAGAATAATGATATAGGATTTGTAGCAATTAAAGAAGAAAGCCCTAAAACTAAAATTAAGGAAGAAAAAGCTTTAGTTTCTCAAGTAGAAAAGAAAGCTGATTGGATTATAGACAGTGGTTGTTCACATCATATGACTGGAGAAATGAAAAAGTTCATAAAGTTTAACAATTATGATGGAGGAGTTGTTAAAGTTGGAAACAATGCACTCTGTTTGATTAAAGGTATAGGATCTATTACTCTTGATGGAAAGACTAATACTGATGATGTTTAATTTGTGGGTGGTTTGAAACATAATCTTTTGAGTGTTGGACAACTAGTGGATAAGGGATATCAAGTTTGGTTTACTGAGAAAACTTGTGTGATAAAAGACAAGGATAGTAATTTGATTGGTACTAGATCTAGAACCAGAGGTAATGTATTTCAGTTGAATCCTACTGAGATGACATGTTTGATTACTAAGATTGATGAAAGTTAGTTATGGCACAGAAGATTTTGTCATATAAACTTTGATAACATTGTGAAAGTGAGTACTACACTTGCAGTAAGAGATTTGCTTAAAATTATGAAATCTACTAACATGATTTGCAAGGAATATGTGAAAGGTTAAAAAGAAGAGAAGCTCATTTCCCAACAAGAAGTTTACAACAACAGAGAAATTGGAGATTGTTCATACTGATTTGAGTGGTCCTACAAGGACTAGAGGATTCTATGGAGAAAGGTACTTTATGATTCTTGTTGATGATTTTACAAAAATGATGTGGATTGCATTTCTTAAAGAAAAATTTGAAGCATTTGATAAGTTTAAGATCATTAAGAACAAAGTTGAGAATGAATCTAGAATGAGGATTAAATGTTTGAGATCTGATAGAGGTGGATAATTTACTTCAAAATAATTTAACATTTTTTGTGAAGTGAATGGTATTAAGAGATAGTTTTCAGCCCCTAGGACACCTGGACAAAATGGTATTGCATAAAGGAGGAACATATTAGTGACTGAAGCAGCAAGAGCTATGTTATTTGAGAATGACTTGGCGAAGATATTCTGGAGAGAAGCAATGAACACATCAATGTATACAATGAACAAAGTACAAATCAGAGTAGATACAAACAAGACACCCTATAAACTATGGTTTGGACATGATCCATCAGTTAAGTATTTTAGAATTTTTGGAAGCAAATGTTATATTAAGAGAGATGATGACATTGGAAAGTTTGATCCTAGAAGTGATGAAGGCATATTTCTTGGATATTCATTGAAGAGCAAAGTTTATAGATGTTACAATAAGAGAACTAAGACTATTGTTGAGAGCGCAAATGTTAAAGTTGATGAATACTTCAGAATTCAGGAAAGAATGTTTGATTATGAATCAGATGAAGGAACTCAACCTAAACCTAATCCAGAGACTACTGAATTATTCTATGAAATTGATAGTGATTTGTTGAATGAAAGCCACAGTGAAGAAACCATTGAAGAACCTACAACATAAACAAGTACTGAGACAGTGACACCTAGCAGGAATCTATCAAGGAATCATCATATTGAGTAGATTATTGGAAGCATAAACAGAGGAGTTCAGACTCGAAATAAGGTACAAAAATAGTTATATTTGATTTCTCAAATTGAACCTAAATCTACTAATGAAGCTTGTGAAGATGAACATTGGATTAAAGCCATGAAAGAAGAATTGGATCAGATTAAAAAGAACAAGACATGGGAATTGGTCCCTAGACCTAAAGATAAGAATGCTATAGGAACAAAATGGGTATTTAGAAACAAGATGAATGAACAAGGAGAAGTAGTAAGGAACAAAGAAAGATTGGTATGTAAAGGATACTCATAGCAAGAAGGAATTGACTATGAAGAAACTTTTGCACCAGTAGCAAGAATTGAAGCAGTAAGAATGTTTTTTGCTTATGCAGCTTTTAAGAAATTCAAAGTGTAGTAGATGGATGTGAAGTCAACATTTCTGAATGGAGAATTGGAAGAAGAAGTCTACATTGAGCAGCCTGAAGGTTTTCCCTTAACTGAAGAAGGAGACATGGTATGTAAATTGAAGAAAGCTTTGTATGGACCGAAGCAAGCACCTAGAACTTGGTATGCAAGATTGGATAGGTATTTGTTGAAATTAGGATTTACAAAAGGAACAACTGATAACAACCTGTATACAAAGGAAATTGAAAATGGTTTATTGGTTGTAGTTATTTTTGTTGATGATATTATCTTTGGAGGAGAAGATAAAGCCAGTGATAAATTTTCAAATGAAATGAAGACTGAATTTGAAATGAGTATGATTGGTGAAATGAAATATTTTTTAGGATTACAGATAAGACAGAACAGTGATGGTATCTTTGTAAGTCAGACAAAGTACTTGAATGACTTATTAAAGAGATTTGGAATGGAGAACTGTAAACCAGTTGGAACACTTATGGTAACTGGACATAAGTTATCTAGCACAAATGATACTCCTGTAGTGGAACAAAAGAAGTACAGATCTATGATTGGAGGATTGTAATATTTGACTCATACAAGACCTGATATAGCACATTCAGTTGGAATTGTAGCAAGATTTCAAACTGAACCTAGAGAATCACATTATGCAGCAGTAAAAAAGATACAAAGGTACTTAAGAGGCATAATTGAGTATGGATTGTGGTATGAAAAATCTGATGATTTTACCCTATGTGCATATACAGATGCTGATTGAGGAGGCAGTGTTGATGATAAAAAGAGCACCAGTGGTGGAACATTTTTCTTTCGAGGAAGATTAGTTTCTTGGCTAAGCAAGAAGCAGAATTGTATTTCACAAAGCACAACAGAAGTAGAGTATGTAGCAACGACAAACAATTGAATCAGATAATTTGGATGAAGCAAATGTTGAAGGATATTGGAATAAAATTTGTTGAGCCTGTTGTTATACATTGTGATAATACCAACACAGTTAGTATGTTTAAGAACCTTGTGTTACATTCTAAGACAAAGCATATAGAGATAAAGTATCATGTAGTGAGAGAGAAAGTTGTAGAGAAAGAAGTCAGACTTGAGTACATAAGCACAAAAGAGCAGATTGCAGACATATTTACAAAGCCTTTGCCTAAGGATACATTTGAGTATCTGAGAGGTATGCTTGGGGTTATGCCCCAGCCTACTTTTGAGAAGTGATGCAGATTATTGCATCCGTCCAGTGGCATATGAGCCCTATCTTTCTTTTGGACTAGATGGTGGTACTTCCTCTATGGGGGAGTATGTGTATCTGAGTTGAGTCATGAGGACTCTAGTGAATGTGTTTTTGAATAGTGTCTTTTGACATTTGAAATTGTTGTTGACATAATGATGAAACATTTGTCATTAATGTCAATGGGGGAGAAGAATACATGAAAAACCATATGAAACATCTATTGGAGAGAACTGAATAGGAAAACAAAGCAAGATTTGATTGATGAAGAAGACTTGAAAGTATTTTCAGAGCAGTAGTGTTGCAGCGTTGGATTTATGGAACTTGGATGTTTTTTCATCTATGTTGTCATCAATGCCAATGGGGGAGATTGTTAGGAATGAATGCTGAATATATCCTATGGGGAGCATTGGCAATCATTCTGTAGCAGTTTTTGTTGCATTCATGACAGTGATTGTCATTGATGTCAACACAGTGATCTACTGAAGATTAGCAGAGAAGCAAACAATGTTTGAGTTAGGGCACTTGGGATATTGAAGATGAAGCTATGCGATGTTGAGGACTTACTCTATGATGTGTTATAAGATCGTGGTTAAGAGCGCAGATAGTAATTCATTTATTCATGAAAGTTATAATGAAATCAGTGGAAGCAGTATTCAGGTAGTGTTCCTAAGTAGTGGTTTGTGGAAATCAGATGATATCTCCTAATCGGGATGGAATCTGGTTATGCGTAGTTAGAGAGCAGTTGAAGACGTGTTGATATTGACGTGGATGACAACGCAAGATCCGAGGTCGCACGAGTGAAGAATTATATTGATTGGAAGCTGACAGTTTTGTGTAATTTTGATGTAACGTGTGGAAACTTTTATTTTGTAATTTGTATACCGACTCATTTGTAATTACTTGAGTGTGGTATAAAGGAAAAAATATTTTCCTTGTTGTAATGTGTAATAATGAATGTAAGTGTATGAAAGAATTGTGAAAGCGAAGTTGTTGAAAGAGGATATGCGAAGTACTGAGATCTGGTATTGAGATCTGAAGAAGTAGTTGGTGCGGTTTGGCACAGTCAAAGAAGGGGTATTGAATTATTGAGATCAGTAATCTTCTGGTATTATTCTGTTGAGTAATACAAAGATCAGTTGGACAGTGAGTTCGGTGATCTTACCCTGAATCTGTTTGGGCAGTGGGTCCTTCTCTCTTTCATATCTCCTAACAGAATTAAAATTTTTTAACAGTGATTTAAAATCTCCTAACAGGGATTCATATGTATTGGATGTATTTCATAAGACTCCTAACAAAGTCCATCCTCTCACAAATAATTTTCATATTAGTGCATCTTTTGTGGGCATCATTCCCACCGGGGTTTACTATTTGATCAAGAGGTTCCCTAGTCAACATATCTTGTGTCATTATGTATAAATATCTTTCTATGGTTGTTGGTTACATTGCTTATATGGTTAAAATCTATTGAAGTTGATAAAAGTTATATTTATTTGATAACTGATTCACCTCCTCCTCCCACTCTCAGTTATCTTGGTGGACTTTACTTTCTAACATCTTATCTCTTCAATGTCTAGTTGAAACAATTTATATATGCTCTATACTTTACTGCGCATAAGCACAACTTCAAAATCTCACTAAAAATGGAACTAAATATATAGTATCATAAACTATATGTCGTTATAATTTTACAACAAATGTTAGATGTAGTGTTAAGATTTTATCAATTATAAGTAACAACACATATTATAATAAACTCCTTGACTTTCAATTAGATTCTTGTTCACTTAATCACATTGCAATAACGACATGTTGGTTGACAGCTCAAATGTACCTCTCTTTACTTCGTTTAAAAAGATCTTAAACCTTGCCAAATACTAGGTTAAAACTTCACAGTTGAACTTCGGGCCCAAATCCCAGGGGAGCCTGGTGGGACATAGAAACTAGTACAAGCTTTTGTCTTCTGACAACAAGACTTTATCGTTTCCGTCTTTTTACACAAATTATCTTCTTTTAGTGTGGCACGGGCCACGGCCATTTATTCGATCTGAACGTTTTGCACTAAAAATCGACGAATACGAGAATACGCCCATCAAATCTAATCACCGCGTCGTTGGTACGCTCTTGTTTTACTTTTGAATACCCAATATGGAACACAGCTCTGCAAAATAGATTAGCTGTTCACCATACATAGATCATGTTCCCTCAAATCTGAAAACAACAACAAAAGCAGAAAATAGTACAGTTTTAGTGGCAGAATCAATATTGTCCGCGTTCAGGCAAATTTTCAAATGTCAAAGATGAGATTAAATATGCACCGTCCTTGTGACAGCGAGATTTGTGTCCCCAACAAATATAAAACGAAGGTAAGAATAGAAAGATAGTGCCACGCATCATGATTTGAGAGTCTAGGACAGATCTCTTGATCAATCTCATGTATAATCTTATTTCACTCTATACAAGTTGGTACTGCTGTTCACATGTTCTAGGTACCTCTTATCCAATCAGAATCACCATAGGTAGTTTAAAAAGAAAAGCAAATTTCTGGACGACTTATGAGAATCCTTCTAAATATAGGCTCTGTTATGTTTTAGATTGACTGGGATAAGGGAATCGAAAGGATGGTTCTAACTTTTCAAAGTTGACAATCGAAAGGATGGACCCAGTAGTGGCCCAGGCTAACTTCGCGCACCTAGAACTCCTAAACCGTAAGGTGGATTTCGTTGATTTTTTTGGCATGTCTCCGTAGGTGAGTTAAGAGCTTAAAGCTAAGGTTTCAGCTTTTGGGTATTCACAGACCTTTCTGTAGAGATCATGGAGCGCCAAGTGGTCTAAAAGTACCATTTTAAAACGCTTGCCCGATATCCACCATGTTTCTCACCAATAACCGATCACTCAAATGACTCAGTACTTGTGTACAAATGGCCCAATACTTTTGATCAAATGATCCAGTAATAATTATGAAATGACCCCATAGTGGTGCACAAATGAGCCAATTACTAAAAAAAATGATCCACTATTAGTACATGTGCGTTCAGCGATTGGGTATGTTACTAACACTTATTGTGTTTTTTTTGTGGTTAGTTATTGGGGCTCTCTATGACACAGCTATAACAGTTATTGGACCCCCTGTTCGCTATTGGGTCCTTTCCCCTATAACAGCTAGGTAAAAACATTATATTTCTGACTAGCTGAAGTAAAGGGGTTGGGCTAAGCTCCTTACAAAATGTATTTTGATCAAATTTTTTAAAAAGGAAAATATAATAGAATTTGGCAAAAAAATTTTTACCATCTGTTCTTTATGATCTGTATATTTTGTGGTCGAAAAACCACAAAAAAATTGTAAAAAAATCATGGTATTTTGGCAAATTTGGAAAAAAAAAAGTGGACTTTTTCTTTTGTCTTAGGTGCATTTTGTAGAGAGCTTAGCCGCTACCAAGGTAAACATCCCATATAGACATTGATTTAGGCAACAAGATTAAGGTGAGCACATAGATCCAATGAAGATATTGTTGGAAACTGTGAGTGATAACATTAAAGAGAGAAAAAGAAGAAAAAAGTAATTCTAGAATAATAAAGAGATAAGGACGAATGAAAAATTTATTAAAATGTTTAAATATGTCGATCTTGCTTTAAAAAATGGAAGAGCCACCAAATGCAATTTCATTAAACTATAGGTTGCACAATAATAAAAATATAAAATGAAATATTACTTTTTCTAAATATTCAACACCACATATCAAGAGTTTATATAGCATAAAATATTCATGTCAATAGGAGTAACTTCTAATTAGTTATTAATTAAATCTAACACTAATTCAATGTAAGTATATTATAAAATTAAATCTTAATTTCTCCAACAGCCCTGTGTATTAGAATGACTTATGTAATTTCTAGAATTGTCTTTGTAATCTCAAAAGACCTCTATATAAAAACACACTTGGAATGAGTTGAGCATCAAGAACTCAAGTTAATCAAAATGATCAAGTGAGGAAAGTGATGTAAATGATGGAGCATTCAAGCTATATAAATTTGTTTAGAGTCATTAATGGAAGATGTGTTGTAGTGCTTGAGCAATATATGTTTGTGTGTATAAGGAAAGGGTACTATTGATAATCATTATAGCTAATTTCACATATTCTAAGTTTCTAAATTGTATATCAAATTTTGGCAACCTTTTTTAATGTCTTTGTATGTGACTTAGTTGATCTTATAGTTATTGTTCAAGTTTCTCCGAAGTCAAGATGAATGTTGTGGAACTCATTTTGTACCCAAAGGTCAAAATGTGGTCATTTAGAAGTGCATCTTGATACCTAAGTAAAAATGCTCTAATAACCATTCACTATAACCATCTAAAGATTGGCACAACTAATCCAATGCATATTCCTCTAAGAGCTAATAAAATTTTCTCTAATAACTATTTTTCCAATACTTATGCACAAGTGCTCTAGTAGTCTTGTGCTATGTGTAGAGTAAAGTTGCACAACTCCTCCAATTAAAATTTACCACTTCTAACTATTAGAGATATAAGTAGGTGACTATGGTACATTTAAAATTTATTATTAGATTTTTAATTATTATTTTTTTAGTTTATATAAAATTAATAATTGTGAGATTGGATGAGCAAGAAGATAACTATCATTGACACACGGTGAGAACCCTTTCATCTATTTCTAAATTTGTGATATTTTGTTGTTTCAAATCTACCTTCATTTATATCTCCATCCATGCCAAAAGAAATTGGATGAAGTGAGAAAGTAATTGAATATAATTGGTAAATGATAGGTGAACTAGATTATACCAATTAATTAATAATTTTGTGGTTAATGGAGCATTAGGATTTCGTTTTCCCTTTTTTTTTTTTTCAATGGCCTACATAACAATTATTGTATCAAAGATTCAGGAAAGCCGAGGAGTTCAAATATAAACCATTCCTTGTTTTGATCAATGCTAATAGAGAAAAGAAGGAAATTTTTTTTTTTTAATTATTTAAAGTATGTTCTTGATTTATTTGGTAAATCGGTGATTCAAACTCATCTAAAAAAAATATTTACGATTCACCACAAAATTTAATGAATCATCATGAAATATTTCTGGCGATTTATTCATTGATTGACTATATCTTATAACTACATGTTATTGACATCTTACACATAAAAATGGGTTAAAATACTTATTTGATGAATGCTGCCAATTACATCTTGACTCATACAATACTACTTAAATGAAGCAATTAATTATTTAAAGTTGCAAAGAATAACCAAAGAATATTTTAGTGTGTTATGTAGCTCAATATCTAGATGCTCAAGATTCATCTTTCTTTGTGGACTCTTTCATTTAGTCTCATTTGTAATGGTTTTCATCATAGACAAAATTGCAAAATTATTTCTTTATATTTTGTAACGTAAAAATTTTCACAAGCAATTTATTTTTAGTAGCTATATACATTGTCATTTGGCTATATTTGGTATTCTTATATTGAGTATTTGACTATTTCAAGGTTCTTAAGATGTCTGATTTGTCTACATTTAATAACTTTTCCATACTTTCAAAACAAAAATGCTTAATTCTTTAATATCAATACATATTATATTATTCTACATGAAAATTTGGTCCATTCTCTATACATATATATTTTTTAAATTTGTTTTGTCTCCCCTTCTTTTTAATAGTCATTCAATATTTTCAAAAACAACAAAATAGTTTCTATTATCTCATAGACTATTCTTTAAAAATAATTAAAATATTAAGTTATTTTTTTAAAAATAATTACTAAATAAATTAAGCATAATATTTGAAAGTAAAATCTTTTTATAAGTTTTTAATGATTCCACGTTTAAAAAAATATATAAAATCCTTATGGAATATTTTGTATAGGTGATTTAAAGAAAACAATAATAAAAATGAGAGAAAAATTGAGTTGAATTACAAATAAAAGTAGGATCTGTATCACATTATTTAGGTTAATTAAAATAGGTATAATATGTTAACTTGGTGGTTAGCACCTCTTTCGGGATTCGTAACATGGCTTAACCACTTTTCGTGGACCGGCTTAAATCTGGAATGTGTATCTGACATTGACACTTTGAGGTTTTGATGGAGTCATAGTGTATTTGAATAAGTACAATAGAGCCTTGGGTGAGATCAAAGGGGACATCCCTGATGATCTATTTGATAAACTTGAGGCAAAATATTGACTACATTAGAAAAAAAAAGAGGATTACAAAAGGAGTAATTACTAGACTATGTTTGGTTATTACGAAAGCTGAAGCGAACATAATCCTTGAGAAAGCTAAGAAAGAATTGATGATAAAAATAATTGTGAATATGCTCATGAGTGGGAAAATAGATGAAGTTGTTGAAGAGACCAAAAAAGTAATAGGAAGAATTTTGTTGAACAATTGGTATGATGCACCATCAAAAGAGAATAGGGAAGAGACACATGTAGACACAATGGATAATGGTTTTTAGACAATAAATATGGAGCCAAATGTCTTTATCTCTGGTGTACTGATTACACTTTCAACTATGAATGATGACGAGGAAGATATACCTAGAGTTCCGATTATCAATATGACTATGAAAGAAGATGACTATGTTCTTGGTGAGAAGCAGAAATAAGAGACACCAAGAGATAGTGTAGATGATAGATTTATTGGCAAAATGGTCAGCGCTCCCTCGAGATTTGTGACATGGATTAACCACCTCTTATGTCTTCTATAAGTCTAGTGGTTGTATCAGACATTTAACAGGTCGATCTTTTGGTGCAACAACAACCACTACTTGTAACAAGCGGTATTAGAGCTTGGTCATAGGTTCGAATCCCCTTGGGTAATGCTAAGGGGGAGATTGTTGGCAAAATGTTCAACACTCCCCTCGAGATTCACGACATGGTTTAACTACCTCATGTGTCTTCTATAATTCTAGTGGTTGTATCAAGCATTAACAGGTTGATCTTTTGGTACAACGACAAGCACTACTTGTAATGAGATCAAAGGTAACAAATGGGGAATCGGGTAAAGGAGACGTTGAGGCAAAGATAATGCATGATGATAGTCACAGGGAAGATGAGGTTAGAGAATAAAAACACTCAATGGGAGAATAGACTCATGAGAGAGTTTAGGAATTGAAAGTTGAGCAATTTGAGCAGGCAAGAGACACTACAGAGGAAGTGACTAAATGCTTGGAAGGAGACATCACTTAAATGGAGGGAATGCACATTATACAAGGTTTGGAATTGAATTAGAAACTCTTAGTCTGGCTCAATTGATGGGGCTTACTTTGATAGCTCAAGCCAAAGAAAGAGAATAAATTTTGAGGACCAATAAGAAGGACAAAAGACTGTTGACTAGGGAAACATAATTTTTGGGAAAGATCATGCCAACTCATAAATCTGATCATAATGAATCGTCTACATGAAATCATCTTGAAGGATTGTTTGATGTTGTTGACACTCATTTTAAATCCTTAGGAAAATCTACAATGATAAAATTTTAGAATGAATTCAATGCTTGGAGATTCAATTAGCTGAATATCATAATTGCCAAGGATAAGACTTCATTGGTAATTTCTATTCAAGAACTGAAGGATGCATTGATAGAAGGAGGTAAAATCTACAAATATTGTATTGAATACACTAAGTGTATTTTTGACGTAGATAATATTATTAAGGATGGTGAGAAGAAGTTATAATATATATCACAAGTATATGATCATTTTAAGGAGCCCAAGTGACATCCACAAATAATAAAATTAAAATGGTTGTCACTAAAAAAGAAAGAGTACAGGGAAGGATAAAAGAATTGATGAGTCTAATTATTCCTAAACTTGACATTCTTCTATGATGTTTGAGGGAGGTATAATCACTACATAACTCTCTAGATGCACCTGATTTTGTTGAAGCCGAGAGGTCAGCCTACGCTATTTGTGTTCAAATTGAGATTGTTGAGACTATAAAGAAGAGTTGGGATACACATTTTGTGTCTCTAAGAAGTAATTTCTCAGATATATTTAAACTCTTGTAAGAACATTTTACATAGGTATGCATATAGGCGGATGATATAGGATTTTGGTAGTCAAATTTTGAATAGGATCCCAACCTTTTCCATTGATGTCAAAGTGGGAGAGATAAGGATTGAAAAATGAGATATTTAGCTTAGGGGGAACACATATGTTTTGTTAGAGTGAGAACTTTTAGAGATTGGTATTTTTTGTTTGGACACTTAGTCATTTTTCACTAAGTGTTGTCATCAATGCTTAAGGGGAGATTGTTGGAAAGAGATGCTACTTTGGATAGATTGTATGTTGACATTGATGGAAACTACACATATCTCTTATGGTCACTTGATATATTTTTGCATTACTGAAGGTTAGATTGAATATTTGGTTAAGTATGGAAGAACAGGACAGTGTACAGGGTTCAATAATAGGATCAGTATGGATAGGTAAAGATAAATTTTGAGTTGCAAAGCTAGAGAATATTTTGCAAGGTATATACTATTTTATTCCAAGATAGCGCATGTTTATATTATTATTTTCTTGAGTTATGAAGATCTGAGTATCAATTTTATAGTAAAGTGTGAAGAATAGTGACAGTCAAATGTTGGATCGATCAATGATCCTAACAGATCGATGATCCGATTAGTTTACTAGTTCTATTTGGTTAAGATGACATGGAAGAAAGTATTCATGATATTTCTCAAGGTTAGCTTGAATATTTGGTAACGGTTTTGACCGACATCTCACATATCTCATTTTATGTTCTTATGGCCGACCTGTTAAATTATTATTTTTGTAATTAGGTATATAAGCCCAAGTTTTTGTGGTGATTTCAAGATGAGATTGTGAAGGAATAGTGTGAAATTTACAGAGATGATATCCTAACATGTTGTGTATGCGAATAACCTAAATACATAGGTTAGTTAGTTAATTTTGTGATGTACCTAAATAGAAAGGTATAGGAATAATTGATGTGAATTATTAGTTCACTATTTTGGATTGTAGTCTAGTCATTTTGTATGGCAATGAGCCTACTTAGATATGTTGTAATCTAAGCAATGAGCTCTAGGTCATGAGCCTAAATATAAGTACATTCCCATTTTGTACTATTTCCCTTAATAAGGTTGTTGTTATTTTTGCAGAAGTAATTTTTGGGTCCCATCCACACTATTTATTTCCCTAACAAGGTTCCCATGCAAAATTCATGGTGTTATGTCTTGGAAAAATGGTCAGCACTCTCCTCAAGATTCGTGACATGGTTTAACATCCTTTTGTGTCTTCTATAAGTCTAGTGGTTGTATCAGGCATTAATAGTTTGATCTTTTGGTGCAACGAAAACTACTACTTGTAACAAGTGGTATTAGAGCTTGGTCACAGGTTCGAATCCCCTCAGGTAACATTGAGGGGGAGATTATTGGAAAAATGGTCAACGCTCCCCTGGGGATTCATGACATGGTTTAACAACCTCATGTGTCTTCTATAAGTCTAGTGGTTGTATCGGGCATTAATAGGTCGATCTTTTGGTGCAACGGAAACTAGCACTTGTAACATTATGATGTTGTAGATGTTATTTACTTATTTATGCTATTTAATTTTCTTTACATTCACTTTATCATTGAGAAACTGGATTGCTAAAGTTCAAAGTGATAGAACACTTATTCACCCCTCCTCCTAGTGTTCCTCAATACCAACAAGTACAAGATGATTGAATTTAGCTACCAAAATAATAATATGATGTCGAATGTGGTGATTTTAGATATACAATTAGAATGTGATCATATTAAAATATTTATAAATGTTATAAGTGACAACTTAAAATATAAATATCATTTGATCTAAGATGATCTAAACCTCTAAAGAATAATATATCTTAATCATTAAATATCTCATTAATATATATCTAGATCATTTTACCTCATTGTAAAAGATCTTCCCAAAGTTAAACATCCTATGAGAGTCTCCTCTAGTTAGAAAAGGCTATAATCTTTATTTCTGAATGAATAAGCCTTTATTATTTCCTTTTGTGTGTCATGCCCTCAAGGGAACCGGGGAAGAGAACAAAGATTCTCTTTATAAAAGAAAAACCCAAGTAATGATTTATGAAATTTTTTGAATTGTTAAAACAATTATATGAACAAAACTTAAACTTAGTTTCCTCCCAAGGTTCCCTTCTATCTAATGCATGATTCATTTAAGTCCATTAAGTAAACTAACAACAAGATATACTTCTCAAAGTAAATTACATCATATCACTATAAGATTCTTTATTAAGAACTACATAGTACTTTCGTTTCAATTTTCCATTTAAAATCATCTATATTCCTAAGTATTCTTTATGAACAATATAACCTTTAAATCAAATAGAACCATCTAAATCATTTGATACATTGCAAATAATACATTTGTTCTTTAATGGCCTTTCCTTGAATCATCACTAATTAAAATCATACTACTTAACTAAAAATCATTTTCTTTTCCAACATACATCTTATACATAAAGTTCACATCCCCTTTTTCCCTTTTTCCTAAGTCTACCCATTTCAAATACATCATTTTGAATTAATTCAATGATTACATTACATTCATCTCTGCTCGGGAGGTAACAATAACTTTACATCATGAAAGATAATTACAAAGCCTTTATTCTTCAAAAACTGGTACATAAGCAAGCATGAATCTTCAACACTGCATCCGCAAAAGATACCTCGATAAAATGTTTACCACCCAACCATGTGGACACCCAAAGGCCCACTCCCCTGTGCTAGGAGATAAACACCAAGGTCCACAAAGAAGGAATAGCTAAGCCAAACCTAGGGTCGGGTTACCTTTCCCAAATAACAAATGAAAAGAAAGCCCAAGTATAAATCTTTCCCCAAACAGGTTCTAAGGCTTGGTAGAAACTCTAAGCAACAACCTAAGTGAGTGTCATCGCATAGCCCTCACCCCTTGGGTTGTCCTGGTACTAGCCACTCCGGGCCCCGGCCCCCAAGTAGGCACATGCAAAATTGAATGCCTTTCATATAGACAAGTGTCATTCGTTGGTACCTATGCATAGGCACCTTCTCCCACTCCCATCCATAGCCTTTACTAGCACTAATGGCATGGGTGAGGCACATTTAATCTTTTTACAAGTTTGAACCCATTCCCATAATTTTTAATTAAATTATCACTTGTTAAAATAACTCTTCAGTCGGTTATCCTGGTACTAGCCACTTAGGGCCCCGGCCCTGCACTGAGAGCCACTCACTAGGTGTTAGGTTTTCTACCCTTAACCCACATATCGCAACCACATCATACACATAGTAAAAACATATCATAAACACTTTTGTAAGACTGCATCAAAGAGTAGAAAATAATAAGATAATTTATGGATGTTTTAGGGGAAATTAGGAATGTTTAAGGATGTTTAGAATGGTCCTGATCTTCTTAGACAACCCTAAACCCTAAACTGCTTCCTACACACATCCTAACCCTATTAAGGCATCCAAACTCATTGAACATAACCTCTACCAAACAAGGAATGAACACATTTACAATTTACTCAAAGTTCTATATACCAAAAGATAATGTTCCATGAACTTCATTCTAAGCCTGATATTTGACTAAGCCTAAAATTTGACTAAGTCTGATTTTATTAAAAATCTAAAAATTAAAAGTTACAACTTAACTCCTAGGAAGTTGAAACCTATCCCAATCAATCCAAAAGGTACCTAAACCCTTTATACAAGTATAACTTAAAGTATAAGAAATTAAAGTACGTAAACTTATACTTAAATGATGTTTTAATTGTATAAAGCCTGAATCCTATTTTCATCGGTTAACACTAATCTTCTCGATTCACACTGGTTGCTCAGTCACCACTAACTTACTCGGTCACCACTAACTTACTCGATCATCACTAACTTACTCGATCACCACTGACTTACTCGGTCATCACTGACTTACTCAGTCATCACTGACTTACTCGGTCATCACTAGCTTACTCGGTCATCACTGACTTACTCGGTCATCACTAGCTTACTCGGTCATCACTAACTGATTGCCAGAAACTACAAAATATGACTGTCAACTTTGTCTTGCGGGTAAAACTGGGCATTATGGGAACTAGGGTTGCCTAATCTAAGCATGACCCATTTGAGATCTCCCAGTTTCCCTTCAGAAATAGCCCATAAATCCATCCTATCTATCCAACATATCTGTTCTAGATCTGGGCAAAGAAAGTGGTGCAAAGAAAAATATGAAACTGTAGGTTTGAAACAGAAGTTCTAAAGCCTCGAAGAACTCATGGACATTCTGGATAAGAGAGGAAATACAAGGAGAATGCTAAGAACCCTACAACCTCCTATAATTGCATAAATATTTGTTTATACTCAATATAGGAAATAAATCCATTCAACATGTTCCTACTCTTCAAATCACTAATACAGGGACAATGATATATACGAAACACAACATTCTGTAATTTATATCAACAACGAACATACAGATAAACATTTAACTAGATTTTCATCTTTTCATATCACAAAGGAAAGATAACTCTCAGGATGAATTCCAACCTAGAGTCCTGCAGAGATTCGGTTGATGAAGACCAGTCCAATCCTCTCAACCCTTTCAACACTCCTTCAAATCCTCCTAGGTGCAATCTCTAGCCTCTTCCGGGAATAACCAAATGCCACTCTTAGAGAATGATGAATTTCTCTCCTCACAAATATAATATTCCTACCAGCATAATACTAATCTTGTTATCTTCTTCTCGAAACAACTCTCCTCCCACCCTCTCTCACACAGGAAGTCTTTCTTGTATATAGTTTGGGGAGTAGTTGCACAGGTACTCCAACCGATGCAACTATCCATTGATTATCTGTTAACAATACAATTTGTAAAACCATTCCTGTAAAGGGATAAATAATTTTTTTTTATATAAAACTATAATCTATTACCGTAATCAAATTTATGTTTCCTTTACTTTAGGGAAGTTAATAATAATTATTATTATTTACAACCATATCATTAACTAATCTAATTATTCATTAATAGAATGTAATAATTACTTACTCACCAATAATTATATAAATATATGTATGCATATGCATATGTGTGCACCCATATGCCTATGTGTACATATATTATTATTATTATTATAAATATTATTGCAAACATAATATTATTATTATTAAGCATATTATTATTTACACACTTAATCCATATTCTTTACAAAATGCAATAGTGATATCTATACAAGGTGAAACATACCACTATTATTAAAAATATTTATTATTATTTTTATTTTATTTTTATTGCCATAGATATTTTGTTATTATGGATATTATAAAGATAATACCATAAAATTCTTTATTATTATTGATATTAAAATCACATATTTCAATCACATACTAACTCTTTCCTAACAAGAGCTACTAGTACATAAGTAGCTAATAATAAAGATAAATTACTAAATCATACCCTCAAATTCACATCAATAATCTACTAATAGAATTGAACGTACCATAAAGACAACTAGAACCACTATACTCAAAACTTGATTCACAATGAATACAAAAGACAAGAAACTAACTACAAGACCCACAAAACCAGTAAACTGAGAGATCACATAATATATCCACACAAGGGACTAACTCGGCACTTCCCACCTAAGGATAAAAGGATCAAAGGTGAAGTTTCTTCCTGTGGAACCTGGTGATATCTCTATAACAACAACAATGATTGAGGATTTTGAGGGATTGCTTAGACCTGTGAAGCTAAGTGGAGACGATACCCGGTACCTGTAATCCTGCATCACCAAGAAGAGATACATATATATACATATGGATATACAAATCAGATATATACAAGTAGATGACCAGGATCGATACATCGTGTGGACCTCAACTAAGTGAGTAACTACGACTTCATCTTGAGTCATGAAAACACATCCGACACATATCCATGAAACATAAAACATCATGATAATGGTTAGATTCAAATCATTGGGTTAGATCCATAAAACATATAAAAATAGATGGTTTTCTAATCTCATAAACATATAAATGATAACCATAAATGAGCATATCCATCATATCATCATTCACAAAACATAAATGTAAATGTATAGTCCTAACCATCATAATAAAAATGTTCAAATCAGCAAAGTCTAAGTATCACCATAGGAGAGGTATTACATTGTGTCAATAATTTTTTAGGGGATCTACACTGCATAATCATGATTCATGTATTCTAAAAATTCACGTACATCTTGGTTTATTGGTGAAGTTGAATTATTCTTTAGAAGACTATGGAGGATCAAGTCTTGATTTGTGGAAGTCTCCAACATTATAAAGGTTAAGAGTGAGATTCTACCCCAATTCCATTTGGTGAAATGAATACCGCTCAATTCTTGACTCTTAAATACACAACCTAAAAAAATTCATGTACATAAGTATAAATCCTCCAACCTATCATGTTAACTTTGTATGCTCTCTTTGAGTGACCCAATTCTAGTAGCTACTATACACAAGCATCTTTGTTTCTAATAAATATAATAAACGTATAAAAAATAGCAAATATAAATAGTAATAGACTATATTCATGTTGGTAGCTCTATATATGATGTATGTGTTGGAAATTAGAATGTTGGATGTGTTGTCATTGATGTCAACATATCAGAGGAATTAGAGGGATGTCAACATGTCATAAGATTCATAAGAATTAACTAGAAGATCTACTTGTTGAATGCTGATTGAATTGTGAAGGATAGCTAGGAAAATAAGATGTTCAAAAGTCCAATGAGGTCTGTATATTGAAGATATAGAGCTGCACACATGGGAGTTAGGTGATGAAGGTTACCACTTAGTTCACTCAAAGTTTCAGAGGATGATATGAAGATTTGAGTATGTTTCAAGGTCAGAATTGGTGACTAGTAGATAAAGTGACATACATAATTGACATGAAGATAGAAAAGGGTCTCGTGTGTTGAATCAAGATTGAATCTATTGGAGCACACTAAGGAGTATGTTTAGGACATACTAAAGTGTCCTCAACTCAAAGGATTATTACTTTGGAGGTATGCATTGTCACGCCCCGCAAGGGAACCAGGGAAAAGCACAAAGGTTTACTTTATAAAAGAAAACCTAAGTAGAGTTTTATGAAAATTTTTGAACATTATAGAATTACAAATAAATAAAACTTATTCTAACTTTTTTCCAAGGTTCCCTTAAATGTAAATGTATGATTTATTTAAAGCTGATAAGAAATTCTATTAACCACATTTACTACCCATACCAGTTTCATCTAATATTCCTTATTAGAAAAATACCTAACCACATTCACTTTTAATTTCCATTTGAAACTTTTAGAGATCAATTACTATAATCAATTTCATCCATCTAACTTAACATATTTTCAATAATACAACAATTGATCCACAACATTTTACAAAACTTGAAATATCACATAATTACATCTTTTCAACATACATTTTGTATATGAAAATAAACATCCCATATAACCCTTTTCCTATATCTACCCATTATTACATCATCTTGAAATTACATTACATTCAAACTCCTCATAGGAGAATACATAAAGTTTACATCATAACAAAATTAAGTACAAGTCTTCATTCTTCAACAGGTGCATAGACAAGCATGGATCTTCAATTATTTACATTTGCAAAGAATACCTCGATGGAAAGATTTTCCACCCAACCACGTGGATACCCAAAAGGATCCACTCCCTCGTGCTAGGAGATAAACACCAAGCCCACAAAGAAGGAACTTACTAGGTTATACCTAGGGTTGAGTAACATTTCCCACAAGTATAGTACTTTACAACAAGGGTTCTAAGGCCTGGGTAGAAAACTCTAGTAACTACCTAAGTGAGTGTCATCGCATAGCCCTCACACCTTGGGTTGTCCTGGTACTAGCCACTTCGGGCCCTGGCCCCCAAGTAGGCACATGCGGGATCGAATGCCTTTCATACAGACAAGCGCCATTCGATCGTACCTATGCCTAGGTACCTTCTCCCACTCCCATCCATAGCCTATCTTAGCGCTAATGGCATGGGCAAGGCACAAATTAATCTTTTTAATGTTTTAATACCCATTCCCTTAAATTTAATTAGGTTATCACTGGTTAATTAACTCATCAGTCGGTTATCCTGGTTCTAGCCACTTTAGGGCCCCAGCCCCGCACTAAGAGCTACTCAGTTAGGGTCCTAGGTTTCCTAACCCTAACCCATTCCCGTTAGGTTTTCAGCAACCTACTAACATGCTCAACATTTGCACAATTTCAGATTTACCTTTGGATGTTTAAGAGGTCCTAAAGTTTGGCTAGGTTTGATTATTGACAAGTCAGGAAGAAAGGGTTTTGTTTTCAGATTTCTAGCCTCTCCTAACATTTATCCAAGTATGAAAATGAGTATTCATTATATATTTGCAAATAAGATATATATAATTTAAATCACTAAATTAAGATGTCTCTAGTTTCTGAATTTACTTCATCTAAGTTGTATTATACATAATATATTATATATATAATATATATATAATATATTATATATATATATATGTGCAATATCACATTAAATATTTATATAATTTACTTATCGAATTCATATGCCTCTTAGATGTCTTAAAATTAATACATCCATATATTATATTATATATATATAATATTATATATATTATATATATATATATAATATATTAAATTAATTGAAACCCATGTTTTCAAAACATATATCATATTATACATATAATATTACATATATTATATGTATAATATAATACTAAATTTAAATGAAATAATAACATAAAAACATAAATTATATTATATATATAATATTACACATATTATATATATAATATAATACTATATATATTACACCGAAAAATATCATAAAAACATATATTATATTATATATATAATATTTTACATATATTATACATATAATTAAATATATTAATAACACCAACAATATTATAAAAATTTGTTTTTATTTTAACCCAACAAAATTGAAAAAGGTTTAAAACATAAATTATGTTTGCCCTATGTTTTTATTATTTCCTATATCATTTTCGGTTTCAAAAACAAAAAAATTACTTTATCATAACTTTAAACCGATTTTCAGTTTCAAAATTTATTTTATAAATTCAAAATTTATAAAGTAAATTTTGAACATTATTTTATATTGTTTTTAACAGAGTAATAAAATAAATTACTATACTAAAATTTTATTATGGTTTTACACTATAATAAATTTACTTTGATTTTTTTTTTTCAAAACGGTTTAATTAATTTATAAAATATAAATTAATTTATGTTTATAAGATATAATTAATTAATAAAATCAATTAATTAATTTATAAAATCAGTCCTTTATAGTTTCTACAATAATAAAATTATACAAAATAAAGTATAACCAACACAAAATACATTATTATTAAAATGACAGAATGCCACAATAATATAGCATTTGAAACACAAAACTATATCATTTCTATAATGTATGGATGGCTGGAAAAATAATGCAATATTATCTACATGACCAGCAATAATACAATAATGTATCAATATTCTGTAATCTTTTTTTTTAAAACACAAATCATTCAAACAAATCTAAAAATAACATTCACATTATAAAATAAATCTATTTCTCAGGCTCGATTCCAACCTGGAGTCCTCTGAAAATTATTTGATGAAGGACGATCAAATCCTCTCTAACTTTTCCAGCACTCCTTTGAATCCTTATGCTTGCAGTCTTCCAGATGCAATGCCCACAGACCTTCAAACTGAGATTTAATAAATTCTCCGTTCAATAATATTTTCAATAGTTTTTTCCCAGCCTCCAATTTCTTTCCAAAATCTCGCCTCCACTCCGCTCACACCTTCTAAAATATTTAATATCCAACTATGATAGTTGGAGGAGTTTCTCTACGGGAAGAAACTTCTCCAACTTCCATAATTAGTTGGAAAAACCAATCATCTCCCGTAAACAATAATAAAGCTTTTAATGAATTTAATTAAAATAACATCCAAAGAAAACTATAACCACAAAATTAATCAAATAGCTTACAAGGAAATTACATAGCACATTTGGAATTCAACTAGCCTAACTTCTAGGAGGTCTCAAGTTCAACTCCCTCCTAGATAGCTAGTTTTATTACAAAGAGCATTTTCTTTTTATTAATTACTATTATTATTATTTACAAATAGGTTATAATTATAATTTCTATTTAAGAATATATGTATATAAATATATTCTTAAAATAATTTTACCAATCAATTATTAAGATAGTAAAATTCATTAGTCCTGTTAATATAATTAAGTATATATATATTATATATATTTATTTATATATATCTATCTTAATATACGTATATGTGTTCATAAACATATGTGTGCACCCATATGTTTATGACACATATATTATAAGTAACCGATTATTCGTATGATTAAAGGTACATGTATCAACTTACCCCTAAAGCTAACATGATAATCTAAACAAAGATAACAACCTTTGACCAGCAAAGACTCACATTGATAATCTACCACCAAGATTGAGCATACCCTAAAAGCAAGTACAAGGTCCAAATCTTATTAACTGATAAATCACATATTACCTCCCTACCAGGAACTGATCTGACACTTCCCACCTAGGGTGAATGATCAAGGTAAAGGTTTTCTTTTGTGAGGCTTGGTGATATCTCCATGACAACAACAACGATCAAGGATTTAAGGGATCGCTCAGACCTGTGAAGCCAGGTGGAGATGATACTCGGACCTGCAAATCCTGCATCACCAAGAAGAGATACATGTACATATATATAGATCAAATACTTGCAGACAGATGACTAGGATCGGTACATCGTGTGGACCTCACTGAGTGAGTAACTACGACTCCGTCCTGAGTCATGAAAACACATCAGACATATGTATCCATAAAACAATCGTGATAAGGGTTAGTATCCAAATCATTAGATAAAACATGTAAAATAAATTCTTCTAGGATCTCATAAACATATAATCAATGTAACTATAACTGAACATATAAATATCATCCGATCAACATATAATCCTCCATGAAACATAAACATGAGTGCATAGTTCTAACCATCATAATAGAAAAGAGTCAAATCATAGTATCACTATAGGAGAGGTATTACATGCATGGCATAATTCTATTTTCTTAGAGGTTAGTACGAGTGTTCATGAGGAACAAGTGAAAAGAGGCTAGAAAATCCAATGGTTGCGATGGATTTGTATAGATGAGTATTTTTAATGATACTACAAGATGTTCTTCAAGTATGCTCTTGATAAGTTAGAAATATTCGTGAATCAAAAGGATCTAATTAGGATAATTTTTGGTCAAGAATAATATTTTAACTATTATTCTATTTCTTGGCTGACTAGGTTGGTAAATCATCTTGTGTAAGCAGTAAACTGTGGAATTTGAGAGATTGATGACCTATAGGTGATTGATGAATTTAATTATTTGGATTCGATGGAAAGAGATGAATTTGATCATGAGATTTGGTGTGTTAATTTGAAAGGAAGATGAGTTAAGGGTTGTAGACCAAATTATTTATATAAGGAGATGAATTAGGGAAAATTCAATTGCAAATCATGGGTATAGATGGTAGAGGAAGAGTATAATTGGGAGATGATCAAAAGAGGTTCATCAAGAGGTTGAATAAGGATATATATTATGCTACATTGGATTTATATCATACATGAGGTAGATGATATTTTCATAGTTCATAAAAATATTTCAGATCATTGTAGTGATTAGGTTGTAAGGCAGTGAGTCTTCCTTAAGGTTGGAGCCTGAGGGGTTTTTTTTAGAAGTGAGCTCTAGGTAGTGAGCTTGATTGTAGGTGCATTACCCATATATTGTGGGTTTTTAATTCTAACAAGGTATTTACTTATTTTGGGTAATCAACCCCACTATGGTGTTTCCCTTTGCAAGGTTTCCACAATAAGAATATTTTGTCAACTTGTGTGGATATGTTTCTAATTTGTTTATGCATGCATGTTTTAAATTATATTTCTTCATATTATTTAAACGTACACAAGATTAATCATTTTGGGGTTTAAGGGTTTTAAGTTTAAGGTATTGGAAACAACTAATTCACTCCCCCCTCCTCTTAGTTGTTTACGATATTATCAACAAGTGGTATCAAAGCCTTGGTCCTTTTGCAGGAAGATTAACAGCTTAAGAGAGATCCAATATAGTAACTTATAAGAAGGAAAACCCTAGGTTTGAAGGCACAAATTACTCCATATTAAAAGGATGAATGATCACCCATCTAAGATGCATCGGAGAGGATTTTTGGACCATAAAACATAATCCTTACACTCCTCTTGTAGATCTATATATAGCTACACAAGATTAGAAGAAGTAGCTTGATTATAATATCAGAGAAAAGGAAGCACTGCTAAGTGCCCTATCATATATGAAGTACAATAATGTGATGGATCTAGAGACAACACATGAGATCTAGACCAAGCTTGAAAACCTTCATGAGGCTGATGCATGTGTCAAGCAAGAGAAGAGGAAAAGTCTAAAAGGAAGGTATGAATATTTTAGAATGTCTGAGGATAAGAACATCAAATATTATATCTTAAGATAAATGAGTTAGTTTGTAGTATTAGATGTATTGGTAGTGTATTATATGAAGGATATATTATCTCAAAAGTGTTGAGATCTTTCTCCCTGCTTACAAGAGAAAAATTACTACTATTAAGGAGATAAGAACTATTGTTAATCTAATAAGAGATACATTGGTTCATAAGTTATCTTTATTTGAAATGAGTAAGTTTGGTGATTCTTTATCCAAGTTGAGTCATCTTTCAAAGCTACATTATCAAGGAGAGATATGTGCAGATTGTTTGAGGTTGGTGTTCTTTTTTGTAATGATCTAGAATTTTTTGTTAGCCATTTCAACAAGTATAAAGAAGGGTGTTTAGATGTAGTAAGCAAGTCACTCAGATTAGTGAGTAAGAAATTAGAAGTGGTAGTGAGATAGATAGATATTGATAGATCTTGTTGGCTGTAACCCAGAAGGCCTCACAGCTAGGAATGTATGCATAAATTTGGATGAATCAATAAAGTGCTTGTGTTCCTTCTCTCCTTGGTGTTTTTTTCTATGTTGTTGCTTCCATTGAGTTTAATTTGCGAGGTGGATGGATAGGTAGGTTTGCATTTGGCCTTATCTCTTAATGTTCCTCCTTGCACCAAGTGGTATTAGAGAGAAGTTCATCCTTGAGGAGATTGGATCATGTAGAACCCTGAATTATATTTGGTTGTAGGGTGGCAGATCTGCAGATGTGACCTATAACTTACAGAGGGTTATGATCTTGCAGTAAACCATTTTTCAAGATGGTTCAAGGTAGAGTAAATATTGATAATGTCATGATGGACATGTTAAGATAAATTGCAGCTAGATAAGATGTTGTGGAGACAGCCCAGAGGAGAGGATCACATCTTAATGATGTGAGTGATGATGAATTAGAGGCACCAAACCCTAGCCCAAACCTGAGGAAGATCAAGATGAGGAAATATTGTTGAGAGTATTGTCTAGGGAACATTCAAATCATATTTTTGAAGTTATTCATTATGATGGAAAGTTGGATACTAATGTTGTGTTGGATTGGATCTCTGATACGGAGAAGTTCTTTGAGTTTGAAAGCACTCCTGATAATAGGAAGGTGAAAATTGTAGTCACTAGGTTGAAAGGGCATGCCCCACTATGGTGGGATCATTTGCAAATTGATAGACAAAGAAGGGGAAAGGAAAAGATCATAACTTGGTTGAAAATGGTGAACAAGGTGAAGAAGAAGTTCCTCCCTGTTGATTACCAATTTAGCTTGTTAAGGAAGATGCAAAACCTTAGACAAAGGGATATGACTATGAAGGAATACACTGAAGAATTCTATAGATTGAACATCAGATATGGACATGTGGATGATGAGGTTGAGAAAGTTGAAAGGTACCTGAATGGATTGAGATCTGGAATTCAAGATGAAATAAGTTTTATGAAGTTAGACAATGTTAAAGAAGCATATCAATATGCCTTGAAAGATGAGGAGATCTTGACAAAGAAGAATCAACAAAGATAGAGAGGTAGATGTGGTAGATTCCACAGAGGCAGATGTAGATCCTATGGTAAAGGTGGTAGATCTGATAATTTTGTGCAAGATAAGGGAAAATATGAGTGGAAAATTGAACATAAAAGAAAGAATGAGTGGAAAGGTGGTAGTTCTTGTAATGCCCAAAAAAATACAAGGATAAAAAACAAAAAAAAAATTGTACTAATTTTCAAAAGGAAGCTATCTCATGCTATTACATCAAATTCATAAAATTACATTGTCCTTCAATACTATTTACAACATAGTATTTTTCACCATAATAAAAAAAAAAACAAATTCTTATCTTATTGTCATGCAATGAAAAATAAGGAGTTTCTTCAAAGATTATTACATGTCCAAGAATTTTATACAAAAGATAGGTAAAACTGTATGGTGAAAATGTGACCACACTTCTATGAATCCTTACATGCAAGAAAACTCAATAATGAGCCCTCACAAATCGATCCATAGCTCTCTATGCATGGAGTTGCACGATTTGTAAAATTGCTCTCAACTAGAGCTATAAACTCATGACCTTGCTAGTCAACCACACAATGAGAGATTCTAAATCAAAGATAAGGGCAAGAATGCCAATATCTCCAATGAAACTAAATGTATGCAATGCAATGCAAATCTATATGACAATGAAAGTTAATCTATTGCATAAAAAGAAATCTAAGCTAATATGCCATGATAATGCAACTAAGAAAGGAAATGTGCAACCACAATGAAATGCAATAACAAGTCTTCAAAGCTTGGATGTAGAATGTCTTCAAAGAGCTCCAAAATGACCTAGAAAACTTGTAGCATAACATTAGCATAAAAACTTAAGATATTAAAATAAGGAAGAGAGCTCTTCTTTTATAGGAAATGAAAAGGAATGGACCATTGAGATTAAGAGGCAAAAGACTTAATCAACGGTGGAGAAAAAAAGAAGCTTGATCCTTGTGCACAAATATCCTCCAATAGGAAAATAGGAGTTGACTTTATGTCCATATGAGATAAAAAGTATTTTTTCTTTTTTTATAAAATAAGAATAATGCTTTATTTGTGCAACATAAGATAAGAAGAAAAGTGGGGATTTTTTATTTAAATAAAAGGGGAGGAAATTATTTTTAATTAAATAAAGGCTTAGGATAAAGTGATTTTATTATTTAATTAAAAGAGATTTTTAATTAATTAAAATGGAGCATATTCTCTTAATTAAATAAGATTTTTATTTTTATTTTTTTCTCTTTTAAATTAAATAAGGCTCAAACCTTAGGAAATATTGAATTGATTATGATTTGATCAAGGAAATTGATATAATTGATATTGTTGATATTTGAAAATATTGATTCAGGGATTAGATAAATTGTTGAATGGGGGCCCAAAGTCTAGGCGACCATTTTAGGGTGCATACATTTGCCCTTTTTTGACTAATGTGTGATCGATTTGGGAACACATGCAGTCAAAGAAGAATTGAAATGTGAGGTCGATTCGGGATCACAAAACAACCCAGATGTGTGTTCATTTTGGGAACACATTGGGATAAGCATAAGCATAAGCTGAAAGACAAGACCAACACCGTCGCTGCTAGGTGCAAATCAAGCCTTAGACAAAACTATCACCGTCGCTGCTAGGCAATAATCAAGTCTAAAAAATAAGAGATAAAAATTGAAAGACAAAATCACCACCGTCACTGCTAGGTGATAATCAAGTCTCAAAATAAGAATCTCAAGCTGAGTTGAATGATAAAGCTGAATCAAAGATTAAAGCTGATAGGTACTGCCCCCTCGGAATCGAAATCAAAATTGAAATCAGATAGAGGAGAACAACAAATTGATAAACCTGATCAAGTCACAATAAATCATAATCAAAGGATGGAGCATGATAAGATAACCATCAAATAATGAAGATATGCCTCAGGTTGACTAAGTTTGACTGGGAAAGATATAGGATAAAGATTAAGTCAAACCTTAGAGAAATGAAGTGAGTGATAATGAATGATAGACTAGAATTTTGGAAGACATGGAAAGGAAGAAATTCCATCAAAGATCAAAGAATTATGCCTCAAAAGGTTAGTCAACTATGTACAAGAATGAGAAAACTTGGAAATACGACTCAGATTTTGATTTTGAGTCCGAAAATGGATAGAAAATGATGTGATATGAAAGACCAGAAATGAAAGATATGATCAAGAAGAATCAGAAAATGAGCACAGTTGACCAACTAGTCCGTAGATGATAAAAAGAGAGCTCTCTCCATATGCAAGATGCAAAAACTAAACTATGATGAACCTAAGAATACAAGCTACTATGAAAGTGGTTGACTTGTAAGGTCACAACACCTATAGACATCTAATTATCATCATCGAGCATTATTGGTAGCATCGTAAGATCATACAATGCACACTAGCATAACTATGTGGATATGAATATGATCTTTATTAGATAGAAATGTGGAAATCCCACCTAGGCATCAAAGACATGTAAGTCCAGATGACTAATGTAGTGAGATTACCTAATTTTGATATGGCGAGATTATGCTTCTATCAAGACACATGAAAGTCAGGATAACTAGAAGCATGCACTCACAAAATAGTCAAGGATAATACCTTGTCAATCCATAGTGTCAAGTAAGACCAGCATAAATGCTCATGACAATTAGGATCAACAAAATATACCCACAAGCAGATAAAGAAAGAAAACATGTTCTCATACCCTCAATCTTCTAGCTATGCATCATCGAAAACTTCTCAGGGAGAGACCACTCATCAAAGAAATCCTCATAGACAGCACACAAAGAAAAATAAAGTCAGCATATCTCAATCAAGTTGATTGTTTAAGTGTGTGTGTGTTGGTCATAGAGTCAAACTTTGAGGATCAAATTTGCAAATGAGCAACGTCGCATCATACTTAGACTATTGGGAAAGACATCTGATAAGTGTTAAGAAACACTCGACACAACGGTAGTGTTGAGAAACACTATTTGGGGTGGTGTTGAAAAACATCGGTTGTGAAATGCCCCAAGAGACAAACACACCTAAAAGACCAGTGCTGACAGTTATGCCCCCTAGACAAAGATAAAGACCAATTCCAGACCAAGTCAAATAAGGTCAAGGCATGATGGAGAAAGGCTCAGTGTCGAGGATGCATGCTAATAAATAGGAGTGCAAAGGCCACACGTAGCGCCTATTTCTAGGTTTTCACCACTTGGATTTTTATTGCAATTTTTTTTTTTTTCATTTTTTTGTATTTTTGCTACTAAGGCGCCTGTTTCCAAGTTTTCACCAAGACACTTTTTCAAAAAAAAATTTTGAATTTTTTGAATTTTTGAATTTTTTAATATTTTTTCAAGACTTTATATACTTTTAAAGATTTTTTCAGCATCATATATGAATTTTTTTGGTATTTTTTCAGGATCAATAGGTATGTACAAAGGATGCCCCTAGATAGAACGGGCATTAAATTTCCAAGAAGGATCACATCATGTAGTCCCAATGTCTAACAAGGTGGAGGATAAGAAGGATTAGCAATCTGGTGAAAGAGATGGAAGACAGGAGAATGAAGGTGAATGGAGGGAAGAAATCCTCAAGGTCAAACTCCTCAAGAGTACCCAAGCTAGGGAAAAAAAATATCATGAAAAACATATTTGGACAAGAAATGAAAGGCCAGCATAGGATAAGTCACAAAAGCGCATGACAAAAGAAGGAAAGGATGCAGTCCAAAGGAGTAGACATGTCAAGAGGCTTCATAGCATCATTTTTTACTCTTTTTTATTAGATCAAGATCAAAAGGGAAAAGGATAGCGAAAGGCTAGAATGAATGGAGGAAAATAAATATGAAGGCTAAACATGAATGGAATGAAAGCAAGATCATCATAAGATAGCTCACAAGATAGCCAAATGTTCATGTATAGGTCAACATTGCCAAGATCAAAGAGTGAAGATGAAATGAATGAAACATGTAGAAGAACTACGCATGATGCATGATTGCCAGGTTTTCATCACAGTACTTATCCAAGGTGCCACAAGGGAGTGTTTTCACCATAGGATGAATTTATTTCTCTTTACTTTTGCTACCAAGGCGCCTGTTTCCAGGTTTTCACCATGGCACATTTTCAATTTTTTTCTTTTTTTTTTTTACTTTTTTTCGTTGAATTTTTCTATTTTTGGAAGAAGGCAAGTTTTTCAGATAATGCTCCTTGAAAGGATAAACCATAATATACCAAGGATTCAAAATGATATGCTCAAAGATGCTGAAAGGGAAAGGGAGATGGAAGAAAAAAATGGAGGATAAAGTTTTATGTAAAGCGAGTGAGGTTGGAAGATATGAGGAATAGGCAAATGAGGAAAAAGGATAGAAGGTAGAAGGATAATGAATGGAAGGATTGTGAAAGGTTAGATGGAAAGAAAGGCAAGATCAACATCAACACACACCTTGAAGGGTGGTGAGAGGATGGAGGAAATGTGAATGAAAGAATATGAGAAGGAATATAGCGAATATTTAGCAGAGGTTGCGGTTTAGGCACATAGAATTGAAGAATGTTTTTGGAAGAAGATGAAGTGGAAGCCTTTGGAAGCTTGAATGTCAACTTCACTTTTTGTTCAACATGAGACTCTCTCAAGAGAGACTTTGGAATCCATATAGCCTTAGGCTTTTCATTTCCTTTTGATGTGTTAGAGAGAATATCTTCAATGATGGATTTTGGAACCCATACTTGTCTTGTAATTTTTTTCTTAGATATCTCTTTTGACTTTATGCCCCCATGTCAATTAGAGGAGACATGGTGATATTTTTTTGATGGATTCTTGTATTTCTTATTTTCTTGTATTGAACATTCAAGTTACTTCCAAAAGACTTGGGACTTATGGAAGAAGAAGGATATGACTGGTTTAGATGAGTTGGTGGATGAAAAGGATTCAAGGGTATGCATCTATGTTGATCTTGAGGGAAGATAGGAGATGGAGGGATGTAAGGACCCAAAATAGATGATGAATTAGGAGAATTAGGAGGGGAAAGTGAAGGGAGATAAAGGCTCAAGATGGAAGGAAGACGTGAAGCCCTTAGTATTGGTGGAGGAGGTCCAAGGATGGACATAGAAGATGCAAAAGCATAATCAATAAGTTCATCAGCATCTATATGACAACCAAGGGCATCAAAATCTTTAGAGTGAGCATTAGAGTTTTTAATAGGATCATGAACATGATGCAGGAGCATCTTGGGTGTAAGGGCAATCTTGCATCACCCAAAAATATTTTTATTTTTGTATTCAATAAAAGCTATCTTGTGCAGAGTTGCTATTTATGGAAACTTGCTATTTTTAGTAAGTTGGTCTTATGATCTCAGAATGTTCTGATTTTACATATGGAGGTTCATCTCTGTCATATCAGCCTACCAGCAAAGTTTCAGGGCTAGATCAGGTGTAGTTTTGAAGATATTGAAGATTTTTGGTATTGGCAGCAGGGTGCGAAACTTTGAACTCAGTTTTGAAGGCTTTAGAGGCCTTGGATGAGGTCAAAAAATTGGGTGACAAGCACTTTGTGTTAGTCAAGCCTGTAGAGTGCTTCGTGGCATTTCCAAAATGGGGTTATAATAGCCAATCAGGTCAATGGACAATGACTTATGGTCTTCAGAAGTTGGGTCACCTGAAATGGCGAAAAATAATTTTTCTTCAAAATTTTTGTTTGGGTTTCAAAACTCATTTTGAGCCGACTTTGATGTAATAAATTGTAAAATAAAATAATTCTAAGTTTGGTCGGCCCTAAGGGCTAAATTTCTAGAACCTTCTCGGGTGGTGGAAATTGCTTATATAAAGAAGGCCCGTAGTGTTGTCTAGGGCAGTTCTGGGTAGTAGATTTGAGTATTGATTCAAGGCTTTGTCCTACAGAATATTGTAAGGGAATGCCCATGTGACTTTGCATATTGTAATTCTGAAAGTTTGTAATTCCACATTTGTGGAGATAATAAGAAGCCAATTTTCTATTCTTACATATTATTGTTGTTGTATGTCTATTTCTGTTATGTGTTTATGGTATTAAGGGGAGCACCCTTCATCAGAACATCTTGAATAGGAGCAACTTTTGAATAGGATTCTTCAGAGGTTGCAAAGACTTAGGAAGAGTAGAAAGTGAAAGTGAACATGGAGTGGTAGAACAAGAAGATGGAAGACTTTGATCTTGACAAGGAGCTTTGGATAGCATAAGCGTATCAACTTTCTTTCGATTTTCAATAGGCTTTACATTAGAAGTAACAACACCATTTTTAATAATCTTAATGGAAGTATCATCTTTGGAAAACGCAAGTGTGGTAAGGTTATTTTGATTATCAATAAGCTCAACGGTGTAAGTAGTAGCTTGATCTTGCTTAGGAGATGGTGGAATGAATGCGGAAGAGTGTAGAGGATCAAAAGAACCATGAAATGGAGGAGATACATCATGAAGAGAATTGGATGATATGGAGGGTTCCTGATCTTGATCTTTATTTATATTTTTTTCTTTATCATTTTTAGGGTCCTCTTGACATGGAGCCACTTCTAAGGACAAGTAAACAGGTTGGATTTGTATGGAAGACTTTGGAAGAGATGGTGAAAGACTAACTGAAGTAGGCATTATAGCACATGAAGGTTTAGGCTCTTTAGGTTTAGCATTATTAAAAATATTTTCAGCCAAGTGAAGGTTAGCTTGAGTTTTTTTAAGAGGTAGCCCTTGAGAATAACTATAGGGAACTGCATGAAAAGCATTAGGATCTTTTTTGGATGAAGGATTTGTGAAAGATTCAGAAGCTTTAGTAGATGTATGGGTATTGGATGAAGTAGGGGATGGAAGGGAACCATCACAAGACAAAGGTTTAGCATTAACATGATCTTGCTTGAGAGTGCAATCTTTATTTTCAGCATGAGAGTTCCTAGAGGAAGGATTCTTATAATATTTACGTTTCAAATCAGCATGATGTATTTTATATTCCTCAACAGTAGTGGCTAGATTATAATCAAGGTATTGTTCACAAAAATCATCAAAGTTTCTTTCAAAATATGAATCATATGGATCACCATCATGATCTTTCCAATATGAGGAACCATTTCTAGTAAGCACAAGGACACGACTAGGAGGACTCTTAGGAATAGAGGTGTCATAGGTATCACTACATTGTCCATCATCATAGTCATCATAGTCATCATAGGTGGGTGCGTCACTCTTCGTGGAAGAGGTATCATAAAGAATATCACATTGCTCATTATGGTATGTCTTGTGAAGAGAAGTAAGACTCTTTGAAGAAGTAGAAGAAGAATGAGATCATGAAGAAGAGGAAATTGAAGACTTAGTGTAGGAAGAGGACTTGGATAATGAAGAATGTGAATAACATTTAGAAAAGTCATGGTAAGATTTGGAAGATGAGGAAGAATGAGAATAATGTTTAGAAGGATTGTGATAAAATTTAGAATGTGAGGAATGATGAGAAGATTTAGAAGATGAAGAATATTTGGATGAGATCATGAGTATGATTCTAGCAAAGGCATTTGATTTAATCAATTTTTTTTTAATTTTTGTCATAAATTCGTCACTCATGAGAATTTTGGATAAACAACACTTTTCAAATATGTCAATGAGCTCAAGATCATCTATTCTTAATAAAGGTTCCAAAACCAGATAGTCAAGATTCATGGTTATAGAAGAGGAGGAATCAAGCATGAAAGAAATGAATAGATGAATAGAAGAAGGTAGACTAGATAGTAAGAGGAAAAGAATCAAGAAGAAGAGGAAGAAGAATTTCCCATGGGAATAGAAGACTTCAGAAGAACATGGGAAATGGAGAAGAAAGAAGAAGACTAAGATTCATCTTATGCAATTGATACCATAACGTTCATTGAGATGTTGAGCAACATGACAAAACCTAGGATCTGACCTGGACTGATCAAGGAAGACCAAGCTTCTAAGGAGAACTCACGATAGTAGGACGAAACTCAGTTTCAATATTCCAATTAGATCTTTCAAAAGATTTCGCAATGATGATCAAGCACATAGAATAACAATCAAGGAATTCAAGCAAACAGTTGTCTTCAAACAATGAGCAAGGGTAAAATGTGTGCTAAAATGTTGTCACACTTCTATGAATCTTTACATGCAAGAAAACTCAATAATGAGCCCTCACAAATCGATCCATAGCTCTTTATGCATGGAGTTGCAAGATTTGTAAAATTGCTCTCAGCTAGAGCTATAAACTCATGACCTTGCTAGTCAACCACACAATGAGAGATTCCAAATCAAAGATAAGGGAAAGAATGCTAATATCTCCAATGAAACTAAATGTATGCAATGCAATGCAAATCTATATGACAATGAAAGTTAATCTATTGCATAAAAAGAAATCTAAGCTAATATGCTATGATAATGCAACTAAGAAAAGAAATGTGCAACTACAATGAAATGCAATAACAAGTCTTCAAAGCTTGGATGTAAAATATCTTCAAAGAGCTCCAAAATGACCTAGAAAACTTGCAGCATAACATTAGCATAAAAACTTAATATATGAAAATGAGGAAGAGAGCTCTTCTTTTATAGGAAATGAAAAGGAATGGACTATTGAGATTAAGAGGCAAAAGACTTAATCAACAGTGGAGAAAAAAAGAAGCTTGATCCTTGTGCACAAATATCCTCCAATAGGAAAATAAGAGTTGACTTTATGTCCATATGAGATAAAAAGTATTTTTTCTCTTTTTATAAAATAAGAATAATACTTTATTTGTGCAACATAGAATAAGAAGAAAAGTGGAGATTTTTTATTTAAATAAAAAGGGAGGAAATTCTTTTTAATTAAATAAAGGCTTAGGATAAAGTGATTTTATTATTTAATTAAATTTTTTTTTTAATTAATTAAAAGGGAGCATGTTCTCTTAATTAAATAAGATTTTTATTTTTATTTTTTTCTCTTTTAAATTAAATAAGGCTCAAACTTTAGGAAATATTGAATTGATTATGATTTGATCAAGGAAATTGATATAATTGATATTGTTGATATTTGAAAATATTGATTCAGGGATTAGATAAATTGTTGAATGGGGGCCCAAAGTCTAGGCGACCATTTTAGGGTGCATACAAAAATAAATTAAATCTATTTTGATCAAACTTTCACAAGCCTTCATCCAAGGAAAATTTTAACTTCATACTTTGACAATTTCTTCTCTTCATTATCGAAACAAAACCTGCAAAAAAGATATTTATCTCATGACCATGGAGGCTCACCTCCTAGCCAAGGCCATTACATGGCCACCCCTGAGCTAGGGGAAACAAGGATAGATAGATTACACTCATTCAACACACATTCTACAACATAAAACATAGAACAACACATTGTTAGCTTGTGTTGACTAATCAGGAAAGTACTATCCAGGAAAGTACTGTACACTTTTCCTCCCGACCTCGCCGGGGTTCGGGGCTGGGCCAGGCCCCGAGCGGGGGTTTGGGGGCGGCAGCCCCCAAGAGCAGGGGTATTTGGGCCAACTACTTATAACTCATTCTAACCCTAAAGCAGGAAAATATTGTATAATATGGCTTAGGGTTAGGGATTTTTCATTATGTATGATTTTAGTACTTGCGACAGAATTGGGCTGTAAGGGATTACGGATTGTAATCAGGTTGTAATCACTGGATAATAATAATATTGGACTCGTTGTTGGTGGACGTAGCCCAGGGATTGGGTGAACCATGTTAAATCTGTGTGTCTTGTGTTCTATTCTGTGTGGTTTATTATTTTCTGATATTAGTTATATTTGCACATAATTGTTATTTCTACCTTGTTAATCCTAACACACATTTTCAGTCCCATTCCCAAGTTTGCACATAGGTTCATAATTGAACCAAAAATGGGTGAAGGTGAAAACATCACTTATGGAAATTCCATACTCAAACCAAATTAAGTACTTACAAAAAAATATTACATGCCTTCACAAAACTCATTCCCAATATACTAGCTCATCACATGGAGCATCAATCACATCCTTTATGGCCTCCAAATTACAACTCAAGTAGGCTTCAAGGATGCTCATACATCCAAGCTCTCTACACATAAAGATTTCCCAACTATGCCCTTCACCCCAAGACACTCTCAAATCCTCCCAAGGATGAGAGTTGTCTTGCACACCCTCAACACATTCACAACATACAAGGAGGAAAAAAGAGTAAAATTCATGAAAACAAAATGAGAACAAAACACTACAAACTCTCAACATAATTTAACTACACAATACATTTATATACATAAACACTTCCATGGTAGATGAACCTACCTTCTCTCCAAGCTATGGCTATGGTGAATTTGATGAAGAGCTTTTCTTTCCTAGCTTTCCTTTTCCTCCTCTAGCCTCTAGATCTCTCAAGGTTAATTCTCCTCAAAACAAGATTGCATAATTTCTAAGTGAGTAATTCTTTCCTAGTCTCCTTTCCT
The DNA here is from genome assembly GCA_027943335.1 of Chamaecyparis obtusa. Taxonomy (NCBI): domain Eukaryota; kingdom Viridiplantae; phylum Streptophyta; class Pinopsida; order Cupressales; family Cupressaceae; genus Chamaecyparis; species Chamaecyparis obtusa. The sequence continues at coordinate 8,482,982 of BSBK01000529.1, forward strand.
AATAGCCCAAAGACATTCCTTCTCTCCTACCCTCATCCCAAGGTAATTTAAGTGTTTTTGTTCTTTCTCACAATACACTTTCCCTTAGCTAAGAAAATGGAAGTAATTCAAGACATGGGGAAGGGGATTATCCTAAAAGACATGTCCAAATTCGTCACTATCAAGAAGGGCTTACTTTGAAGGGCATTTTGGAAGCTTAAAGAAGTGAAAATGGTAAAATTTGGCCCCCTAACCCATGCCCATGCTTTGGGGCACTTAAAACCAACCCTAACTACACCACAGGGCTCCATATAACCCTTCAATTTTTTTTGTAAAGTTTACATCCGAAAATAGAACCATGATGACATAAACTTTGGTTTTCTAAACCAGTAACCAAGCCTAGGGATACACAAGATAACCTAAGGATGAGGTACGGTCCACATTCCACTTAGGCATACCATCTCATCACATTAGTGTCAAGTGACACCTCACAAAAAGAGTACACATCACATTACCTATTTATACACTTGGTATGCCTATTGGATATTTAACATTTATATTTACATAATTAAACTTACATCAAATTATGCATTTACAAACATTTTACAACATTATTCATACATGCATCATATTTATGAAATAAAATCATGTAACAATGAGGTCATTCTCTTCTTAGAGTCGACCTTGGTTTTAACTGATTTCACATAGATCCATCCTTGTTTCTCCGTATTTACAACCATGGTCATAATCTTGCACACTCGATTTAGATGTCAGTATCTCATAAACTCAATGCTTATATAATCATATCGAAAGTGAAATAGGAACAATAATAATATCTAAATTTAATATATTAAGAAATTGCATTTCATGAATCATAAACATAATCCACATTATACCCTAGTTCTACAAATATTGAAATATAAATTCAATTTTCACATAAGAAATTAACCCTAAGTTAATCATTGAACCATTACACTATCAACATTTACTATTCTATAAGGTAATGTAACAAATGCAGAATTTAGAATTCATATCTCATATGGTAATCATGAAACCAATACAAGCATCTAAAGAGTATGACTAACATCATCATCATATAAATCTATAAAAATCATGTCATAAAGTCTAATAGTATAAAGTCATGATTCAAAATAGGTCTAATATCTCTAAACAATGTATCATCAAGATAAACTAAGTGTCAAAACAACTATCAAGCTAAGATGGGTTGGGGTAAGACCTCACATCCTCCCCCCTAGACATGAGCTTTCTCCTTGAGTTCATCAAAAAGATGGGGGTACTGATCTCTCATTTGTGTTGTGTCCTCCCAAGATGCTATGACCTCATCATAGCAAACCCACTGGACCCTAACTTGGTCTAGCTCTCGACCTCAAAGGTTTGACTCTACCTGTACTCCCTAAAACCATGGCTTGATGCTCAGCCTGACAGTCATCAACTGTTGCAAATACTCGATGGGACCTACCCATGTCACCTACAGTGCGCTTTGAAGCTGCCATCATCTGATTGCCGACTGGACAACCCCTAGGAAAATCTCTAGCAATGTGCCCCATGGCACCACATGAATAACATGGCCATCTAGCCTTGAATTGACTCCCTTGAGTTCTAGATTGCTACTGCCCACCTGTCATACCAGATCCACTGAAGCCACCTCTAGATGTCTGAGTCTGAGCTCCCTAGTTACATCGAGGACTCTGTTGAGACTACTGCTACTGATGTTGCTGAGGTGCCTAGGTGACGCATTGACTTTTCATGTTTTTTTTAATCAGCCTTTGAGATTTTTTTTGTGTAACCCTAGTAACCATGCATTTAACCTTTGAAGTAACAATATTAAGGTTATAGGATTACTTTTAGTCTCCTTTTAAATTGAACCTAGTTTTATCTATAGACTACTCTTTTATCCAAACCTAGTAATAGATTTTTATGTCACCTATATCATTCACCAATTTAGGGATGATGGCACTGATAAGTTCGTTTGATTTCCCTTCCAGTGAGATTTTTGGAAACCAGAAGACTGAGGTGTAGAATTCTAGTTTTGTGACCAGTCCTGGGCATCGTGAGACCTATTATGGATCTCCTCCGCAATCATGGCCCTCTCAATGATATCACGTAAATCTCCTGAGGGTACCATCCACGCTTTGTTAGCTATGGGTTAGTTCAACCCCTTAATAAAGTGGTTGACTTAGAGTTTCTCGTCCTTCATGTAACCTACATAAGGAAGGAGGTCAAGAAATTTACTCTCATACTGTACTATTGACAGACCTCTATGTTTTAAGTCATGAAACTCATCGATACGATGCTATCTGAAATGCTCTGACATATATCGGGCTTGGAATCTCTCCAATAAGATCTCTCATGTGAGGGCATCTATGGAAAAATGGCTCTTAACCTCCTCCTGCTTCCACCAAGTAGAGGCGGTCCCTCTCAGCATGTAAACTGCAAATCATGCCTTAAGGTTGCTCTCATAAGGATGCAACCCAAAGAAACACTCAAGGCTCAAAAGCCAAACCTTAGTCTCTATCCCAGCCATTGATCCTGAAAAGGGTGGTGGCTGAAATCGTATGAGGTCTCTGATCAGGTGCCCTGTATCACGGGACACTCTCGACATTGTTGTTGGTGGTGGCTCTGGCATGTGGACCAACTCACCTTCATGAACTGCCTACTCCTCTACCCATCTAGGAGGGGGACTCCTCTCTTGGGCCCCATCCTGGTGACCTCCTAGAGGCAATCTATCCATAATAATGCCATCTAGATTTTGCAATGCATTAAGGATATCTTGGTTGGGATTAGGTGGCGGTGGAGGAGGGGGCCCCTGCTCATCACCTACTTCCTTGACTACTTTCTCATCTCCCTCTATTGCCACACGACCACCTCTAAGTCTCCGCCCATGTCGGCGAGCACTACGCATTACTAGAGGCATCCTTTACTCCCAAATTCGCTTTACTAAGGTTTTCCTTGAAAAGACAGACATCTTAGAAAGGACAATAAGTGAGCTCCCCAAGCATGATATAATATAAGCTAATAGAGTCCATACTTCTTTATTAAAATTTAATTGAGCAAAACTCTAATGTTTATATAGCCAAGTCATTTAATTTCCAAGAGTATTAAAGATTCTAACATAATTTAGGTTAAGTTGTAATGCTATTTTTATGTTGACCAGTATATTGGCCACATATATTGGCCTCATAAAAATAACACTATAAAGTTTTAAATTAATGATCTAGTTTGTTTTAAACAAAAAACTTAAATTAAACTTTATTCCACTTAAATCTTAATTTGATTAATCTGCAAGACTATTGTAATGCCTCAAAATACTATGGTTAGAGAGAAATTAAGGGTAAAAAGGGTGTTAATAAATGTCAGATTTAAAATAGGTGTAATGTCTCTAAACAATGTATCATCAAGATAAACCAAGTGTCAAAACAACTGTCAAGCTAAGATGGGTCGGGATAGGACCTCACAATTCTTACCAAGGAGGTACTAATTCATACCGAGGAAGATGTAATTTTAATTCTAGAGGTGGTTTTAGTGGCAATTATTTCAGATGTTAACATAGATCTTTTAAGTGTAGACACTTTGATGGAAATGTACAAAGTTATAGGAATGTTGTGGTACAAGAGGATCTCGAGGGTTCAAGTAGGCCTAAGGATGGAGAAAATATGATGGTAAGGAGAACTTTGTGTAATAAAAGAGTTGCTGAAGAACCTATCCTAAGGAGAAGTCTTTTCAAGACCAGATGTAAGATGGCAAGAAAATATTGCAAAGTGATTGTTGACAGTTTTAGTTCAACAAATTTGGAATCTGAGGACCTAGTTACAAAATTGCAATTGCAGAGGTTGAGACACCCTAAACCCTATCATGCTTCATGGATCAAGGATGAGCATAAATTGTTGGTAAGTGAGAAATGTGTTGTGAAATTCAAGATTGGACATTACTTTGATGAAGTTTTGTGTGATATTATGCCTATGGATTGTTGTCATATTCTATTGGGTAGACCTTGGCAGTATGATAGATATGTTATGCATGATGGTGGATTGAATCAATATACTCTTAAGGAAAATGGAAGAAATAAAACATTGTTACCTTTGATTGAAGTTCCAGATGAGATGAACTATACTACTGTGAAAATTTGTATGGTTAATTGAAAGGAATTTGAGAAAGACATAAAGAAGAAACAAGTTTGTTTTTTTGTAATTCCTAAAAGGCCGAGCTGTGGTAGAAATGACCGAGTGGGAGTAGAAGTTGAAAAATTGCTGAATGAATACAATGAGATTGTTGCAGAGGATATTCCTGATGGTTTACTACTGGTAAGAAGTACAAGTCATTGTATAGATCTAATTCTTGGAGCTAGTTTTCTGAATAAAGCACCATATAGGTTGACACCTAATGAGAATGAAGAACTTAACAAAAAATTATAAGAGTTATTGACGCAAGGTAGGGATGCAAGAGGGGCCAAGGGATGGCACACCCTGATGATCCAAGCCTTCTCAACACACACAAAAGTCAACAATCACAACAATGAGAGAGAAAATGCAAAACTTTTCATATATTATCATCAATTGAATCATACATGCCGAGCTGTAAGGCCTTCCCGGTTACGGCCTGATATTACAATGAATCTCAAAATTCATCAAACATGCAAGGATCTATTACAAATCTCCAATCTAATATCTACTATCTTCTATCCAAAACTACCTCCAAATTGACTCCCTAAACTACAACCAAACAACTACATTTATACATGAGGATACCAAACTAAGTCAGCCTTTAGATCTAGGACCACATGCTTCCCAATGATGGATAGAAAAATTAAATCCATGATCCAATATAAATGCACAAGTCGGCCACAATAGGAAACAAAGCTAGACCCATCGATAAGCATGATAACCGAGTAGAAGATAGACAATGCCGAGCACCAGTGAAATAATAGACCACCTAGGAGAGAACCAACCACACTTGGTAACCAAAGGAAACTGACCAACTACCGACCAACTTGGTCAAAGAAGAAATCAAGCAACACAGAAAAACTCCAAATTGTTTTTGGTGACACAGGATTGCCAAGGACTCGAGATGCTCCTGCATTAGACACCTGGGGTTATTTTGAAATGATTCTCTGAATCATTGGGTAGGTCTGGTCTGAGCTGTATCCAACTTAGACTATGAAATCTATGAACTATCTTCCATTAGTCTATTCTTCCATTTAACCAGATATTCCATATATTGTTTTCCTCTTGTGCTCTTGCCAACTCTTTCCTTCAAAATCTGTTCAACTTCATCATTCTGCTTCTTAGGATATTCTGCCAGTACTGTCACTTCTTCATCAAGTTCATGATACTTATAAAAATCAGCAATGTTGAAAATTAGTGATATATCCATGTCATTAGACAACTCAATTTCATATGCATTTTTGCTATCAAATTTCCTCATAATTTTGCAAGGTCCAAACTTCTTCATCTTTAACTTCCCATATGTTCCAACAAGAAATTGACCTTTCTTCAAATGAACCATCACTTCATCACCAACATAAAATTTTTTATGTCTTCTTGATCTATCAGCTCTATCTTTGTATTTCTGATTACTGTCTTCCAGCTTCAGCTTCACATCTTCATGCAATGTTTTCATTTACTCAGCAAACTTTACTCCTTCAACACTTTTCTTATTCTCATCAGTAATGTCTCTCAAATCAAATATTCCTCTTGGTTGTGTGCCATTCACAATCTCAAATGGTCTCTTTCCAGTACTCCTATTCATTGAATTATTGTATGCAAACTCTACTTGTGCTAACACAAAATCCCAATTACTGGGTGTGTCTCCAACTAAACATCTCAAAAGATTTCCCAAACTTCTGTTCACAACTTCAGTCTATCCATCAGTTTGTGGGTGAAATGTAGAACTATATTTCAACTCAGTGCCAAATTTCTTCCAAAGTGTTTTCCAAAAGAATCCAACAAATTTATTGTCTCAGTCAGAGATAATACTCCTCAGTAATTCATGCAATTTGACAATTTCCTTAAAGAAAAGATCTGCTACATGTACTGCATCTGATGTCTTTCTACAAGGTATAAAATGTGTCATCTTAGAAAATCTATCCACAACAACAAATATTGAATCATTACCTCTTACTGTCTTTGGTAAGCCAAGAACAAAATCCATACTGATGTCAATCCAAGGTTTCTCAAGAACAACATTCGGTGTATACAACCTAGTATTCTCACTTACTCCTTTTGCAACTTGACAAATACCACAACTTTTCACTAATTTTTGAACATCTTTATACAACTACAGCCAATAGTACTTCTCCTTAAGCAAATTCCATGTTTTATCAATGCCAAAATGTCCAGCCAAACCACTACTATGTTTTTCCTTCATCAAATTAGTTCTCATCACTCCTCTTAGTATACACAACTGAATACCTTTAAACAACATACCTTCCTAAATAAAATATTCATCCTATTTAGTATCTTGTTGATATTGAATAGGTGCTCTGCGTTTTCTCCATGGCTCAGAAAAATTAGGGTCAATCTCATAAGAATCTCTCATCTCATCAAAACCAAGAACTTCAATTTTCATCTCGATCATCAAAGATATTCTTCTACTCAATGCATCAGCAACTCGGTTAGTGACTCCACTCTTATGCTTTATCACAAATGTGTAACTCTACAAATACTCAACCCATTTCATATCTCTCTGATTCAACTTATTCTGACTACCCAAATATTGTAAAGCCTTATGATCAGTATACAACAAAAATTCACTCGGTATCAAATAATGTCTCCATTTCTTCAGTGCTTGAACAATAGCATAGAATTCTTGATCATAAACAACATATTTCCTTCTAGCATCATTCAACTTTTCACTAAAGAAAGCAACAGGTTTACCTTCTTGACTCAACACAGCTCCAATTGCACTTCTACTTGCATCACATTCTACTTGAAATACTTTACTAAAATTAGGTAATGCCAAAATAGGTAATTCAACAACCTTCTACTTCAGAGTCTCAAAACTTCTGTTAGCTCCATGTGTCCACTTGAATTCTCTTTTGTCTCCTCTCATAGTCTCAGTCATAGCATTACAAATTGAACTGAAATTCCTTATGAACTTCTAATAAAAACTTGCCAAACCATGAAATGATCTTACCTCACTAGCATTCACCGGTGTAGGCCAATTCAAAATAGCTTCAACCTTTTCAAGATCCATCTTCAAACCACCAAATGAAATAAGAAATCTCAAATACACAATCTCTTCTTTCATGAATGAACACTTTTTTAGATTTATCAGCAACTTTTCCTCTTTCAATATCTGCAAAAATTTTCTAACATACAACAAATGTTCTTCTCTGGTCTTATTGAATATCAAAATATCATCAAGATATACAATCACAAATTTACCCAAGAATTTCTTCAAAACTTCATTCATCAACCTCATAAAAGTACTCGATGCATTAGTTAAACCAAAATGCATAACCAACCACTCATACAAACCTTCCTGTGTCTTGAAAGTAGTCTTCCATTCATCACCTTCTCTGATTCTAATTTGATGATACCCAATTTTCAAATCAATCTTTGTGAAATACTTTGCTCCAGTCAAACTGTCCATTATGTCATCCATTCTCAGTATAGGAAACCTATACTTCACTTTTATCTTATTGATTGCTTTGGAATCAGTACACATTATCCATTCTCGATTCTTCTTCAGTGCCAATACAACAGGTACTACACAAGGACTCAAGCTTTCTCTGATCAGACCTTTCTCCAGCAACTCTTGAATCTGTCGATTCAATTCATGATTCTCATTAGGTGTTAACCGATGAGGTGCCTTATTTGGTAAACTAGCTCCAGGGATTAGATCCATACAATGATCAATACTTCTTTTCGGTGGCAAACCATCAGGTATATTATCAAAAATGATATCACTGTACTCGATGAGTAACTTATCAGTCTCCTCAAGGACATTATCCTCTATTTTCTTACTTGGCTTATTAGGAATCACAACAAAACATACATCATTCTTCTTCAATGAGTTAACAAATTTTCTTCCTTCCATCAAACAAACTTTCACAGATGTGCAAAAATTACTAATAGGTTCTTCCATCAATTGTAACTAGATTTTTTTCTTTCCATTAGCCATAATCATATACTTATGCAATCTCCTATCATATATACCATGTCTATCATATTGCCAAGGTCTACCCAACAAAATATGACAACAATCCATAGACATGATATCACATAACACCTTATCATAGTACTTTCCAATCTTCAAATTCACATAACATTGTTCACTTACTAGGAGTGTATGCTCATTTTTGATCCATGAAATCTAATAGGGCTTCAAATGTACCAACCTTTCCAACTGTAATTTTGTGACCATCTCTTCAGATGCTAGGTTCTTTGAGCTACCACTATCAATGATTACCTTCCAAACTTTGTCAGAAACTCTACATTTGGTCTTGAACAAACTTTTCCTTACCGGATCTTCCTTCTTGCTTTCATTCCACATTGCTCTCCTTACTATCAAGTTATTTTCTTTCTCAGGTTCATTCAATGACTCTTCTTGTACCAAAGCATTCCTACTACTACCAACCTTCTTACTAGCTTGTGTACATTCAAAAGATCTATTTCCTTCTTCTCCACAATTATAACAAGTTCCACAGAAACTTCCTCTGCTATAACCACCTTAGTAGTTACTGCCTCTACCTCTAGAATTTTCACCTTTCCACTCGGTCTTGCCTTTGTCCAAATTTGTCTTTTCTAGTTCAGATCTACCATTTTCACCATTAGATCTACCTCTTCCCCTAGGGCATCTACCATCTTGACCTCTCTATCTCTACTCATGTCTCTTGTTCAGTTTCTCCTTGGGTTTCAAAGAAAATTGATAAGCCTCTTCAATGTTCTCCAACTTGACCATACTAATTTCCTCTTGGATGGAAACTCTCAAACCATTCAAGTATCTACCGATTCTTTCCACATCATCTTCATCATGTCCCAATCTGATATCCAATCTATAGAATTCATCAGTATACTCTTTTACCAAGCTATATTTCTATCTCAAACTTTGCATTCGCCGAACTAGGTTAATCTGATAATCATAGGGTAAGAACTTTCCTTTCAACTTATTGACCATTTTACTCCATACCTTGATTTTTTATTTTCCTTTCCTCTTCCGATCCAATTGCAGATGTTCACACCATAAGGATGCATGACTTTTCAACTTTGTGCTTGCAATCTTCACCTTCTTATCCTCAGGAATGTTTTCATATTCAAAATAGTTTTCCATCTCGGTGATCCAGTCCACCAATTCATCAAAATCTAGCTTTCACCATACTAAGGAGGATTGAAATGTGGTGTTGACTTCAGACTTGTCAAAGCCTTCAAAAATCTTTCTTCACCTTGATCCATAACAGGTGTAGGTTCTGCATTCACCTATTCTTCTTCAATGTCATCATCACTAACATCTTCAAGATGTCTGCCTCTTCTCTGGGTTGTTTCCACTGCTTCTAACCTATCAGCAATCTTCCTTAGCATATCTTCCAATCATGGATCTACATCTCACCTCCCATGAACCATCTTGACAACCCTCTACAATTGCAAGTCAGATCACAATTTGCTACCCCATAACAACCAACTAAGGCTTCAAGAGGAACCTACAAACCTAGATCCGTAGAACTAGATCAAGATCTCACCTCTCTCTGATACCACTAGACACAAGGTAGAGATGCAAGAGGGGCCAAGGGATGACACACCCTGATGATCCAAGCCCACTCAATACATGCAAAAGCCAACAATCAAAATAGTGAGAGAGAGAATACAAAACTTTTCATATATTATCATTAATTGAATCATACATGCCGAGCTGTAAGGCCTTCCTAGTTATGGCCTGATATTACAATGAATCTCAGAAGTCCTCATACATGTGAGGATCTATTACAAATCCCCAATCTAATGTCTACTATCTTTTATCCAAAACTACCTCCAAACTGACTCCCTAAACTACAACCAAACAACTACATTTATACAAGAGGATACTGAACTGAGTCGGCCTTCAAATCCATAATTAATGGAAGTAATGGTCAGATCTAGGACCACACACTTCCCAATGATGGATATAAATATTAAAACCATGATCCAATATAAATGCACAAGTTGGCCACATGAGGAAACAAAGCTAGACTCGTCGATAAGCACGATAACCGAGTAGAAGACAAACAATGCTGAGCACTAGTGAAATAACCAACCACCCAAGAGAGAATCGACCACACTCGGTAACCAAAGGAAACCAACCAACTTGGTCAAAGAAGAAACCAAGAAACACAGACAAACTTCAAATTGTTTTTGGTGACACAGGATTGCCAAGGACCCGAGATGCTCCTGCATCAGTTATTGCAGAAAGGTTTGATTAGAGAAAGCTTGAGTCCATGTATTGTACCTATTGTGTTGGCACCTAAGAAAAATGGAGAATGGAGAATGTGTACTAATTCCAAAGCTATCAACAAGATAACAATAAAGTATATGTTTCCTATGCTGAGGATGGATGACATAATGGATTGTTTGAGCTCAGAAAGGTATTTTACCAAGATTGATTTTAAGAGTGGTTATCATTAGATCAGAATCAGAGAAGGTGATGAGTGGAAGACTACTTTCAAGACAAAAGATGGTTTTTATGAGTGGTTGATTATGCCTTTTGGTTTGACTAATGCACCTAGTACTTTCGTGAGGTTGATGAATGAAGTTCTCAAGAGATTTTTGGGTTAGTTTGTGATTGTGTATTCAGATGATATTCTTATTTTTAGTAAGACTAAGGAAGAACACCTTGAGCATATTAGAAAAGTATTGCAAAGATTGAAAGAGGAGAAGATATTGACTAATTTGATGAAGTGTTCATTTATGCAAGAAGACATTGTGTATTTGAGATTTATAAATTTAGATGATGGTTTGAAAATGGACCCTAAGAAGTTTAAAGCAATTTTGGAGTGGCTTACACCTAAGAATGTGGGTGAGGTAAGATCATTTTAGGGTGTGGCTAATTTTTATATAAAGTTCAATAAGAAGTTTAGTTATGTTTGTAATGCTATGACTGAGACTATGAGAGGAGATAAAAAGGATTTTAAGTGGACACATGGATCTGACAATAGTTTTGAGACTTTGAAACCAAAGGTTGCTGCGTTACCTGTGTTAGCGTTGCTTGATTTCAATAAGTTATTTCAAGTTGAGTGTGATGCAAGTGGTAGTAAAATAGGAGTTGTATTGAGTCAAGAAGATAAACATGTTGCTTTCTTTAGTGAGAATTTGAATGATGCTAAAAGGAAGTATTATGCATATGATCAAGAGTTTTATGCTATTGTTCAAGCTTTAAAAAAGTGAAGACATTATTTGATTCCTAAGGAGTTTGTGTTGTCTACTAATCATAAAGCTTTGCAGTATTTGGGAAGTCAACATAAGTTGAATCAGAGACATATGAAGTGGGCTGAATATTTAAAGAGTTTCACATTTGTGATCAAGCATAAGAGTGGAGTTACTAATCGAGTTGCAGATGCATTAAGCAGAAGACGTTCTTTGTTGACCGAGATGAATGTTGCAGTTCTTGGTTTTGATGAGATGAAAGAGTTGTATGGTAATGACCCTAATTTTTCTGAGGCATAGAGAGAGTGCAAAGCACCAAATCTTGTAGAACGACTAAGTAATTTTGAGGATTATTTCATTCAAGAAGGTATGTTGTTTAAAGGAATTCAGTTTTGTATACCAAGAAGTTCCATGAGAACTAATTTGATTAAGGAAAATCATTGTGGTGGATTAGCTGGACATTTTGGAAATGATAAGACATTGAGTTTGCTTAAGGAAAAGTATTATTGGCCACATATGTATAAGGATGTTTGAAAGTTTGTAAGGTGTTTTGAAATCTGTCAAGTTATAAAAGGGGTAAGTCACAATACTGGATTGTATACACCTATTTCTATTCTTGAGAAACCTTAGAGTGACATCAAAATGGATTTTTTTCTTGGATTACATAAGACAATAAGAGGGTATGATTCCATATTTGTTGTTGTGGATAGATTTCTAGGATGAAACATTTTATACCATGTAAGAAGACATTAGATGTAGTGCATTTTGCTGAGATTTTATTCAAAGAGATTGTTAGATTGCATGGATTACCTAGAAGTATTATCTCTGACCGAGATAGCATATTTTTTGGTTATTTTTGGAGGACTTTGTGGAAGAAGATGGATACTGAGTTAAAGTTTAGTTCTACATTCCATCCACATACAGATGGAAAGACATAGGTTGTGAATAAATCTTGGGTATTTATTGAGATGTTTAGTTGGAGATAAGCTGAGTAATTGGGATATGGTATTGGTACAAGCTGAGTTTGCATATAATAATTCTATGAATAGGAGTTCAGGAAAAAGACCTTTTGATATTGTTACTAGAATGCAATCTAGAGGAGCATCAGAGTTGAGGGATATTTTTGGTGAAGAAAAGAGAAGTGTTGAAGCAGAAGTATTTGCTGATTTTATGAAGTCTTTACATGAGGAAGTGAAGTTAAAGTTGGAACAAATTAATTAGAAGTATAAGGAAAATACTGAAAAGTCTAGGAGACATCATTTTTTTGAAGTTGGTGATGAGGTGATGATTAATTTGAATAAGGGAAAATTTTGTGTTGGAATATACAGTAAGCTAAAAATGAAGAAGTTTGGTCCTTGTAGAATTTTGAGTAAGTTTTGCAGTGGTAATGCTTATGAAGTTGAGTTACCTAATGACATGGATATATCTCCTATATTCCATATTTCTTATTTGCATAAGTGTCATGGGTCAGATGATGAAGTTGTTATACCAAATTATTATCCTAAGAAGTAGGTTGAAGAGGTTGAACATATATTGGATCAGAGGATTGGTAAAAGAACAAGAGGAAAGGATTAATATGAATATTTGGTGAAGTGGAAAAATAAACAAGTTGAAGATGCTTCATGGATTTCTCAATCTAAGATGGATTCAACTTGGGTTGTGACATCTCAATGATTAAGGAGAATCACTCCTTTCAAACCCGGTTATCTAATGCGGGAGCATCCTGGGTTGCCTTTGTTAGGAATGGGAACACTAAGAGGGGGGCGGGGGGTGAATCAGTGTTCTATGTAATATTACTTTTTCTGTTATCTTGAGTCTTAACTTTATTGCTTAAGTACTAAACTGAATATTAATGAAAGTAAGATAAACATCCACTACACATGACACAAAATATAATTATGAGGAAACCCAAATAGGTAAAAACCCCAGTGCGAATTGACACCCACTAAGAACTGAACTTGTGTTTTATGATCCTTGTTAGAAGATCTTATAACCCTGTTAGGAGTTAATCTTTACAATACAATAAGTACAGTGACCTGGTCAAGGGTCAGACCCTATTAGGAGTCTTTTACAATTAACCCTATTAGGGGTGGGGACACATTGTCCTAGAGTTCACTGCTCAAGTGGTGAAGGCTACAACCTTCTGGATATCAGATACACACTATATCTGCAAGGTGAATTGTTACTGTGACACTACTTGTCTGATCAGTTCCTTTTGTGTGCTGATGCTTTAGCCTCTTGTAAAGCTCTAACACATTCTATCTACTCTTCACATACTTCTCTTCTTATCTGATCTCTATATCTCATACCATACTAAATTACAAGGGCACATGTCTTATTTATATGCGCATACAAAACTCTTCATCAAGTCGGCCTATAACTAATTACATACAATGCTTCCAAATGAATTGGCTCAAGTGTGTTTACAAATAATCCTAATAACATGTCTATGACCTAAATAAAATAGGTGCATAGCCTTTACAAAAAAATATTACAAGTGCTAACCAAAATAACAATAGTTGGCACCATGCTCTATTTTATTCTATCGCTCACTGTCTATGTCACTTCATTTGATTGTAAATTCATCATAATGACTTATTTGATCATGCACTCTTAGAGTTAGCATGAATACATACCAATAATCTTATCTTCAAGGGTGCATGCCATAACTCTGTCATATGCACATGCGTTGATTCTTTGTTCATTTGGTGCTTTGCTAACTGTCCAGTCTTCCATACTTAACTGAATTCTGATGTTCTAACTACTTGCACTGACTCCAAAATTTCACATGATTTTGTTTCCATAATGAAAACACTAAATATAGCCATATAATTCAGTATAGTCAACTTTCCAACAATCTCCCCCTTTGTCGTTAATGGCAACAAAGGAATATGGCAAAGTTACTAACTGTATCCTTCTACAAAATTTTCTAATGCATACTCTAACTTATATCTCCCCTTTCACTATGTACTATACTTTTCTTTACATCATATAAAAAGATCCATATTCTTTCTTCTACATAATATACTCCCCTTTGACATTAATGACAAAGGTTCTCAAAAAAATGTATTTGCAAGTACTCACAAATTGAAGACATCCAGATATTCTATCTTTAGGTTAGCAATCTCATTTTGCTAGAATTTCTTCAATGAGTCTATTGTTTGGAGATGGGTGCAAAAGGCATATGTTAACTTCTCCATCTTCTCCAAATCTATACTTGAACCTTGATCATATGTCATCATAGTGGCATCGATCTCCTTGATGTTCTGATTCAAGACATCTAGTGAGGGTGCAAGAGCATTTCTCAGCTGTGTTTTACTTGCCCTTATCTTGGACATTACTTTTTTGGTCTTTTCTATTTTGTCCACTTGTCCCTAGTATACATTGTTACACATGTTTACATTTGTAGTGGGATCTTCTATTAATTCCCTCACTTTATCTATCATAGCCTATGCCTCCTAAATTTTCTTATAAAGATGTCCAGTCAGCTTGTCTTGTTTCATGTAGTTTTCTATGAGTTTCCTTCCTTTGGCTGCAAATTCTTTCAGTGAAGCTTGACCAGCCTTTAAGGAGTTTAGGTCAAGTGAAAAGTTTGTAGTTAGCTCATCCAATCTCTTCTTAAGATACTTCTCTTCTGCTACCTTAGCCACTGATTCTTCTAGGCAGGAAAAGTTTTCTTTGAAGCTTGTTAGGATGTTGTTGACATCCTCCACTGAGTGCACTTTTGGTACCTTCTTCTCTGCTGGTAGTAGATTGTTTAAGATATCTATTTACTCAAAAAATAGAGGATTTATCATTACTTTTTTCTCCTTGGCCTTCTCCATAGCAAGGACACTGATCTTGATCAGGTCTTCTTCTCCCTAAGAGTCCAAGCTTGCAGTGTCATGGATCAAACTTGAGAACAATGATACTGAAGGCATGGGAGTGATGGGTGTTTTGTTCATCATTTTTGTCTTAATCTCCATAGGCATTTAAACTGAGGGTTCATCTATTGTTTCCTTTTCTTCTTCTCCTCCTTTCTCCTTTTATATTTCTTTCTCCTCTTCTTCTTCTTGACCTATTATATCTTCTATCAATACATCCTCTTGGTGCTTAGGTGAAATATCACAACATAGAATTTCTACCTCTTGTGTACTTAAAAAGGCTTCCTCAAATTTGGCTAAGTATTTATCAGTGGCCGCCATTGATATTTCCACATTATAAATCATTATTGTGTTATCCTCTTGAGTTTTGGTCATGGGTGCATACTTAGTTTCAATTGCAAGAACTATTACTAAGGGCACCAAGTCTTGTGGACCTATCATAGGTGTTTTTGTGACCTCAGCTGCTTTATCTTTCTCAACAGGTGCTTGAGTGTGGGCACAGATGTAGGTTTCATGCATTGTTCAAGGAATACTTTGTCAAAAGATTTCTCTATCTCCTTGGATATTATCTCATAATCCTTGTTAATTATATGCAATGTTCTCATCTTTGTCCTTAGGTGCGGCTTCACCAAATCCATTAATAATGCTTTTTCTTCTACTGAACATACTAGCAGATTGTCATCTAGTGTTTTCTCTCTTATTCTAATGTCCTCTTTGGCTGCTTGTCTTTTCAAAGTGTCTAAAATGTCCCATACTTTATCTGGGATGAATGTCTTCAGTTCTAGAACTATCTTCTTGAACTTGATCATATGTTTGATCAACATCTCTAGGATCTCAGACTTGTCAATTTCATGATATCCATCATAGAACCTAGATATCTGATCTAACCTTCCTTCCTATACCACTCTAGTCCTTAATACTTGAAGACTTGGTAGGAATCCTACCTCAGGAGGTGGTTGTACATTTTTGCCTATGCTTCTTATGGCTCTAGCTGATGGATGACTTGTAACTAGCTATTTTTTCCTTTTAGACATCTTACTAGGCTTTGGTGGTGTATTGGAGTCACTAGGAATGGGCGCATGAGTGATGTCATATGTCTTTTTCTCATCATCAAATTTCTCAACCTTTACCTTTTTCAACTTGGGATCATCAAACTTAGCTTCCACAGTGGATGCGCTCTCAATTTGCATAGCAATTTTTTATTCTCTAGCTTTATCTAGGTCTTCTTGGATCACACCATGGATCTTTAGTATTTCAGATGTAATTTTAGAGGCTTTCCTCTTGGTCGCTGCACTATTTAGGACTACATCTACCTCCCTGGTCTTTTCCTCATAAGTTCCCCATCTAGGCTCATTAGGATCCTTGGGCGCCGATAGTAAAACTTGTGCATAAGCTTCCAAGACTTGCTCCTCCACTTCATAGCCAAGTGGATGAATCCACTTTGTTCTAGGCTCAGTAGCTAAGCCATACAAGTAATGCTAGTTTCTACCATAAAATAGATACTGTCCTTGTATTTTTCAACAATGCTTTTAGGTATCCTATACCTCATTTGCATCTTTATCCTGAAGTTTTTCAACTCTAACTCCATGTAGTCTCTCAGTGTGCTCTCAATTGATGCCTTAAGGGACATTTGAGGCATCGTAGGTAAACTTTTATCTAAGTATAAGTTTGATACCTTCCCAACTATATGAAAGTACATATAGATTATCAAAGACCCAAACCTAAATATTTTGGTCTTATCATGCTTGATTTCCCTTGGGGTTCTTGAAAATGCTCTTTCTAGGTCATCTAGGGTGGACTTAAATGGATGCTTCTTAAAAACATATCTCTTTCATTCAGCGACATCAAATACAACTGGTGTAGCCATGAATTACTTGATTGAATGCTTCTAAATTGTTTTCAAGGGTTTTTGGATCTTCGCGTATGAATTAGGGCTTTACAATAATTAATCTTCCTTCTTCGCTGATAACTACAATGCTTTACAACTTAACTGCTTCATCTTTTGTTTTGATGAAGGTCATTTAACCAAAAATAGGAGGTGTGTCCATTTCAGATGCATCCTCAACTATTTCATCAACATTATCCTTCTTTTCTTCCTTCCAAATCAAGCTCACATCTTCTGAAGCTTACACAAACTTGACTTCTCCTGCTTCTTCCAATATTGAATTTTTTGACTTTTTAGGGCTCTCCTATCTTTGCGTCCTTGTTCTGTAGAACCTAGACACGTGTCCTACCTTGTTACATGAGTGAAAAATGACTGGAGGCCTGATATTTCTTGATGCATTCATGTGGGTTCCCATACTGCACTGTCTGGCTGTGTGGCCAACATAGTTGCATATTTGACATGTAATGTTCTGAGACTTTCTTACATTTTGATGAGGATGATTTCTTTGAATTTTTTGACTTTGACTTGATCCAAAATTCATAGATCTATGACCAAACTTATTTCATGAATAACAACGGTCATTGAAAGGTCTTACCTCTTTACAATCCCTCGCTATGTGACCATGCTTGTTATAGGCATAACAAGTTTTGTTTACTGGCTTGCGCTCATCCTTAGATGGTTCAGCTTCAGCTACTATATGATTTCCTTGCTTCTTGGATTTTGTAGATTCTTCTGATGCTTTCTTTCTTTCTCACATATCATTAATCTAATTTTGTGCTTCAATGAATCCAGTACCATTGGTGTCTCCTTTAATCTTCTCTGCATATAGTTGTGATTCTATTAAATCCTTACTTGTGTGTAATTTGTCAATATAATTCTTTGCTTCAGTCAATTCAGATTCCACTTGCTTCTTGATGTTTTCTAACTCCAAGATTTTCATGTTAGCTTGATTTAGTTTTTAATCCAACTACTTGTTTTCTTTGACCTGTTCTTCATAGGCTTCTTGACTATTAAGTAGCTTCTCATCCAACTCTTCAATCTGATCTTTCAGAGATGTGTTTTCCTCATTTAGATTTTTAACCATTTTTCCCAAATCACTTGTGGAACAGTCTTTCAAATCTTTTCTCGGTTTTTTAATGCCTGCATGAGAATTACTAACCTTTTCTTTTAGTTCTTCAATTTCTTTTTCAGATCTGTCAAGGTCTTCAAGAGTTGCTTCAAGATTCTTTTTTAGATGTTTCATTTCTCCCTTATCCATGATCTCCTCAAGTGGTTAAACTTATCTTTAGAGGACCAGAGCTCTGATACCAGTTGTTAGGAATGGGAACACTGAGAGGGGGGGGGGGGTGAATCAATGTTCTATATAATATTACTTTTTTTGCTATCTTGAGTCTTAACTTTATTGCTTAAGTACTGAATTGAATATTAATGCAAGTAAGATAAAAATCCACAACACATGACACCAAATATAATTATGGGGAAACCCAAATAGGTAAAAACCCCGGTGGGAATTGACACCCACTAAGAACTAGACTAGTGTTTCATGATCCTTGTTAGAAGATCTTATAACCCTGTTAGGAGTTGATCTTTACAATGCAATAAGTACAATGACTTGGTTAAGGGTCAGACCCTGTTAGGGGTCTTTTACAATTACCCTATTAGGGGTGGGGACACACTGTCCTAGAGTTCACTGCTAAAGTGTGGAAAGCTACAACCTTCTGGATATCAGATACACACTATATCTACAAGGTGAACTGTTGTTGTGATACTACTTGTCTGATCAGTTCCTTTTGTGCGCTGATGCTTTAGCCTCTTGTAAAGCTCTAACACATTCTATCTACTCTTCGCATACTTCTTCTCTTCTTATCTGATCTCTATATCTCATACCATATTGAATTACAAGGGCACATGTCTTATTTATATGCGCATACAAAACTCTTCATCAAGTTGGCCTATAACTAATTACATACAATGCTTCCAAATGAATTGGCTCAAGTGTGTTTACAAACAATCATAATAACATGTCTATGACCTGTAATACCCCCAAAATGGGCTATAGGTTCATTGACCTTCAACATCATCAAATCGAACAAAATTGATATCAAAAACCTAACCTAAGGCACATTTGCACATTAGTTTATCAAAAATCAATTATCTTAATTCTGCATCAAGGAATATTCCTTGAATATTCCTAATTATCATAATTATCCGAATTGAATATTATTTGGTGATAAATACTATTTATCCTATTAATTGATTAATTGAATATTCTAAATATTTAATTAATTAAGTTTAATTCTGCCACTTAATTATTTAATTAAATTAAATTATATTTATTCTTAATTTATATTGTTTAATTTTGACAATAAATAAAAAATCATACAAATAATTGATTAAATTCTTATTTAATTAATTAAAGCAAGTTGTCAATTTTTAATAATATAGTTTGGAATAAAATTTTGATTAAATAATTGATTAACCCATAAATCAATTGTTTTAAATTTGAAATCAGTTAAGTTGAGAATAACTCACTTTATTTTTAAATTAATTCTTATTAAATCACGCACAATCTGAAAAGCAGTCAACTTTAAATCAACTTTCAATTTCAATTTGTTAACTTTCTAAACTCAACATCTGATGATGAGTTGAAAAAGTGAACTAAACTCTATTTTGAGATAAAAATTGCTTTTGCATGAGTTTATGAGATAATTATTCTTGATTTCTTATTAACTCAAAAATCAACTTGAGTTTATCAAGGGTGATTTATGGCTTTTCTCAATGCATCCTCAAGCCCTGGATTTCTATAAAATCAAGGCTCA
Source organism: Chamaecyparis obtusa (assembly GCA_027943335.1). Lineage (NCBI taxonomy): Eukaryota > Viridiplantae > Streptophyta > Pinopsida > Cupressales > Cupressaceae > Chamaecyparis > Chamaecyparis obtusa. The sequence continues at coordinate 8,502,882 of BSBK01000529.1, forward strand.
GCTCTTCACAATTACATCCCTCAAATTTGCATACTTACTCTGGCGAATTGACATCTGAAGAATCAAGCTCTTGCACACAAGGTGATTGTGAGATTTTTGTTATTATTTTTAAGGGTTCATAGCATTCATTAATAGAATGTCATTGTTAGATTAATTTGTTAAGAATGAATGCAAAGTGTTTTGATAGTCATTCTATAGCAGTTGTTGTTGCATTCATGACTTGGATTGTCATTGATGTCAACACAGTGATATTCTAGATATTAGCAGGAAAGTAGGTACAGTTTTGTTTTGCACACATGTTGTATTGTAGATTGGCTTTTGCATAGTTGATGGTATGTTATTTGGTGTGTTATTAACCTATGGTTAATAGCACAAAAAGAAATTCATTCATTTGTAAGAGTTATGAGCATTTTGGTGAAAGTAGTGTTTAGACAGTGTTTCTGTGTAGCGATGTTCAGAAATCGGAGGATATCTCTTAGCTGGGATGGAATCTGATTTTGCATAGTTAAAGGGATTTTGGAGACTCATTAATGATGATGTGGTTCATAGCACAAACTTTGAGGATATGTTTGGAGAAAGTTACAGTAACTGGAAGCCGATAGTTTTATGTGAATTCTATGTGTAGCGTGTAGAATTTATTATTTTGTAATTAAGGACCGACTCATTTGTAATTATTTGAGTTTGGTATATAAGAAGGAATTTTTTCCTTATTGTAATGTGTACTATGAAGAGTGAAATGCGAATATATGCATGAAGTGAAGAAAAGAGCTAATTCAGTGATGAAGGAAGACTTGTGAGTATAGAGATCTAGAATTGTGATCTTGTGTAGCAGAGAGTGTTGTTTTGGCATAGTGTGAAGTAGGTAATATATTTTATATTATTCTATTGAATAATTATAAGATCTTTTGGACAGTGGGTTCAGAGATCTTGCCTTGAAGTTGTTTGGGCAGTGGGTCCTTCTGTCTTACATAAACTCTTAACCGGGTTAGAATCTTTTAACAGGGATTCAAAATCTTCTAACAAGGATTTATGTACTGAATGTATTTCATAAGACTCCTAACAGGGTCCATCCTCTAACAAGGAACTTTCATATTAGTGCATCATTTTGTGGGCATCATTCCCACCGGGGTTTACTCTTTTCAAGAGGTTCCCTAGTTAACATATCTTACATTATTGTGCAATTGTGTATGATTATCTTTCTATGGTTGATCAGTACATTGATTATATTGTTTAAAGCTATTGAATGGATAAATTATCTAATAACTGATTCACCCCCCCTCCCTCTTAGTTATCTTGGGGATCTTTACTTTCTAACAATTGGTATCAGAGCGGTAGGTCCTTGAAAGAAAATTTTAACCACTTAAGGAGATCCATGGTGAATTTTAGAAAAGAAAGCCGTAAGTTTGATGGAGTAAATTTTGACAGCTAGAAAAAAAAGATGAAGACATATCTATTGTGTTTAGGACCAAGTTATTGGTTGATTACAAAGAATGAGAAGACTATCATTGAGGAAGACAATCTAGAGGCAGGAACTAAAGATGAACTAGATCTATTCATGTGTAACATACTTGCAAGAGAAGCACTTTTATCACCACTACCGGAGAATGAATATAGTCAAGTAAGATGTTTGAAAACATCTCATGCAATTTGGAAAGCTTTACATTCTACTTTTGAAGGTGATGAACATGCAAAGAAGGATAGATTACATAATTGGATTTGTGCATTTGAAGATATCAGAATGATGGAAGATGAATCTATTAGAATTTATATTGGTAGGATTTTTGAGATTGTGACAGGAATAAAGTCTTGTGGAGGTGATAAGATAGAGAATGAAGTGATATGAAAAATTCTGAGAACTTTGACACCAGTATTCAAGCAGACAACGTAGATGATTGAACAAGTGATACCTTGTACATTGAACTTTTCAAGAGAGACTCTTCTTGGAAGATTAGAAATAGCAGAGATGAACTTGAGATTATCAAGAGAGCTACCTAGAATGGAAACAACATTTAGTGCTCTTAGCATTAGACCTACAAGAAGTACTAGTGTGAATGGAGATTATGCCAGCAGTAGCAGATCTGAGGAAGATAAGAAGATTGAAGAAGGTATTGCATTACTTGTAAAAAGAGAACCAGATGGTAAGAAAATCTTTAAATGTTGGACTTGTCAAGAATATGGTCATTTTGCATCTAAATGTCCTAAAAGAGTTAAGAAGTATAGAAGCAACTTTAAACCTAGGAGATTTAAAGAATGTTATTATGCAAATGATGAATATTTTGAAGCAGGAATTGAAAAACATTTAAGTGACAGTGATAATGATAATTTTGAGGAAATAGGATTTGTAGCAATTAAAGAAGAAAGTTCTAAATCTAATAAAAGGGAAGAAAAAGCTTTAGTTTCACAAGTTGAAAAGAAATCTGATTGGATTATAGACAGTGGTTGTTCACATCATATGACTAGAGATAAAAGAAAGTTTGTTAAGTTAGATAATTATGATGGAGGAATTGTTAGGGTTGGTAACAATGCACCTTGTTTGATTAAGGGTATAGGATCTATTACTCTTGATGGAAAGACTAACACTGATGATGTTTACTTTGTTGATGGACTAAGACATAATCTACTAAGCGTTGGACAATTGGCTGATCAGGGTTATCAAGTTTGGTTTTCTGAGAAAACTTGTGTGATAAAAGATAAAGATGGAAATCTGATTGGAAAAGGATCCAAAACCAGAGGTAATGTATTTCAGTTGAATCCTACTAAGATGACATGTTTGATAACTAGGATTGATGATAGTTGGTTATGGCATAAAAGGTTTTGTCATATAAACTTTGATAATATTGTCAAGGTGAGCACTACACATGCGGTAAGAGATTTATCTAGAATTATTTAAACTACTAACATGATTTGCAAAGAATGTATAATGGAAAAGTAGAAAAGGAGTTCATTTCCCAATAAGAAGTTCACATCGCCAGAGAAGTTGGAGATTGTTCATACAGACTTGAGTGGTCCTACTAGGACTAGAGGATTCTATGGTGAAAGGTATTTTATGATTCTTGTTGATGATTTTACAAGAATGATGTGGATTGCATTTTTGAAAGAAAAATTTGAAGCATTTGATAAGTTTAAGATCATGAAAAGCAAAATTGAGAATTAATCTAGAATGAAGATTAAGTGTCAAAGATCTGATAGAGGTGGTGAATTTACATCTAGAGAGTTTAAAACTTTTTGTGAAATGAATGGCATTAAGAGACAAATTTCAGGCCCTAGAACACCAGAACAAAATGGTATTGTAGAAAGAAGGAATAGTTGAATAATTGAAGTAGCAAGAGCTATGTTGTTTGAATATGATTTGGCTAAAACTTTTTGGAGAGAAGAAGTGAACACAATAGTATACACTATGAATAGAGTACAAATTAGAGAAGATACAAACAAGACACCTTATGAATTATGGTTTGGACATACACCCTCAGTTAAGTATTTTAGAATTTTTGGAAGTAAATGTTATATAAAGAGAGATGATGATATAGGAAAGTTTGATCCTAGAAGTGATGAAGGAATATTTCTTGGATATTCTTTAAAAAGAAAAGCATATACATGTTATAACAAAAGAACTAAGACTATTGTTGAAAGTGTAAATGTAAAAGTTGATGAGAAGTTTAAAATTCGGGAAAGAATGTTTGATTATGAATTTGATGAAGAAGCACAACCTCAGCCTAACCTTGAAAATGCAAAATTATTTTTTGAAACTAACAGTGATTTGCTGAATGAAAGTCATACTGAAGAAGACAAAGAAGAAAATAGAGAAGAATCTATAGTCAAAACAAGATCAGTAACTATGACACCTAACAGGTATACTTCAAGACATCACCCTGTTGAGCAAGTTATTGGAAGTTTAGATAGAGGAGTTTTGACTTGAAATAAGGTACATTTATGTTTGATTTCTCAAATTGAACCTAAGACTACTAATGAAGCTTGTGAAGATGAACATTGGATCAATGCTATGAAAGAAGAGCTAGAGTAGATTGAAAAAAACAAGACATGGGAATTGGTCCGTAGACCTGAAGACAAGAATGTGATTGGAACAAAGTGGGTATTCAGAAACAAGATGAATGAACAAGGAGAAGTGATAAGAAACAAAGAAAGATTGGTATGTAAAGGATATTCACAACAAGAAGGAATTGACTATGAAGAAACTTTTGCACCTATGGCCAGACTTGAAGCAGTGAGAATGTTTCTAGCATATGCAACTTACAAGAAATTCAAAGTGTATCAGATGGATGTGAAGTCAGCATTTTTGAATGGTGAATTGGAAGAAGAAGTCTACATTGAGCAGCTTGAAGGTTTTCCTTTGAAACAAGAAGGAGATATGGTATGTAAGTTAAAGAAAGCTTTATATGGATTAAAACAAGCACCTAGAACCTGTTATGCAAGATTGGATAAGTATTTATTGAAATTGAGATTTATAAAAGGAACAACAGATAGTAACTTATACACAAAAGAAATTGAGAATGGTTTGTTGGTTATAGTTATATTTGTTGATGATATTATCTTTGGAGGAGAAGATGAAGCTAGTGACAAATTTACACATGAAATGAAGACTGAATTTGAGATGAGCATGATTGGAGAAATGAAATATTTTTTGGGATTATAGATAACACAAAGCAAGGAAGGTATATTTGTAAGTTAGACTAAGTATTTAAATGAATTATTGAAAATATTTGGAATGGAAGATTCTAAACTTGTTGGAACACCTATGGTAACTAGACATAAGTTATCTAGCAAAGATAAGACACCAACAGTTGAGCAGAAAAAGTACAGATCTATGATTGGAGGATTGCAGTACTTGACACATACAAGACCTGATATAGCACATTCAGTGGGGATTGTAGTAAGATTTCAAGTAGAACCTAGATAATCACAATATGTAGCAGTAAAGAGGATATTGAGATATCTGAAAGGAACAATGGATTATGGATTATGGTATGAGAATTCTGATGATTTTACTCTATGTGCCTATACTGATGCAGATTGGGGAGGCAACGTTGATGAAAAGAAAAGCACCAGTGGTGGAGCCTTTTTTCTTGGAGGTAAATTGGTCTCTTGGCTAAGTAAGAAGCAAAATTGTACTTCACAAAGCACAATAGAAGTAGAATATGTTGCAGCAGCAAATAATTGTAATTAGATTATTTGGATGAAGCAGATGTTGAAAGATATTGGAATAAAGTTTGATGAGCCTATTGTTATACATTGTGATAACACCAGTACACTGAGTATGTCAAAAAATCCTATTTTACATTCTAAGACTAAACATATTGAGATCAAGTATCATGTTGTAAGAGAGAAAGTTGCAGAAAAAGAAGTAAGATTGGAGTAAATAAGTACAAAGGAGCAGATAGCAGATATATTTACAAAGCCTTTACCTAAGGATACATTTGTGTATTTGAAAGGTATGCTTGGGGTTATGCCCCAACCTATTTTTGAGAATTGATGCAGATGATTGCATCTGTCCAGTGGTATATGAGCCCTATCTTTCTTCTGTATTGGATGTTGGAACTTCCTCTATGGGGGAGTTTATGAGCTGAGTCATGATGACTCTTGTTATTGTATTCTTCTAAAAAGTGTCTTTTGACATTAAGTATTTTTTGACTTAGTGATAGAATTTCTATCATTGATGTCAATGGGGGAGAGATATACATGAAAAACATTGTGGATTATATAGGAAAATGAAGCAAGATTTAATTTGATATTTTGCAGTGATGTTGCAGTATTGGATTTTTGGAACATTGGATGTTTTTCATCTATGGTTCCATCAATGCCAATGGGGGAGATTGTTAGGAATGAATGAAAAGTGTTTTGGCAGTCATTCTGTAGCAGTTGTTGCATTCATGACTTGGATTGTCATTGATGTCAACATAGTGATATTCTGGATATTAGCAGGAAAGTAGGTATAGTTCTATTTTGTGCACATGTTGTATTGTAGATTGGATTTTGCATAGTTGATGGTATGTTATTTGGTGTTTTATTAACCTATGGTTAACAGCGCAAAAAGAAATTCATTCATTTGTAAGAGTTATGAGCATTTTGGTGAAAGCAGTGTTTAGACAGTGTTTCTGTGTAGCGATGTTCAGAAATCGGAGGATATCTCTTCGCTGGGATGGAATCTGATTTTGTGCAGTTAAAGGGATGTTGAAGACTCATTAATGATGATGTGGTTCATAGCACAAAATTTGAGGATATGTTTGGAGAAAGTTACAGTAACTGGAAGCCGACAGTTTTATGTGAATTCTGTGTGTAGCGTGTAGAATTTATTATTTTGTAATTGAGGACCGACTCATTTGTAATTATTTGAGTTTGGTATATAAGAAGGAATGTTTTCCTTATTGTAATGTGTACTATGAAGAGTGAGATGTGAATATATGCAAGAAGTGAAGAAAAGAGCTAATTCAGTGATGAAGGAAGACTTGTGAGTACAGAGATCTGGAATTGTGATCTTGTGTAGCAGAGAGTGCAGTTTTGGCATAGTGTGAAGGAGGTAATATATTTAATATTATTCTATTGAATAATTCTAAGATCTTTTGGATAGTGGGTTCAGAGATCTTGCCTTGAAGTTGTTTGGGCAGTGGGTCCTTCTGTCTTCCATAAACTCTTAACCGGGTTAGAATCTTTTAACAGGGATTCAAAATCTCTTAATAGGGATTTATATGTACTGAATGTATTTCATAAGACTCCTAACAGGGTCCATCCTCTAACAAGGAAATTTCATATTAGTGCATCATTTTGTGGGCATCATTCTCATCGGGGTTTACTCTTTTCAAGAGGTTCCCTAGTTAACATATCTTATGTTATTGTGCAATTGTGTATGATTATCTTTCTATGGTTGATCAATACATTGATTATATTGTTTAAAGCTATTGAATGGATAAATTATCTAATAACTAATTCACCCCCCCCTCTCAGTTATCTTGGGGATCTTTACTTTCTAACATAATTTGCATATAATTCCAAATCATTATCAAGTGTTTCATAAAATTGCATCAAAAATTGAAAAAATAGATTAATCTGCATTCCTCCTACATTCATCTCTCAATCATTTAAATCCTTCATTTAGGTGTTGCATTATCACTGATCTTAGTCTAATCTAAGAATACCATACTCGAACCTACTAGAAGGCAATAAATCACCTGGTTAACTTAGTTTCATTTATTTACAAATTTTGATTTTGGTAACCTCTAATGTTTTACTGAAGTGTTGTGTCCACAGCTAGGTACAATTTTCACACACACATTTTTGGTGCCCACCATGGGGCCTTGAAATAGGTTTCCATTTCTTTCTGATCAATTTTCTATCATTTTTCTTTCAAGGCTGCAATTTTTACTTTCTATCCGTACATTTTTCATATGACATTTGACAGATTGTTGTACCAGGACCCCCTATCTATCGTATAACATACGACAATCTTAAGTGTCATGAAGACTATATGCAAACTCTCATACGAGTTTTTGAAAAGTCATGTGCATGCTGACCCACCATTGTTTCATGCCTAAACTATCATACGATCAACAGTCCACTGTCGTACAAGTTTTGTTGCCAAAATTTCATTTTTTGATAATAAAATTACAAAAATAGTCATTTCAAATTTGATTTCAAATTTTGACAGCTAACCCTAACGATTGATATCTGCTATTTCTGATCTCTTTGCTTGTGGGATTTCTCAACATAGCCAAAAATTAGGTAAAAATCTACTAAGCACGTTGCAAAGGAACTTAGGTATTCTCTTGCATCTGATAACACTTCAATTTGGACATAAAACAAACTCTCATGTGTCAAGCTTGTGTGCCTTTCTAGCTTTGATAATTCACACTTCAATTTTGGGCTCTAAAATGAACATAGATTTGCTTTCTGCATATCTGTTACACATAGTAATTAGGCCCTATAAACACTATTTGTGGATGATCTTGAGAGAGTGGGCTTCATTCACTTATTTTTCATGTGAAGCTCTTCTTGATGACAAATCCCCTTGTAGGTAGGGAGAATACTTAGATTATCTCATGTTCACTTGGTTTGGTCCTCAACTTTCATCGGTATGTTCTCTCTTGGTCCCACTTAGAGAGCTTGGTAGACATCATTGTTGACATCACAAATCTTGGTGAGGTAATTTTAGTCTTAGTGTGTCAAAGAATCTATCTTCTGTGTTTGGGTAAAAGTGAAAAGGCTAGAGGACTATGCTCTACTCCCTTTTTGGGTAGTATCAGAAACTCAGATCCTTGAATCTGGACCAAGTCCCCATGTTGTATATTTTGTGAGTCACCTTTAGAGAGAGTTAACTGTAGTCGAAATTCCCTTTATTGGGTCAACCACATGGAGAAAACCTCAAGCGGTAATGGCCATTTTCACCATGGTAGCAACAATCGCTATATAAATGTCTTTGTGGAAGAAATCTCCACAAGTGTGGTCTCTTGTTGGGCTGTCAAATCTCCCTAGTAGCTCCTGATTGATTAAATTCTCAAACTATGTCAAAACCCCAGTGCACCTGGATTAGAGTTTGCCCTCTTGACATCAAAAAAGTTGCAGAGTTAGACCATTACTAAAAACCCTAGCAAGGCCAAATTTTTCATTTTCTAGGACTATGTGTGTTATTGGAAAAACTTTTTGAGAACATAAACAAGTAGCATTCCTAGGGTTAGAACAATAAGTCACTTGATTGTTCATGTGCAAGGTTGCTTTGTCCCTTGCTCATTGTTTTCAGATGTGCTTGAAATCACTTTCTTGTTGTTCTGCATGCTTGTTATCTACTTGGTTATTAAAAATGAATGAACCTGAGATGAACTATTACACAAACTTTCAGACCTGGACAGAAAACCTTGCAAACAAACTTATTCTAAAGACTAGAAAATTGCAAATCTGAAGAAAAAATCCTTTCTGCAGTCAAAAGTCATTTTGTAGTCTCAGAAAGTCATACGAGTTTTGCCCAAAAGTCATTTCAGAATCCCCGTATTGTCGTACAAGAGCTTATACATTATCATACGAATTCTGGCTCAAAGTAGAGAAAAAATAGAAACCTGGTGTCAATTTTCATACGAGTTTTGTCAAAAGTCATGCTAGAGCCAAACCAGACTTGTACGAGCCTGGAGAAACTCGTATCAAAAATTTCCAAAGTTGTCAGAAAACTCCAGAATTTGTCAGAAATCTAGTTTTTACAACCTACTTCTAGATTCTATCAGAAAATTCACTATGTCAGGAATAGAGTAGAAACTAGAAAGAATCCAATTAGTTTCCAAAAGTGGTCTCTTGAGTTTGATCCAACCTTTTGATCTATCAATTTGAATCTTGTTCATCTTGTGTCAAAAACCTTGTCAAAATCTTCTTCAATTCAATCTTCAACAAAATGGCTAAGTGTTGTGATCTCATGTTTGCCATATTTTGGGCATCTACCCATACTCTAGGGCATAGTATCCTCCATTTATGTCCAAATCAATCTTCAACCAATCCAATCTTGACAAGGTTGCGTCATTCAATCTTCTTGAATCAAGTCATTCTTTAGTTGTCTTCATCTTGCTCTTTTGCTTCACTTGAAGTTAATGATGGAGACTAGAGTTTCCTCACAAAAAAAACAAGGAGAACAACACAAATTCTCCTCAGTGACATCTTCTGTGATTTCTTAGACATTTCATCAACCCTATGAAACAACTAAATTTGGAGAGGAAGCTCTTGGAAATCTCTTTTTGAAAGGCGGTTACATCACCCCTCCCGCATCAGTTCATGCAGGTGCTCAAAAAACTCCACCTCAATCAATCCTTGGTAGTCCTCATACCAACACAATGTCTCAAGGAGGAGAAAACCAAGGCTCCCAAGGACACCAATCTCAATATGGTGCAAATCAAGAACCTACACCTTCTGAAATTGCCCAATATCAAAATGATGATAACTTCAGGAAAATGATGAGGCATTTCTCGCATGAAGAGAAGGAGAATTATTTCCTAGATCTAGCTAGACAAGGAGCCAAACTTCCTCTAAACTTCAATGTTGAAGATATCATTACTCAAGAGGAAGAAACTCCTATCACATCTATGATGAAATAGATGTATGCTATGCAACTCAAGATAAACAAGATGGAAAAAGAGAAAAAACCTAAAGAATTTTATATGGAGGCTCTATGCCCCTTTCCATTTGATAAGCACTTGTACATGCCACCATTCCCAAAAAGAGTTGAGATACTAAAATATGATAAGTATAATGGAAAATCTAATCCTCAAGATCATGCACAAACCAACCTACTTAATGCATCTTTTTCCCACAATCTCTGGGAGGAGCAGCCATTCATTGGTTCTCTAAAATGCCTCCAACAATCAAAACCTTTGAGGAGTTAATCAAACTATTTTATCAAAAATACTCCTACAATATTCAACATCTGATCACCGTGATCGATATCTGCAATCTGAAGAAAAACTCAGGAGAACCCTTCTTGACTTTCCTCAAGTGATGGAGGAAGAAATTTTCACTCTATGCTCGACCTATTCCGGAAACTTAAAAACTCAAAATCTTCATCAACAATTTGGTCCCAGAACTCAATTATCCCTTGCAAATGCAAAATCATACATCCTTTGATAAAATGGTAGAGAATTCCATCAAAATTGAGAAAGTACTTGTGCAAAAGGGAGACACATCACTTCAAAAAGACAAGTATGAATCTAGATCCAGTTCTAAAGACAAAGGCAAAAATTGGAACAAGAATAAAGGCATTGTCACTAATGGTGTTATTGATAATATTTGTGCCACAGCCAAGGCACCTGCTTTCAATCTCACCATGGGTAATCAAGCCATAAAAGCTTCTAAACAAAAGGCATCTGAACCTTCCCAAAAGTTGAAAGAATTTAAGCCATGGGCTACAACACCTAAGCATGAGTTCACTCCTTTGGGTGAGTCCATAGAATATGCCATGAAGACTCTCTTGGCAAACAAAATCATCTCATTGCCTGAGATAAAACTATTTGATCCTGAACCTAAACCAAAATGGTGGAAAGAGACCGATTTCTATGACTTCCATTGAAACAAGGGTCATAAAACCAATAACTTCATATGCTTGAAACATCTCATTCAAGACAAAATTGATAATGGAGAAATTGTGATTAACAATCATAAGAGAAATAATGATCATACAACATTCACGGAACCATTTTTGAAACATGGCCAAGGAGATTTATCTTCTTAGCCTAACATGGGTGCTAAAGTCAATTATGCCTACTCTAGAAACAATGCTGTCATAAATATGGTTGAGCCATAACTATCTAAACATTGCAATGTCATCACTATTGTGAGAAAGGATAGAGATAACCAATCAGTGAATTGAGTAACTTGATCACAAGCTCAAGCACATCTACAATGACAAAACTAGAATTCATCCAATACCCCTAAGGTGCCTTTCAATCTTTCATCTACTTCTAAATAGAGGGCTGCCTCCAAATCATCAAATCCTAAAGAGACCAGACCTACATCCTACAGTATTGTCTAACAACTCCAACATAGCAATGCAAAAATATCCATGTTTGAGTTGCTTCGAATATCTCCTGCTCATAGAGCCATTCTAGATAAAGCTATGCTTGGTTGCAATGTTCCTGACAATCTTGATCTAGATAGATTCCAGACTATGGTTGGTCATTTGACATCCCCCCAGTATATCTCCTTTTCAGAGGAAGATGACAATTCATTGAGTCATCCGCATAACCAGCCCTTGCACATTGAAGTCTTGATCCAAAACCATCATGTCAAATGCATGTTGATAGATGGAGGCACTAGTCTAAATATTTGTTCCTAAAAATTGATCACACAACTGGGATTATCAAAAGATGCTATTGATCCTAAAAAGAAAATAACCATCAAAGCATATGATGAGCAAGAAAGATCTTCCAAGGGAATTATTGTCCTACCTATCAAAACATGACCTGTTATCAAAGACATCACTTGTCAAGTTCTAGATCTTCCATTGGCTTACAAAGTTCTTCTAGGAAGACCTTGGATACATGAAATGCAAGCTATTCCATAAACATACCATCAATGTTTGAAGTTTCCTTATGATGGGGAAGAGGTCACAATTCTAGCTGACATATCCACATCTTGCAATGCCTTGAAAGAAAGTGATGACAAACTTGTTCCAGATAATAGAGAATCTTTCACCAAGCAAATAGACATTGCATCTACATCCAAGATGAAAGACATTTCTAAAGAGGTCAAAATTAAGGACACAAGCATGGGAGAATATACCATGGAACCAGTCTTATCTCTCACATTCTCCCATTGTCCCCAAAATCTTATGGACAACCATCAGACAAAGTGAAACCTACTGCTAAAGAATCTCAGGTCATATTTAATGGAAGTTTTGTCACAGAAAAAGTACCCAAGTAGGAGTTTGAAGAAGATGAAGTTTTTCTTGCATGGATATACAATGATGAGTGTCAATCCCAAACCATTAAAAAATGTGACTCTAAAACACCAAAAATTACTTCAAAGTCATATGGGCCAGGGAATAAAATGATGACTAAAATGGGATATCCTAGTAAAGGACCTCTAGGCGTGTGAGGTAAAGGTATTTTGGCACCCATTGGACATGTTGGTTGACCACACAAAGATACTACAGGTCTAGGCTATCAGAAGAAACCCTTCTATCTCAAAGGGGACTCTCCTCATGTGATAGAACAGATAGAACTAGAAGAGAACAACAATGAAGAAGAAGAAACACCTCAATCAGACAGTGATGATTCAGATAGCTCTGAACTCATTTCTTATGAATTTTTACCTCAAGAAATACTAGATCTCCTTAAAGATGAAGAAAAACCTAAGGAGACTGTCAGTTTGGTAGCTACACAAGAACCTACTACTAAACAAGAAGAAGGTAAACCTATCACCATAATTAAAAATTTGGGATGCAATAGTGATTCTAAAATAGACTCTCATGAGTATGAATTCAAATTAGAATCAGAAGGAAATCTTTCTTGGGGGATTTGTCCTGACTTTACACATGTTCTCATATTTACTAGAGGTCTAGATGAAGAATCAAAAAATGAATCAAATGACTATGAATGGGGAGTTATTCCAAAAGAAGATGAACTTATCATTGAGAAACACATTGATATGATTCACCAATATTCACCTAAATCCGACATAAGTCTAGAGAGAAATGATGAACTTAAGGAGTCTGATCCACCTATGGCTAAAGTGGAATCCAATAATGACATTGAGACTATTCACAAGTTAAACATTTTGAGAAGTAATATCACCTTTGAATTTGAGAGTCAGGTTAGGACCAATGATGACAATGCCATATGTGTGAACACCATTTCCCAATCCTCCCATACCTTTACTATCCAACATCTAGAACTTATTGACCAAATGTCCAAAAATCTAAACCAAGATATCTATACCTTTCAAAATGACTATGACCTTTCTTGCTACCTCAATGCAGTGGAACCTATGATGACTTACATTAGTGAACCTAGTATTAGCATGATAGAGTCAGATATCAAATATCTCAGTCAGAAAAATAACAATAAAAAGAAAAAGAGTTTTGAGGGTGAAAACCACTTGGTGGCAGTCTCAGAACCTAAAATAGTAAAAACAAAAGATGTATCCAAAGGTGAAAACCTCTCCAAGGCACATAAGGATGAGATATTTGATGTCCTTTGGAGTCATTTATAGGATAGATCTTCAATATTGATAGAGCCCACTCAATCTATCAACTTGGGTACAATAGAGGAACCACAACTGATTCATGTAGAACAATTCTTATCAGAGCAAGAGAAACAAGCATTCACTACTTTCTTGATAGAAAAGAAGATCAACTTTTCATGGAAATATTCAGATATGCCTGGATTAGATCCTGATCTCATAATGCACCATTTATCTATTGCTCAAGGAGTCAAACTTGTTAAACAAAAGTTGAGAAAGATGCATCCATATGTTGCACTCTTAGTCAAAGCTGAATTAGAGAAATTATTAAAAGATGGATTTATCTGAGTTATTGACTATGCTGAATGGATCTCAAATATAGTTCCAATTTCAAAACCAAAAAAATCAATTAGAGTGTGCACATATTTCAGAGATGTAAACAAAGCATGCCCTAAGGATGATTTTCCATTACCAAACATCAATATGATAGTAGAAATGACTGTGGGCTTTGAGATGTATTCTTTAATGGGTGGTTTCTCTGGATACAACCAAATCAAAATTTCTCTAGAAGATCAAGAGAAAATAGCATTTTCATGTGCATGGGGTATCTTTTGTTGGAATGTCATGCCATTTGGTCTTAAGAATGTTGGTGCTACATATCAAAGGGCTATGACATCTATTTTTCATGACATGATGCATCGAACTATGGAGGACTATGTTGATGACACCTTAGCTAAATTATTGATAAGATCTGAACATTTGAGTGACTTAAGAAAAATACTAGATAGAATGGAGAAGTTTAGTCTTAGACTGAACCCTAAAAAGTGCGCTTTTGGTGTCACTTCTACAAAATTCTTAGGCTATATTTTTTCAAAGAAATGCATTGAAGTAGATCCAACTAAAGTTAAAACTATCATGGAGATGCAACATCCTAAAAATATATGAGAACCTTACAATGAAGGGTGCAATCAATCAGATGTTTCATATCTCAACTAGCAGATATATCACAACCTCTGACCAAGACATTACATAAGGGTGTCACTTTTGCATGGAATGAGGAATGTGAAAAGAACTTCAATCATATCAAGCAATATTTATCAAATCCTCCTATTTTGATGCCTCCTATCCAAGGGAAGACATTGATTCTATATGTCTCCACCATAGATACATCATTGGGGGCATTACTAGCACAACATGATGACAATAAAAAGGAAAGAGCTATTTATTATATTAGCAGAACATTGGTAGCATATGAGAAGAACTACTCCATGATTGAGAAAGCTTGTCTAGCTGTGATCTTTGCATCATAGAAACTAAGACATTACATGTTATCTCATACAAAACATTTGGTAGCTAAGATAGATCCATTGAAATAATTATTGAGCAAAGCTTCCCTCATGGGTAGATCAGCTAAATGGGTGATGCTATTGAGAAAATTTGACATAGAATATGTTGAGAGAAAAGCTATCAAAGGCCAAGTAATTGCAGACCAACTGGCTGGAGAACCAATGTTTGATGATACACCATTATAGATGGAATTTCCTAATTCATCCATCATTAACATATCTTCTAAGACTTGGCATCTTTCCTTTGATGGATCTTACACAAAGAATGGATCTAGAGCAGGTATACTATTCATAACTCCTCAAGGTTACTCAATACCTAAAGCATTCAGACTAAAGTTTCCTCGCACAAACAATTTTGCTGAATATGAAGCTCTACTTAATGGAATGAAGATAGCAATTGAGTGGTGAGTGATAGAGTTGCACATTCATGGAGACTCACAGCTAGTCATACACCAAGTCAATGATGTGTACCAGACAAAAGATGAGAAACTTGATCCATACAAATGCATGGTAGATGACTTAAAGAAATATTTCATATCTATCACATTTGAGAAAATTCTTAGAATGGAGAACAAGGTTGTTGATGTTAGGAATGAATGCTAGATGTTGGCAGTCATTCTGTAGTAGTAGTTGTTGCATTCATGACTATGATTGTCATTGATGTCAACATAGTGATCTTCTGGAGACTAAAGGAGAAGCATACAGTGTTTTGATTAGCGCACATGGGATATTACAGTTGGAGCTATGATATGTTGAGGTTATATTATTTGATATGTTATTTGTCTATGGTTAAGAGTGCAGATAGAAATTCTTTTATTCATAGAAGTTATGGGCATTTTGCTGGAAGCAGTATTCAGACAGTGTTACTGAGTAGCGGTTGTGGAAATCGGATGATATCTGCTAATCAGGATGGAATCTAGTTTTGTGTAGTTAAATGGAAGGTTGAGACACATTGATAGTGATGTGGTTCATAGCACAAACTTTGAGGTCACACGAGTGAAAAGTTATTACATCTGGAAGCCGATAGTTTTGTGTAATTTTGTGTAGCATGTGGAAACTTTTATTTTGTATTTGTGTGCCAACTCATTTGTAATTATTTGAGTGTGGTATAAAGGAAGGTATGTTTTATTTATTGAATTTAGTGTGGTAGTAATGTGAAAGAAGTGTGAGCATGGTATGGTTGAATGTGAATGTAAGGATGAAGTGAAGAAGAGAGCTAATGAAGTTGTGAAAGAGAAATTGTGAAGGAAGACATGCGAAGTACAAAGATCTGGAATTGAGATTTGGTGTAGCAGTGAGTGTGGTCTGGCATAGTAAGGAGGTAAAATATTTCATATTATTTTGCTAAATAATATTAAGGTCATTTGGACAGTGTGTTTAGTGATCTTACCTTGAAGCTGTTTGGGTAGTGGGTCCTTTTGTCTTCCATAACTCCTAACAAGGTTAGAATCTTTTAACAGGGATTCAAAATCTCCTAATAGGGATTCATATGTACTGAATGTATTTCATAAGACTCCTAATAGATTCCATCCTTTCACAAGGAATATTTATATTAGTGCATCTTTTATGGGCATCATTCCCACTGGGGTTTACTCTTTGATCAAGAGGTTCCCTAGTCAACATATCTTGTGTTATTGTGTCATTGTGTATGAATATCTTTCTATGGTTGGTAATTACATTTCTTATATGGTTAAATGCTGTTAAAGTTGATAAAGGTTATAATTATTTGATAACTGATTCACCTGCCCCCCCTCTCAGTTATCTTGGTGGACTTTACTTTCTAACAATTGGTATCAGAGCAACAGGTCCTTGAAAGAAAAGTTTAACAGCTTAAGGAGATCCATGGAGAATTTCAAGAAAGAAAGCCCTAAGTTTGATGGAGTAAATTTTGACAGCTAGAAAGAGAAGATGTAGATAGATCTACTATGTTTAGGACCAGGTTATAGGTTGATTACAAAGAATGAGAAGACTATGATTGGAGAAGATAATCTTGAGACAGGATCTAAAGATGAGCTAGATCTATTCATGTGTAACATACTTGCAAGAGAAGCACTTTTGACAGCACTACCAGATAATGCATACAGTCAGGTAAAATGTTTAACAAAAGCCCATGAAATTTGGAAAGCTTTACACTCTACTTTTGAAGGTGATGAACATGCAAATAGAGCTAGATTACATAATTGGATGTGTGCATTTGAAGATATAAGAATGATGGAAGATGAATCTGTTAGAAGCTATATTGGTAGAATGTCAGAAATTATTGTAGGAATAAAAGCTTGTAGAGGAACAAAGATAGAGAATGAAGTGATATGGAAAATTCTGAGGACATTGACTCCTATATTTAAGAAGACAACATAGATGATTGAACAAGTTATACCTTGTACTACAAACTTTACAAGAGAGACTCTTCTTGGAAGATTGGAAGTAGCATAAATGAACCTGAGGGTATCAGGAGACTTACCTAGAATGGAGACAACATTCAGTGCTCTTAATATTTGTCATACTTTGTCAAGAAGTACCAGTGTGAGTGGAGATTATGCTAGCAGCAACAGATCTGGAAATGAAGAAGATAAGAAGATTGAAGAAGGTATTGCCTTGCTTGTGAAAAGAGAACCAGATGGTAAGAAAATTTTTAAATGTTGGACTTGTCAAGAATATGGTCATTTTGCATCTAAGTGTCCTAAGAGAGTTAAGAAGTACATAAATAATTTCAATCCTAGAAGATCTAAGGAATGTTATTATGCTAATGATGAAGATCTTGAAGCTAGTATAGAAAGATTGAGTGAAAGTGATACTGAGATTAATGATGAAATAGGATTTGTAGCAATTAAAGAAGAGAATTCTGAATCTAATGTTAAGGAAGAAAAAGCATTAGTTTTCCAAGTTGAAAAGAAAGCTGATTGGATTATAGACAATGGTTGTGTTAGAAATAGGAAATACTGAGAGGGGGGGGTGAATCAGTATTACACAAACTTTTTCTTTTGCCCACTTATGGATATAAAAAATTACTTTAGTGCATACAAATATTATCAAGCTGATTAACAAACATAGTAGTAAATAGAAAGAACTCATAACACATCATATGTTCTTGAGGAAACCCTGGCCACCCCGGTGGGGATTGTACCCACAAAGATCACTAATCAAAAGTATCTTGTTAGAGATATTGGACCCTGTTAGGAGTCAATTTACAATATATAGTAGATCTGTCCTGGTCACCAGCTGAGCTCACTACCCAAATAGGTAGTACAAAAATGTTTCTAACTATAATATGGTACTACTTACAACTTCTTATCAATAGCCTTTGCTTCTATCACAATAAACAACTATCGCAAGTTATCTTTTCTTTCTTTTTACATATCGCTTTTTTTCTTTACATTTCAAGTATGCCTAATATATGAGTTATTAAAGCTAATAAATTTACATGGTTGGCATCAAAAATCATTATAAAAGAGTAAAAATCTAGGATGTCATCCCTTAATAATGTTAAGTCATTATTTTGACAAGCAAAAATAATCCCTTAACTCTTTCGCTAAAACTATCTCCAAAAACTGCTCTGTCTGCAAAACTGTCTTCGGTAAACTTTGAATAACTTTGTCCATACTACTCCAAAATTTATGCACATTGAGATGGGGTATACTCATACTCTACAGAAGCTTTAGTTAATTTCACAAACAAAAATATTGCTCCAGTGGATGTCGCCAACTAAATCTTCATCGGGTGCTCTGTCAGGATCACTGTATTCAAACTTAGACAATTTCTTCCTTCAACTTTGCATACTTGCATTCCAGATTCTATGCTCTTAATAGAGATCATATGTTTCCATAATGACAACATCTATGCATCCACATTAGCCAAATTTCCAACAATCTCCCCCTTTGTCATTGGTGGCAACATATGGGAAAATTGGCTAAGTGTGCAAACAAAACTTCAAAAAAAAACTTATACAAAATTTTGTGGCCAAAAGTTTATACAATATCATAATCCATAGAATAGCTCCCCCTATGAGTATCCTTCCTCAACATATATACAATTTTCTGGTACTATCTCTCCCCCTTTGACAACAATCACAAAGATATGGTGTACAAAATTTTTAAAAACTTTATACCTTATTATTAGTTATTGCAAAGCCGGTAGGCTTGCAACACAATCACCAAACTCTAATTTCTAAGATTCAAAATCTTTCTCCCATATCATCCTAATGGATTCAGCAACATTGAGTAGAGTACTCAATCTGTATGCTGTTGTCTGACAAGCTTGCAGGGAATTGAAGCTAAACTTCTGAAATAATGTCTTTGCTAAAAGACACTACTCAATTTGATCTTCAACAATTGATATCTTGATTGAGACATGCTCTCTCAAGATGTTAACCCTAATCATCTTTCTGTTCTTCTCCTCTACTATCATTCTGATTTCATCTTTCAATTTCCTTATGCTCTTCTCAACATAACTTATCTTGACATTAGGGCTTGTCAAGGTGTTTGTCTCAGTTGTAATAGTATCTAACTTCTCTCTGATCTTCTTATCCTCTTCAACTGTTATGATTTTTGATTTAGTACACTGTATGTACAAATTCTTTCCTGTCTCAAAGTGTCTCCTCAAATTCTTTATGCATACATCTAAACTACCAATATCATTCCAAATATTTACACTCAAAGTTTGTTGCATTTCTGCTTCAAAGTCTTCCTGAACTTTTATCTTCACAATATCCTTCAAGTTAGAAAATTTAGAGTCAAAAGAATTTATTACTGATTGAGCTTTCTCAAGTGGATCTGATTCAGATACCTTAGTGTTGATCACACTCTCAAGTTTCTCTGTCAAAACTCTAACTTTCCCTTCAAGGTCTTTCACCTTCTTATTCTTTCCAATAATTTTATTCAGAGATGTAATGAACTCAAGCTGATCATCATCTTCAACTTCTTTTCCAAGGTCTTCAAACATTGAGCCAATATGCCTCTTCTTACTGTTAGGTGCACTAATGTCTTCAACTGGTTTAGAAGGTGCACTAGAGGTAGTGGCCTCTGTCAAAATTTGTTTGCCTTTGACTGTCTGCTCTACTGGAACTGATTCTGATACAGTTGGTGCTTCCTCTGCCTCTGTATTCTTCTCTGATTCTATGACTGTTTCTTGCTCTCCCAAAGCCAAATTGTCAACAATGTTTCCTAGATCATGAAACACTGCATCATCTAATTCTAAAGTCACTTTGGTGCCTTCAATATCCATTGATTCTTTGCCAATATTGATATGTGAAGAGGATGGAACTTCTTCTATACCAACTTCCTCTGCATGTGGTTCCTCTGATTGCTTTTGTTGAGGGTCTGATTCAACATTCTTTTCTACAACTATATCTGCAAGAACTTGCATTACTACTTGCTTTGTCTCTTTCTGTACTTCCTCCTTTTTGCCTCCCATTATAAGGATTGTTCTTCTCTTTGTTCTCAATAAAGTTCCAAGAGACTTCAAGAATCTCTTCAAATGATCTTCATCCTTAACTTCACAGAACTATCTGATTACATGTTCTCTCATCTTTATGTCCTCTTCTTGTGCTCTTTGTTTTCTATTCACAAGTCTATTATACAAATCTTCTAGGATCTTACCATGAATGGTGATAAGTTTCTTATCTGCCACAATCATGTGTGTAACCATTGCATTTTCAAAATTCAATCTGTCAAATGATCCATATAGATCATAGAATTTATTCAACTTAGTGAAGTCTCCATGCTTCAATATATCTTAATTAACTCTTTCAATTCTTGGTTTCCAAGTTTTCTTCTTGACTGAAACTACATCATCATCTTTAATTACTTCTACATTTCTAGGTATAGGTGGTACAACCACTTTCTGTCTCCTATCGGGTCCTGTTGCACTCACTTTTACTCTTTTGCTAGGAATAGGAGAAAAAGATTTATCTCCTTCATCTTTTTCAGGTACTTCAACTTTTACCTTTACTGCAATCGGATCAACAGGATCTGCACTTGATGTCTCAGGTGGAATTACAAGATTTTCACTTTGCCTCAGGGCTTCTGCAGTCTTCTTAGATATGTCAAACTCATGACTTGACATACCTGATTCTTTCAATATTTTCTTCATAGTAGATTCAACTCTCTTACTAGATTGCTTCTTTTCTCTCAAACTTATTCCAGAGTTGAAATTCTCTTCATAGGTTCCAAACCTATTTGCATGACCATCCAACTCACACTTTAACAATCTATTCACATATCCTACTATTTTTGCTTCAGATATTTCATAGCCAAGAGGGTCTATGAATTCCATTCTAGGCTCAAGTGCTTCAATGTAGGTGAAATCAATATCAAACATAAAACAAATGTCATCTTTATGCTTTTCAACTAAGGATTGAGGAATCCTTGACTTGTTCTTAACAATATTCTGAAAAGTCTTCAACACAAGCTTCACACTGTCATTAACTTTATCAAAAAGGTGCTTCATGTATACTAAGTTTATTATTTCCATTGTGTTCACATTGTCACTCCAATCTACTGTGTAAGGAAATCTTCTCCAAATATGGAAAAACATATAGGTTATCAGAGATGAAAACCTAAACTGAGTGTACTTAGCCTTCTTAATCTTTTCTAAGTTCTCAAATAACTGAATTTTCAAGATTTCACATAGGTCTACTAGTTTCTTCTCAATACACATAAGATAAGCTACATGAATCATTCCGATAGCCATGTCATCTTCCCTTGAACTACCACAGAATTTAGTTGTTAGGATCTTGCAAAGGTACCTAACATCATCTTGCTTAATCTTGCTTATCACAATTCCTCTACCATTATAACTAGATCCAGTGTTATCTAAAACAATCTTTCTCATGTTCTTTTCATTCAGTGGAATCTCTCCAACTTTAGATAATCCTATAACTTCATGAATTAGGTCAGCAGTTATATCAATAACTCTATCCTCCATCCAGAATTTCCCATTGTGGATTCTACTTAAAATGATTTTGGTACATTCCTCATCATTAAATTCATACTTCATGGAATATTTGATAATTTCATTATTCTCTAAGTGCCCATAAGCTGGTTTAACTAAAATGTCTTGATTTTACAACTTCCTGTAATCATCACTAAAATCTGCATCTCCCAAAGCTTCAAACTTACAACCTAAATATCCCTTAACATTCTCAATGTGCAATACTCTGTCTGGTACGGATGATAATGCTAAAATCTCATCAATTTTAATTGGTTCTACTGGTTCTTTCTTAATCTTTGGTCTATTCTTATCCTTAACATTATGAACCATAGAAATATCCATCTTATCAACTGATTAAAGATCAAGAAATACCTCAACTTTTCAAATCTAGGGTTTCGGTATGATCGTCACTGCAAACTGCTTCCAAACTTCTTCAAATCATCCTTAACTCACTTTTCTTCTTTAAAATCTCTTGTCAATCACTTTGTAATTGTAATAAATTTGATTTAAACCTTATAACACTTCTCATTAACTCGATCTGACATCGCATTCATTCATTTTGCCGCTAAAATCTCAAAAAGTTGATTTTGCAAACCTACAATCATAAAACTTTCTGCGACCTTGCAAAACATAATATTTTCTTTTGTGCACTTAACCATAGCATTAGTAAAACATAATAAACCTACATCTAACTACGCAAAACTTAACTCATTCAAATTCCTAATCTACACTAATCCTAAGTCCTAAACTATAGAAACTTACATAATTTAAGTACTTAAAGAAGGGTCAGGTAAAGATTCATCCTTACCATCAGTTACATTACCTTCCATACTACTTTTAGTGCTGACTATACCTCCTTGATCTGTGCCTTTGTCAAATTCTACTTCATCTTTATTGCTACAACAACCTTTCTCTTTGTTTCTTGAATTTTCATTCCTTCTTGCATTGTTCCTGGGGTTAGGGTTATGATGATAACCTCCATTGTTCATTTTGCAAAATCTTTCTGAGTGTCCAAACTTGTTGCATATCTAACAGATGATTCCATTGTTTCCAAATCTCTATCCTTGCTGGTTAATATGTGACCTGCAATTTCTAGCAATGTGTCCTACTTTGTTGCATCTAAAACATACTACCACTTTTCTTTGATTCATTTCTTCAATAGATTTCTTATCTGCATTGTTAGTATTTCCAATTATTCTATCATAATTATTCAAAATTACTTTAGGTCTTCTACATTTGTTAGTTCTATGTCCAAAACTATGACAATTATAACAATGTCCATTAAAAGATTTAAATTGCTTACCCGTGCAATCTCTCTTCATGTGCCCAATAGTATTACAAGAAAAACATCTACCTTTGAATTCTCTTTGCATACCTTTAGATGATTCTTCTTATTTTGATTCTTCTTGCTTTGATCCTTTTTTCTCTCTAGGTGGTTCTTTTTTAGGTGGATCTTCCAATGTGTTCTCATCTAACTTTATTTCCTCCACACTTTCAGATGTCTTCAGATCTGGCTTCTTACTTTCACGGTTTGTTCTAAACATACTATATCCAAATCCAGTCCTATCAAAGAATGGTTCTTCAAAAGAAATTTATTTTTCAGTCTTATCACCTTTTGAATATAGCCTTTCAAGTTGTTGTTTAGATTGAGTTAATTCACCTTTCACAATTTTATTATACTTCTCAAGTTCCACATACTGCATTTTTACTTTTTCAGATTCAGATGTTTCCTTTTCAAATCTTGACCTCAGATCTTCATTCTCAATTTTCAATTTTTCATTATCAGATCTTAAATTTCCATCTTTCATACTAAGCTTCAGATTTACTATCTTCAACTCATGCTTAAGGATCTCATTTTCTTTTTCTAATTCATCACAATCTTCAATAAGCATATCAGATTTCTTTTTAGATTTCAGATCTTCAATCTTACCTTTTAATTTGTTAATAGCATTCTTTGCATCTTCATATTTTCTTCTTAAGGAGTTTCTTTCATCAGTAAGCATATCAATCTATTCAAGAGCTTCTTCAAGATTCTTCTGAAGTTGATCCATATCCATAGAGATCTTACTCAAGCTGCTAAGCTTTCCTTGAATGTTCCTTCTCTGAGTAACTGTGCTCTGATACCAATTGTTAGAAATAGGAAATACTGAGAGGGGGGGGTGAATTAGTATTTCACAAACTTTTTCTTTTGCCCACTTATGGATATAACAGATTACTTTAGTACATACAAAGATTATCAAGCTGATTAACAAACATAGCAGTAAATAGAAAGAACTCATAACACATCATATGTTCTTGAGGAAACCCTAGCCAAGGGAAAACCCTAGTGGGGATGGTACCCACAAAGATCACTAATCAAAAGTATCCTGTTAGGGATATTGGACCCTGTTAGGAGTCAATTTACAATATATAGTACATCTGTCCTGGTTAAAGGACTTTAGGCCTTGTTAGAAGCCTTAATCCTGTTAGGAGTTAGATTACAAAACTTGATCACCAGCTGAGCTCATTTCCCAAATAGGTAATACAAAAATGTTTCTGATTGTAATATGGTATTGCTTACAACTTCTTATCAATAGCCTTTGCTGCTATCACAATAAACAACTATCGCAAGTTATCTTTTCTTTCTTTTTACATATCGCTTTTTTTCTTTACATTTCAAGTATGCCTAATATATGAGTTATTAAAGCTAATAACTTTACATGGTCAGCATCCAAAATCATTATCCAAGAGTAAAAATCTAGGATGTCATCCCTTAATAATGTTAAGTCATTATTTTGACAAGAAAAAATAATCCCTTAACTCTTTCGCTAAAACTGTCTCCAAAAACTACTCTATCTGCAAAACTATCTTCGGTAAACTTTGAATAACTTTGTCCGTACTGCTCCAAACTTTATGTGCACTAAGATGGGGTATCCTCATACTCTATAGAAGCTTCAATTAATTGCACAAACAAAAATATAACTCCAGTGGACGTCGCCAACTAAATCTTCATCGGGTGCTCTGTCAAGATCACTGTATTCAAACTTAGACAATTTCTTCCTTCAACTTTTCATACTTGCATTCTAGATTCTGTGCTCTTAATAGAGATCATATGTTGCCATAATGACAACACATATTCATCCACATTAGCCAAATTTCCAACAGGTTGTTCACATCATATGACTAGTGACATGAAGAAGTTCATAGAGTTTAACAATTATGATGGAGGAATTGTTAGAGTTGGTAACAATGCACCTTGTTTGATTAAAGGTATAGGATCTATTAGTCTTGATGGAAAGACTAATATTGATAATGTTTACTTTGTTGATGGATTGAAACATAATCTTTTGAGTGTTGGAGAGTTAGTGGATAAGGGATATCAAGTTTGGTTTACTGAGAAAACTTGTGTGATAAAGGATAAAGATGGAAATTTGATTGGAACTGGATCTAGAACTAGAGGTAATGTATTTCAGTTGAATCCTACTAAGATGAAATGTTTGATTACTAAAATTTATGACAGTTGGTTATGGCATAGAAGGTTTTGTCATATAAACTTTGATAACATTGTGAAAGTATGTACTACACTTGCAGTAAGGGATTTGCCTAAAATTATGAAGCCTACTAACATGATTTTCAAAGAATGTGTGATGGCTAAGCAAAAGAGAAGTTCATTTCCTAGTAATAAGTTCACATCAGTAGAGAAATTGGAGATTGTTCATAAAGACTTGAGCGGTCCTACCAGGACTAGAGGATTCTATGGAGAAAGGTATTTTATGATTCTTGTTGATGATTTTACAAGAATGATGTGGATTGCATTTCTAAAAGAAAAATCTGAAGCATTTGATAAGTTTAAGATCATTAAGAATAAAATTGAGAATGAATCTGGAATAAGATTAAATGTTTGAGATCTAATAGAGGTGGAGAATTTACTTCTAGAGAGTTTAACACTTTTTGTGAAGTGAATGGTATTAAGAGATAGTTTTTAGCTCCTAGAACACCTGAACAAAATGGTATTGTAGAAAGAAGAAATAGGTTAGTGACTAAAGCAGCAAGAGCTATGTTATTTGAGAATAATTTGGTGAAGACATTTTGGAGAGAAGCAGTGAATACAATAGTATATACAATGAACAGAGTACAAATCAGAGCAGATGCAGACAAGACACCTTATGAATTATGGTTTGGACATGCACCCTCAGTTAAGTATTTTAGAATTTTTGGAAGCAAATGTTATATAAAGAGAGATGATGATATTGGAAAGTTTGATCCTAGAAGTGATGAAGGTATTTTTCTTGGATATTCTTTGAAGAGAAAAGCATATAGATGTTACATTAAGAGAACTAAAACTATTGTTGAAAGCGCAAATGTTAAAGTTGATGAGAAATTTAAAATTCAGGAAAGAATGCTTGACTATGAATCTGATGAAGAAGCTCATCTTTAGCCTAACATTGAAACTACTAAATTATTCTGAGACTGACAGTGAATTATTGAATGAGAGCCCTGTAGAAGAAACCAAAGAGGAATCTAGAGAAGAATCTATAGTTGAAGCAAGATCTGTAACTATGACACTGAACAAGTATATATCAAGACATCATCCTATTGAACAAGTTATTGGAAGTTTGGACAGAGGAGTTCTGACTTGGAATAAGGTACATTTATGTTTGATTTCTCAAATTGAACCTAAATCTACTAGTGAAGCTTGTGAAGATGAAATTGGATTAATGCTATGAAAGAAGAACTAGATCAAATTGAAAAGAACAAGACATGGGAATTGGTCCCTAGACCTAAAGACAAGAATGTAATTGGAACTAAATGGGTATTCAGAAACAAGATGAATGAACAAGGAGAAGTAGTAAGAAACAAAGCAAGATTAGTTTGTAAAGGATACTCGCAGCAGGAAGGAATTGACTATGAAGAAACCTTTGCACCTATGGCAAGAATTGAAGCATTAAGAATATTCTTGGCCTATGCATCTTTTAAGAAATTTAAAGTGTATCAGATGGATGTGAAGTCAACATTTCTGAATGGAGAATTGGAAGAAGAAGTCTACATTGAGTAGCCTGGAGGTTTTCCTTTGACTCAAGAAGGAGATATGGTATGTAAACTGAAAAAAGCATTATATGGACTAAAGCAAGCACCTAGAACTTGGTATGCTAGACTGGATAAGTATTTGTTGAAATTGGGATTTACTAAAGGAACAACTGATAGCAATCTATACATAAAAGAAATTGAAAATGGTTTGTTGATTATAGTCATTTTTGTTGATGACATTATCTTTGGAGGAGAAGATGAAGCTAGTGACAAATTTGGTGATGAAATGAAGATTAAATTTGAAATGAGTATGATTGGTGAGATGAAATACTTTTTGGGATTATAGATAACATAGAATAGTGATTGTATCTTTGTATGTCAAACAAAGTACTTGAATGATTTGCTAAAAAGATTTTGAATGGAGAACTGTAAAGCAGTTGGAACACCTATGGTTACAAGACATAAACTATCTAGCAAATATGAAACATTGATAGTTGAGCAGAAGAAATATAGATCCATGATTGGAGGATTGTAGTACTTAACACATAATAGACCAGATATACAACATTTAGTTGGAATGGTAGCAAGATTTCAAGCTGAACCTAGAGAGTCACATTATGCAGCAGTAAAGAGGATACTGAGATATTTAAGAGGTACAATGGACTATGGATTGTGGTATGAAAAATCTGATGATTTTACCCTATGTGCATATACAGATGCTGATTGGGGACGTAGTGTTGATGACAAGAAAAGCACCAGTGGTGGAGCCTTTTTTCTTGGAGGAAGATTAGTTTCTTGGCTAAGCAAGAAGCAAAATTGTATTTCACAGAGCACAACAGAAGCATAGTATGTAGCAGTAGCAAACAATTGTAACCAGATAATTTGGATAAAGTAGATGCTGAAGGATATTGGAATTAGATTTTTTGAGCCTGTTGTCATACATTGTGACAACACTAGTATAGTTAGTATGTCTAAGAATCCTGTTTTACATTCTAAGACAAAGCATATAGAGATCAAGTATCATGTTGTAAGAGAGAAAGTTGCTGAAAAAGAAGTCAGACTGGAGTACATAAGCACAAAGGAACAGATAGCAAACATATTTACAAAGCCTTTTCCTATGTATACATTTGAGTATCTGAGAGGTATGCTTGGGGTTATGCCCCAGCCTACTTTTGAGTAATGATGTAGTTGGTTGCATCCATCTAGTGGTATATGAGCCCTATCTTTCTTCTGGATTGGATGTTGGTACTTCCTCTATGGGGGAGTATGTGAGCTAAGTCATGAGGACTCTTGTGAATGTATTTTCTAAATAGTGTCTATTGACATTGAGTTGTTGTTGACATAGTGATGAAATTTCTATCATTGATGTCAATGGGGGAGAAGTGTACAAGAAAAACCACTTGTACCATATGTTGGAGAGAATTGAATAGGATAATGAAGCAAGATTTGAAATGTTTGTCAGAGCAGCAGTATTGGATTTTTGGAACATTGGATGTTTTTCATCTATGTTGCCATCAATGCCAATGGGGAAGATTGTTAAGAATGAATGATACAAGTTTGAAGTCATTCTATAGTAATTTTTGTTGCATTCATGACGATGATTGTCATTGATGTCAACACAGTGATCTTCTAGAGACTAGAGGAGAAGTAGACAATGTTTTGATTAGCTTACATGGGATATTGCATTTAGAGCTATGCAATGTTGAGGTTATATTATTTGATATGTTATTTTTCTATGGTTAAGAGTGCAGATAGAAATTATTTTATTCATAGAAGTTATAAGCATTTTGGTGGAAGTAGTATTTAGGCAGTGTTCCTGAGTAGTGGTTTGTGGAAATCAGATGATATCTCCTAATCGGGATGGAATCTAGCTTTTTGTAGTTAAAGGGAAGGTTGAGACATATTGATAGTGATGTGGTTCACAACACAAAATTTGAGGTCACATGAGTGAAGAGTTATTACATCTGGAAGCTGACAGTTTTGTGTAATTTTGTGTAGCGTGTGGAAACTTTTATTTTGTATTTGTGTGCCGACTCATTTGTAATTATTTGAGTGTGGTATAAAGAAAGGAATGTTTTCTTTATTGAATGTAGTGTGGTAGTAATGTGAAATAAGTGTGAGCATGGTATGGTTGAATGCAAATGTAAGCATGAAGTGAAGAAAAGAGCTAATGAAGTTGTGAAAGCGAAATTGTGAAGGAAGACATGCGAAGTACAGAGATCTGGAATTGAGATCTAGTGTAGGAGTGAGTGCAGTTTGGCACAGTAAGGAGATAACATATTTCATATTATTCTACTAAATAATATTAAGGTCATTTGGATAGTGTGTTCAGTTATCTTACCCTGAAGCTTTTTGGGCAGCGGGTCCTTCTGTCTTCCATAACTCCTAACAGGGTTAGAATCTTTTAACAAGGATTCAAAATCTCCTAATAGGGACTCATATGTACTAAATTTATTTCATAAGACTCCTAATAGAGTCCATCCTTTCACAAGGAATATTTATATTAGTGCATCTTTTGTGGGCATCATTCCCACCGGGGTTTACTCTTTGATCAAGAGGTTCCCTAGTCAACATATCTTGTGTTATTGTGTCATTGTGTATGAATATCTTTATATGGTTGGTAATTACATTGCTTATATGGTTAAATTCTATTGAAGTAGATAAAGGTTATAATTATTTGATAACTAATTCACCCCCCCCCCCCTCTTAGTTATCTTGGTGGACTTTACTTTCTAACAGTTGATGCTATGGTAACACTATCATCTTTATTGCAGCAGCCCAAACATGAGCTACGCTATGAGTTCCTCATTGAAGCACTATCATTTCCTGCATATGATTCCCCTGAAACCCGCATTATCTACACTGTTGTTGGTCATGATTCTTCCAAATACAAAAACCTTTACTCCTACCTTAAAGACCAAATCATCCCTGATTCATTCAATCGACATGAGAAATGTTACCTTATCCAAAATGAATCATAGTATGTCATCATTGGTAATGATTTGTATAAATGAAGTCTAGATGGTACACTTCTTAGGTGTTTAGAATGAGAAGATCTTCAACGTGCATTATAGGAAGTCCATGAAGGTATATGTGGATCACATTCCAATGGTTTAACACTAGCTCGAAAACTTATTAGGGCTAGGTATTATTGGCCTGAAATGGAGAAAGAGGCTATCAAATTTGCTAAGAACTATCAAAAGTGTCAAGTCCATGGTAACTTGATTCATGCATCGGGGAGAGATCTTATTCCCTTTACTACACAATGGCCTTTCAAGAATGGGCATTTGATCTGATTGGAGCCATTTATCCACATTCTTCTAATGGACTACCCATATCATTATAGCTACAAACTATTTCACAAAATGGGTAGAAGCAGTCCCTTTGACTCAAGGAACCGGCAAGCAAACGTCTATGTTCATTCTGAACTACATCATATGTCGGTATGGTATTCCACATTCTATAGTCACAAATAATGGTGGCCAATTCAAGAATAGAGACTTAGATGATTTATGTGCTAAATTCAAGATTACACAACATTGGTCATCTATATACTATCCTCAAGGGAATGGACAAGCAGAGGCTTCAAACAAGAATCTATTCAAAATATTGCATCGCACAGTTAATAAATAGGTTAAGACTAGCATCTCATGATCAATCCAACTCTCTGGGCCTATAGAACAAGTATCAGAATGCCCACTAGGGCTACACCATTCTCTTTAGTTTATGGGTCTGAAGCAGTACTGCCTATTGAGGTTGAAATCCCATCACTAAGAATTAGAATGCATGGTCTAGTAACTAATGATGACTACAAAGTGTCTAGGTTGCAAGAACTTGAACTACTAGATGAGCATAGAAAAGTAGCGTATGATCATCTCAGAGTATATTAGAAAAGAATGTCTAGAGGCTACAACAAGAAAGTCAGACATAAAGAATTTTAGGTTGGCGATCTAGTCTTGAGAGAGAATCCTAAAAATCAATCACATCAAGAACTCAAGGGGAATTTTGAACCCAACTGGTTGGGTCCCTTTGTAATCACTACTAATTTTGGCTCTGGAGCCTATCAACTCTAGAGAATTGATAGAGAATAGCTCTAAAAACTAATCAACATTCTCCATTTGAAGAAATTCTACGCCTAAGGCATTCAGTCTTTGCAAAATGTCCTTAAAAAATTATAAAAATTAGAAAAAGTCCTAAAAAAAATGATCATCTTGGTAAAAACCTAGCAATAGGTGCCTTGATGATTCACAAAAAAATAAAAAAAAGTACAAAAAAATTGAAAAAATGAAAAATACAAAAAAAATGAGAAAAAGAAAAAGTGCCTTGGTGAAAACCTGGAAACAGGCGCCTAGGTAGAAAAAATAGAATCTCTACCAAGATGGTGAAAACTTGGCAAATGGGTGCCACTTGTTCAAAATGCTCCATCTATCAGCATGATCTTGGTCTTTCCTAGCTTTCAGTCTTGCTTTAGTTTTTACATATCTCTTGGTTTGTTTTCACATTCTTGTTTTCAATAAAGTCAGTTGTACACCAATCTACAAAAGCATCTGTATCCTATCAATGTTTCAAACTTGGGGGAAATCAATGTCATATCCTATGGTCTCTAGTATATCTCAGACATGTCATATCCAGTCAGAGTCCTTTGAAGCTACATTTGAGGTAGTCTGTCTGTCTCCTCTCCAAAAAGGATTTTGCAATCAAACACAAACTGAAAACAATCTATGCTTTGTGCTTTTATCTCCTTGTATGCTTACTGATTCACATCATATTTTATTCCCTCAAGCTCTTCGATGATGTCCTTATTGGATTTAGAGAGTGATGACTGAGGGAAACATCTTTTCTTTGTCTTCTTCTTATATGTGAAAATATAACAACTTTGGAAATTATGGATTGAAATGGTGTCCATCTGTAAGAGCCTCCATCTCGTATTGGATGGCCATGAGTACCTCAACCATTGATACCTAGAAAATTCAAGGAGGTTTGATCTAACTATTGTCTTTTGAGTGAGTTCTTACTCCTACTGTTAAACGTGATCTTACCTAAGGATGTGAATGATAAAGGGTCCCTACGGATAATTCACATTGGATTTCAAATGATCTCTTGATTGCTTGATGTGTTTGACTGCAAGGCATATTTAGGTCATTAGGACATTTATGTTTTGATGCTTATACAAATTTCTATATCAAAATGGACATAATATTCAGGTCATCCTGGTGTTGGTGCCTTGGTGCTTCTATCTAATCTGACATTCTGAAGACAAAATCAATATTCATATGTCCATGGTTGTATAGCCAGTGGGTGTTGTATTGACTTTTGACCATACAGATCAATATTCATATGTCTATAGTTTCCTAACTAGTGGATGTTGTATTGATTTATCTGGTTACCTAATAAAAATTCAATGATGAAAACAACCAACACATGATCAGTGACTAAGTCCTAGGTCATAGGTTTGCATTTCATTTTTGTATTTTGCATAACTACATGATCTCACAATTGCTAAATATACTTGAATGCTTAAATGATTCTTCAAAACTATGCTAAACATATCATATGGACTAAGTATCGCACGAAGGTCTTCTTAACAAATCAACTAGTAGGCACCCTTAGCTAATTTTGACATTCGGAATCTATTTTTAGGATCAAAATCAAAATCTAAGATCATTTATATTGTCAAAATCATGATTTAAAATTTTCAGACCCAGGATGACCGACTGCTTGCATAATCGACCTTCAATCATCACAGAAGTCCAAAAATCATCTTAACTAGTTATCTAACATCAAACTATTGAAATTTCACCTTGGTCAACCTATTAGAAATAGGAAATACTGAGGGGGGGGGGGGGGGGTGAATCAGTATTTCACAAACTTTTACTTTTGCCCACTTATGGATATAACAGATTACTTTAAAGCATAAGAGACTAAATAGCATACATAACAATACATGTAAAGAACTCATAACACATGATATGTTCTCGAGGAAACCCTAGCCAAGGGAAAACCCTAGTGGGGATGGTATGCACAAAGATCCACTAATCAAAAGATATCTTGTTAAGGATGTTGACCTTGTTAGGAGTCTATTACAAACATATAGTGTATCGGTCTTGGTTAAGGGACTATAGGCCTTGTTAGAAGCCTCAACCCTGTTAGGAGTTGTAGATACAAAACCTGATTACTAGATGAGCTCACTGCCCAAACAAGTAATAAAAATATTTACTAATTACAATATGGTACTACTTACAACTTCACATCAACAACTTTCACCGCTATCACAATATACAACTATTACAAGTTACATTTCAAGTATGTTCGGTACATCTTTATTTATACAAGATACAAACATAATATCTTTCTCTAGTCAGCTTGCATATCTTTATCCAAGAGTAAACATCTAGGATGTTGTCTCTTTATAATATTAAGTCATTATTTTGACAAGCAAAATAATCCCTTAATTCATTTACTAGTTCTGCCTTGAAAACTGCTCTGTCAGCTGTACTCTGTCATCGGTAAAACAATCATAACTTTGTCCATACTATCTATACTCTTTTGTGCACTAAGATGGGGTATCCTTAGACACCATAGAGTCTATGTTTAACTGTGAAAACTCTGATCATGCTCCAGTGAACATCACCAAAACAAACTGTATCGAGTGCTCTGTCAAAAACACTATTTCATACTTAGACAATTTTAGTCTTTGATCTTCCATACTTACTTTCTAGCTTATGTGATCTTCATAGGGAACATATGTTGCCATAATGACAACATCCATGTACATACCTCAGCCAAATTGCCAACAATCTCCCCCTTTGTCATTGGTGGCAACATATGAGAAAATTGGCTAAGTGTACAAGTCAAAATCTCAAAATTTGTATCAAAATTGTGGCCATAGTATAAAATAAGTATACTATCCTTATATCTCCTCAAAATATACACATAATCTATAATAATTCATAATACTCCATAGAACTCCCCCTATGAGTATCCTTCCTTATCATATATAGACAATTTTCTAAGTATGTCTCCCCCTTTGACAATAATGACAAAATAAAGGGTGGAAAGGGATATACAAAATTGTGTCAAAACTTTTACCTTACTGTCTTATTGCAAAGCCGCTAGGCTTGCAACACAATCTACAAAATCTAACTTCCAAGCCTCAAAATCTTTCTCCCATGCCTTCTTAATTGATTCTGCTACATTGAGTAAAGTACTCAATCCGTATGCTGCAATCTGACAAGCTTGGAGGGACTCAAAATTGAACTTCTAAAATGATGTCTTAGCAGTAAGACATTCTTCTAGCTGCTCTTCTATTATATTCAACTTGATTGAGACATGCTCTCTCAAGATGTTTATCCTAATAATTTTCCTGTTCTTCTCATCATTCAAAGTCCTTATCTCATCACATCATTTTCTGATCTTTTTCTCAACTGCACTGATCTTTATGTTTGTGCTGGCCATTGAGTTTGTCTCTGCTGCAATTTCATCTTGCTTCTCTTTTATCTTCTTCTCTTCCTCAATTATTATATTTTCAGATTTTGTACACTGAATGTACAAACACCTTCTAGTCTCAAGATGTTTCCTTAAATTCTAAATGTGTCCGTCAAGGCTGTCAATGTCATTTTTGATATTCTGACTTATATTCTGCAACATCTCAGCTTCATAAGCCGCCTGTACCTTAACCTTAGCAATATTAGTCAAATTAGTGCACCTAACATCAAAAGAATTTATTACCATCTTTGCTCTTTCAAGTGGGTATGAATCAAAGACTTTCATAGATATAACACTTTGTAGCTTCTCAGTCAAATCTTTCAGGCTACCTTCCAAATTCTTAACTTTCTTGTTCTTTCCAATAATTTTGTTCAAAGAAGTGATCAAATCTAATTGATCATTGTCATCAACCTCCTTGCTCAAATCTTCAATCAATGTTCCTATTCCTTTCTCCTTTCTAGTCTTAGGAGTAAGACTGATGTCTTCTTGTGGTTCAATAGGTGTATGGGCCTCTATTTCCATTTGCTCTTCTGTTCATGTAGTCTCTATTTCAATACTCTTTTCTTGCTCTCCCAAAGCCAAATTATCAACAATGTTATCCAAACTGTTGAGTACCACATCATCTGAATCTAAAGTAACTTGTGTTCCTTCAATGTTCATAGATTTTGTGCCAATGTTTATAGAAGAAGAGGGAATATCTTCAACTTCAACTACCTCTACTGCTACCTCTGCCTATTCTGAACTCTATTTCTCTATTGGTTTTGCAACTGATTGATCTTTGCTATCTTTTCCTGCTACGAAGTTTGCTAGTACTTGCACAACTACCTGTTCAGTTTTAGTCTTTACTTGTTCATACTGACCTCCCATTATTTGTATAGTTCTTCTTTCGGTTCTTAATAGGGTTTCAAGTGGCTTGAAGATCTATTTAAGGTGGTCATCATCTCTTGTCATAGAACTGTCTTATCATATTCTCTCTCATTTTAGTATCTTCTTCTTGTGCTCTCATCTTTCTTCTCACAAGTCTATTGTACAAATCTTCTAGTATCTTTCCATGAATAGTATCAAATTTCTTGTTTGTCAAAATCATATGTGTAACCATTGCATTCTCTAGATTTAATCTGTCAGAGGATCCATATAAATCATAGTATTTGTTCATTTTGGTAAAGTCTCCATGCTGCAATATGTCTTCATTAACTCTTTCTATCCTTGGTTTCCATGATTTCTTCTTTATTGTTACTTCATTATCTTTTATCTCCGCAACTCTTCTAGGTACTGGTGGAACAATTATTTTTTGTCTTTTACCCGGTCCTAAAGCACTTGCCTTCATTCTTTTGCTTGGTACTGAAGAAGAGGGTTTCTCTATCTAACTAATTTCTTGCTCCTTCTCAGGTTCTTCAACCTTTACCTTAACTTGAATGGGTTTTGCACTTGATGCCAAAGGTGGGACTGATAGTATCTCACTTTGCCTTATTGCTTCTGCAGTCTTTCTTGCAATATCAAATTCCTACTCACTCATACCTAATTCTTTTAGAATTTTCTTTATTTTAGTCTCCACTCTCTTCTTTGATTGTTTCTCTTCCTTGAGTGTCTTTGCTAAATCAAAGTTTTCATCATATGTTCCAAATCTGTTGCTATGAGCATCCACTTTACTTTTCAACAATCTACTAACATATCCTTCTATTTCAACTTCAGAGATTTCATAGCCAAGAGGGTCTATGAATTCATGTCTAGGTTTTACTGCCTCAATGGAAGTGAAATTAGTATCAACCATAAAACATATATCATCTTTGTATTTCTCAACTAGGGATGGAGGAATTCTTGATCTATTTACCACAATGTTCTAAAAAGTTTTCAACACTAACTTTACACTATCATTAACCTTCTCAATAAGATGTTTCATGTAAACTTTATTGATTCTTTCCATAGTATTCTCACCATCATTCCAATCAATAGTGTAAGGAAATCTTCTTAGCAAGTGGAAGAACATGTAAGTTGTTAGTCCATTTTCTTGTCAATGCAAAATCCTGTGAAAATGGCCTCTTCCTTGCAAATTTTGAAGTTATCCCACCTTGTTGCATAGTTTCATCTTGCATTAAAGATCCACTTGATTTTATGATGTGAAACCTTAGCCCTATGTTCTTCCATGTTTCATCTAGCTCTAGTCCAGATTGCATCTCCTAAATCATAAAATCGAGAGAGTTATTCAAGTTTTAAGGTTTGCAGGAAACAATTTTAGAATCTACCACAGTGTCAAAAACCCATAGTGTTTTTGAAAATCCATGATGTTTTCGGTTTGTGTGAAAACCCTTATTGTTTTCAACCTTGTTCTTTCCAAATTTTGTGCACTTATCTTTTGGCGTCAGAAACCTTGTGTGTTTTTGACCTTGCATTACTTCTCTTCTGTCGGCACTCCTTATTCATCGGTTTTAAGTGCGCAAGTATGATGGTTGGTGGGGCCAGATTCTTCAAGCGGTAGAGGGAGGAGATCAAAGGTTGGCATATGAGCGTAAGGAATATTCCATGCTCATGAGATCATGCACCTTTCATTGATCTCATTTGTCTCAAACAAATCTTTGGCGGTGGTCCTGCTGCCAAGTGAGCTAACTTGGTGGTATCTCATTGGTCCATGGGAGTATGAAGTGGAATGTTGTCAGTGGGATCGGTCTTCTTGGCATTTAGGTAGATTAAAGTTTAGTTTAATCTTGTGGCTGTCATTATACCATTAATGAAACATGCTCAACCTTTAATGCAGCGGTATAGCGACAGCCGTTGATTCTCATAAGGAAGGCAGGTGGGTCCATTGACATGTATGCATAGTTGGTGCTATTTTATTCATCCATGTATTTGCACAGTGGCTTGTTGTCAGTGGGACCTGGTTTTCAGATGTGTTAGTGGGTCCATGTCTGTAGGCTCTTCCTGATTGGTTATCGCATGGCCGCATGTCAGACTTTTCTGACATGCAATCATGAAACCGCTTGCCACCTATCCGCGTGGGTCCCAGTTCTTAGTGATGTTCATCTACCTGGTGGTTAAGTTTTTCTTTCCATGATCTGGCAACTCGTGGTTATCTCTTGGTTGCTGATTCTTGGTAGTTAGGCCCTTAACATCTGGTGACTTGGCTAGCAGTTTACTTTGCCTTAGTCACGCAATCGTGTAATGGTGGGCCTGGGTCTTCATGTTTTTAAAGGTAAGGCCTCTTCGGCGATGGTCCTGCTGGTGGTTATGTGGTAGCTTATGGTTGGTTGTCGTATGATCATGTGTTAGAGTTTTTTGACATGTGATCATGCAACCAGTTGACATGTGTGTTGTGGTTTCGATGGCAGGTGGTGAAGTGGCGTCCTCCGAATGCTAAGGTGGTAGGGTTCTAGTGGCTGTAAGGTGGTGATCTAAATTTTGTCAGTGGGGCTGATGTTTTCAGTGACATGGGCATTCCTAATTGGCTGGTGGGTGACAGGGTGGCATTGACGTGGAGGCTTTTCATGTGTTTACATAGCCCAATTTTTGGCTATGCAATCATGCGACCATTGCTGGCATCGCGGTTGTGGAGTTGGGCGGATCCATGGTGCTTGTGTTGCTGACATGCTAGTTTTTGATTGGCTGTTGACTTTTTGAGGGGCCCATGACTATTGTGAACTTAAACATAGGCCGCTCAATGTGCTGGGAAAAGGATGAGATCTACAGCCATGTTTTAAACTTTTAGGGGTGGCCGTTGCATTTCAAATTCAAATTTGCAAAGGGTTTTTGCGACATGAGGTACCTAGAATTTATGGTTTTCTGGCCATTTCTTGATCTAGTTGGTGGCATCGGTTGTTGCAGTGTGGTCCAGGGTGCCATGAGTGTTTCCAGGGATGTCTTTTCATGTGGGGAGGATAGTTTGTTGGCTCGAGATGTTTTGATGGTCTAGTCAGACTGATTTTCATGATGAATTTGTGATCCTGGGTACAAATTTGAAGATTTTCTTGCCGTGAAGATCATGCCTTATTTCTGACAGATTGGTGCTGGTTTTCCCTCCAGCATGTTTTTTGGAATTTTTCTATGGTTAGCCATTGTAACCCTGGCCCTAGTCACCCTAAGCTTATTGCAATCTCTTTGAGATTGCCAAGGTGGCTAGTGGTATAAATTTTTGATTTTTGACTGTGTAAGGGTTCTAAATTCTTTCAGTTCCTGCGGGAAGTAGAAAACTCTGTCACATTGTAGGAAGCTAAATAGAACTTCTTTGCATCTTTTGTAGGTTATTGAAGTGGTAGTCTCATTTCTGGTATAGACATGTACATGACTCATCATACTTAATACAATTGTTTCAAGCTTTCAAGTCTTATGAGTTTTGGATTTTTTGATCCATTGCATAGGGTTACCTTTGGATATGTTCTAGTCTTTAGTTCTTGATCTAGGATCAAGTGAAATATACTTCAGACAGGGCATAGATTCAGTTTGGTTGTCTACAGAAGGATCTTATAAGTAGTGGATGGGCTACAATAGTTGTATTTATGGCTTTGAGTCTTTGATAGTAGTTGGTTCATGTTCTATATTTGTTTTTGAGTGCTTCCCAATGGATAATGGCACTGATCAAGGACTAGTATATTCAGTTGAGTCCAATGCTTGATGGTTTTTGGCTATTTCCTGCATCTTTGAATATCAATACCATTTCAAGTCTTTACCCTTCACAAGGCCATTTTATCCTTCATAGAAATTGAGATTCAATGAATATCTAGTTAACATTTAGTAGTCTCTTTCTATCATCTGCTTTCTTTAATCTAGTCCAAAGTCCTAAAATGCCATAAGTTACTGGATTAGGTGCACCTACCATGGTTTTGCAGAGCCAGAAGTGAAGAGGGCAGTCTTGTCCCTATAGTTGGTCTAGTTTCCTTGCAGAGCTCCCATACTTGGAACTAACCACTCCTAACATTAGTCTCAAGGCATATTGGAAGCCCTAAGTGGCATAAGTGTTTTTCAAACACCAACATAAGTAACCAATGAGGAAAATCTAAAGTGAGTGTATTTAGCTTTCTTTATCTTTTCCAAATTTTCAAACAACTATATTCTCAAAATTTCACACATATCCACAGGCTTCTTCTCCACACACATCAAATAAGCAATGTGTACCATACCTACTGGGAGATCATCTTCTCTAGAACTTCCATAGAATTTTGTTGTCAAAAGCTTACACAAGTATTTTACATCATCTTGCTTAATCTTACTAATGACTATACCTCTACCATTGTATATTGAATCAGTGTTATCAATCACAATCTTTCTCATGTTTTTCTCATTCAGTGGAATTGCACCAAATTTTGATAATCTAGTCACATCATGAATTAGGTCTATAGTTATGTCTATAACTCTATCTTCTAACCAAAATTTACCATTATGTATCCTACTCAAAATGATCTTAGTACACTCCTCATCATCAAATTCATATTTCATAGAGTACTCAATAATTTCATTATTTTCTAGATGTTCATAACCTTGTTTCATTGACATATCCTTGTTGTACAATTTTTGATATTCACCATTAAAATTACTCTCACTTAGGGTTTCATATTTGCATCCAAGATAACTTTTAACATTCTCTAAATGAAGAACTCTATCTGGTACGGATGATAAAGCTAAACTAGCATCTCTTTCTAAGGGTTCAACTGGATCTTTCTTAGTTCTAGGTCTGTTCTTATCCTTGATGTTGTGAATCAATGACACATCCATGATTATATTTGATTAATTAAGCTGATTCAAGATCTTAGTCGGATAAATACCTTAAATTCACAAAATTAGTGCTTTCGCTAGATCGACACTTCAAACTTCTACAAATCACTTCCAAAATTCTTTCTTTGCTCTCCAAATCACTTCTAATCACTTGATAATCACAATAAATTTGATTTCAATCTTTTAATACTTAGCATTTACCCAGTCTGACATCGCATTCAATTCTTTTGCTGCTAAAATGCCAAAAGCTGATTATGTAAACCTGCAACCATAAATCTTCTTGTGACCTCGCAAAACACAATATTTCTTTTTGCACACTTAACGATAACATTAGTATAACATAAAAAACCTTCATCTAACTATGCAAAACTTAACTCATTCAAAATCTAATTCTACACTAATTCTAAGTTCCTAAACTACATAAATTTACGTAATTTAAGTGCTTAAAGAAGGGTTAGGTAAAGACTCATTCTTACCATCATATACATTACCTTCTTGATTACCTTCAGTGCTGAATATACCTTCTTGATATGTGCCTTTAACAAATTTTACTTCATCTTCATTGCTACAACAACCTTTCTCTTTGTTTCCTGCATTTTCAGTCCTTCTTGCATAGTTTCTAGGGTTAGGGTTATGATGATAACCTCCATTGTTCATTCTGCAAAATCTTACTATGTGTCCAATCTTGTTACATATCTGAAAAATTATTCCATTGGTTCCATATCTAGGTGTTTTCTGATTGATTTGTGTCCTACAATTTCTAGCAATATGTCCAATTTTGTTGCATTTGTAACATACTATTCCATTTCCTCTTTTCATGTCTTCAGTTGATCTCTGATCCGCATTGTTAGTATTTCTAGGCATTCTACTATTGTAATTATTATCAATAACTTTGGATCTTCTACATTCAATAGCTCTATGTCCAAAACCTTGACAATTATAACAATATCCATTAAGAGGTTTGAATTGTTTACCTGTACAATCTCTCTTCATATGACCAATAGTATTACAAGAAAAACATCTACCTTTGAATTCTCTTTTCATACCTTTGGATGGTTCAACTTGCTTTGGTGGTTCTTCTTGCTTAAGTGCATCTTCTTACTTCAGTGATTCTTCTTGCTTGGGTGCATCTTTAGATTTGTTCTCATCTAACTTCTTTTCTTCACTGCTTTCACATAGATTCAGATCCGGTTTCTTGCTTTCACTAACTATCTTCAATATGTTAAATCCAAGACCAGTTTTGTCATAGAATGGTTTTCCATAAGATACTTTCTCATTAATCTTTTCACTGTTTGAATATAGCCTCTCAAGTTGTTGTTTGGATTGAGTCAATTCACCTTTAACAATCTTGTTGTATTTCTCAAGTTCATCATACTGCAATTTGAATTTATCAAATTTAGATGTTACCTTGCCAAGTTTAGATTTCAGATCTTCATTCTCATTCTTTAAAATTTCATTCTTAGATCTTAGATTGTCATTTCTATCTTTCAAGCTAAGCTTTAGA
The DNA here is from genome assembly GCA_027943335.1 of Chamaecyparis obtusa. Classification (NCBI taxonomy): domain Eukaryota; kingdom Viridiplantae; phylum Streptophyta; class Pinopsida; order Cupressales; family Cupressaceae; genus Chamaecyparis; species Chamaecyparis obtusa. Next base: position 8,544,510 of record BSBK01000529.1, read on the forward strand.
TTTGCTATCTTCAATTCATGTTTAAGGATCACATTTTCTTTTTCTAAATCATCACAATCTTCAACAAGAATTTTAGATTCTTTCTCAGATTTCAGATCTTCTATCTTACCTTTCAATTTGTCAATAAGACTCTTTGCATCATCATACTTTCTTTTCAGAGTGTTTCTTTCTTCAGTAAGCATATCAATTTGTTCAAGAGCTTCTTCAAGATTCTTCTGTAACTGATCCATATCCATAGAGATCTTACTCAAGCTGCTAGGCTTTCCTTGAATGTTCCTTCTCTGAGTAACTGTGCTCTAATACCAATTGTTAGAAATAGGAAATACTAAGAGGGGAGGGGGTGAATTAGTATTTCACAAACTTTTACTTTTTCCCACTTATGGATATAACAGATTACTTTAAAGCATAAGAGACTAAATAGCACACATAACAGTACATGTAAAGAACTCATAACACATGATATGTTTTTAAGGAAACCCTAGCCAAGGGAAAACCTTGATGGGGATGGTACCCACAAAGATCCACTAATCAAAAGATATCCTGTTAAGGATGTTGACCTTGTTAGGAGTCTATTACAAACATATAGTGTATCAGTCTTGGTTAAGGGACTATAGGCCTTATTAGAAGCCTCAACCCTATTAGAAGCTATAGATACAAAACCTGATTACTAGATGAGCTCATTGCCCAAACAAGTAATACAAATTTTTACTAATTACAATATGGTACTTCTTACAACTTTGCATCAACAACTTTCACCGCTATCACAATATACAACTATTACAAGTTACATTTCAAGTATGTTCGGTACATCTTTATTTATACAAGATACAAACATAATATCTTTCTCCAGTCAGCTTGCATATCTTTATCCAAGAGTAAACATCTAGGATGTCATCTCTTTATAATATTAAGTCATTATTTTGACAAGCAAAATAATCCCTTAATTCATTTACTAGTTCTACCTTCAAAACTGCTCTGTCGGCTATACTCTATCATCGGTAAAACAATCATAACTTTGTCCATACTATCCATACTCTTTTGCACACTAAGATGGGGTATCCTTAGACACCATAGAGTCTATGTTCAACTGTGCAAACTCTGATCATGCTCCACTGAACATCGCCAAAAAAAACTCTATGGAGTGCTTTGTCAAAAACACTATTTCATACTTAGACAACTTTAGTCTGCGATCTTCCATACTTACTTTCCAGCTTATGCGATCTTCATAGGGAACATATGTTTCCATAATGACAACATCCATGTACATACCTCAGCCAAATTTCCAACTCAACCATGGTCAACTCATGGTCAAACCTAGTCAAATTTGGTCTCCAAGACCTCTGAATGATGCAGAACGCATTTTCAGACGTGTACAACCAATTCTCAAATCAATTAGCATGCTTCTACACCATTCAATGCTGACTTTTCTTGTTAGATTTCAATTTTCATCCCAAAGGGGGTATGGTATTGCATATCAATCAAATCTGTAAATCAATTTCTTTTCTCAGTGATCAAGACAACAACCATGTCTAGTTACTGATTCATCAAAAGACCTCATCACTTGGGGCACATCGCTTGGGGCATATCAGATTCATCAAGATCCATATCAATCTAGTATTCTAATCTATCTTCTAAATTGTATCAGCTTTTTGTAACCATCGGTTCATTAGTGTTATTTCCTTGGTTCTTCATAACTGAAGGGTTCGGATGTGATACCATTTTGATTCCTTTGAACAATTAGGTCTGGCATTAGGTCACTCACTTCTTTGTAATCATAAGGTTCAGAATCAGGCATTTTGATACTTTTTCGTAATCACCAATTCACTATTGCTATAGTTGAGATCATCACGATTCTTGGTCAACCAGGACCTGAATCAACTTTTTCCAATCTTTCAATCAATTTTTGTCTTAGAATCTGTTTATCTTTCAAATCAGTTTCAACATAAAAAACAAACTAATCTTTGAACCACTGCACTTTGCACAGTAATTCAAAGAGGGGCAAAATGTAATACCCCCAAAAATGGGCTATAGGTTCATTGACCTTCTACATCATCAAATCGAATGAAATCGACATCAAAGACGTAACCTAAGGCACATCTACACATTAGTTTATTAAAAATTGATTATCTTAATTCTACATCAGGGAATATTCCTTGAATATTACTAATTATGATAATTATCCTAATTGAATATTATTTGGAAATAAATCCTATTTATCCTAGAATTTGATTAATTGAATATTTTGAATATTTAATTAATTAAGTTTAATTCTGCCACTTAATTATTTAATTAAATTTAATTAAATTTATTCTTAATTTATATTGTGTAATTTTGATAATAAATAAAAAATCCTACGAATAATTGATTAAATTCTTATTTAATTAATTAAAGCTAGTTGTCAATTTTTAATAATATAGTTTGAAATAAAAGTTTGATTAAATAATTGATTAACCCATAAATCAATTGTTTTAAATTTAAAATCAGTTAAGTTGAGAATAAATCACTTTATTTTTAAATTAATTCTCATTAAATCATGCACAATCTAAAAAGCAGTCAACTTTAAATCAGCTTTCAATTTCAATTTGTGAACTTTCTAAACTCAAGATCTGATGATGAGTTGAAAAAGTGAACTAAACTCTATTTTGAGATAAAAAATGCTTTTGCATGATTTTATGAGATAATTATTCTTGATTTCTTGTTAACTCAAAAATCAACTTGATTTTATCAAGAGTGATTTATGGCTTTTCTCAATGCATCCTCAAGCCCTAGATTTCTATAAAATCAAGGCTCAACTGTTCACAATTACATCCCTCGAATTTGCATACTTATTCTGGCGAATTGACATTTGAAGAATCAAGCTCTTGCACACAAGGCGATTGTGAGATTTTTGTTCTTATTTTTGAGGTTTCATAGCATTCATTCATAGCATATCATTGTTAGATTAATTTTCATATCATTCCAAACCATTCTAGATTAGTTTCATATCAATTTTTTCATAAAATTACATCAAAAATCCAAAAAATAGATTAATCTACATTCCTCCTACATTCATCTCTCAATCATTTAAATCCTTCATTTAGGTGTTTCATTATCACTGATCTTGATCTAATCTAAGAATACCATACTCACACCTACTAGAAGGTAGTAAATTGCCAGGTTAGCTTAGTTTCATTTATTTACAAATTTTGATTTTGCTAACCTCTAATGTTTTATTGAAGTGTTGTGTCCACAGCTAGCTACAATTTTCACACACACATGACCTAAATACAATAGGTGCATAGCCTTTACAAAACTATATTACAAGTGCTAACCAAAATAACAACAATCAGCTCCATGCTCTATTTTACTCTATTTTATTCTACCGCTTACTGTCTGTGTCACTTCATCTCACTGTAACTTTCTCATACTAACTTATCTAATCATGCGCTCTTAGAATTAGCATGAATACATACTAATTAGATTATCTTCAAGGGTGCATGCCATAAATTTGTCATACGCATGTGCATTAATGCTCTGCTAACTATCCAGTCTTCCATACTTAACTAAATTTTGATGTTCTAACTACTTGCGTTGACTCCAAAACTTCATATGAATTTTTTTCCATAATGAAAATACTAAATATAGTCATATAATTTAGTATAGTCAACTTTCCAACAACCTTACTATCCTACTCATTTTGTCCATTCTGCTAGTAAGTGTCAAGTTGTAGTCATTGCCAAGTTGCAGTGTTTGCCAAGTGTTCCTATGTGTAAAGTTGGTTGGTTGAGTGTTGCTATGTGTGACGAGTTGTCCAGTGTTGGTTGAGTGTTCCTATACGTGCTGAGTTGTCCAGTGTTGGCCGAGTGTTCCTTCGTATACCGAGTGAACCTATTATTTGTTGATGCTTGGTTCTTATTTTGAGCCAAGTTATGTATTTAATTTAGGTTGCAAATTTAATGTTTGGGATCTTGTCTTGGGATGCATGAAGACCATTTGAGGTTGGCCTTCTTTTTTGTAATGATCTAGAATCTTATGCAAGCCATTTTGGCAAGTATAAATAAGGGTGTTTAGATGCAGTCAACAGATCAATTAGATCAATGAGTAAGAAGTTAGAAGTGGAAGTGAGATAGATAGATATTAATATATCTTGTTGGTCGTAACTTGGAAGGCCTCACAACTGGACATGTATGCAAAAATTTGGATGAATCAATAAAGTGCTTGTGTTCCTTCTCTCCTTGGTATTGTCCTTTGTGTTGTTTCTTCCATTGATTTTACTCTACAAGGTGGCTAAATAGTTAGGTGTGCCTTTCGCCCTACCTCTTCATGTTCCTCCTTGCGCTAGGTATGCAAGAATTTGATAGGAGAATATAAGGAAATGACAAGGTAGACAAGTATGAAAAAATAGATAGGAAAAGATAAGGAAAATAAAAATAATACAAGGAGCAGATACACAAGAAGAGGACACGAAGGGAGAAGAATGAAGAAATATCATATGTAGGATCTACTTTGGTAAGGTCCAAAGGAAATTCAAAGGTACTTTCCCCTCTTATTCAAAACTAAGATGCAAATGATTGCATCAATCTAGAAGACTTTATTGAAATATCATTCAAGATGGATTGATTTAAGGAAGATGATACTCAGGGAGAGTAGTAAGCATGGTAGAGTAAGTCTGATTAGTTTTTAAAATGGAATAGATGTAGAAAAGATGCATGAGTCTTCAAAAGATAGTGAGATGGTAATTTGATGTTTAATCAATGGTTGGATGGCTTAGAAGTGTGTATGTATGAAGGTACAAGAGATGGACAAGATAAATAAATAAAATGAAAGATAAGGAAGCATACATTGATATGGAAAAGCATGTTGAATAAGATTAGATTGTGCACCTTTGTCATTGATGTCAAAGGGCGAGAGAAGAAGATGTGAAAAAAAATATGGGAGTAGTAAGTCTAGTTCCAGTGAAGAAGAGAATAGGTGAAGAGAGAAAATTAGGGAGAATGAATCAAGTGTGTATACTTACACATAATAAAGAAGAAGTTAAGTAGCATACATCCTAGGGGGACAAACCAATGGAGAAAAGATTATGTAATAAGACTGGAACCAAAGAAAAATGATGGAGATAAGAGTATGTAATCAGATTAGAAATAAAGAAACATGGTTTCTAGGGGGAGATTATTGGTAAAGAGGTTTAGTTAGAGGTAATCTAGAAAATAATATAATTGGATAGTCTTAGGAGGAGACTGTGTTGGCAAGTTGATTATACTAGTGTATGTGACTCAATATAGTGTTGTCATTATGGCAACAAAGTCATATGATGTTTTGGAGTCAGCGCCCATGATAAGAAGATTAGAAATTGGCTAAGTGTTGAAGACTAGATAGTGTACAGAGTACTCAAAGGTCAGAGCATTAGGGCACATGCATATGACAAAATTATGGTATGTGCCCTAGAAGTTAAGTTGGTAAGACCATATACATGCTAAGTCTAAGAGCGCATGATTAGAAGATTCAATATGAGGAAGATACTATTGGAAAGTTTACTATACTAGTGTATATGACTTAATATAATGTTTTCATTATGGTAACAAATTCATATAGTGTTTTGGAGTCAGAGCACTTGATGAGAAGATCAAAAATTGGCTAAGTGTTGAAGACTGGACAATATACAGAGTACCTAAAGGTCAAAGTGTCAATGCATGTGCATATGATAGAATTATGGTATGCACCCTAGAAGTTAAGTTGATAAGAACATATTCATGCTACATCTAAGAGTGCATGATTAGAAGATTTAGTATGTGGAAGATACAAAGAGTTCAAGTTGCATAGAAAATGAATGCTAGAAAAGAACAGTGCAAGTAGCCGATTGTTGGTATTTTGGTTAGTGGTTATATTATTGTTGTGTAAGGGCTATGTGCCTATTGTAATTATCATGTAGACATGTAATTAACTTTTTTAGTAAACACACTTGAGCCAATTCAATTAGAAGCGGTGTATGTAATCAGTTAAAGGGCTGACCTAGTTAATTGTTTGATATGTGCATATAAATATTGGATGCACCATTGTAATTAGGCATGAGAGTTGTTGAAGAGTTGAAATAAGAAGATCAGAAGTGTGTGAAGAGTTGATAAAATGTATTAGATCTTTTCAAGAGGTCAAAGCATCAGCGCATTAGAGGAACTAATTAGACAAGCAGTGTCATAGTGGCAGTTCATCCAGCAGACATAGTGTGTATCTGAGATCAAAAGGTTTTAGCCTTCACCACTTGAGTAGTGAGATCTAGGATAGTGATTCCACACCCCTAACAAGGTCTAACCCTTGTCTAGGTCACTGTACTAAATATATTATAAATCAACTCCTAACAGGGTTAAGGATCTTCTAACAAGCTGGATCATAAAACACTAGTACATAATATTAGTGGGTGTCAATTCCCACTGGGGTTTTTACCTATGTGGGTTTCCCCATAACCATATTGGTGTTATGTGTTGTGTTCATGTTTCTTATTTATGTTGATGTTCATTTTAGTACATAAGCATTCAAGTTAAGTTTAAAGAGAAAAGCAAAAAGATTAAATATAGTGAACACTGATTCAACCCCCCCCCTCTCAATGTTCCCATTCCTAAACAATTGGTATCAGAGCTCTGGTCCTCAGAAAATAAGTTTAGCCACTTGAGGAGATCATGGAAAAAGTAGAAATGAAACATCTAAAAAGAAATCTTGAAGCTTCTCTTGAAGACCTGGATAGATTTGAAAAAGAAATTGAAGAATTAAAAGAAAAATTTAGTGATGCTCAAGTAGTCATCAAATGGCTAAGAAAGGATTTGAAATAATTCTCTACTAGTGATTTAGAAATAATGATCAAGAAGCTAAATGAAGAAAATTCATCTCTAAAAGAATATATTGAAGAATTGGATGATAAGTTGACTAACAATCAAGAAGTCTATGATGAACAGATCAAAGAGAGCCTTCAACTGAATGAAGAATTAAGGCAGGCAAACATGGAAATCTTGGAGCTAAGAAACAATAAAGAAATCTTGGAATCTGAATTGAAAGAGGCTAAGAATCACATTGATAAATTACACACAAGCAAGGATCTGACTGAATCTCAATTGTGTGCTCGGAAGCTTAAAGGAGATACCAGCGACATTGGATTCAATGAAGCACAAAATCAGATTGACAACATGCGAGCAAGAATGAAAGCACTAGAAGACACCACAGATGCTAAGGAGACTGGAAGTCAAGCTAAAGATCATGTTGAATCATCCAAGAATGAGTGCAAGCCAGTAGATCAAACTTTTTATGCATGTAACAAGCATGGACATATATCAAGGGACTATATAGAGGTAAGACCTTTCAATGGTTACTGTTATTCATGCAATAAATTTGGTCATAGAGCTATGAATTGTAAGACAAGTCAGAAGAATAAGACTCAGCATAATTAAAGAAATTAGAATCAAGCAAATGTAAGAAGTTCTCAGAATTTTACATGTCAAATATGTAACTATAATGGTCACTTAGCTAGACAATGTAAAATGGTAACCCATGTCAATGCACCAAGGAATATAAGGCCTCCAGTTATTTGTCACTCATGTAACAAGGCTAGACACATCTCAAAGTTATATAGATCAAGGACACAAAGTCAAGAAAGCCCTAAAAATCTAGAAGAATCAATATTGGATACCGAAGGAGAAGTCAAATTTGTGAAAGCTTCAGAAGATGCGAGCTTGATTTGGTTAGATGCAAAGAAGGATAAGGTTGATGAGAATGTATTGGATGCATCCACAGTGGATGCAGCCTCTACATTTGGATGAATGGCCCTCAAGGTCATACGGGGATCTAATTTAGCTCTAGACCCCTGCACGACCGGTATACTCACCCTAAGAGTATGCACCTTTGGATTTAACCTTTTGGAGAATAATAGAGGTTGTGTGCAAGATTGCACTTCTCGAATGATAGTACAACAAAAGTTGGATATTTTCAATGAAAGTCTGGTTTACGCGGCAAGCATTAATGGTGGATTCTTTACTTTGAAGTACATAGAACCTTTTAGATCTCTCATTGCATTCGAATTCAGAGAGATTAGAGAGTAGAGGAGCCCTAGCATTTGAGTTTGGAGGATTGTAGATTGATTCTCTAGTGTTTAGCAAGTGCATTTGATCAGTTGTGAAAGCCCTAATCCATCACACTAATTCAGAAGTCTTTGAGATCATTTGGAAAGTGATATACAAGTAAGTAATGGCCACTCCCATTGTATTTGATGTGGCTAAGAAGAAGATATATGTGTTTAAGAGGAATTCATTCAAGTCCACATTAGATGACCTAGAAGGTGCATTCTCCCACAATCCCATGGGTATTATGCATGTGGAAGATATTAGGGCATACATATATTGCATGAAGGAACCAGTAGGTTTGGATAGAATAAGAGTGCACATGAAAACAATGATGAAACCTGATAAAACCTTCATGGATGAGCATGCATAGCTTAAAAACCATTCGATAATTGAATATGTGACTACATATGAGTTCTATGAGTTTGAATGGATAAAGATTCTACTTAGCAGGATTCATAATGACCTATTCTGGATAGGTGAAGTTCCAATAAGGATCTTAGGTGACCTAATTCATGAGATGACATATCTTTCTAGGACTAGCACCATTCTTCTAGTAGGCAAGGACACTAGAAAACTTGTAGAACATGATTTAAAATAAAGAAGTGATAGGTGTGGATTGATAGTTGAGCCTATAGAGGAGAAAGACATCAAATTGATGTCCATGATATTGGGATATAGGTTCCAGCACACCAGTAGAGTAAATAGTGTGTCAACGGCCACCATTCTAGTAGAAATACAATTGGTGAGAGAGAAAGGAGAGTTTAATCTATGTGAGATCTTGTGTGCATAGTTAATAGACAACATAAGAGCCATCAAGCATGACAAGACCAAGATATTCAGGTTTGGGTCTTTAATAATCTATATGTACTTCCATATTCTTGGAAAGGTGTCTGATTTGTATCTAGACAAATCTATTCTCACTATGCCATAGATATCCTTTAAGGAATCCACAAAAAGTACCCTTAAGGATTACATGACTTTGGAATTTAAGACATTTGGGGTCAAAATATAGATGAGATATAGGATTCCGTAAAGTATTGTTGAGAAATACAAGGACACAATTTGTTTCATGGTGGAAACTGATACAACATGCATGGAGGCAGTTGAACGAAGAACAAAGTGGATTCATCCACTAGGATATGAATTTCAAGAGCCTATTCTAGAGACTTATGCTCAAGTTCTATTGTCAGCACCTAAGGACCCCAATGAACCTAGATGGGGAACTTATGAAGAGAAAACAAGAGAAGTAGATGCTGTATTGAATAGTGTAGCAACAAAAAGAAAGGTTGCCAAAGTCACTTTGAAGATTCTAAAAATTCATGGAGTATCCCAAGAAGACCTAGACAAAGCAAGGCAAGAGAAGATTGCTTTGTAAATAGAGAGCGCAACTGTAGCAAAGATAGAATCTGATGATCCAAAGATGAAGAAGGTGAAAACTAAGAAATCTGATGATCCGAAGGGTAAAATAGGTGATACCACTTCTGTGCCCAAGGTAACCATTGACCTTACTACTCCTCCTGAGTATAAGAAAATGCCTAAGAGGAAGAAAGAGAGTAGCACCAGTAATCCATCGTCATGAGTAACAAGAAACATAAAGAACACTCAAGCACCTCCATAAGTAAGTTTTAAACCTAGTCTCAAGGTGTTGAGCTCAAGGATTATTGATGAAGGCAGGATAGATCAAGTTGGGAAGTTCTATGAGAAGTATAGTGAAATTGACAAGTCATAAATTCATGGAATGATTTTCAAACATATTCTAAAGTTCAAAAAGATAGTCCTAGAACTAAAGACTACGATTCCAAATAATGTATGGAACATATTAGAATTCCTAAAGAGACAAGAAATGGAGGAAGATCTAAGAATAAGAGAGAAGATCTTAGATGAGAGTTTTCCAGTACGTTCTCTAGAGGATAAAAATTTGTTGTTAGATCTAGTGAAGCCCCACCTCAGAACAAAAACAAGAACCTTACATATAATGGACAAAAAATTTGAGTTAGTTGCAAAGGAAACAAAGAAAGCCTTTAAGAAGGTCTTCATGGATAGGCACATATATCTAGCTACTGCGCCCATAGCTCAAGTGCCCACAAAAGTTTCAAAAGAGTTAGATACCATAAATGTACCTTCTATAGGTCCATAGGATTCAGCGCATGTAGTTGATGCACCCAAAGAGGTAGAGAAGTTTGTGCCTATGATAGAAGCACACAAGATTGAAACAATTTTCATTGACAATGTTGAGATTGCAATGGCGGCCTCAGATACTGATTTGGACAAGTTTGAAGAAGCCTTTTTAAGCACTCAAGAGGCTAAAAATATATGTAGCAACACTCCTAGTCAACAAGAAGTACTGATTGAGGATGTGACAGAAAAGAAAGAACAAGGAAAAGAAAAAGAGATAGAAAAAGAAGAAGAAAAGAAAGAAGAAGAAAAAGAAAAGGAAGTAGAAAAACAAAAACAAAAAGTAGAGATAAAAGAAAATGAACCAATAGATAAATCATCTGTTGAAATAAAAGTCAAGTAGGAAGTAATGGATAGTACTCCTATCACTCCAATACACTCAACTTCATTGTTGACAAGTTTGACACCTGACACAACTAGTTTGGATTCATGGGAGGAGAAGACCTGATCAAGATCGGTGTCTTAGCTCTGGAAAAAGCCAAAGAGAAACAAGTGATGAGGAATCCTTTATTCATGGAGTTAGTGAACATATTGAACAACCTGTTGGCTTCAGACAAGAAAGTATCCAAGGTCAGTATAGTTGATGATGTTAACAACATCCTCACAGCCTTTAAAACTAACTTTGCTAGCTTGGAAGAATCTACATCTCAAGTTGCAGAAGAGAAGTATAGAAAGAAAAGGCTAAGTGAATTGGTTAGTAACTTTGCACTTGACCTTAGTTCACTCAAAGTTGATAAGAAACTTTGAAAGAATTTACAACAAAGGGAAGAAAAATTATTGCTGATTGTATGGATCAGGACAAGTTGACTAATGACCATTTCAAGAAGATACAAGAGGTAGAAGCTATGATAGAGAATTAAATAAATCAATGAAAGAGCCATCCACTGATGTAAATATGTGCAATAATGTATATCAAGGACAAATTGACAAAATTGAGAAGGTAGAAAAGGAGATGTCAAAAATAAGGGCTAGGCAGACTCTGCTTAGAAATGTTCTTGCACCCTCACTAGATATACTTAATCAAAATATAAAGGAGATTAATGCCACCATTGTGACATATGATCAAGGTCCTAGTTTAGAATTGGAGAAGATGGAGAAGCTACAATATGCATTATGCGCCCATCTCCAGATTGTTAATTCATTGATTACATTTTAGAAGAAAGAGATCCAAAACTTACAGATAGCATATCTGGATGTTCTCTCACTGTAAGTATTTGTAGATACAATTTTGAAGCACCTTTTTCATTAATTTCAAAGGGGGAGTATGTATGGAATATGGAGTTATAGATATGTATAAGGGAGATATAAGATATAAGTTTTTTGTATAAGAGATCAGTTAGCAACTGTGCCATATTCTTTTGTTTCCATCAATGACTAAGGGGGAGATTGTTGGAAAGTTGACTATACTAGTGTATATGACTTAATATAGTGTTTTCATTATGGAAACAAAGTCATATAGTGTTTTGGATTCAACACACTTGATGAGAAGATAAATAATTGGCTAAGTGTTGAAGACTGGACAATATACAGAGTACCTAAAGGTCAGAGTGTTAGCGCACATGCATATGACAAAATTATGGTATGTACCCTAGAAGTTAAGTTGATAAGATCATATTCATGCTACATCTAAGAGAACATGATCAAAAGATTTAGTATGAGGAAGATATAGAGAGTTCAAGTTGCATAGATAGTGAATGCCAGAAAAGAACAGTGCAAGCAGCCGACTGTTGGTATTTTGGTTAGCGGTTATATTATTGTTGTGTAAGGGCTATGCACCTATTGTAATTAGCATGTAGACATGTAATTAAATTTTTTAGTAAACATGCTTGAGCCAATTCAATTGGAAGTGGTGTATGTAATCGGTTAAAGGGATGACCTATTTAATTGTTTTATATGCACATATAAATATTAGATGCACCATTGTAATTAGGCATGATAATTTTTGAAGAGTTCAAATAAGTAGAACATAAGTGTGCAAAGAGTTGATAAAATGTATTAGAGCTTTGCAAGAGGTCAAAGCATCAGCACATCAAAGGAACTTATCAGACAAGTAGTGTCACAGTGGCAGTTCATCCAGTAGACATAGTGTGTATCTGAGATCAAAAGGTTGTAGCCTTCACCACTTGAGTAGTGAGCTCTAGGACAGTGAGTCCACACCCCTAATAGGGTTATTGTAAAACACTCCTAATAGGGTCCAACCCTTGACCAGGTCACTATACTAAATATATTGTAAATCAACTCCTAATAGGGTTAAGGATCTTCTAACAAGGATCATAAACCACTAGTATAGAATATTAGTGGGTGTCAATTCACATCAGGGTTTTTAACTATTTAGGTCTCCCCTCAACCATATTAGTGTTATGTGTTGTGTTCATGTTTCTTATTTATGGTGATGTTCATTTCAGTACATAAGCATTCAAGTTAAGTTTAAAGAGAAAAGAAAAAAGATTAAATATAGTGAACACTGATTCACGCCCCCCCCCTCTCAGTGGTCCCATTCCTAAATAGATACAAAGATTTTAAGTTGCACAGACAGTGAATGCCAGAGAAGAATAGCGCAAGCATCTGACTATTGGTATTTTGGTTAGTGGTTATATTATTATGTTGTAAAGGCTATGCACCTATTGTAATTATGTTGTAGACATATAATTATCATTTTTTGTAAACATGCTTGAACCAATTCAATTGGAAGCTTTGTATGTAATCGGTTAAAGGGCCAACCTAGTTAATTGTTTTGTATGTGCATATAAATATTAGATGCACCTTTTTAATTAGTTATGGAAGATGATAAAGAGTTGAAATAAGAAAAGAAAAAGTGTGCAAAGAGTTGATAAGATGTATTAGAGATTTGCAAGAGGTCAAAGCATCAACGCATCAAAGGAACTGATCAGACAAGCAGTGTCACAGTGCTAGTTCATCCAGTTGATATAGTGTGTATTTGGGATCAGAAGGTTGTACCCTTTACCACTTGAGCAGTGAGCTCTAGGAAAATGTGTTCCCACCCCTTATAGGTTTATTGTAAAAGACTCCTAATAGGGTCCAACCCTTGACTAGGTCATTGTACTAAATACATTGTAAAGAAACTCCTAACAGGGTTAAGGATCTTCTAACAAGGATCATAAAACACTAGTATAGATTATTAGTGGGTGTCAATTCCCACCGGGGTTTTTACCTATTTGGGTTTCCTAGTAACCACATTAGTGTTATGTGTTGAGTTCATATTTCTTATTTATGTTGATGTTCATTTACATACTTATGCATTCAAGTTAAGTTTAAGAAGTAAATAGAAAAGATTAAATTAAGTGAACACTGATTCACCCCTTGCTCTCTCAATATTTCCATTCCTAACAATTGGTATCAAAGATCTAGTCCTTAGAAAAGAAGTTTAACCACTTGAGGAGATCATGGACAAAGCATAAATGAAACATCTAAAAAGAAATCTTGAAGCTGCTCTTGAAGACTTGGACATATCTAAAAAAAAATTTGAAGAACTAAAAGAAAAATTCAGTGATGCTCAATTAGTCATCAAAAGGCTAAGAAACTATTTGAAAGAATGCTCTACCAGTAATTTAGGGATAATGATCAAGAAGATGAATGAAGAAAATTCATCCTTGAAAGAAAAAATTGAAGAATTGGATGATAAGCTAACCAAAAATCAAGAAGTCTATGATGAACAGATCAAAGAGAACCTTCAACTGAATGAAGAATTAAGGCAAGAAAACATGGAAATCTTGGACCTAAGAAACAAAAAAGAAAGCTTGGAATCTGAATTGAAAGAGGCTAAGAATCACATTCATAAATTACACACAAGAAAGGATCTGATTGAATCTCAACTGTATACTTAGAAGCTTAAAAGAGATACCAACAACATTGGATTCAATGAAGCACAAAATCAGATTGACAACATGGAAGAAAAAATGAAAGCACCAGAAGACACCACAAGTGCTAAGGAGACTAAAAGTCAGACAAAAGATCATGTTGAATCATCCAAGAATGGGTGCAAGCCAATAGATCAAACTTGTTATGCATGTAACAAGCATGGACATATAGCAAGGAACTGTACAGAGGTAAGACCTTTCAATGGTTACTATTATTCATGCAATAAATTTGTTCATAGAGCTATGAATTGTAAGACAAGTCAGAAGAACAAGACTTAGCATAATCAGAGAAATCAAAATTAGCCAAATATAAGTTCTCAGAATGTTACATGTTAGATATGTAACTATAATGGTCACTTAGCTAGACAATGTAAAATGGTAACCCATGTCAATGCACTGAGGAATATAAGGCCTCCAGTTATTTTTCACTCATGTAACAAGGCTGGACACATCTCAAAGTTCTGTAGATCAAGAATGCAAAGTTAGGAAAGCCCTAGAAAGCCAGAAGAATCAATACTGGACACTGAAGGAGAAGTCAAATTTGTGAAAGCTTCAGAAGATGCAAGCTTGATTTGGTCAGAGGAAAAGAAGGATAAGGTTAATGATAATGTATTGGATGCATCCATAGTGGATGCACCCTCTATATCTAGATGAATGGCCCTCAGGGTCATAGGGGTAGCTAATCTAGCTCTAAACCCCTGCATAGCTAATATACTGACCCTCAAAGTATGCACCTTTGGACTTAACCTTTTGGAGGCTAGCAAAACCTATGTTCAAGAGCGCATTAGCTGATTGATTACACAATGAAAGTTGGAAATTATCAGTGACAACCTAGTTTATGTGAAAATCATTAATGGTGGAATTCTTAATTTAAAGTACACACAAGATTTTAGATCTCTGATTGCATTTGAAGTCAGATCGATTGGAGAGTAGAGGAGCCCTAGCATTTTAGTGTGAAGGATTGTAGATTGACTCACCAGTGTTTAGCAAGTGCATTTGATCAGTTTCAAAAGCCCTAATCCATCGTGCTGATTCAAAAGTCTTTGAAATCATTTGGAAAGAAATATACAAGTAAGTAATGGCTACTCCCATTGTATTTGATGTGGCAGAGAAGAAAAGATATGTGTTGAAGAGGCATCCATTCAAATCTACACTAGATGACCTAGAAGGTACATTCTCCTGCACTCCCATGGGTGTTATGCATTTGGAAGATATCAAGGCATACATATATTGCAAGAAGGAACTAGTAGGTTTGTATAGAATAAGAGTGCACATGGAAACAATGATAAAACCTGATAAAACCTTCATGGATGAGTATGCGTAGCTTGGAAACCACCCGATAATTAAATATGCGACTGCATATGAGTTCTATGAGTTCGAATGGATAAAGATTCTACTTAGCAGGATTCATGATGACCTATTCTAGATAGGTGAAGTTCTAGCAAGGATCAAAGGTGACCTAATTCATGAGATGATAGGTCTTTCTAAGAAAGGCATTGTTCTTCCAGCAGGCAAGGATGTCAGAAAACTTGTAGAACAGGATTGCAAATCAAGAAGTGATAGGTGAAAAATGACAATAGAGCCTATAGAGGAGAAAGACATCAAATTGATGTCCATGATACTAGGATACAGGTTCCAGCACACCAACAGAGTAAATAGTGTGTTAGCAACCACCATTCTAGCAGCAATAACTTTGGTAAGAGAGAATGGAGATTTTAATCTATGTGAGATCTTGCACGTACATCTAATAGACAACATAAGAGCTATCAAGCATCGTAGGACCAAGATATTTAGGTTTAAGTCTTTAATAATCTATATGTACTTCCATATTCTTGGAAAGGTGTTTGATTTGTATCTAGACAAGTCTATTCCCACTATGCCATATATATCCTTTAAGGCATCCATAGAAAGTACCCTTAAGGATTGCATGGAATTGGAGTTAAAAACATGCAGAGTGAGAATGCAGATGAGGTATAGGATACCTGAAAAGATAGTTGAAAAATACAAGGATAGTATTTGTTTCATGGTAGATACTGATACAAGATGCATGGAGGCTATTGAACCAAGAAAAAAGTGGATTCATCCACTGGGATATGAATTTGAAGAGCCTATTCTAGAGGCTTATGCTCAAGTTCTGTTGTCAGCACCTATGGACCTCAATGAACCTAGATGGGGGACTTATGAAGAGAAAATAAGATAAGTAGATGTTGTATTAAACAATGCAACAACAAAAAGAAAATTTTCCAAGGTTACCTCAGAGATTTTGAAAATTCATGGAGTATCACAAGAAGACCTAGACAAAGAAAGGCAAGAGAAGATTGCTTTGAAAATAGAGAGCACAGCTACAACAAAGACAAAATCTGATGATCCAAAGATGAAGAAGGTGAAAATTGAGAAATTAGATGATCAGAAGGGTAAAATAGTTGTTTTCCCTCCTACGCCTATAGAAACAATTGACCTTAATACTTCTCCTATGTATAAGGCAATGCCTAAGAGGAAGAAAGAGATCAGCACTAGTCATCCATCCTTGCGAGAACCAAGAAGTAGGAAAAATACTCAAGCACCTCCATAAGTAAGTTTCAAACCTAGTCTCAATGTGTTAAGTACAAGGATTGTTGATGAAGGCAAAATTGATCAAGTATGAAAGTTCTATGAGAAATATAGTGAGATTGACAAATTAGAGATTCATGGAATGATTGTCAAACATATGCTGAAGTTTAAAAAGATAGTCCTAGAACTAAAAATAGTAATTTTAGACAATGTATGGAACATTTTGGAATTCTTGAAGAGATAGACAAATGAGGAAGATCTGAGAATAAGAGAGAAACTTATAGATGAAATTCTCTTGGTATGTTCTCTTGAAGAGAAAGCCCTATTGTTAGATTTGGTGAAACCAAACCTCTGGACTAAGACAATAACACTACATATCATGGATAAAAATTATGAGTTGGTAGTTCAAGAGATAGAGAAAGCCTTTGGGAAGGTATTATTGAACATACACATGTATCCATCTACTATGCATACAACTCAAGTGCCTCCTAAGGAAGACAAGAAGTTAGAGACCACAAAGGTATCAATGATAGGTCCTCAAGATTCAGTGCCTATAGTAGAAACACATATAGAGGTAGAAAAGTTTGCGGCCATGACATAGTCATTAAAAGATAACATTATCATCATTGATAATGTAGAAATAGCCATGGCGGCCATAGATAGAGACCTGGATAAGTTTGAGGAAGCTATTGTGAGAACACAAAAAGTTG
This sequence comes from Chamaecyparis obtusa, assembly GCA_027943335.1. Taxonomy (NCBI): domain Eukaryota; kingdom Viridiplantae; phylum Streptophyta; class Pinopsida; order Cupressales; family Cupressaceae; genus Chamaecyparis; species Chamaecyparis obtusa. Next base: position 8,561,904 of record BSBK01000529.1, read on the forward strand.
AAATCCTTTGCGGTAACAATTCACCCAAGCCACAAGAAGAAGTACACATTGAAGATATAATAGATGAAAAAGAAGAAGAGAAGGAAACAAAAAAAGAAGAGAAAGAAAAGATGGAAGAGGAGAAAGAAAATGAAGAGGAAAAAGGAAATGAAACAATAGATAAGCCATCTGTTGAAATGCTAAGCAAAGTAAAGCAAGAAGTGATGGATAGCACTCCTATCACTCCCTCAGCATCATTGTTGTCAAGCTTGACACCTGAAACCACTACTTTGGACTCATGGCGAAAACAAGACTTGATCAAGTTCAGTGTCTTAGCTATGGAGAAGGCCAAGGAGAAATAGGTAATGAGGAATCCCCTCCTTGTAGAGTCTGTAAATATCCTAAACAACTTGTTACCAAAAGATAAGAAAGTGTCCAAGGTACACTTTGTTGATGATGTAAGTGCAATTCTTTCATAGTTCAAGGGTAACTTATCTAACTTGGAAGAATCAACATCATCAGTTGTAGAGGAGAAGTATATGAAGAAAATACTAAATGAGTTGGTCAGTAACTTCTCACAAGACCTTAGTTCACTCAAAGTTGGACAAGAAACTTTGAAAGAGTTTGCAGCAAAATGAAGAAAATTATTGCTAATTGTATGAATCAAGATAAGTTGATAACCGATCACTACAAGAAGATTCAAGAAGCAGAGGTGACGCAGGAGCATCTCGGGTCCTTGGCAATCCTGTGTCACCAAAAAGATTTTGGATTTTGTATGTGTTGCTCAGTTCCTTCTTTGACCGAGTTGGTCAGTAGTTGGTTAGTTTCCTTTGGTTATCGAGTGTGGTTTGTTATCTCCTAGGTGGTTGGTTGTTTCACTGGTGCTCAGTGTTGCTTGCCTGCTGCTCGATTATCCCTACTCATCGACGGGTTTAATTTTAGTTTTTCTTGTGGCTGACTTGTGCATTTATATTGGATTGTGGATTTAATGTTGATATCAATCATTAGGAGGCTTGTGGTCCCATATCTGACTGTTCCTTCCATTGATTGTGGATCTAAAGGCTGACTCAGCTCAGTAGACTCTTGTATAAATGTAGTTGTTTGGTTGTAGTTTTTAGGTAGTTTTGATAGGAGTTTTGGTAGAAGATAGAATTAGAGATTTTGAAAAATCATCGCATGTTTGAGGACTTTTGTATTTCATTGTAATATCTAGCCCTAACTGGGAAGGCCTTACAACCTGACATGTATCATTCTATTTGATGAAAATATATAGTTGATCTAGCATTCTCTCTCTCACTATTGTGTTTATTTCCTTCCGCATGTGTTGAGAAGGCTTAGATCATTAGGGTGCACCATTTTTTGGCCCCTCTTGACCCTGCTTGCATCTGGTGGTATCAGAGCAAGGTGAGATCTTGATCTAGGTCTGTGAATCTAGGTTTGCAGGTTCCTCTTGAAGCCCTAGTTGATTGTTGTGGGGTATCAGATTGTGATCTGACTTGCAATTATAGAGGGTTGTCAAGATGGTTCATGCGAGATGATATGTAGATCCAAGATTGGTAGATATGCTAAGGCAGGTTGCTGCTAAGTTAGAAGCTATTGAAACAACCTAGAGAAGAGGTAGACATCTTAAAGATTTTAGTGATGATGAAGTTGAGGAAGAATAGGTGAATGCAGAACCTACACCTGTTATGGATCAAGGTGAAGAAATATTTTTGAAGGCTTTGAAAGGTCTGAAGTCTACACCACATTTCAATCCTTCAGAGTATGGTGGAAATCTAGATTTTGATGAATTGGTGGACCGGATCACCGAGATGGAAAACAATTTTGAGTATGAAAACATTTCTAAAGACAAGAAGGTGAAGATTGCAAGCACAAAGTTGAAAAGTCATGCATCCTTATGGTGGGAGCATCTACAATTGGATAGGAAGAGGAAAGGCAAAGAAAAAATCAAGGTATGGAATAAAATGGTGAATAAATTGAAATGAAAGTTCTTACCTTGTGATTATCAGATTAACCTAGTTCGGTGAATGAAAAGTTTGAGATAGAAAGATAGCTCGGTAAAGGAATATATTGAGTAATTCTATAGATTAGATATCAGATCTGGACATGATGAAGATGATGTGGAAAGAATTGGTAGATACCTGAATGGTTTGAGAGTTTCCATCCAAGAGGAAATTAGTATGGTCAAGTTGGAGAACATTGAAGAGGCTTATCAATTTGCATTGAAAGTTGAGGAGAAATTGAACAAAAGACATGAGCAAAGACAAAGAGGTCAAGGTTGTAGATTCCCTAGAGGAGGAGGTAGATCTAATGGTGAAAATGGTAGTTCTGAACTAGAAAAGACAAATCTAGACAAAGGCAAGACCTAGTGGAAAGGTGAAAGTTCATCTAGAGGTAGAGGCAGTAACTACCGAGGTGGTTATGGAAAAGGAAGTTTCCAAGGAACTTGTTACAATTGTAGAGAATGGCATAGATCTTTTGAATGTACACATGCTAGTAAGAAGGCTGGTAGTGGTAGAAATTCTTTGGTGCAAGAGGAGTCACCAAATGAACTTGAGAAAGAAAATAACTTGATGGTAAGGAGAGCACTATGGAATGAAAGCAAGAAGGAAGATCCTGTAAGGAAAAGTTTGTTCAAGACCAGATGCAGATTTTTTGATAAATTTTGGAAGGTAATCATTGATAGTGGTATCTTGGAGAATCTGGCATCTGAAGAGATGGTCACAAAATTGTAGTTGGAAAGGTTGGTACATCTGAAGCCCTATCAGATTTCATGGATCAAAGATGAACATACACTCCTGGTAAGTGAACAATGTTATGTGAATTTGAAGATTGGAAAGTACTATGATAAGGTGTTATGTGATATCATGCCTATGGATTGTTGTCATATTTTGTTGGGTATACCTTGGCAATATGATAGACATGCTATATATGATGGAAGATTGCATAAGTATACTATTGTGGCTAATGGAAAGAAACAAATCTTTTTTCCTTTGATGGAAGAACCTATTTGTAATGTGTGCACATCTATGAAAGTTTGTTTGATGGAGGGATGATAGTTTGTTAATTCCTTGAAGAAGAATGATGTATGTTTTGTTGTGATCCCTAACAAAATGAGTAAGAAAATAGAGGATAATCTCCCTAAGAGATTGATAAGTTACTCACCGAGTATAGTGATATCATTTCTGATAATGTACCTTATGTTTTTCCATTGAAAAGAAGCATTGATCATTGTATGGATCTAATCCTGGAGCTATTTTACCCAATAAGGCACCTCATCGATTGACACCTACCAAGAATCAGGAATTGAACCAACATATTCAAGAGTTGCTGGAGAAAGGTTTGATCAGAGAAAGTTTGAGTCCTTATGCAATACTTGTTGTATTAGCATTGAAGAAGAATGGAGAATGGAGAATGTGTACTAATTCCAGAGCAATCAATAAGATAAAAGTGAAGTATAGGCTTCCTATACCAAGAATGGATGACATAATGGACAGTTTGACCAGAGAAAAGCATTTCACCAAAATTGATTTGAAAAGTGGGTATCATTAGATCAGAATTAGAGAAGGTGATGAATGGAAGACCGCTTTTAAGACAAAAGAAGGTTTGTATGAGTGGTTGGTTATGCCTTTTGGTTTGACTAATGCACTGAGTACTTTTATGAGGCTGATGAATGAGGTTTTGAATAAATTCTTGGGTAAGTTTTTGATTGTATATCTTGATGATATTCTGATATTCAGTAAGACTAGAGAAGAACATTTGTTGCATGTTAGACAAGTTTTTCAGAGATTGAAAGAGGAAAAGTTGTTGCTAAATCTGAAAAAGTGTTCATTCATGAAAGAGGAGATTGTGTATTTGGGATTTTTTATTTTAGCTGATGGTTTGAAGATGGATCCTGAAAAGCTTGAAGCTATTTTGAATTGGCCTACACTTGTGAATGCTAGTGAGGTAAGATCATTTCATGGTTTGGAAAGTTTTTACCGAAAGTTCATAAGGAATTTCAGTTCACTTTGTAATGCTATGACTAAGACTAGAAGAGGAGACAAAAGAGAATTCAAGTGGACACATGTAGCTGACAAAAGTTTTGAGACTTTGAAGCAGAAGGTTGTTGAATTACCTATTTTGGCATTACCTAATTTTAGTAAGGTATTTCAAGCGAAATGTGATACAAGTGGAAGTGAAATTGGAGCTATGTTGAGTCAAGAAGGTAAACCTGTTGCTTTCTTTAGTGAAAAGTTGAATGATGCTAGAAGGAAATATTTTATGTATGATCAATAATTCTATGCTATTGTTCAAGAACTAAAGAAATGAAGACATTATTTGATACCGAGTGAATTTGTGTTGTATACAGATCATAAGGCTTTACAATATTTGGGTAGTCAGAATAAGTTGAACCAGAGACATATGAAATGGGTTGAGTGTTTGTAGAGTTATACATTTTTAATAAAGCATAAGAGTGGTGTCACTAACTGAGTTGCTGATGCATTGAGTAGAAGAAGATCTTTGATGACCGAGATGAAAGTTTAAGTTCTTGGTTTTGATGAGTTGAGATATTCATATGAGTTTGACCATGATTTTTATGAGCCATGGAGAAAGTGTAAAGCACCTATTCAAGATCAACAAGATACTAAATGGGATGAATATTTTAATCAGGAAGGTATGTTGTTTAAAGATATTTAGTTGTGTATACCGAGAGGAATAATGAGAACTAACCTGATAAAAGAGAAGCATAGTAGTGGTTTGGCTGGACATTTTGGTATTGATAAAACATGGAATTTTCTTAAGGAGAAGTACTATTGGCCGCAGTTGTATAAAGATGTTCAGAAATTTGTGAAAAGTTGTGGAATTTGTCAAGTTGCAAAAGGAGTAAGTCAGAATAATAGATTGTATGTACCAATTGCTGTTCCTAAGAAACCTTGGATTGACATCAGTATGGACTTTGTTCTTGGCTTACCGAAGACAATAAGAGGTAATGATTCTATATTTGTTGTTGTGGATAGATTTTCTAAGATGGCAAATTTTATACCTTGTAGAAAGACATCAGATGCAATACATGTAGTAGATCTTTTCTTTAAGAAAATTTTTAGATTGCCTCGATTAACGAGGAGTATTATCTCTGACTGAGATAGTTAATTTTTTAGATACTTTTGGAAAACCCTTTGGAAGAAATTTGGTATTGAGTTGAAACATAGTTCTACATTTCACCCACAAACTAATGGATAGACTGAAGCTGTGAACAAAAGTTTGAGAAATCTTTTGAGATGTTTAGTTGGAGACACACCGAGTAATTGGGATTCTGTTTTGGCACAAGAAGAGTTTGCATACAATAATTCAATGAATAGGAGTAGTGGAAAGACACCATTTGAGATTGTGAATGGCACAAAGCTGAGATGTATATCTAATTTGAGAGACATTGTTGATGAAAATAAGAGAAGTACTGAAGGAGTACAATTTCTTGAGTACATGAAAACATTGCATGAAGATGTGAAGCTGAAGCTGGAAGACAGTAATAAGAAATACAAAGACAGAGTTGATAGATCAAGGAGACATAAAATTTTTGATGTTGTTGATGAAGTGATGGTTCATTTTAAGAAAGGCCAATTTCCTATTGGAACATATGGGAAGTTGAAGATGAAGTTTGGACCTTACAAGATTTTGAAGAAATTTGATAGTGGAAATGCATATGAAATTGAGTTACATGATGACATGGAGATATCACCCATTTTCAAAATTACTAATTTGTATGAGTATCATGAACTTGATGAAGAAGTGATAGTACCGACGGAATATCCTAAGAAGCAGAATGAAGAAATTGAACAGATTTTGAAGGAAAGAGTTGGCAAAAGTATAAGAGGGAAACAATATATGGAATATCTGGTAAAGTGGAAGAATAGCCCAATGGAAGATAGTTCATGGATTTCATAGTCTGAGTTGGATTAAAATTGGACTAGACCTACCATCTAATTTGGAGAATCATTTCAAAATAACCCCAGGTGTCTGATGCAGGAACATCTCCGGTCCTTGGCAATCCTGTGTCACCAAAACCATTTTGGAGTTTGTCTGTGTTGCTTGGTTCCTACTTTGACTGAGTTGGTTGGTAGTTGGTCAGTTCCTTTGGTTATTGAGTGTGGTTAGTTATCTCCTAGGTGGTTAGTTTTTTCACTGGTGCTCGATGTTTCTTGCCTGCTGCTCGGTTATCCCTGCTCACCGACGGGTTTAGTTTTAGTTTTTGTTGTGGTTGACTTGTGAATTTATATTGGATCATGGATTTAATGTTAATATAAATCATTGGGAGGTGTGTGGTCCTAGATCTAACCATTCCTTTTGTTGATTATGGTTGTGAAGGCTGACTCAGTTGGGTAGACTCTTGTATAAATGTAGTTGTTTGGTTGTAGTTTTTAGGCAGTTTTGATAGGAGTTTTTGTAGAAGGTAAAATTAGAGATTTTGATAGATCCTCACATGTTTGAGGACTTTTGTATTTCATTGTAATATCTAGCCCTAACTGGGAAAGCCTTATAGACTAACATGTATCATTCTATTTGATGGAAATATATAGTTGATATGGTATTCTCTCTCACACTGTTGTGTTTATTTTCTTTCACATGTGTTGATCAGGCTTGGATCAATAGGGTGTGCCATTGTTTGGTCCCTCTTGAACCTGCTTGTGTCAACATGCCATGATTGAAAAAGTGAGGAAATTAGTAGAAGATCCCTCTACTAATGTAAACATGTGTAACAATGTATATCAGGGACAGATTGACAAAATTGAGAAGTCAGAAAAGGAGATGTAAAAGATAAGGGCTAGGCAGACTTAGCTTAGAAATGCTCTTGCACGCGCCCTAGATGTTTTGAATCAAAATATCAAGGAGATTGATGCCACCATGGTGACATATGATCAAGGTCCTATTTTAGACTTGGAGAAGATGGAGAAACTATAATATTCCTTATGCGCCCATCTCCAAACAATCAATGCATTGATTGCATTTTGGAAGCAAGAGATCCAAAATTTACAAATTGCATACCTAGATGTACTTTTAGTGTACGTACTTGTATAAATTCAATTTTGTAACACCTTTGTCATTAATGTCAAAGGGGGAGTATGTATAGAATATGGAGCTATAGCTATGTAAAGAAAATGTATAGTAACAACATATAAGGGAGATATAAGATAGAGTATGATTAAGTGTTTTTTGTATCAAGCGACAGTTAGTGACTTTGCCATATTCCTTTGTTTCCATGAATGAAAAAGGGGGAGATTGTTGGAAAGTTGACTATACTAGTGTATATGACTTAATATTGTGTTTTAATTATGGCAACAAAGCCATATGATGTTTTGGAGTCAGCGCCCATGATAAGAAGATTAGAAATTGGCTAAGTGTTGAAGACTAGATAGTGTACAAAGTACCCGAAGGTCAGAGCATCAGCGCATGTGCATACAAAAAAATTATGGTATGTACCCTAGAAGTTAAGTTGGTAAGACCATATTTATGCTAAGTCTAAGAGTTCATGATCAAAATATTCATTATGAGGAAGATACAGAGAGTTTAAGTTGCACAGACAGTGAATGCCAGAGAAGAACAATGCAAGCAACCAACTATTGGTATTTTGGTTGGCGGTTATATTATTATGTTGTAAAGGCTATGCACCTATTGTAATTATGTTGTAGACATATAATTATGTTTTTTTGTAAAGATGCTTAGCCAATTTAATTGGAAGTGTTGTATGTAATCGGTTAAAGGGCCGACCTAGTTAATTGTTTTGTATGCGCATATAAATATTAGATGTGCCTTTGTAATTAGTCATGGAAGATGATAAAGAGTTGAAATAAGAAGAGAAAAAGTGTGTAAAGAGTTGATAAGATGCATTAGATAGTTTCAAGAGGTCAAGGCATCAGCGCATCAATGGAACTGATCAGACAAGCAGTGTCATAGTGCTAGTTCATCCAGCAGATATAGTGTGTATCTGAGATCAAAAGCTTGTAGCCTTCACCACTTGAGCAATGAGCTCTAGGACAGTGTGTCCATACCCCTAATAGGGTTATTGTAAAATAATCCTAATAGAGTCTGACCCTTGACTAGGTCATTGTACTAAAAACATTGTAAAGCAACTCTTAGCAGGGTTACAGATCTTCTAACAAGGATCATAAAACACTAGTACAGATTATTAGTGGGTGTCAATTCTCACTGGGGTTTTTACCTATTTGGGTTTCCACGTAACCACATTTGTGTTATGTGTTGAGTTCATGTTTCTTATTAATTTTGATGTTCATTTTAGTACTTATGCATTCAAGTTAATTTTGAGAAGTAAATCAAAAAGATTAAATTAAGTGAACACTAATTCACCCCCCCCCCCCCCGCCTCCCAGTGTTCCCATGCCTAACAGACTGTTGATTTTTTACTACATTACTATATTTGTCCCATCTCATGTTTCCATATTTCCAAAGGGGGATATTGTTTGCAATTGGCATATTGGATGTTTTTTCATTGATGTCAATATATCAGAAGAATTAGAGGGATGTCAACATGTTAGAAGATTTAGAATAATTGATTAGAAGATCTACTTGTTGAATGCGAATTGAACTATGAAGGATATCCAAGAGAACATGATGTTTAGAGGTTTGGTGAGGTTTGGATATTGAATATATAGAGTTGTGCACATGGGAGTTTGTCTATGAAGGTTAACTCTTAGTTCACTTCAAGTTTCAAAGGATGACATGAGGATTTGAGTATGTAATAAGGTCAGAACCGGTAACTAGAAAACAAAGTGATAAATAGTGTTGACAAAAAGACATAAAAGGGTTTGGTGTTTTAAATCAAGCTTGAATATAATGGAGAGAACTTAGGAGTGTGTTTAGGAAATACTCATATGTTCTTGAATAAAAGTGTTAGTACTTAAAAGTTTCACATGGCATAATTCTATTTTTTGAAAGGTTAGAGTGAGTGTTCACGAGGAACAAGTGAAAAGGGGTTGGAAAATCTAATGACTGTGATGGATTTGTATAGATGACTATTTTTTATGATGCTATAGGATGTTCTTGAAGTATTTTCTTGATAAGTTGGAAATATTCAATAATTAGAAGGATCTAATTAGGATATTGTTTTGTCAATATTATTATTATTATTATTATTATTATTCTTATTCTTGGCTGACTAGGTTGGTAAATTATGTTGTGCCAGTGGTAAAACATAAAATCTGAGTGATTTATGATCTCTGGTGATTGATAAATGTTATTATTTGGATTTTAGGATAAGATATGAATTTGATCATGATACTTGGCATGTTGATTTAAAAGGAAGATGATTTAGGGTTTATAGACCTAATTCTTGATATAAGTAGATAAATTAGCGCGAATCCAGTTGCAGAACATGGGTACACATGCTAGAGGGTTATACGAGAGAAAAATTCTAATTGGCAGATGATGAGAAGAGGTTCAACAAGATATTGAATATGGATTTTCATTGTGCTACATTGGACCTGTATCATACATGAGTTAGATGTCATTTTCATAGTTCACAAAAAGATTTTAGATCATTATAGTGATCAAGTTGTAAGACAATGAGTCTTCCTCTAGGTTGGAGCCCGATGGTTTTGTTTGATAAGTGATCCTGAATGTAAGTGAATTCTCCATATATTGTAATAATTTTTTACTTCTAACAAGGTATTTACTTATGTTGGGTAATCAGCCCCCACCGTGGTTGTGGAATGATTTTACCTTACACAAAAAGCTTCAACTGTCAATGCCCGATACAAATGCTAGATTTAATCCAAACCATAGGAGGCAGTTAAGCTATGCTATGAATCTCCAAGGAGGTGTTGACCACCAAGTCAATAATCTTCCCCTCAGCATTGACTAAGCCTTCACTAGCCAATGAAGGGATACTCAAACCCATGAGCCAAGGCTCTAATACTAATTGCTGGAATCATTTGTCGTTGCACCAAAAGATTGAACTGTCAATGCGCAATACAAATTTCAGATTTAACCTGAACCATATGAGGTGGTAAAGTTGTGTTACGAATCTCCAAGGAGGTGTTTACTACCAATTCAATACATGGTTTTTCCCTTAGTATGGTTTCTATGATAAATATCTTGTGTAAACTTATGTTGATGTGTTTTTAATTTTTTTTCGCATTCATGTTTTATATTCTATTTATTCAAATAAGATTTAAAGGTATGCATTTAAGGGTTTAAATTTTAAGGTATCAGAAATAACTAATTCAACCCTCCCCCTCTTAGTTGTTTATTTCCATATTATCAACAATATGAGGTTTGGGGGTTATCTCTTGAGGGATTCTCTTTCATTCTACAAGTGTATATTTTTTCACGTTCAAATTGTAATATCAAGAAATATATGAGAATGGTGAGAGGAAAATAAAAGTTATAGATGATACAAAAAACCCTTTATATTGTTCGATTATTTTTTCTGAGTATCAAATAGGACTGTGTGAAAAGGCCAACAATTTCTCCTTTCTTTTAGATAGTAAAATTGCATTACTTATGTTCTTTACATCAAAGAAAAACTGTGAATTTGGCTGCCCTAGGTATGGAGCCCTTTTTCCACCTACAACCAATTATTTTCCATGATTTTATAATTAGTTACATATTGGAATCAGTTTTTTAGGTTTTTTTAATGGTTTTTAGAAATTGAATTTTTATATTAATAAAATAGATGACTTTTAGGGATTATAAGGTTGAAGATAAATTTATGACATAGTAAATATTACATTTGATCTTTTGTTACTTGGTTTGATAATGAGTTTTCTTATTCTCTTAAACCTCTACTTTTTGAGTAGATATCAAAGATGGTGATGGCTTATTAAGGGAACAAATTTTCATCCACATATATCAAGTTGTTTGAGTTAATCAAGTTATTCAATAAGGGGATGGGACATATTGTATAAAGCATAAGAAGGGTATTAAATGAATGCAATGCATTTAAATGGATATTTCCCTGGTTTGTGAATTTTCTCATGGGTTTTTGACTATGAATAACAATGTGACTAGTATTAAATAGATGTAACTATGATCATTCATATTTATGGACCCTCTATTGTCATATTTGTTGGTATGAGTGAAAGTAAAATTAGATGATGATGTAATAACTTTTAAATTATTATAAATAACTTATTGTAATATAGAGAGATAAATTTATCCAATCCTTGGTTTAAGTTTTCTATAGAATATTTTATTTATATATTATGTATTTGTAAAACACTAACATTGAACAACTCAAAATAAATAGTAAGAAAAGAAAATTTCTTACTTAGGCTAGCAAATTCAAGATCTTTTTTGCTTGGGGATGAAAGATTGAGTAGAGAAACTTTCCTTAGAATTGTAAAGAATAGAGAGTTTAATAGCCTTTTTCATCAGTCTTATTTTGGGCTTAGGGAAAGTCACATAAGGATTTACAAGGTTTTGTATCTTCTTTATCTGAGACTTTTATTTTTCAATTTTATTCTTCTTATAAAATGGAAAAGATCTTTAAGATACAATCAAGTATACATTTTTTTCAATTTTGGTAGTTTTTTGTTTCCTTTATGTGATGGTATTTATGTTCTTTATCACTAATTGTGTTCTATTATGTCTCCAAGGTCTTTGCACTCCACCATTCACTTGGTTTTCATTTACCATCTTACAACATCATGATGTTACACTTGAATGTAATCTAATGCCTTAACCCCTTGAGCTCTCATCCTAATGATGGATCATGGAGTATGATCCAAAATGTTGATGTTGAAAAAATTAATACACAATCATTCCTAGAAGCATACTAGCATTATTATGGATTGTGAAAACCTGATATCTTTAAAAGATTATTGGTATATATTGTTAATGGGTAAAGAAAGTGGAGAAATAAAGGTAGTCCCAAGTCTTATTATATTTTGGATTAAATGGTGAGAATAATTATGGTGGTATCATTGAGCCTATTGAATGTTCTTTTAAAATAAATATTTATTGATGAAAATGTATAACATAGTTGGAAATTTTATCAAGAGTTATAATTTGAATTTTCTTGTATGTTATGGTGTATGATTTTGGTTGATAATCAACCTTAGATAATATTTTATTGTTATATTTTCATTTATGGACCTTGTTCTAATTTAGAAGATTGATTCTTATGACTATTTGAATTCTTTGTGAGAATTTTTAATAAATTTATTTATTTTTTCTTTATGATAAACTAAAAATATTAAAAAATATAAATAAACTATTTGTGTTAAATTACTAAAACTTTTAATCAAACTACCAATGGTTTATTTGTTTATTGGCTCCTTAATAATAGTTACTTTTCATTTAAGTGATTTTTCATTTATGTTCTACTAATCTTTTGAAATGGTCTCTATCATCAACATGGGTATGTCTAAGGTGATACCTTTTTCAAAGGAAAGTTGACATGTATAATCCTAATTAGGAAAATTCTATATCCAGTCCATGTTGGAACGCTATACCTGGAAAATATTGTAGGTCATTTTCTCATTATAGAGTGCACTCATGTATAGCATAATCGACATAAAATTAATTTATTAGTAGATTAAACTAGCTAATACCTCAATATTTTAAAACTAACCTATGCTAGCATTCACCTAAGGCCACAACCTAAGAAATGAAAAAGATTGAAAATTGAGGCCTAATTCATATGTACCAAAACACTCCCATAAAATCAATCAAAAAATAAATTTAATTATATTAAATAATTTTTATATAAAAAAGAAAGTGTATACACTTTTCCTTTACAAATATGCATACATTAAACCATTGGACATACACTCACATATACAAATTACTTTCCATCATTGATCATCATTTTTCTTGCTTTGAAATACACCTTGCCCAGTTCAAGAAGGTTAAGGAAGTTGGTGATGTGACGACAGGGAAGCCAGCGATCGAAGCCCTAGTGAATGGCGGTCATAACTATAACAGTCATAAGGTAGCAAATTTTTTTGTCAGGTAAGTTCTGACCTGCACAAAAGGTGTAACAATCTGGGCACTATCTTGGACAAAGAATCAATGAAATAAACATGTCTATGAATATGCACACTACCTACACCTAGACAGAAAGACCCTATGAAGATTTACTATTCTGATAAGGAGGTTTGATGAGACAATCATAGGCTCATGCCTAGGTCTCACAAGTGACCTTAAGGTGATCCTTCTTGACACCTACTGACCTATAGGATCTCCTTTTGTGGCTAGATCCCTTGGTCCACTAGGAAAACCAACTACCATGCAACAACCATCAAGACTAGCTAAGTTCTTGGTGCTCCTCTAACTTTCCTATTTCCTGACCCTTAATGCCATCTAGGGGCTTTCCACCTCCAATGTTAACATCAACTCTTGCAGATGTGAGGAGGTGCTCAAATATGTTTTATGTTATCTATTTAGGGTTTTTGGAAGTCCTTTTGCATGCAAATTCTTTACCAATTTCATAGATCCTTCACAAAACAAACCTACAATGAAGAGCCCCTATTAGGTCTCCTATTCCTGGAAAATAGGAATTTTCACCCAAGTCAAGCCAAAGGACCTTGCAACTTCAATATGGTTTGTTGCTTCAATAGCCAAGCTCTCAAGGATTTTTTAGGTTTTAGGGTTCTACCCTTTCGTACAATGCCCTAACCAAAAATGATTATTTTGGGAGGGTTTTAGGACTATTCTAACTGCATGGTTTGTCTAAAAGTATTTGGAAACCAAATAGATTGGTTATAAATTCTCCTCTTTAATAGATCTTGGTAAGATCCTTTCCTTTGACCTCCAATCCCCAACTTGTAGCTTCATGCACACCCCTGCAAGTTATCACCATTGTAGATTAGTCTTTCCTAGCAGGGCTCAGCATAGGGTCACCTAGGGAAAGACATTGAAATGTCTTCCCATGATTTTTAGAGCCCATTATTTGATATATAATATGTACATGGAGTCTAATCACTAACCCCAAGAGGCCATACAAATTGAACAGTGGGATAGTGAGCTAGGTCTCCATTTCTCACAACCTCTTGGTTGTAACCAGTCATCAGGCAACTCACAAAAAATTAATGTAGAACCAAGAAAAAAACAAAAAATCCTACACTAAAGACAAAAAATGCAAGGAAAAACACTAATCTAAGATATCTATTTATTACATTTCATATTACAATCCAAAACATTCTTCTGCAATTGATTAATCACAAAGATACACAAAAACTCATTCATAGTTCAATTCTGCAAAATCAAAGGTCTATACCTCTGACAGTACAATCTCAAGATTAGGTCCAAAATTGACTTAAATAGGATGATTATTTCCTTAAGTTTCCATTAGGGAACTCCTTGGTCTTAGGAGTATATTTGGATAGAGTTGTACGAGCAACTTTGAAAAGTTGCAAAAGTTGCTAAGCAACTTTTTGCAACATTTTAGCAACTTTTTCATTTTCCAAAACAAATGAATTTAACCTTATCTTAGCTTAACCTAGACTCCATTCTAGGTCTTAACATGAATTCTAGCACATCATAGCCCTAATGACATCATACTAACATCATCAACCTTCAAATAACCAAGTAAGAGACTTTTCACACTTAAGCCCCAAAGATGCAATAGCCTAAGACTTAGGACCTATTTAGAACTTCAATCCCTATTGGATTACACACTGTGGTCAAGATGACCTTATGAATAACACACATGTCACTAAGGGCTTACAAAATAGAAAGAGAAAGGATTTAATTCATCAACCCATGGGTGCTCTTGCACCATTCTCCCCCTCTGCACAAAGAGAAGCTAAGGTATAGTAGAGGATATTAAGTTTATCTCCTCCACCCAAGTAGATTTAGATTAAGGTTGATCCTTCTACTATACTAGAAGTTCCATGTAGACCCTATGTCTAGTCTTCCTCTTCACCCTAGACTCCAAGATCTTCTCTGCTTGAGGTTTGGTCTTAGGAGGTATGGTCATTGTACTAAGATTTGAAAGAAACTCCTAATTGTTCTAGCTGATCTCTTACAATGGTCCCTTGTACTTGACCAGGTTTGCAATGTTGAATACTGGTGAGATGGCTATATTTGAAGGAAGGTCCACTTTTTATGTATTAGCTTGATGCAAAGGCTAGACGGAGAGAGGGGCCAAAGGCATGCCCTAACTAGGTCCACCTTGCATAACAACACACATAAGCAATAATACACAATAGTGAGAGAGAGAATGCAAATACTTTCATAAATTTACTTCAAATTGATTCATACATGTCAGGCTATGAGGCCTTCCTGGTTTAGGCCAGATATTACAATTAAGTACAGAAGTCCTCCATCATGCGAGGATCTACCAACAATCTCTGATTTTCCTATCTTCAATCTTCTTACTAAAATTCCTCTCAAACTCCATCCTAACTGACTCACCAAACAACTACATTTATATAAGAGGCTACCAAATCAAGTTAGGCTTCAAATCCATAATCAACAGAAGGGACAATCAGATCTAGGTCCACATGCTTCCTAATGATCGATAGAAACATTAAATCCATGACCAAAATTAATTACACAAGTCGGCCTCAACAGGAAACTAAAATAAACAACTCAGCAAGGAAGGATAACCGAGCACCAGACAAGCATCACCGAGTGCCAGGGAAATATCAAGCGCCAGAGAGATGACCGACCAACTTGGTCCAAGAAGGAACCGAGCAACACCGAACCAACTTGGTCAAAGAAGGAACTGAGCAACACAGACAAAACTTCAAACATTTTTTTGGTGACACAGGATTGCCAAGGACCTGAGATGCTCCTGCATTAGACACCTGGGGTTATTTGAGAATGATTCTCCAAATCATGAAATAGGTATGATTCAAGCTGCATCCAACTCAGATTGTGAAATCCATGATATTCCAGATATTCCATATATTGTTTTCCTCTTGTACTTCTACCAATTCTTTGCTCCAAAATATGCTCAAACTCTTAATTATGCTTCTTAGGATAATCCATTGGTACTTTCATGTGGTCATTAGGTTCATGATACTCATACAAATCATCAATGTTGAATATAGGTGATATATCCATGTCATCAGGTAACTCAATCTCATATGCATTTCCACTGTCAAATTTTCTCAAAATCTTGCAAGGTCCAAACTTCTTCATTTTGAGCTTCCCATATGTTCCAACAAGAAATCTTCCTTTCTTCAAATGAACCATCACTTTGTCACCAACATCAAAATTCTTATGTCTTCTTGATCTATCATCTCTGTCTTTGTATTTTTTATTACTCTTTTCTAGCTTAAACTTCACATCTTCATGCAATGTCTTCATGTACTCAGCAAATTTTACTCCTTACACACTTCTCTTACTTTCATTAGCAATGTCTCTCAAATCTGATATACCTCTCGGTTGTATGCCATTTACAATCTCAAAAGGTGTTTTTCTAGTACTCCTATTCACTGAATTATTGTATGCAAAGTATGCTTGTGCCAATAGAGAATCCCAATTACTTGGTGTGTCTCCAACTAAAAATCTCAAAAGATTTCCCAAACTTCTATTCACAACTTCTGTGTGTCCATTAGTTTGTGGGTGAAATGTAGAACTATATTTCAACTCGGTGCCAAACTTTCTCCAAAGGGTCTTCCAAAATTATCCAACAAATTTACTGTCTCGGTCAGAGATAATACTCCTTGATAATCCATGTAATCAGATAATTTCCTTAAAGAAAATATTTTCTACATGTATTGCATCTGATGTCTTTCTACAAGGTATAAAATGTGCCATTTTAGAAAATCTATCCACAACAAAAAATATAGAATCATTACCTCTTACTGTCATCAGTAAGCCAAGAAAAAAATCCATACTAATGTCAATCCAAGGTTTCTCAGGGACAAAAATCAGTGTATACAATCCAATATTTTGACTTACTCCTTTTGCAACTTGAAAAACTCCACAACTTTTCACAAATTTCTGAACATCTTTATACAACTATGGCTAAAAGTATTTCTCCTTAAGAAAATTCAATGTCTTATCAATTCCAAAATGTCCAAGCAAACCACTACTATGTTTCTCCTTTATCAAGTTAGTTCTCATTGGTCCTTTTGGTATACACAACTGAATACCTTTAAACAACATGCCTTCCTGAATAAAATATTATTCCCATTTATTACTCGGTTGATCTTGAATAGGTGCTCTGCACTTTCTCCATAGCTCAGAAAAATTAGGATCAAATTCATAAGAACTTTTCATCTCATCAAAACCAAGAACTTCAATTTTCATCTCGGTCATCAAAGATCTCCTTCTACTCAATGCATCAGCAACTCGATTAGTGACTCCACTCTTATGCTTTATCACAAATGTATAACTCTGCAAATACTCAACGCATTTCATATGTCTTTGATTCAACTTATTCTGACTACCCAAATACTATAAAGCCTTATGATTAGTATACAACACAAACTCACTCGACATCAAATAATGTCTCCATTTCTATAGTGCTTAAACAATAGCATAGAATTCTTGATCATACATAGAATATTTTCTTCTTGCATCATTTAACTTTTCACTAAAGAAAGCAATAGGTTTACCTTCTTGACTCAACATAACTCTAATTGCACTTCCACTTGCATCACATTCCACTTGAAATACCTTATTGAAATCAAGCAACTCCAAAATAGGCAATTCAACAACCTTCTACTTTAAAACTTTTATCAGCTGCATGTGTCCACTTGAATTCTCTTTGATCTCCTCTCATAGTCTTAGTCATAGCATTAAAAATTGAACTGAAATTCGTTATGAACTTCCAGTAAAAACTTTCCAATCCATGAAATGATCTTACCTCACTATCATTTTTAGGTGTAGGCCAATCCAAAATAGCTTCAACCTATTCAGGATCCACCTTCAAACCATCAGCTGAAATCACAAATCCCAAATACACAATCTCCTCTTTCATGACTGAACACTTTTTCAAATTTATCAACAACTTTTCTTCTTTCAACCTCTGCAATACTTGTTAACATTTAACAAATGTTCTTCTCTGGTCTTACTAAATATCAGAATATCATCAAGATATACAATCACAAACTTACCCAAGAATTTCTTCAAAACTTAATTCATCAACCTCATAAAAGTACTCGGTGCATTAGTTAAACCAAAAGGCTTAACCAACCACTCATACAAACCTTCTTTTGTCTTGAAAGTAGTCTTCCATTCATCACCTTCTTTGATTCTGATCTGATGATATCCACTTTTCAAATAAATTTTGGTAAAATACTTTGCTCCAGTGAAACTCTCCATTATGTCATCCATTCTCAGTATAGGAAACCTATACTTCACTATTATCTTGGTAATTGCTCTGGAATAATTACATAGCCGCTATTCTCCATTCTTCTTAAGTGCCAATACAATAGGTATTGTACAAGGAATCAAACTTTCTCTGATCAAACCTTTCTCTGACAATTCTTGAATTTGTCAGTTCAATTCCTGATTCTCGGTAGGTGTCAACCTATGTGGTGCCTTATTCAGTAAACTAGCTCTAGGGATTAGATCCATGCAATGATCAATGCTTCTCTTCAATGGAAAACCATTAGGTACATTATCAAAAATGATATCTTTTCACTTGGTAAGTAACTTATCAATCTCCTCAGGGACACTATCCTCTGTTTTCTTACTTGACTTGTTAGGAATCACATAAAAACATACATTATTCTTCTTCAAATCCTTAACAAAATTTCTTCCTTCCATCAAGCAGAATTTCATAGATGTGCAAACATTACTAACAAGTTCTTCCATAAAAGGTAACAAGATTTGTCTTCTTCTATCAGTCCATATAGTATATTTATGCAATCTCCCATAATATATAGCATGTTTATCATATTGCCAAGGTCTACCCAAAAAAATATGAAAATAATCCATAGGCATAATATCACATAACACCTTATCATAGTACTTTCCAAATCTTCAAATTCACATAACATTGTTCACTTACCATGAGTGTATGCTCCATGAAATCGTATAGGGTTTCGTAAGTTCCAATCTTTTCAACTGCAACTTTGTGGCCATTTCCTCAGATGCCAGATTCTCTGAGCTACCATTGTTAATAATTACCTTCCAAACTTTTTCAGAAACTCTACATCTAGTCTTGAACAAACTTTTCCTTACCGGATCTTCCTTATTACTTTCACTCCAAAGTGCTCTCCTTACCATCAAGTTATTTTCTTTCTCAGGTTCATTCAGTGACTCTTCTTGCACCAAGGCATTTCGACTGTTACCAACCTTCTTACTTGCATGTGTACACTCAAATGATCTATGTCCTTCTTCTCCACAATTGTAACAAGTTCCTCGAAAATCACCTCTCCTATAACCACCTTGGTAGTTACTTTCTCTGCCTCTAGATGAACTTTCACCTTTCCACTCGGTCTTGCCTTTATCCAGATTTGTCTTTTCAGGTTCAGATCTACTGTTTTCACTATAAGATCTACCTCTTCCTCTAGGGAATCTACCACCTCTACCTCTTTGTCTTTGCTTATGTCTCTTGTTCAATTTCTCCTCAGGTTTTAATGAAAATTGATAAGCCTCTTCAATATTCTCCAATTTGACCTAATTGATCTCTTCTTGGATGGAAACTCTCAGCCCATTTAGGTATCTAGCAATTCTTTCCACATCATCTTCATCATGTCTAGATCTAATATCTAATCTATAGAATTCATCAGTATATTCTTTTACCGAGCTATCTTTCTGCCTCAAACTTTGCATTCACTTAGCTAGGTTAATCTAATAATCACAAGGTAAGAATTTTCCTTTCAACTTATTCACCATTTTATTCCATACCTTAATTTTGTCTTTGCCTTTCCTCTTTCTGTCCAGCTATAGATGTTCCCACCACAAGGGTGCATGGCTTTTCAACTTTGTGCTTGCAATTTTCACCTTCTTTTCCTTAGGTACATTTTCATATTCAAAATACTTTTCCATCTCAGTGATCCAATCCACCAATTCATCAGAATCCAATTTTCCACTATACTCAGGAGGATTAAATTGTGGTGTAAACTATAAACTTCTCAAAGCCTTCAAGAATCTTTCCTCACCCTAATCCATGATAGGTGTAGGTTCTATATCAGCTTGTTCCACCTCAATTTCATCATCACTCACATCCTCAAGATGTATTCCTCTTCTCTAGGCTATTTCAACAGCTTCTAATCTAGCAGCAAGTTGTCTCAACATGTTTGCCAATCCTGGATCTGCATCTCTTCTCCCATGAACCATCTTGGAAACCCTCTCTAATTGTAGGTCAGATCACAATCTACTACCCCAAAAAAAATCAACTAGGGCTTCAAAAGAAGGAACCTTAAAACCTAGATCCAGATCTCACCTCACTTTGATACCACCAATGCAAAGGCTAGATGGGGAGAGGGGCCAAAGGCATGCCCTAACTAGGTCGACCTTGCAAAAAAACACATAGAAGCAATAATACACAATGATGAGAGAGAGAATGTAGATACTTTCATAAATTTAATTCAAATTTATTCATACATGTCAAGTTGTAAGGCCTTCCCAGTTTAGGCCAGATATTACAATTAAGTATAGAAGTCCTCCAACATGTGAGGATCTGCCAACAATCTTTGATTTACCTATCTTCTATCTTCTTACTAAACTTCCTCTCAAAACCCCTCCTAACTGACTCACCAAACAACTACATTTATACAAGAGGCTACCGAATCAAGTTAGCCTTCAAATCCACAATCAAGGGAAGGGATGACTAGATCTAGTTCCACATGCTTCCCAATGATGGATACCAGCATTAAATCCGTGACCAAAATTAATTACACAAGTCAGCCTCAACAAGAAACTAAAACAAATAACTCAGCAAGGAAGGATAACTGAGTGCCAGACAAGCGCTAGAGAGATGACTGACCAACTCGGTCAAAGAAGGAACCGAGCAACATAGACAAAACTTCAAACATCTTTTTGGTGACATAGGATTGCCAAGGACCTAATCTTGCATGGTTGTACCCTCTTCATATGAAACTTGGTAGCTGGTCCCTTTTTCAATCTATACTTTTTCAATTTAACCATCACATATTCACCTACTTCAAATTGGACATCTCTCCTTCTCTCATCCACCTTGGCTTTTAGTTTTTGGGTTGCTTCTTCTAAGGTCTTCTTGACTTTCTCCTGAATTTATTTTATGGTTTGAGAGAAGTCCTCTGCAAGGCCACTCCTATATTCCTTACTTTCTAGATCCTTGATTTCACTCACTCCCCTTGGGTACATCCCATACACTATTTCAAAAGGGCTCTTTCCAGTTGTTTGGTTAACACTATCATTATAGGTATACTCTTCTTGATGGAGGACTAAATCTAATTTTTTCCCATACTCCTTGGTTAGGCACCTGAGTAAGTTACCCAACACCCTATTGATAACTTTAGTTTGACCATTAGTTTGTGGAAGGTAAGCTGAACCAAAAGACAAGTTTGTACCTAATCTACTCCATAGGGTCTTCCAAAAATGGCCCATGAACCTAGCATCCCTGTCTAACATAATGATAAGAGGAAGTCGATGGATCCTCACAAAATCCTTGAAGAAGAGATGAGCTATATGGCTAGCATCATGAGTTTTTTTGCAAGGGATAAAGTGACTCATTTTGCTACATTTGTCTACCACCATATATAATCTATCCAAACCTATCTTGGTCTTAGGAAGCCTCAATATGAAGTTGATATTGATGCACTCCCATGGCCTATTGGGAATGGGTAAAGATTAGTATAGGTGTGTATTTCCTACTCCTCCTTTGGCTTTCATACATATAACACATTATTCCATATATCTTCTCACATACCTAGTAAGTTTAGGCTAATAATATAATCTTTTGACTAACTCCATGGTCTTTTTTATGCCAAAATGACCACTAAGACTCCCATTGTGCTTCTCCTAAATGATATTTTCTCTCATTGAACCCTTAAGAACATATAATTGATTCCCCTTAAACAATAAACCACTCTTCAAGGTGTATTTTGAAAATTGACTTTGAAAGTGATTCTGATAATTTGAACATACCTTATAATCCTCTACCAAGTCCTCATTGTACACTCAAAATGTGCACTTCTCTAAGTCATTACTTCCAAGGGCATCCATGGATTGGAAACCTTGAGAAAGCGACCTAGAGCTCCCTAGGGATGGAGTGAAAGGGTGTTTAGGGGGCTCTCAGCTAGAGCTATTAAGAGTATAACCTTTCTAGTAAACCATGCAATGGGAGATTCAAAGAGACAAGGGCAAGAATGCCAATATCTTCAAGAATCTTGATGAAAATGCAATGAAACTATGCTACAATGAAAAATGAAACTAAGCTATGGAAATGAAAGTGTTACAAGCCATTACTAATTAAGCTATGTGAACTAAGCTAGAACTTGAAAGGAAACTAAGTTAAGAATGCAATGAAAGAAACTAAGCTATAATGCAAGTATGAAGACTAGAATGAAACAAGATCTTCAAAGCTCCAAAGTCACCAAGAAAACCTACAACACAACATTAGCATCAAGAGTGGGATCCTTTGAATGAGAAAAGAGCTCTCATTTTAAAGATAAATGGACCATGGAGATTAAGAGGAAAAAGAGCTGATCAAGGGTGGAGTTTGAAAGTGGGAGCAATCCATGTGCACAAGTCTCCTCCAATGAGAGTGAATTGTTGACTTTTGTGCCTCATGTGAGACAAAAAGGCATTTTCCTCTTTTTATAAAATAGGAATAATGCTTTATTTGTGCAACTTAGGATAAGAGGTAAGTGGGGGATTTTTATTTAATAAAAGGGGAGGGAATTCATTTTAATTAAATAAAGACTTAGAATAAAATGGTTAATCCATAGAATATAATAGAATAAATGATAGAATTAGGATTTGATCAAGAAAATTGATTTTGATTGAAAATATTGCAAAGCATTGATTCAGGAAATTGATAAATTGATGAATGGGGGCCCAAAGTCTAGGCGACCATTTTAGGGTGCATAAATTTGCCCCTCTTTGACTAATGTATGATCTTCATGGGAACACATGTAGTCAAAGAATAAAGTTGAAATGTGAGATTGATTTGGGATCACAAAACAACCCAGACGTGTGATCGACAGATAGGAACACATCAAGACAAAGATAAGCTGATTAAAAAAGACAAGGCCAACACCCCTGTAAATAGGTAATTGTCAAGTCTCAAGCAAGGTTTAATTGATAGGTTTGATAAAGATGAATCAAGGATTGAAGTTTGATAGGTACTGCCCCTCATGATCAAAATTGAAATGAGATAGAGGAGAAATCTAAAATTGATAAATGTGATCAAATCGAACTAAAGATAAGGTTCTTGATGTAAGATGAAAGATATAAGGATCACATAACCAAGGTAGATCATTAAGCATGAAATTTTATGCTCCAAGGTTGAATTAGAAGAAAAGAAGTAGGGTGAAAGTGAATGGAAGATAGGAGTTTAGAAGAGGTGGAAAGAAATGAAGAGAAGAAAGATAATTTGCCTCAAGAAAGAGGATACCTCAAAATCAATCAACTGGTTAAGATAGAAAATTTTGATTGAGATCATGAAAGAAGATAAGGAAATGAAGATCAAAACATGACCATAGTTGATTAAAAGTCTAAAAAAAAGATGTAGGAAAAGTTCTCTCCATATGCCAGATGCAAGACTAAGCTAACATGAACTTAAGAATGCAAGCTACTATGAAAACTGGTTTACTTGCAAGGTGAAAAAGCCATTAGAATATAATAATCATCATTGAGCTTTATTGGTAGTGTCACAAGATCATACAATATGCACTAGTATCAGTATGGGTATATGAATATGATTTGTATCAGATAGATATGTGGGAATCCCACCTAGGCACCAGAGACATGTAGGTCAAGATGACTAGTGCAGTGAGGCTCCCTAAGTTTGGTATAGCAAGATTATGCTCACATCGAGACACAAGAAAGTCAAGATGACTAAAAGCATGCACTTGCAAAAAATAGCAAAGGATAATACATTGTAGATCCTAGTGTCAAGTGGAACAATCATGAATCCTGATGACAGTTAGGATCAACAAAATATACCCACAAACATAAAATAGATAAAACATGTCCTCATGCCTCCAGTCTTCTAGCTAGGCATCATCGAAAACTATTAAAGAGAGAACACCAAAGAAATCATCATAGACAACACACAAAGAAATAAATTCAAGCAAGTCTCAGTGAGTCAAGTGTTTAAGTGTGTATGTGTAGGTCATAGAGTCAAACTTTGAGTATCACATCTGTCAATGAGAAATATCGTATCATTCTAGACTCTGGGTAGGATATCTGATAAGTGTTAAGAAACACTTGACGCTAGGGAAGTGTTGAAAAACACAGTTAGGGTGGTATTGAAAAACATCATTTATGAGGTGTCCTAAAGACTAACACATCCAAAAGACCAAAGCTAACACAATTATGCCCCCTAGACAAAGACAAAGACCAATTCCAAACCAAGGCAACAAGGACAAGGCATGATGGAGAAAGGCCAAGTGTCAAGGACACGTACTGAGAAACAAGGGTGTAAATGCCTCAAGTAGCAATTGTTTCCAAGTTTTCACCACTTGAATTTTATTGCAAATTTTTTTTTAAGAACTTTTTATAATTTTTTTTGTATTTTTGCTATCGAGGCGCCTGTTTCCAAGTTTTCACCAAGGCATTTTTTCTATTTTTATTTATTTATTTATTTATTTATTTTTGTATTTTGGAATATATAATTTTTTTTGAGATACATCAAAGGGCCTATTTCTAGGTTTTCACTAAGATGATTATTTTTTCAGGACATTTCCAATTTTTAAAGAATTTTTGACAGAATATATCATTTTTTTTTGGATTTTTTTAGGATCAATAAGTATGTACAAAGGATGCCCCGAAATAGAATGGGGATCAAACTCCCAATCAAGATCATATCATGTAGTCCCAATGTCTAGCAAGGTGGAGGAAAAGAGGGATTAACAAGCTGGTGTAAGAGATGGAGACAAGAGAATGAAGGAGAATGAAGGGAAGGAATCCTCAAGGGAAAACTCCTCAAGAGTACCCAAGCTAGGGAAAATTTGTCATGTAAAGGACATTTGGACAAGAAATGAAAGGCTAGCATAGGATAAGTCACAAAGGCGTAATGCAAAAGAAGGAAAGGATGTAGTCCAAAGGAATAGACATGTCAAGAGGCTTCATAGCATCGTGTTTTACTTTTCTTTTATAATTAGATCAAGACCAAAGGGGAAAAGGATAGCAAAAGGCTAGAATGAATGGAGGAAAATGAATATGAAGGCTAAACATGAATGCAATGAAAGAAAGATCATCGTAAGATAGCTCACAAGATAGCCAAATGTTCGTGTATAGGTCAACATTGTCAAGGTCAAAGAGAGAGAAGACAAAATGGATGAAATATGTGGAAGAAATACGCATGATGCCTGATTGCCAAGTTTTCATCATGGTACTTATCCAAGGCACCACAAGGGAGTGGTTTTCACCATAGGACAAATTTATTTCTCTTTACTTTTGCTACCAAGGTGCTTGTTTCCAGGTTTCCACCAAGGCACATTTTTAATTTTTTAATTTTTTTGTTTTCTTTTTCTATTTTTTGAATTTTATTTTATTTTTATTTTTTATTTTTTATTTTTATTTTTTTTTGGAAGAAGACAAGCTTTTTAGATAATGCTCCTTGAAAGGATAAACCATGATATGCCAAGGATTCAAAATGATATGCTCAAAGATGCTGATAGGGAAAAGAAGATGGAAGAGAAAAGTGGAGGATAAGGTTTTATGTAAAGTGAGTGAGGTTGGAAGATAGGAGGAATAGGAAAATGAGGAAAAAGGATAGAAGGTAGAAGGATAATGAATGGAAGGATTGTGAAAGGGTAGATGGAAAGGAAGGCAAGATCAACATCAACACACACCTTGAAGGGTGGTGAGAGGATGGAGGAAATGTGAATGAAGGAATACATGAAGGAATATGGTGAATGGATAGCAGAGGTTGTGGTTTAGGTGCATGCAATAGAAGAATGTTTTTGGAAGAACATGAAGTGGAAGCCTTTGGAAGCTTGAATGTCAACTTCACTTGTTGCTCAACATCAGTTTCTTTCAAGAGAGACTTTGGAATCCATATAGCCATAGGATTTTCATTTCTTTTTGATGATTTAGAGAGAATATCTTCAATGATGGATTTTGGAACCCATACTTGTCTTGTAGTTTTATTCTTAGATATATCTTTTGACTTTATGCCTCCATGTTGATTAGAGGAAACATGGTGATCTTCTTTTTTTGATGGATTCTTGTATTGCTTCTTTTTTTTGTATTGAACATTCAAGTTACTTCCAAAAGACTTGGGACTTGTTGAAGAAGGAGGATATGATTGGTTTAGATAGGTGGTTGGATGGAAAGGATTCAAGGGAATGCATCTATGTTGATCTTTAGGAAAGATAGGAGATGGAGGGACGTAAGGACCCAAGATGGATGAAAAATTAGGAGAGTTAGTAGGGGAAAGTGAAGGGACATAAGGGCCCAATATGGAAGGAAGACATGAAGCCCTTAGTATTGGTGGAGGAGGTCCAATGTTGGATGTGGAAGGTACAAAAGGATAATCAATAAGTTCATCAACATCTATATGACAACCAAGGACATCAACATCTTTAGAGTGAGCATTAGGATTTGCAATAGGATCATGAACATCTTGAATAGGAGAAACTTCTTTGATAGGATTTTTCAGAGCTTGAAAAGACTTGGGAAGAGTAGAAAGTGGAAGCAAATATAGAGTGGTAGTACAAGAAGATGGAAGAATTTGATCTTGACAAGGAGCTTTGGATAGCATAAGCCCATAATTTTTCTCTTGATTTTCAATAGGCTTAACATCGGAAGTAACTGTGTGCTAAAATGTTGTCACACTTCTATGAATCCTTACATGCAAGAAAACTCAAGAATGAGCCCTCACAAATCGATCCATAGCTCTCTATGCATGGAGTTACAAGATTTGTAAAATTGCTCTCAGCTAGAGCTATAAACTCATGACCTTGCTAGTCAACCACACAATGAGAGATTCCAAATGAATGCAATGCTATGCAAATCTATATGAGAATGAAAATTAATCTTATGAGAATGAAGATGCAATTAAGCCATGAAAATGGAAATGAAAGAGTTACAAATCCTCTAATTAAACTATGTGAGATTAATCTAAAACATGAAAGGAAATGATACCATGATAATGCAACTATGATGCAAGCTAGGATGTGATGTAGATGCAAGATGAATGTCAATGATGCTCCAAATCTTCAAAACTTGATGCAAGAATATCTCCAAAAGCTTCAATGTATGGTGTGTGCAAATGAGGAATAGAGCTCTTCTTTTATAGGAAGTGAAAAATAATGGACCATGGAGATTAAGAGGCAAAAGACTTAATCAACGATGGAGAAAAAAAGAAGCTTGATCCTTGTGCACAAATATCCTCCAATAAGAAAATTAGAAGCATTTACTTTATGTTGAGCATTTACTTTATGTCCATGTGAGGCAAAAGTACTTTTCTTTTATTTTTCTTTATAAATAAGAATTAAATGCTTTATTTGTGCAACAAGGATAAGAAGAAAAGTGGAGATTTTTTATTTAAATAAAAGGGGAGGAAATTCCTTTTAATTAAATAAAAGCTTAGGATAAAGTGATTTTATTATTTAATTAAAAGAGATTTTTAATTAATTAAAAGAGAGCATATTCTCTTAATTAAATAAGATTTTTATTTTTATTTCTTTTAAATTAAATAAGGCTCAAACCTTAAGAAATATTGAATTGATTATGATTTGATCAAGGAAATTGATATATTTGAAAAATGTTGATTTTTGAAAATATTGATTCAGGGATTTGATAAATTGCAGAAATGGGGCCCAAAGTCTAGGCAACCATTTTAGGGTGCATACATTTGCCCCTCTTTGACTAATGTGTGATCGATCTAGGAACACATGTAGTCAAAGAAGAATTGAAATGTGAGATCGATCTGGGATCACAAAATAACTCAGATGTGTGTTCATTTTGGGAACACATCAGGACAAAAATAAGCAAAAGCTGAAAGACAAGACCAACACCGTCACTGCTAGGTGCAAATCAAGCCTTAGACAAAACTATCACTGTCACTGCTAGGCAATAATCAAGTCTGAAAAATAGGAGATAAAAATTGAAAGACAAAATCACCACCATCGCTGCTAGGTGATAATCAAGTCTCAAAATAAGAATCTCAAGCTGAGCTGAATGATAAAGCTGAATCAAAGATTAAAGCTGATAGGTACTGCCCCCTTGGGATCGAAATCAAAATCAGGTAGAGGAGAATAGAAAACTGATAAACTTGATCAAGTCACAATAAATCATAATCAAAGGATGGAGCATGATAGGATACCCATCAAATAGTGAAGATATGCCCCAGGTTGACTAGGTTTGACTGGGAAAGATATAGGATAAAAATTAAGTCAAACCTCAGAGAGAGGAAGTGAAAGGGGTGAATGAAAGACTAGAAGTTTGAAAGACATTGAAAGGAAGAAATTTCATCAAAGATCAAAGAATTATGCCTCAAAAGGTCCCTTAACTACGTAGAAGAATGAGAAAGCTTGGAAACGCGACTCAAATTTCAATTTTGAGTCCGAAAATGGATAGAAAATGATGTGACATGAAAGACCAAAAATGAAAGATATGATCAAGAAGAATCAGAAAATGAGCATAGTTGACCAACTAGTCCGTAGATGATAAAAAGGAGAGCTCTCTCCATATGCAAGATACAAAAACTAATCTAACATGAACCTAAAAATGCAAGCTACTATGAAAGTGGTTGACTTGCAAGGTCACAACGCTTATAGACATCTAATTATCATCATCGAGCATTATTGGTAGCGTCGCAAGATCATACAATGCACACTAGCATAACTATGTGGATATGAATATGATCTTTATCAGATAGATATGTGGAAATCTCTCTTAGGCATCAAAGACATGGAGGTCAAGATGACTAATGTAGTGAGATTACCTAAGTTTGATATGGCAAGATTATGCTTGTATCAAGACACATGAAAGTTAGGATAACTAGAAGCATGCACTCGCAAAACAGTCAAGGATAATACCTTGTCAATCCATAGTGTCAAGTAAGACTAGCATAAATGCTCATGATAGGTAGGACTAACAAAATATACCCACAAGTAGATAAAGAAATAAAACATGTTCTCATACCCTCATTCTTCTAGCTATGCATCATCGAAAACTTCTCAGGGAGAGACCACTCATCAAATAAATCTTCATAGACAACACACAAAGAAAAATAAAGTCAACATATCTCAAGCAAGTTGATTATTTAAGTGTGTGTGTTGGTCATAGAGTCAAACTCTGGTTATCACATCTGCAAATGAGCAATATCGCATCATATTTAGACTATTGGGTAAGACATCTGATAAGTGTTAAGAAACACTCGACACAAGGGTAGTGTTGAAAAACACTGTTTGGGGTGGTGTTGAAAAACACCTATTGTGAAATGCCCCAAGAGACAAATGCACTTAAAGAACCTATGCTAACAGGTATGCCCCTTAGGCAAAGACAAAGACCAATTCCAGACCAAGGCAAATAAGGTCAATGCATGATGGAAAGGTGGCTAAGTGTCTAGGATGCATGCTAACAAATAGGGGTGCAAAGGCCTCAAGTAGCACCCATTTCCAGGTTTTCACCACTTGGATTTATTGCAATTTTTTCTTTTTTCTTTTTTTTGTATTTTTTCTACCAAGGCGCCTATTGCTAGGTTTTCACCAAGGCACTTTTTCTATTTTTTTTTGAATTTTTAAATTTTTTGAATTTTTTTAATATTTTTTAAGGACTTTTAATATTTTTTAGGATTTTTTTAGCATCATATATGAATTTTTTTGGTATTTTTTTTAGGATCATAAGTATGTACAAAGGATGCCCCCAGACAGAATGGGCATTAAACTCATGAGCAAAATCACATTGTGTAGTCCCAATATCTAGAAATGTGGAGGACAAGATGGATGAGCAAGCTGGTGAATGAGATAGAGGAAAGGAGAATGAAGGCAAATGGAGGGAAGAAATCCTCAAGGTCAAACTCCTCAAGAGTACCCAAGCTAGGGAAAAATTATCATGCAAAGCACATTTGGATAAGCAATGAAAGGATAGCATAGTATAAGCCTCAAAAGTGCATTGCAAAAGAAGGAAGGGATGCAGTCCAAAGGAGTAGACATGTCAAGAGGCTTCATAGCATCATGTTTTACTCTTTTTTTTAGATCAAGACCAAGGGGGAAAAAGATAGCGAAAGGCTAGAATGAATGGAGGAAAATGAATATGAAGGCTAAACATGAATGGAATGAAAGCAAGATCATCGTAAGATAGCTCACAAGATAGCCAAATGTTCGAGTATAGGTCAACATTGTCAAGATCAAAGATGGAAGATGAAATGGATGAAACATATAGAAGAACTACGCATGATGCCTGATTGCCAAGTTTTCATCATGGTACTTATCCAAGGCGCCACAAGGGAGTGGTTTTCACCATAGGATGAATTTATTTCTCTTTACTTTTGCTACCAAGGTGCCTGTTTCTAGGTTTTCACCATGGCACATTTTCAATTTTTTCATTTTTTTTTTCTTTTTGAATTTTTCTATTTTCTTAAATTTTATAATTTTTTGGAAGAAAGCAAGTTTTTTAGATAATGCTCCTTGAAAGGATAAACCATGATATGCCAAGGATTCAAAATGATATGCTCAAAAATGCTGATAGAGAAAGGAATATGGAAGAAAAAAAATAGAGGATAAAGTTTTATGTAAAGCGAGTGAGGTTGGAAGATAGGAGGAATAGGCAAATGAGGAAAAATGATAGAAGGTAGAATGATAATGAATGAAAGGATTGTGAAATGGGAGATGGAAAGGAAGGCAAGATCAACATCAACACACACCTTGAAGGGTGGCGAGAGGGTGGAGGAAACTTGAATGAAGGAATATGATGAATGTTTAGCAGAGGTTGTGGTTTAGGCGCGTGAAATTAAAGAATATTTTTGGAAGAAAATGAAGTGGAAGCCTTTGGAAGCTTGAATGTCAACTTTACTTTTTGTTCAATATTAGACTCTTTCAAGAGAGACTTTGGAATCCATATAGCCTTAAGATTTTTATTTTATTTTGATGATTTAGAGAGAATATCTTGAATGGTGGATTTTGGAACCTATACTTGTCTTGTAGTTTTCTTCTTAGATATCTCTTTTGACTTTATGCCTCCATGTCGATTAGAGGAGACATGGTGATCTTTTTTTGATGGATTCTTGTATTTCTTCTTTTTCTTGTATTGAACATTCAAGTTACTTCCAAAAGACTTAGGATTTGTGGAAAAAGGAGAATATGACTGGTTTAGATGGGTGGATGGATGAAAAGGATTCAAGGGTATGCATCCATGTTGATCTTGAGGGAAGATAGGAGATGGAGGGATGTAAGGACCCAAGATGGATGATGAATTAGGAGAGTTAGGAGGGGAAAGTGAAGGGACATAAGGGCCCAAGATGGAAGGAAGACATGAAGCCCTTAGTATTGGTGGAGGAGGTCCAAGGATGGACGTGGAAGATGCAAAAGGATAATCATTAAGTTCATCAGCATCTATATGACAACCAAGGACATCAGCATCTTTAGAGTGAGCATTAGGATTTTCAATAGAATTGTGGACAGCTTGAATAGGAGCATCTTCTTTGATAGGATTGTTCAAAGCTTGCGAAGACTTAGGAAGAGTAGAAAGCGGAAGTGAACATGGAGTGGTAGAACAAGAAGATGGAAGACTTTGATCTTGACAAGGATCTTTGGATAGCATAAGCGTATCATTTTTTTCTTGATTTTCAATAGGCTTTACATCAGAAGTGACAACATCATTTTTAATAACCTTAATGGAAGTATCAGCTTTGGAAAGCGCAAGTGTGGTAAGGTTATTTTGATTATCAATTAGCTCAATGGTGTAAGTAGTAGCTTGATCTTGCTTAGGAGATGGTGGAATGAATGCGGAAGAGTGTAGAGGATCAAAAGAACCATGAAATGGAGAAGATACATCATGAAGAGAATTGGATGACATGGAAGGTTCTTGATCTTGATCTTTCTTTATGTCTTTTTTTTTTATCATTTTTAGAGTCCTCTTGACATGGAGCCACTTCTAAGGACAAGGAAGTAGGTTGGAATTGTATGGAAGACTTTGGAAAAGATGGCAAAGGACTAGTTGAAGTAGGCATTATAGCACATGAAGGCTTAGGCTCTTTAGGTTTAGCATTATTGAAAGTATTTGCAGCCAAGTGAAGGTTAGCTTGAGTTTCTTTAAGAGGTAGCCCTTGAGAATAACTATAGGGAACCGCATGGAAAGCCTTAGGATCTTTGTTGGATGAAGGATTTGTGATAGATTTGGAAGACTCAAAAGCTTTAGGAAGTGTGTGGGTATTGGAGGAAGTAGAGGATGGAAGGGAACCATCACAAGACAAGGGTTCAACATTAACATGACCTTGCTTGAGAGTGTCATTTTTATTTTCAGCATGAATGTTCTTAGAGGAAGGATTCTTATAATATTTACGTTTCAAATCAGCACGGTGCATTTTATATTCTTCAACAGTTGTAGCTGGATTATAATCAAGGTATTGTTCACAAAACTCATCAAAATTTCTTTCAAAATCTGAATCATACGGATCACCATCACGATCTTTCCAATATGAGGACCCATTTCTAGTAAGCACAAGGACATGACTAGGAGGACTCTTTGAAATAGAGGTGTCATAGGTATCACTACATTGTCCATCATCATAGTCATCATAGGTGGGTGTGTCACTCTTTGTGGAAGAGACATCATAAAGACTATCACGTTGCTCTTTATGGTATGTCTTGTGAAGATAAGTAAGACTCTTTGAAGAAGTAGAAGAAGAATGAGATTGTGAAGAAGAGGAAGGTGAAGACCTAGTGGAAGAAGAATACTTGGATAATGAAAAATTTGAATGATGTTTAGAAGAGTCATGATAAGGTTTGGAAGATGAAGAATGTGAATAATGTTTAGAAGAATCATGATAAGACGTAGAAGATGAAGAATGAGAATGATGTCTGGAAGAGTCATGATAAGACTTGGAAGGTGAAGAAGAATGAGAAGATTTAGATGATGAAGAATGTTTGGAAAAATAAGATCGTGATATGATCATGTTTATGATTCTAGCAAAGGCATCTGGTTTAATCATCTTTTCTTTTATTTTTTCTATAAATTATCACTCATGAAAATTTTGGAGGAACAACACTTTTCAAATATGTCAATGAGCTCAAGATCATCTATTCTTAATAAAGGTTCCAAAACTAGATAGTCAAGATTCATGGTTATAGAAGAGGAGGAATCAAGCATGGAAGAAATGAATAGATGAATAGAAGAAGGTAGACTAGATAGTAAGAGGAAAAGAATCAAGAAGAAGAAGAAGAATTTATCATGGGAATAGAAGACTTTAGAAGAACATGGGAAATGGAGAAGAAAGAAGAAGACTAAGAGTAATCTTGTGTAATTGATACCATAACATTCATTAAGATGTTGAGCAACATGACAACACTTAGGATCTGACCTGGACTGACCAAAGAAGACCAAGCTTCTAAGGAGAACTCACTACAGTAGAATGCAACTCAGTTTCAATATTCCAATTAGATCTTTCAAAAGATTTTGCAATGATGATCAAGCACATAAAACAGCAACCAGGGAGTTCAAGCAAATAGTCTTCAAGCAATGGGCAAGGGACAAAGCAACCTTGCGCATGAATAGAGATAGTGACTTAGTATTTCTACTCCTTAAAGGTTCTACTTGTGTATGTTTTTGAAAATGTTTTAGTAGGCACATAAAACAAAACACCTTAACAAGCTGTCTACAAGGATATACGTGGCTTTCTAAAAGGATTCCTCAATATACGCAAGGTACATGAGGCCCAAATCCATAGATGAGAAGAATCCAAAATCACACAGCCGGGGGGAGATGATAACTCAAATCTCCTCCTTCACTTCTCAAAGGTATAAAGTTCTTTGAGGCTTAGCCAAGAGTGATATCAAACTCAATTCCCAAGAGAGGTGTCTTTGGATTCACCTCCTGATATTTATACTCCATCGGAACACATGAGTTAAGGTCGTCCCTTGAGGTGGTGTGTCCCCAAGCAGGCCTTCTAGAAATAAAAACTAAGCAATTCACTATCAAAAGTATTTAGAGCACTAAAGGTGGAACACTTAACTCTTCAAGTAAATGCGAAGTGAGTCCAAAAGTGGAACATTTAACCTTTTAAGATAATGTGAAGCGAGTCCAAAAGTGGAACATTTAACCCTTCAAGAGAATGTGAAGTGAGTCCAAAAAAGTGGAACACTTAACCCTTCACACAAACTCAAAGTGATTCCAAAAGTGAAACATTTAAATCTTCACACCAACCCAAAGTGAGTCCAAAAGTGAAACATTTAACTCCTCACATCAACTCAAAGTGAGTCCACACCTTAGAAAACAAATGAGTTCCAAAAAGTACAAAAGGGTTGCCTAGTGGAGCAATTAACGCTTCTTTCCTGTAGACCCCTCCCCTTTAATGTGGCACTGATCTTGCAACCATGGGGTGGAAGTGAGGAGCCGATGGATTAGCAAGTCCAATAACCCAAGATAGCAATCTAGATCAATCACAAGTAATCTAAAGTTGCTTATCAATACTACTCACAAATGACAAAGGGTTGAATCAATGGAATATTTAACTTTCCAAGCAAACATAGAGTGAGTCCACAAAGTGGTGCATTTAAATTCCTATGTAAACAAGGAATGAATCCATGCCCTCAATCACTCAATGAGATATTTGATATTGAAATCAAGAATTACTTAAGGTTTAAACACAAGCATTCACTTACACAAATTTGGAAAAACAAATCTATGTTCTTTCATTTCTCATTAAGAGCATCAATTGAAATGTGTTCTATGAAAGCATGTAAACACTCAAGCCAAACACATGAGATGTTCAATTTTAATCCCAAAATTCAAATGTTGTAGAGATGGAACAAAGTACCTCAAGTGCAATGCTTTGTTTTAAACATTGTCCATGAAAGCAAGAGCACCTTCAAATGAACAAGATAAGAAAACAAGCAAACAAGATATGCAATGTATATCCAGCTTACGCAAACCCTAGGGTTAGATCTAAAAATCAATTATTAGGAGCAATGATAACCAGCAAATAATCTAAATGATAACTCATATCATGCAATGAACAATGAAAAATAAGTGCATACCCATCACAAAATTTTATTTTTTTTGCATTTGACCTAGTCAACAAGATCTGATTTTTAGCACATGAATTTGGACCCTAAACCCAAAATGTAGAAAAGATACCTCTATCATAAAATAAAGATACTTCCAAAAATGTAAAAATGTTAGAAAAATCTCTTCATTTGTTCCCTAGAGACCCATTTTATCAAAATAGACCAGTTTTTATAAATTGACCAAATGAGCTATGATATGATTTCTAAATTAAAAACATAGTGAATGGACCCCCTGTATAATTTCAAGACCTTTTTAGAAATGTAAAAATTTCTGAAAATACATTGATTTGTGCTCAAAATTGATTTTTTATGAAAAATCAAGAAAAAATCATAAAAAATACAAATCACCTCCAAAAATTCTAAATTTTTTTTTGGAGCTTCTCTGATATGTTGCCAACTTAAAAATAAATTTTCAGACCAAAATACAAAGCTGTTTCAGAGATATGATAAAATCTTTCAAATCTAGGGTTTTTCATCTCCAAACAAATCTGCACAAGGGTTAGCTCCAAAAATAATCAAAACCAGCATGTAAAAAGTGGGTTGCCCCACGGTGGGTGCCAAAAATATGTGCTAAAATGTTGTCACACTTCTATGAATCCTTACATGCAAGAAAACTCAAGAATGAGCCCTCACAAATCGATCCATAGCTCTCTATGCATGGAGTTACAAGATTTGTAAAATTGCTCTCAGCTAGAGCTATAAACTCATGACCTTGCTAGTCAACGACACAATGAGAGATTCCAAATGAATGCAATGCTATGTAAATCTATATGAGAATACAAATTAATCTTATGAGAATTAAGATGCAATTAAGCTATGAAAATGGAAATGAAAGAGTTACAAACCCTCTAATTAAACTATGTGAGATTAATCTAAAACATGAAAGGAAATGATACCATGATAATGCAACTATGATGCAAGCTAGGATGTGATGTAGATGCAAGATGAATGTCAATGATGCTCCAAATCTTCAAAACTTGATGCAAGAATATCTCCAAAAGCTTCAATGTATGGTGTGTGCAAATGAGGAAGAGAGCTCTTCTTTTATAGGAAGTGAAAAATAATGGACCATGGAGAATAAGAGGCAAAAGAATTAATCAACGATGGAAAAAAAAAGAAGCTTGATCCTTGTGCACAAATATCCTCCAATAAGAAAATTAGAAGCATTTACTTTATGTTGAGTATTTACTTTATGTCCATGTGAGGCAAAAGTACTTTTCTTTTATTTTTCTTTATAAATAAGAATTAAATGCTTTATTTGTGCAACAAGGATAAGAAGAAAAGTAGAGATTTTTTATTTAAATAAAAGGGGAGGAAATTCCTTTTAATTAAATAAAAGCTTAGGATAAAGTGATTTTATTATTTAATTAAAAGAGATTTTTAATTAATTAAAAGAGAGCATATTCTCTTAATTAAATAAGATTTTTATTTTTATTTTTTTAAAATTAAATAAGGCTCAAACCTTAGGAAATATTGAATTGATTATGATTTGATCAAGGAAATTGATATATTTGAAAAATGTTGATTTTTGAAAATATTGATTCAGGGATTTGATAAATTGCAGAAATGGGGCCCAAAGTCTAGGCGACCATTTTAGGGTGCATACAGTAACAACACTATTTTTAATAACCTTAATGGAAGTATCATTTTTGGAAAACGCAAGTGTAGAAGGCTATTTTGATTGTCAATAAGCTCAATGGTGTAAGTAGTAGCTTGATCTTTCTTAGGAGAAGACTTAAGACATGGTGGAATGAATGATAAAGGGCACGTAGGATCAAAAGAACCATGAAGTGGATAAGAGACATCATGAAAAGGATTGGATGACATGGAGGGTTCTTGATCTGGATCTTTCTTTATGTTCTTTTCTTTATCATTTTTAGAGTCCTCTTGACATGGAGCCACTTCTAAGGACAAGGAAGCATGTTTGAATTGTATGGAAGACTTTCGAAGAGATGGTGAAGGACTAGCTGAAGTGGACATTATAGAGTATAAAGGCTTAGGCTCTTTAGGTTTAGCATTATTGAAAGTATTTGCAACCAAGAGAAGGTTAGCTTGAGTTTCTTTAAGAGGCATCCCTTGAGGATAACTATAGGGAACTACATAAAAATTATTAGGAACTTTGTTGGATGAAGGATTTGTGAAAGATTTGAAAGAATTGGAAGCTTTAGGAAATGTATGGGTATTGGAGGAAGTAGGGGATGTAAGGGAACCATCACAAGACAAAGGTCCATCATTAACATAACCTTTCTCGAGAGTGTAATCTTTATTTTCAGCATGAGAGTTCTTAGAGGAGAGATTCTAATAGTATTTACATTTATAATCAGCATGGAAAGCTTTCTCTTCCTCAATAGAAGTAGATATATCATCTAGGTATTGTTCACAAAAATCTGTTAGAAAGTAAAGTCCACCAAGATAACTGAGAGGGGGGGGGGGTGAATAAGTTATCTAATAATTATAACTTTTATCAAATTCAACAGCATTAATCCATGTAAGGAATATAATTACCAACCATATAAAGATATTCATACACAATAACGTAATGACACAAGATATGTTGACTAGGGAACCTCTTGATCAAAGAGTAAACCCCAGTGGGAATGATGCCCACAAAAGATGCACTAATATGAATATTTCCTATGAAAGGATGGAATCTGTTAGGAGCCTTATGAAATACATTTAGTACATATGAATCCTTATTAGGAGATTTTGAATCCCTGTTAAAAGATTCTAACCCTATTAAGAGTTATGGAAGACAGATGGACCCACTGCCCAAACAACTTTAAGGGAAAGATCACTAAACACACTGTCCAACTGATCTCTAGATTATTCAATAGAATAATAGAAAATATGTTACCTCCTCTCTCACTATGCCAAACCACACTCTCTGCTACATCAGATCTCAATTTCAGATCTCTATACCTCGCATGTCTTCTTTCACAATTTTGCTTTCACAATACATTAGCTCTTTTCTTCATTTCATGCATACATCATCACATCCAACCATATTAAAAAAAAAAAAACATTCCTTCCTTTATACCACACTCAAGTAATTACAAATGAGTTGGCATCCTTACAAAATAAAAGTTTCCACACACTACAAAATTACACAAAAACTGTCAGCTTTCAATTACAATAATTCTTCACTCATGCAACCTCGAAGTTTGCATTATTATCCACATCACTATCAATGTGTCTTCAACTTCCATTTAATTGCACAAAACTAGATTCCATCCAGATTAGGAGATATCATCCGATTTCAACAAACCACTACTTAGGAACACTACCAGAATACTACTTCCACCAAAATGTTCATAACTTCCATGAATAAATGAATTACTGTCTATGCTCTTAACCATAAAAATATAATATATCAAGGATTATATCTTCAACATTGCATAGCTCCGATTGCAATATCCCATGTGCGTTAATCCAAACACTATCTACTTCTCTACAAGTCTCTGGTAGATCACTATGTTGACATCAATGACAATCATAGTCATGAATGCAACAAAAACTGCTATAGAATGGCTGCCAAACATTCAACATTCATTCCTAACAATCTCCCCCATTGGAATTGATAGAAACATAGATGAAAAAACATCTAATGTTCCAAAAATCCAATACTACAAAACTGCTGCTCTAGAAAAATATTTCAAGTCCTCTTCATCAATCAAATCTTGCTTCGTTTTCCTATTCAGATAGTACAAATGGTTTTTTCATGTACACTTCTCCCCCATTGACATTAGTGACATAAATCTCATCATCATGTTAACAACATTTCCAATGTCAAAAGACACTATTTAGAAAATACATTCGCTAGAGTCCTCATGACTCATCTCAAATACACATACTCCCCCATAGAGGAAGTACCAACATCCAGTCCAAAAGAAAGATAAGGCTCATATACCACTAGACGAATGAAACCAACTAAATCACTTCTCAAAAGTAGGCTAGGGCATAAACCCAAACATACCTCTTAGATACTCAAATGTATCCTTAGAAAAAGGCTTCGTAAATATGTCTGCTATCTGCTCCTTTGTACTTATGTACTCAAGTCTGACTTTTTTCTCAAAAACTTTCTCTCTTACTACATAATACTTAATCTCTATATGTTTTGTCTTAGAATGTAATACAAGGTTCTTACACATACTAACTATGTTGGTGTTGTCACAGTGTATGACAACAGGTTCAACAAACTTTATTCCAATATCCTTCAACATTTTCTTCATCCAAATTATCTAGTTACAATTGTTTACTACTGCTACATATTCTACTTCTATTGTGCTCTGTGAGATACAATTATGCTTCTTGCTTAGCCAAGAAACCAATCTTCCTCCAAAGAAAAATGCTCCACCACTGGTGCTCTTCTTATCATCAACACTGCCTCCCCAATCAACATTTGTATATGCACATAGGGTAAAATCATCATATTTTTCATACCACAATCCATAGTCCATTGTGCCTCTTAAATATCTTAGTATCCTCTTTGCTGCTGCATAATGTGATTCTCTAGGTTCAGCTTGAAATCTTGCTACAATTACAATTGAATGTGCTATATCAAGTCTTGTATGAGTTAAGTACTGCAATCCTCCAATTATAGATTTGTATTTCTTCTGTTCAACTACCGGTGTTTCATCTGTGCTAGATAATTTATGTCTAGTTACCATAGGTGTTCCAACTAGTTTACAGTTCTCCATTCCAAATCTTTTCAACAAGTCATTCAGGTACTTTGTTTGATTTACAAAGATACGATCATTGTTCTATATTATCTATAATCCCAAAAAGTATTTCATTTCACCAATCATACTCATTTCAAATTTAGTCTTCATTTAATTAGTAAATTTGTCACTAGCTTCATCTTCTCCTCCAACAATAATGTCATCAACAAAAATAACTATAATCAATAAACCATTTTCAATTTCTTTTGTGTACAGATTGTTGTCAGTTGTTCCTTTTTTAAATCCCAACTTTAACAAATACTTCTCCAATCTTGCATACCATGTTCTAGGTGCTTGCTTTAGTCCATATAAGGCTTTCTTTAGTTTACATACCATGTCTCCTTCTTGAGTCAAAGAAAAAACTTCAGGCTGCTCAATGTAGACTTCTTCTTCCAATTCACCATTCAAAAATGCTGACTTTACATCCATCTAATATAATTTGAATTTCTTATAAGCTACATAAGCCAAAAATATTCTTACTACTTCAATTCTTTCTATAGGTGCAAAGGTTTCTTCATAGTCAATTCCTTCTTGCTGTGAGTATCCCTTACATACCAATCTTGCTTTGTTTCTTACTACTTCTCCTTGTTCATTCATCTTATTTTTGAATAAACATTTAGTTCCAATAACATTCTTGTCTTTAGGTCTAGGGACCAATTCCCATGTTTTCTTATTTTCAATCTGATCTAGTTCTTCTTTCATAGCATTAATCCAACTTTCATCTTCACAAGATTCACTAGTAGTTTTAGGTTCAATTTGAGAAATCAAACATAACTGTTCTTGTATCTTATTCTGAGTTAGAACTCCTCTTTTAATGCTTCCAATAATTTTCTCAATAGGATGATTTCTTGATAAATTCTTGTTAGGTGTCACTATCTCAGATCTCACTTCAAGTGTAGGTTCTTCAATGACTTCACTATGGCTTTCATTCAACAAATCACTGTCAGTCTCATAAAATAATTTAGTAGTTCTAGTGTTAGGTTTAGGATGAGCTTCTTCATCTGATTCATAATCAAGCAGTCTTTCCTAAATTTTGAACTTTTCATCAACTTGAACATTTTCACTTTCAACAATAATCTTAGTTCTTTTATTGTAACATCTATAGGCTTTTCTTTTCAAAGAATATCCAAGAAATATACCTTCATCACTTCTAGGATCAAACTTTCCAATATCATCATCTCTCTTTATATAACATTTGCTTCCAAAAATTCTAAAATAATTAACTGAGGGTGCATGTCCAAACCATAATTCATATGGTGTTTTGTCTGTGTCTGCTCTGATTTGTACTATGTCCATTGTATACACTGTTGTGTTCACTTCTTCTCTCCAGAATGTCTTCGCCAAATCATTCTCAAATAACATAGCTCTTGCTGCTTCAGTCACTAACCTATTTCTTCTTTCTGCAATACCATTTTATTCAAGTGTCCTAGGGTTTGAAAATTGTCTCTTAATGGCATTTACTTCATAAAAGGTGTTAAAATCTCTAGAAGTAAATTCTCCACCTCTATCAGATCTCAAACATTTAATCTTTATTCTAGATTCATTCTCAACTTTATTCCTAATGATCTTAAACTTATCAAATGTTTTAGACTTTTCTTTAAGAAATGCAATCCACATCATTCTTGTAAAATCATCAACAAGAATCATAAAATACCTTTCTCCATAGAATCCTCTAGTCCTAGTAGGACCGCTCAAATTTGTATGAACAATCTCCAGCTTTTCTATAGATGTAAACTTCTTACTAGGAATAGAACTTCTCTTCTATTTAGCCATCACACATTATTTGCAAATCATGTTAGTAGGCTTCATAATTTTAGGCAAATCCCTTACTTCAAGTGTAGTACTTACTTTCACAATGTTGTCAAAGTTTATATTAAAAAACCTTCTATGCCATAACCAACTATAATCAATCTTAGTAATCAAACATGTCATCTCAGTAGGATTCAACTAAAATACATTACCTTTGATTCTAGGTCCAGTTTCAATCAGATTTCCATCTTTATCCTTTATCACACAAGTTTTCTCAGTAAAGAAAACTTGATATCCCTGATCAACTAACTGTCCAACACTTAAAAGATTATGTTTCAATCCATCCACAAAATAAATATCATTAGTATTAGTCTTTCCATCAAGAGTAATAGATCCTATACCTTTACTCAAACAAGGTGCATTGTTCCCAACTCTAACTCCTGCATCATAATTGTTAAACTTTATGAACTTTTTCATGTCTCTAGTCATATGATGTGAACAACCACTATCTATAATCCAATCAGATTTCTTTTCAACTTGGCAAACTAAGGCTTTTTCTTCCTTAACATTAGTTTTAGGATTCTCTTCTTTAATTTCTACAAATCGTATGTCATCATTATTCTCAGTATCACTTTCACTTAGAGTTCTCTCTATATTAGCTTTAAGATCTTCATCATTAGCATAATAAAATTCCTTAGATCTTCTAGGTTTGAAATTGTTTCTATACTTTTTAACTCTCTTAGGACACTTAGATGCAAAATGACCATATTATTGACAAGTCCAACATTTAAAAATTTTCTTACCGTCTAGTTCTCTTTTCACAAGCAAGGCAATACCTTCTTCAATCTTCCTATCTTCTTCATTTTTAGATCTTCTAGTGCTAGCATAATCTCCGCTCACACTGATGCTTCTTGACAAGGTAGGGTGAACACTAAGAGCATTGAATGTTGTCTCCATTCTAGGCAAGTCTCTTGATAACCTCAGGTTCATCTCTGCTGCTTCCAATCTTCCAAGAAGAGTCTCTCTTGTAAAGTTTGAAGTACAAGGTATAAATTTTTCAATCATCTATGTTGTCTACTTAAATATAGGATTCAATGTCCTCATAATTTTCCATATCACTTCATTATCTGTCTTTTATCCTCCACAAGATTTTATACCTACAACAATTTCTGACATTCTACCAATATAGCTTCTAACAGATTCATCTTCCATCATTCTTATATCTTCAAATTTACATATCCAATCATGTAATCTAACTTTCTTTGCATGTTCATCACCTTCAAAAGTAGAGTGTAAAGCTTTCCAAATTTCATAAGATTTTTTCAAATATTTTACCTAACTGTACTCATTGTCTGGAAGGGCTGTCAAAAGTGCTTCTCTTCCAAGTATGTTACACATGAATAGATCTCTCTCATCACTAGTACATGTTTCAAGATTTCCCTCTTCAATGATAGTCTTATCATTCTTTGTAATCAACCAATAACCTGGTCCTAAAAATAGTAGGTGTGTCTTCATCTTTTCTTTCCAGCTATCAAAATTTACTCCATCAAACTTAGGTCTTTTTTTTCTAAAATTCACCATGGATCTCCTTAAGCTGTTAAACTTCTTTTTCAATGACCTGTCACTCTGATACCAATTGTTAGAAGTAAATTCCACCAAGATAACTAAGAGGGGGGGGGGTGGGTGAATCAATTATCTGATAATTATAATTTTCATCAACTTCAACAACATTAAACCATGTAATAAATATAATTACCAACCATAGAAAGATATTCATACACAATAATGAAATGACACAAGATATGTTGACTAGGGAACCTCTTGATCAAAGAGTAAACCCCAGTGCAAATGATGCCCACAAAAGATGCACTAATATGAATACTCCCTGTGAAAGGATGGAATCTGTTAGGAGTCTTATGAAATACATTCAGTACATATGAATTTCTATTAGGAGATTTTGAATATTTGTCAAAAGATTCTAACCCTATTAAGAGTTATGGAAGACAGATAGACCCACTGCCCAAATAGCTTCAATGCAACTGTCCAACTGATCTCTAGATTATTCAAAAGAATAATAGAAAATATGTTACCTCTTCTCTCACTATGCCAAACCACACTCTCTTCTACATCAGATCTCAATTTTAGATCTCTGTACCTTGCATGTCTTCTTTCACAATTTTGCTTTCACAATTCATTAGCTCTTTTCTTCACTTCATGCATACATCATCCCATCCAACCATATTACAACAAGGAAAAACATTCCTTCCTTTATACCACACTCAAGTAATTACAAA
This sequence comes from Chamaecyparis obtusa, assembly GCA_027943335.1. NCBI lineage: Eukaryota > Viridiplantae > Streptophyta > Pinopsida > Cupressales > Cupressaceae > Chamaecyparis > Chamaecyparis obtusa. Next base: position 8,605,874 of record BSBK01000529.1, read on the forward strand.
TGAGTCGGCATCCAATTACAAAATAAAAGTTTCCACACGCTACATCAAAATTACACAAAAATTGTCAGCTTTCAATTAGAATAACTCTTCACTCGTGTGACCTCAAAGTTTGCACTATCATCCATGTCACTATCAATGTGTCTTCAAATTCCCTTTAATAGTGAAAAACTAGATTCCATCCCGATTAGGAGGTATCATCTGATTTCCACAAACCGCTACTCAGGAACACTGCCAGAATACTGCTTCCACCAAAATGCTCATAACTTCCATGAATAAATGAATTACTATCTAGGCTCTTAACCATAAACATATAATATATCAAGGAGTATATCTTCAACATTGCATAGCTCCAACTACAATATCCCACATGTGTTAATCCAAACACTGTCTACTTCTCTACAAGTCTCTGGTAGATCACTGTGTTGACATCAATGACAATCATAGTCATGAATGCAACAACAACTACTACAGAATGGTTGGAAAATATTGAACATTCATTCCTAACAAAATCATCAAAGTCTCTTTCAAAATTAGAATCATATGGATCACCATCACGATCTATCCAATGTGATGACCCATTTCCAATAAGCACAAGCACATGACTAGGAGGACTCTTAGGAATAGAGGTGCCATATGAATTACTACATTTTCCATCATCATAGTCATCAAAGATGGGCATGTCACTCTTTATGGAAGAGGTATCACAAGGACTATCATATTTCTCATCATGGCATGTCTTGAGAAGAGAAGTAAGACTCTTGGGAGAAGTAGAAGAGGAATGAGATCCTAAAGAAGAGGAAAATGAAGACCTAGTGGAGAAAGAAGACTTGGATAATGAGGAATGCAAATAATGTCTAGAAGAGTCATGGTAAGACTTGGAAGATGAGGAAGGATGAGAAAACTTAGAAGATAAAAAATGTTTAGAAGAAGGAGGTTGTGACATGATCATGTTTATGATCCTAGCAAAGGTGTCTGATTCAATCATCTTTTCTTTTATTTTTGTCTTAAGCTTATCACCTGTGCCATATCTAGAAGGACTATTGGAGGAATAAAAATCTTCAAATTGAGCAATGAGTTCGAGATCATCTATTTTCAAGAGAGGTTCCATAAGAAGATAGTTGAAATTCATGATTCTGGAAGAGGAGGAATCAAGCATGGAAGTGATAGAAGAGATGAATAGAAGAAGGTAGAGTAGATAATAAGAGGAAAAGAATCAAGGAGACGTGAAGAGTTTAGGAAGAAGAGGAAGAAGCATGATGGAAGAAGAGAAAGAATGGAAATGGGAAACTAGGAAGACATGGGAGATGTGGGAGAAAGAAGACCAAGAGCCATTTTGTGCAACTTGATACCATTTAAGTTCATTTGGATGTTGAGCAACATGTCATAGCAATTAAGATCTGACCTAGACCAACCAAGGAAGACTAGAAATGAAATGAATCAGCTTCAGATTACAGACAATAGTAAGATAATAAGATGACTCTGTGTGATAGTTCACAGGATAACAGGATGATATATCTTGACCAGATGATATTTCGCAAGAAGCAGTACAATAGAATCTAGGCAGTTGATACGATAGAGTGTATAGTATGCAGGTGATACAAAAGCAGCAATGAAGTATTGTGTGATAATACTAAGGCAGGTGTGTGATGATTGTTTAGTATCGCATGACTCTTGACTAGTGAATGTGAAAAATCCAGTATTTGAAGGTAATTTGGTCAAAGTTGTAGGTTGGTAAGTTCAATTTCTCAGTTTTAAACGCAGTAACGATAGAAAATAGATAGGTTTGCAAAGAGTAAGAGATCAAACATTTCATAAAATACTTGGGCAAGGGCAAGAGCAACCTTTTCAAGACATGCACTTGGGATATCAAAATTGAAAAATCCTATGAGCACTACCATGATGTTTAATGTTCAAGAACGTTTACACGGGTAGATCATAGCAAAGACAATTCAAGCACTTGCTAGCCTAGAAAGACAAAGGCTCAATACTCAACAACTTGGCCCACACTTGATGTCCCATTGCCTCACATAAAGTGTTTACCAATAATAGATATTGACTTTTTAATGGAAGTGTCAATGACACAACCAAAGGAACACAGATGGTGAGTAAAATCTTGGGGTGATCTGGGTAGTCCACTAGGATTGATCCTTACACCAAGATGTTGAGTGGAAAAATTAAGTAGCTTCTATCTAAGGTTCATAATAAGGGCTTCCATTCACAATACCCCTCTTGCTCCCTAAAGGGACTCCTTACCTTGTGGCAAGTAATGGACCTCGTGGCCATAAGAGTACCTTAAGCATTCTTGCTTAGCATTTTCCTCATGGTCACAATACCACAAGTACTCACACTAAGCAAAGACAAGTACTATATCTACCAAGGTTTTGTGTCCTTGATAGCCTTGAGTTAATAGTGGGTTGGAATAGTCAGGTATTAGCTTTTCCTCACTTGGGTTGTTCCTCTTTATTGCTAAAGAGAAGGCCTGCTAAATGATTCTAAACTAAACAAGAAGTGGATTAACCTTTGAGGGTCAAGATTTTTGGTTCACCACAAGGGTGAAGAGCATACTCTCCTATCTTAAAAATCTTTCCCAAACACACCAAGCAATGTTCATGTAGCCCTCTTGCTTTTGAAATCTAAAGATGGGTCAAGATTTTTGGTTCACCACAAGGGTGAAGAGCATACTCTCCTACCACCAAAAGACTCTAATAACAAGATATTAAGTGCCTAAGAAAGAAAGAACTAGTATATGCCACACTTGAAAATGAAAGCAAAGAACAAGCACTTGATTGTTTTTATGCTTTGGGCAGCCCTGCAAGAAGGATTAGTAGCCCTTGTGCATTTGAAGCTTTGACATGCGTTCTTTTTAAAAAATAATGCAAGCAACTAGGGCACACCTACAAACACAACTTGTTAGACCCACAAAGGTTAGTACAACAAAACCAAGTAAAATTTGCAAATGAATCTTTGTCCTAACACAACAAGTCAAAACTAGCAAGCAAACAAATCAAAATCTTGCAAAGAAAGAACCAAAATCAGTGATTACTAGGCCTGGGCGACTGTTTTATCAGAAAAAGAATCACATGATACTTTATAGTACATGGGTGTGATATTTCTTTTCTGGATGATAATTCACATGACACCAGATGAAAGGGTGCTATATACCCACACGACAGAGTCTAGTATGGCCACACGATACTTTTGACTAGCAAAGTATCACATGACTATGTAATAAACTATCGTACGACACTACAAAATATCGCATGATAATCTGTCAGAAAAATGGAGAAAATAGCCGAAAATTGCAAGATAAATATGATAAAAATTAGCAAAAATGCAAGAAAATAAAGGCAAATCAAAAGTATTCTGCCCCGAAGTGGGTGCCAAAAATGTACACTCAAAATGTGCACTTCTATAAGTCATTACTTCCAAGGGTATCCATTGATTGGAAACCTTGAGAAAGCAACCTAGAGCTCCCTAGGCATGGACTGCAAGGGTGTTTAGGGGGCTCTTAGCTAGAGCTATTAAGCATATAACCTTGCTAATAAACCATGCAATGGTAGTGTAATGTTTGTGCCAGGGAACCCATAAAGAATTAGGTCTTATGACCAAAAATTGCAACTAATAATTTTTTTCCTAACATTACATCATTACTACTTCACATTTACATTCCTTAAGGTTCCCTTAATGAATTCATTTACTAACATATTTACATTACTTATCCAAATTGAATTTCATTTCCTTTCTTTACTTTCACCTTCTAGAACTTAAGAGATAGGATAAGAAAATAACATTTCATTTACAATTATATATCTTACTTCATAGACTAATTTCATTTCTCCTTCCTACACATTGAATAACTATTCCTTACAAATTACATCTTAACCTTAGCATAATAAACATTTTCTTTCATTGCAACATAGGAGAGAAAATATAATTTCAACATGACATAATATATTTCCAACTTTGATCTTTCAAATAACAACCCTTGAAACAAACCCTAGAACTATCCCTCCCAATTACATTGCTTTTCTTTTCCATTACATCTTTCTGATAATATATCTCATAATAACAGGTACATGAATGGCCCAAATGCATTACAACATATCTTTTCATCTTTCCTTTCAAAAATACATAATACAAAATACAAATATCTGCATCAATACATAAATTTGAATGCCTCCAAGTCACAAACCATGAACAGGACCTTGAAACACTTTTGCCACCCAACCATGTGAAACTGGTGAAGTTCCACCCCATGTGCTAGGAGATAGAAGCAAGATAATCACAAGGCCCTAAGCAATCTAAGGCTCAAAAGATAAAGAAATCCAAGACTCAAAAAGAACATAAAATATTATCATACTATAACATAGAGGTCAAGGTTCTAGGATACCACCTAAGAGAGTGTCATCACACAACTTGCGTATTGGGATCCACCCTGGCAACCATGTAACCTGGGTCCCCCCTTTATGAATAGGGATCCACCCTGGTAGTTACCCATGGTCCCGGTACTCCAACAGGACTATGTGGCCATTAACATGTTTTCTTTCATTATCTTTTATTTCTCCCCTTTCCAGATTCATTATTAGGTTATCAGTTTTTACTTACCCACCCATAGGATCATCTAGTAACCACTTTAGGGCTCCAACACCTATGATGAGACACTCACCTAGGGTACCTAGTCCCCTACCCACACACACACAAGCCATGAAAACATTAGGTACTTTCAAAAGATCCATCTCATAGGTCTAGGGAGCCCTCCGGTGCATTCAGGCCACCCGAAGAAGTCCTGACCTTACATTATGGATTCTACCAAAAAACTAAGTATGAAAAAAATATTATAATCAAAACCAAGTATAGAAATTCATAAGATATGACATAAAACTTCCCACATTCATTAACATAACATTCCATAGCTTATTTCAAAAATCTAGGAAAATCTCATGTGCCTGAAATTTTGGCTAAGTCTGAATTTTTAAGAAATCTCAAAATTAGAAGTTGCATCTTAACTCCTATGAAGCTGAAACCTATCCCAATCATCTGAAAGGTACCTAATTCCTTTATACAAGTATAACTTAAAGTATAAGAAATTAAAGTATCGTAACCTCGGTTGACACTAACAATCTTGTCTTGCTCGATTAACACTAAACAGACCTGTCTCGGTTAACACTAAACTGACCTGGCTCGGTTGACACTAAACTGACCTGGCTCAGCTAATACTAAACTAACCTGGCTCTGTCAATACTAAATTGACATTTCTCAGTCAATACTAAACTGACTTGGCTCAGTCAATAATAAACCAACCTATCTTGGTTAATACTAAACCGACCTTGCTCGGTTGACACTAAACCGACATGAACTACGGAATATGATTGTCAACTCTGGCTTGCAGGTAAAATTGGGCATTGTGGGGATTGTGGTTGCCTAATCTAGCCATGACCCATTTGAGATCTCCTAGTTTCCTTTTAGATATATCCCATCAATCCATCCTATCTATCTAACAAATCTATTCTAGATTTGGACAAAGAAAGGTGGTGCAAAAATAGATATGAAACTGCAGGGTTGAAATAGAAGTTCTAAAGCCTCGACTTGTTGGATACAATTGTCTGAAGGATATTGTTGGATTAATTATGTGTTGTCTTTGATGTCACACAAATGTCATATCATTTACCGAGCTTAGTCAGTCAGCAAATTAGTTTCCAACATTTACCGAGCTCAGTCAGTCTATAGGCGGTTTTCAGTATCTACTGAGATATTTCGGGCGTCAAAGAAAAGTATGGCAAAAAACAACGGTTACCAAGCTTCCATGGTGATCAAAGGAAAGTTTGTGTTTACCGAGTTCACTTGGTCTTTAAAGGATGCTGTAGAATTTGCAGTGCTTACTGAGTTCTCTCGGTCACCAAAGGAAATCTCTTCAGATTAGTATTTACTAAGCAAGGTCGGCCCAGTGAAGGATTTTTATATTTTGAGAAATAAAGTTTTTTTATTCCAGCTGACTATTGTAATGATTAGTAATGTTATTAGTGCCGACTTGATAATTTGAATGGACAATCCAAATGGTATATATAGAAGGTGAAGTTGTGAATTAAAAAAAAAGTGTGCAAGTGAAAAGAAGGAAAGTGTGGGTGAATTTTGAAGGATGATTAGATATCCTTGAAGAGCAGTAGAGATATATTTGATCAGGAAGGATCTAGTAAAGCAGAATAGAGATCTGTAATCAACAATTTAGTTGCATTATTATTCAGGTCACTTCATTATTACTTTCTTACCATTCTAGCAGTGATTTCAAAATCTCCTAACCGAGTTGGTTTAACAGCCATTTTGTAAATCCTCTAACAAGGTGACAGTTCTATTGAATTATTTCAAGACCTCTTACAAGGCCACTCCTAATAGGGTGATTAAATCCTCTAACAAGGTCACACCTAATAGTGTGTTTTGTAACCTTCAACTGGGTTGGCTCCTAATAGAGCTCACTTCAGAAGAGTGAAAAATAGTAACTAGTTACATTGGTGGTTTTTCCCATATTGGGTTTCCATGTTAAATCTGGTGTCTCTTGTGTTCATGATACTTCCTTTATTCATGTATGTTAATAACTGATGAATGCTTAAGAACAGTTATAATTAATACTCACTGCAATAACTGAGTTTTCAATATAACAATAGTAAATGATTTAATAAAACATCTAAGGGATCTGTGGTAATATTTTTATGGTTAACTAATTCACCTCCACCCTCTTAGTTACTCCATCTATATTTCCAACAATTAGTATCAGAGCTTTTGGTGCTTGCAGGAAGGGTTTCAAGGACCTAAGCTAAAGATCTGGATGTCTTACAAGAGAGAAATTCCAAGGCTTAACAAAGATAACTTTTTAGCATGGCAAGGTCTCATGAGACTTCATCTGTCTTCCATTGATGATTCAAGATGAAAATATATTGATCAAGAATATACAGTTCCTACTAGCACATTAACTGTTGAAGACATTGCAGAGAAAAAGAACCATAACACCATGATGATAGACATTGCATCAGCTCTTAGCTATGAAGAATTTGATGAGATCAAAGACTGCACAACTACTTATGAAATGTGGAACAAGCTGAAGAAAATTTATGGTGGCGATGACAATGTGAAGAGAGCCAAAGCAGAAAGCCTAAGAGGATAGTTTGATCAGATGAAGATGAAAGAAGATGAAAACATTGCAAAATATGTTGAAAGGATCAAGGTGAGTGTTACTGGAATCAGAGCTTTTGGAGGAAAAATTGATGATGAAACTGTTATAAGTAAGGTTGTTAGAACATTGCTTCCTATCTATGCAATAAGAGTATCAGAGGAAAGTTCAGATAGTGATCTTGAAGTTATTGAAGCATTACTTACAAAGAAATATACTAGAGGCAGAGGTAAATACAAAGGTACATGTTTACTTGCTGATTTTGAACCTAGAAATGTTAAAAATGCATTGGAAAATGAAAGTTGGATTGAGGCTATGAATGAAGAAATAGAACAAATAGAGAAAAACAAGACATGGACTCTTGTACCTAGGCCTAAAGACAAAAATGTAATTGGAATGAAATGGGTATTTAGAAACAAGCTGAATGAAGATGGTCAAGTTTCTAGAAACAAAGCTAGATTAGTGTGTAAAGGGTATTCTCAAGAAGAAGGTATAGATTATGGAGAGACTTTTTCTCCTATTGCAAGATTAGAAGGTGTAAGAACTCTACTTGCATATGCAGCACATAAAGGATTTAAGGTATATTAGATGGATGTAAAATCTACATTTCTCAATGGTATTCTTGATGAAGAAGTCTACATTGAGAAACCTGAAGGTTTTGTTGATCTAGACAAAAAGGATATGGTCTGAAACAAGCCCCTAGAGCATGGTATGAAAGATTACATAACTATCTTATTCAGATTGGTTTCAAAAGAGCTAATGATAACAGTAGTTTATACATCAAAGAAGGACCAGATAATAGAATTGTTTTGGCAGAAATATTTGTGGATGATACTGTGTTTATAGGTAATGATGATCAATGCAAAGAATTTTTAGAGAAAATGAACAAAGAATTTGAAATGTCTATGTTTGGTCAGATAAAGTTTTTTGTTGGTCTTCAAATTCAACAGAGCAAGAACGGTATCTACATTACTCAGTCTAAATACATCAAGGAAATACTTAAGAAGTTTGGTATGGAAGATGCAAAACTAGTTGGTACACCCATGTGTATAGGAATAAAGCTCACAAAAGATGATGATTCAAAAGAAGTAGATCAGACCTTATACAGATCAATGATTGGAAAATTATAGTATGTAGTTCATACAAGGCCTGATATTGCCTTAGCAGGTTGTATAGTAGCAAGATTCTCAGCAAAACCCAGAGAAAATCATATGATGGCAATCAAAAGAATCTTGAGATACTTAAAAGGAACTGAAGATTATGGCTTGTGGTATAAATTTGGAGGCAATCTGAACTTAGATGTGTTTACTGATGCTGATTGGCCAGGAAACATTGATGATAGAAAGAGTACAAGTGGTGGAGCATTCTTTCTTGGCAAGAGGTTGGTATCTTGGACTAGTAAAAAGAAAAATTGCACATCCCAATCCACAGTAGAAGTAGAATATGTTGTTGCAGTAGTAAACTGCTCTAATATTGTTTGGTTTAAACAGTTATTGGAAGGCATGAAGGTTGAGATCAAAGAACTAGTTTTTATATTTTGTGATAATACAAGTGCAATAAATATTTCAAAGAATCTAGTAATGCATTCCAAAAGCAAGCACATTGCTATAAAATATCACTTTGTCAGAGAATTGGTGCAGGACAAGGAAATTAGATTGGAATATATTCATACAAAAGAAAAAATTGTAGATATATTCACCAAGCCACTACCTAAGGATGCATTCTTGTATCTAAGAGGTAAGTTAGGGGTCATTCCCCTATCCGAGGCTCACTAAATGAAGTTTTAGTGATGCATCAACCAGAGCATATTGAAGATCAGTTAGTTGATGCAGCTTACTCAAGGAATCATTGCATATGAATCAGTACTCAAGGTACATTGTTATTCACCTGGTATGTGTTGTCTTTGGCATGTGTTGTCAAAGAGGGAGAGTTTGTTGTCATATTTGAAGAAATTTCTTAAGATTTCTAAGAGGGAGAGTTTTCTTGGAGAGTTTTTTAGTTAGAAAGAGAAGTTTTCTAATAGAGGGAGTTCTCATAGATGAGAATTAGAATGAAGCTAAGGATATGCTCCTTACTCTATGTTTTCTATGAAATTTCATTGTGCTATGACATGTTGTGTTGCCATCAATGCCAAAGAGGGAGATTGTTGGATACAATTGTCTGAAGGAGATTTTTGGATTAATTGTGTGTTGTCTTTGATGTCACACAAATGTCATATCATTTACCTAGATCAGTCAGTTAGTAAAGTAGTTCCCATCATTTACCGAGCTCAGTCAGTCTGTAGGGGGTTTTCAGTATCTACTGAGATATTTCGGGCATCAAAGAAAAGTATGGTAGGAAACAGTGTTTACTGAGCTTCCATGATTATCAAAGGAAAGTTAGTGTTTATCGAGTTCACTTAGTCTTCAAAGGATGTTGTAGAATTCATAGTGCTTACCGAGTTCTCTCGGTCACCAAAGGAAATCTCTTCAGATTAGTGTTTACCCAGCAAGGTGTGCCCAGTGAAGGATTTTGTTATTTTGAGAAATAAAGTTTGTTTATTCCAGCCGACTGTTGTAATGATTAGTAATGTTATTAGTGTCATCTTGACAATCTGAATGGACAATCCAAATGGTATATATAGAAGGTCAAGTTGTGAAATTAAAAAAAAGGTGTGTAAGTGAAAAGAAGGAAAGTGTGAGTGAATTTTGAAGGATGATTAGATATCCTTGAAGAGAAGGAGAGATATATTTGATCAGGAAGGATCTAGTGAAGTAGAACAGAGATCTGTAATCAGCAATTTAGTTGCATCATTATTCAGGTCACTTCATTGTTACTTTCTTACCATTGTAGTAGTGATTTCAAAATCTCCTAACCGAGTTGGTTTAATAGTCATTTTGTAAATCCTCTAACAAGGTGAGAGTTCTATTGAATTATTTCAAGACCTCTTACAAGGCCACTCCTAATAGGGTTATTAAATCCTCTAAGAAGGTCACACCTAACAGTGTGTTTTGTAACCTTTAATTGGGTTGGCTCCTAACAGGGCTCACTTCAAAAGAGTGAAAAATAGTAACTAGTTACATTGGTGGTTTTTCCCATATTGGGTTTCCACATTAAATCTGGTGTCTCTTGTATTCATGATACTTTCTTTATTCATGTATGTTAATCACTGATGAATGCTTAAGAATAGTTATAATTAATACTCACTGCAATAACTGAGTTTTCAGTATAACAGCAGTAAATGATTTAATAAAACATATAAGGGATCTGTGGTAATATTTTTCTGGTTAACTGATTCACCCCCCCCCCCCCCTCTCAGTTACTCCATCTATATTTCCAACAATATCTTAAGAACATTCTGGATAAGAAAGGAGATACAAGGAGAATGCTAAGGACCCTACAACCTCTTACAAATGCAAAAATATTCATATACATACAACATGGAAAAATATTAGACATAATCCTCAACTCCAAATCACTAATACAGGCACAACATATATATGTATAACATAATCATTTTGAAATTTACATAGACAATACAACACATAGAGAACACATTCATACACAAAGAGGAAGAATGGAGATTCTTCCTAGTTTAGACCCTACCTTGGGTCCTGCAGAGAATCCTCTTTCCTTGACTGGAGAATCTCTGTGAAACTTCACTCCTTGAGTAGATATCCTTCTGGAAATCTTCCTCTAGAAATCAAATCGTAGAAATCCTCACGCAGATGACTTCAACAACTAGAGACTCTCAAACTCACATAAACTTTCAATAATAAATTTTTCAAGAGAAATCAATTACAAACAACTCACAAGAAATAAATCCTCCAAGGATTGGACAAAAAAATCTTCAATTATTTATCCTCCAACTATGTGGTTGGAGGAGTTTCTTTATGGGAAGCAACTTCTCCAACTTCCATGATCGATGTGTAACTCAAACTGATGTCCCAATAAGAAGTGTCTCCAACAATTCAAGGCATGAACGATAGATGCTAACTCCAAATCATGGGAGGGATAGTTAAGCTCATGGTCCTTAAGCTTTCTAGACTCATAAGCAATAAGTCTTCCCTCTTGCATCAATACTGCCCCTATGCCTTCCAAGGAGGCATCAGTACAAACTATAAAATTTTCAGTGGGGTTAGGTACCACCAAAATTGGGGCACTAGTCAACTTATCCTTTAGGATCTAAAAAGATTTTGAATATTTCTCAGTCCAAATGAACTTCTTCCCTTTCCTATGCAAGGAAGTGATTGGGTGAGCCATTCTGGATAATCCTTGGATGAAGGATCTATAGCATCTAGCTAAACCCATGAAACTACGAACCTCTGAGATGTTGGTGGGGGTTGGCCATTCAACTATAGCTTGTATCTTGGCAGTATCAACTGCTATACCTTCTCTTGAGATAACATAACCAAGATACTTAACTTCAGTTTGAAAGAAATCAAACTTCTCCAAGTTTGCAAATAACTGATTCTCACGAAGGCATTGTAACACTTGTCGAAGATGTTGCTCATGTTCTTCCACTATCTTAGAATATACCAAAATATTATCTAGGAAAATTATGAAAAATTTATCCAAGAAGGTTCTGAATACCCCATTCATAAGACTCGTGAATACTGATGGTGCATTTGTGAGACCAAAAGGTACTATGGTAAATTCATAGTGTCCATACTGAGTATGAAAAGATGTACGATGAATGTCAGCTTCCTAAATTCTTAACTGATGATAACCCAACTTCAAATCAATCTTGGAAAACACTGTTGCTCCTTTCATCTGATCAAATAGGTCATTAATTCTTGGCAAAGGGTGCCAATTCTTAATGGTTACTTTATTGAGTTGATGATAGTCAATGCACAACTATAGTGAACCATCCTTTTTAACAAAGATAACTGGAGCTCCCCAAGGTGACACACTTGGTTTGATAAAGCCTTTTTCTAAAAGTTCTTCTAATTGAACTTTTAATTCACTCAACTCCTGAGTGGTCATGCAGTAGGGAGCTTTAGAGATAGGCTCAGCTCCTTGCACCAGTTCTATGCAAAAATCAATATCCCTTTTGGGAGGCATTCCCAGAATCTTAGTTGGATATACATCTAAAAACTCTTGAAGCAAAGGGTGCTCAAGTATAATTTCTCTATCTTCCTTTTCCATCAAATCATTGAATTCCCAAAAGTGTGTTGGGCTTACCTAAATCATCCAAGCAATGAATGAGCTTATTTCTACAATCTATCTTAGCTTCATGTGCTGTCAACCAATCCATTCCTAGGATAACTCCATATGATCCAAGAGGAATAAATCGAAGATCAACATTGGTAGAAAATGTTGGAAATATTCAAGACTATCTAGGTTACTGAGAGGGGAGGGGTGAATCAGTAACTTCAAAACTTTTAATAGATTCAGATCTTAATAATATTAGATTGATAATCTAACTACATGCATGAGTAATAGAAAGAATAAAACATTCATAACACTTTGAACATAGAGATTTAGTGACCCAGAAACCTTCCAAGTAGAAAGTAAAACTGGGGTGGGGATGATACCCACAAAACTTCAATACTGCAGTATAAAGTTTGCCAATTAAGGCTTACAATGATCACTTCTGATGATCTGCCCTGTTAGGAGCAATAAGGACTGCTAGGTCCACCTTGTTAGAGGATTTACAAACATACAATGAAGTATGCACTCGGTTAAGAGATTTTACAAAGACTGTTAAGTCTACCCAGTTAAAGGATTTCAAACTGATTCACCTGTTAGGATGAAACAGTAGATCTCTTACTTGCAACTGTACTTACTGATTGAGATTCTCTAATGTACTGATCACCTTCTATGATGGATAGATCTCTACCTTTCTCTCTTTTTCATACTTCGCTATTTTTCTTCTCTATGGATATGATATAAAATATTATTTATATATCAATCTAAAACAATTAAAACAAAATTACAAAATTGGCTCTTAAATAAGCTAACATAAATATTACTAGGTCGGCCCCAGTATAGTGACTCAGTTACTGCAAACTAACTCGGTGACTTTCTGGTACTCGGCATCCACTGTGTTACTCAGCATCATCATGCACTTGGTAGAAGTGGAGGCACAGTCCATACTAACCACTCAGTTGTAGTTTTGAACATGGTATATACTGGAGACTCGGTAGATATAGTGTCACTCGGTAAACACTGTCTACTTGGTAAGCACTATCCTGCTCGGTAAGCACTGTTCTGCTCTGTAAGCACTATTCTACTTGGTAAGCACTGTTCTGCTTGGTAAGCATGTAGAGTCTGAATAAGTGTTGTCATTGATGACAATCATACTTAATGCCAATAGAAAAAGGTCCTAATCCCAAGTTGCAACCTTGAACACACAAATTTTTGGTCATTTTAGCCCCTTAGGCTAGCTCTACCTGCCACTGAACTCCTTGCCCTACTACTACTAGCCTACACTTTTCTATCAAAGAAGAAAATATTAAGGAGTTGGTTGCTCCCAAGTCAAAGAGAATAGAAATAGTTTTACCCTTTAACAAACCTAAAGTTTCTATGATAGTGTTTTGGTGATCCAATTTTTTGTGTTCCACTACGGCGAACACCCTGTGAGACTGACCAACATCTCCTACTGTTGGTTCTAAAATAGCAATATTTTGATTAGTGAGATTCATGTGTTGAGGGAAATGAACTACAATATTTCCTTGCTATCCACAAGAATAACACCCAGTATTTCTTCCCAAGTTCTTTGTAGGAGGTGCGATGGATTGTTGATAACCTCCTTTGTTGAAATTTTGAGAATTCTAGGATTGTGGAGGAGGAAACCTAAGTTGAGTCTGATAATTCCCTCAGTTCTGGGGTTGAAACTTACCATTGTTTTTTTTGTTATTCTAAAACTTCTTCTTAGGGATGTTTTGTCCACTTTTGAAAGATGGTTGTTGGTTCTTAGAGTTGAAATTTCCTTGATCAAAGTTCCCCTTAGAACCTGATCTAGCATTGAATGTTTGGCCACTAGCAGAGCCACCTCTTCCTTTGACCTTTCTCAACAAGGTATGCCTTAGTGATGGCATGCCAGAGATTCTGGGGTTCTAAGACTTCTACCTCTCTTGATATTTGGTCATTCAGATCTCTGATGAAATGTTGGACAAGTATGGGTCCATCATCTCTAAAGCCCAAGAAAGGCTTAAGTTCATAAAAATTTCTTTCATACTCTTCCACCAACATGTTGGCTTGCTTAAGGTGGTGGAATTCTTCTACCCTACGTTGTCACCACTGATCAGACATGAACTAATCCTTAAAGCTTTCTAGGAATAGTTCCCATTAAATAGTGTTGATGGTGACTTGAAGCTTATCTTCTTCCATACACCACCATATAGATGAAAAATTCCTCAGATTCATAATAGCACATCTAGCCTTGACATTGCTACTAAAAGGATGCATAGAAAAAAACCTCTCAAGGTCAAACAACTAGGTTTCTACTGTAGATCCACTTTCATTGCCATAGAAGAGGGGTACCTTGACTTTGAGCAAGTACCTCATGTGAGTGGTATCAATGTCTTCAGATTCTTTCCTAACTTGCCTTCTCCTAGGGCTTCTCTCTCTTTCCCTATCTTGATGTTGAGCTTGGTTTTCTTCTTCGACATTGACTCTATTTTCAAGGTTGTCAAGTCTATGCAGAAGTTGTTGCATAAGTTGTCTAAGTTGGGCTCCTTCTGAATCATGTTGATTTGCCACTATACCAGGGAAGAATGGATAGTGAAGAGGTACTTGGATGGATTGAAGCCCTTGAAAATCATTTTGATCTTGAGGATGTTGAGCCTGACAAGAAGGTGAAAATTTCTAAAGCAAGGTTGAGAGGTATAGCATTAACATGGTGGACAAGTGTTCAAAGGGATAGAGAGGAAAGAGGTTTGAACAAAATTTCTGATTGGGATAGAATGAAAACATTGATTAGGAGTCAATTTCTTCCCTCTGACTTAGCTATACCGATAAAAATGAAAAGAAACAATTTAAAGCAGAAGGACATGGATGTGATGATGTACACTGAGCAATTCCACACCCTGAGCATAAGGGGAGGAGTGGAGGATGAGGATGAAAAAGTTGCTAGATACATCAATGGTCTGAAATATAGTATCCAAGATGAGATTGGGTTAAATGTTCCAAGAACCCTTGGTGAGTGCTTTCAGCTTGCTGTCAGAGTAGAGGAGAAACTAAAAAGAAAGCATGAGAGGTAGGGAAATCAGAGAGAGGGTGGAGCAATGAGAGGAAGAGGTGGTAGAGGTCAAGTTGATACTACAAACAATCAAGATAAGGATAAAGGAAAAGAGGTTATATCTGAGACAAGGGGAGGTTTCAGAGGAGGAAGATCTAGAGGTGGAAGAGGAAATGGTATTTTCACGGGCACATGCTTCACATGTGGAAAGGTGGGGCATCAATCCTTCAAATGTCCTGACAAGGAGAAGAGGGTACACCTGGTCCAGGAAGAAGACAAGGAAGAAATGCCAAAAGGTAATGTAGATCCAATCGTGGAAGGTGAATTTTTGATGTTTAGAAGAGGACAGTCATCACAACAGCAACCTAAGGAGATCAAACCATCAATATTCAGAACTAACTACCTAAGTCATGGAAAGGTATGCAAAATGATTATTGATTCAGGTTCCTTTGATAATTTGGTATCATATGAAATGGTTAACAAACTTGGGTTGAAGAAATATCTAATAGACAGACCCTACAAAGCATTTTGGGTTAGTGATGAGAGCATTGTTGTAAGGGAACAAGTAGTGGTAGATTTCTCCATTGGAGGATACAAGGATCAGGTGGTTTGTGATGTTATACCCATGACTTGCTGTCATATCATCCTTGGTAGGCCTTGGAAAGCCTCAAGGAACACCATTCACTTTGGAGCATCCAATGTATACCTTATGCATAAGGACGGATTCAAGTTTCAACTCACACCTTTGCCTAGTAGCAGTGAAGAGAGGATAATTTTTTTTAGTCATAAGGAATATGTTGATCTGAATGAGCATAGAAACAGAGGTCATTCCTTTTTGTTTGTGAAGAAAGAAAATGTTAATGTTCAGACAACTGTCAATACACTGCCTGTGATAGTTTCGAAAATAGTGCAAGGAACTGTAGAACAAGGAGTAAGAATTGGTACAATGTGGTGTCCAAAGGTACTACAAATGCAGGGAGAAGTACATAGGACAGTAAGGAATGAAGTGCAGGGTCAAAAGGTTATGAAACCGTAGCAGTTTGGATTGACTGTGACAGAGATGCCAAATGACTGTCTTAAGATAGCAAACAGGGATGTTGTCTTGAAGGGCAACCAACCTCAATGTACTTTTGATTCTAACCAATGTCTTACAGGATATTCTTATATGCAGGATCAGGATTTGAAGATAAGAAGAATGCCATCTAGAAGAATGGGTGGTAAAAGAACAATTGCATTCAACTCTTGGGACAAGAGTCATTTTCAAGGTGGGGTGTTTGATGCAGGGGCATCTCTTATGCAACATAGGAACACCATGATGATAGGAGGAGACCATGGATTCCAGGAGTTAAATCAAGTCAACTGGAACATACTCAAGCCAATAATGGCATGTTTCCAAGATCAAAGCATAAGGAATGCTAAATGTCCTGATAGAGTATTTGGGTCATACAATGCAATAAAATGATGTAAATGGCATCTAAAGCCATAATAGGATATCATAGGGTTAAATTGATGTTTTTTGTGATTAATAAGGTCATAGGATCAAGTTTGAGTCATTAGAATAGGTCTAGAAGTCTGAAAAGTCACAAAACCCGTATTTTAAAATTTGAATTTTTAAATCAAGCATTTTGGAGGGAAAGTTAATAATTAGGTGTTATTTATGTTAAATAATCAATCCAACTACCATAGTCGGTTGGAAAAGGTCTATTTAAGATGTATTAACCTTGTGAAAAAAAAGGACATTGTTTTGTACGGTTGAAGGAAGACATTGTACGGACAGGGACTGTTTTGAATAAATTTCTATGTTTCTTGCATAGTTTTGAAGTTTCTTTCAATGGTTTAACCTTCATTTTTGTGGAGAAGTGTTATAAGAATAGTTTTGGATCAGTTTTTAAGTATTTACTATCATATTTAACAAGTTATTACTGCTGTCTCATTAAAAACAGAGAATTTTCTTGCATTGTTTCAATGAGATTATGAGGGTTCATCCATTTTCTGTATAAATGATTCATAGGATGAACCCTACACACACTAACATGCCCTAATAACATCAAATATGCAAGAATAATGTAGATCTGCAGGCTAACTTGAAGGAAATGACAAGTTGAAGGTTGTTTGGGCTAATTTGGGTACCCAAGAGCATGCCAAGTGTGTAGCAGCTGGGTATTTGGCTTAACAAGGCATATATTTTATTTTATATTCTTTGAAGACAAGTTTATTGAATGTTGAATCATAAATTTTTTGTTCTGGAAGTGAGTGCAAGTGTTGATTTGTTGATGCCCTAGATATAGAGGGTTTGAGGGCTTGAATTTGGGGTTTTGGTAGCAAATGAAATCATCAAGTGAAATGGGTTGTTGAATCATCTAATTGGACACAAAATAGGAATGTCATATGAATTTGGTGGCTTTTGGATATGTTTTTAGCACACTTGCTTTGTAAAACATCACTAATTCCTCTTGAAAAATAGTGACAGTCAAGGTTTTGGGGCACATTTTCCAAAGAAGTTGATACTGGTTTTTTAGTATGTTATAGTTCTCCCAAAAGGGTATCTGGAATGCTAATTTTTTTTCAAGTTCATTTGGATAAATTTGAGTTATTTGGGTTATAACGCTGCTGGAGGGCTAGAAAAGGGGCAATTAGGCCTATTTGACAGTTTTGAGAAAATTGCTTGCTAAGAATTGTTTGAAGTGTTGAAACTTCTTGAAACCTGTTGAATCCTCTTTCTTAACACATCTAACACCATCTTTGAAAGTTTGGAATCCAGATCTAAGGTTTTGTGACTATTTTGTCTTTGAGTGGCTTTGAAGCCTAATAGGAGTTTGTGGGTTTAAACAAGCATTTAATTGAATTCCATCACCTTTTGTTGCCACTCTGCATCACCCTGACTCTCATTCATATGATTATCTTGATTTTTTCCTCCCTCATGTTCCCCATGGGAACTCTCTAGCTGAGATCTAGAGGAAGACTCTTGAGCTCTATCCTTAGCTCTTCCATGAGTAATTGGAGGCATCCTGAGAGCGTGGCGCAATATTTATTTTATGCGTAAGTTTAAAAGTAGCATTCAATGTGTTGAAAAGTTTTGAGTTTCAAATGCAAGTAGACCCTGAGCTCCCACTGTAGAAACCAGGGCTCTGATACCAAATGTAATGTCCCTGCTAGGGAACACATAAGGAATCAGGTCTTATGACCAAAAATTGCAACTAATAATTTTTTTCCTAACATTACATCATTACTTCACATTTACATTCCTTAAGGTTGCCTTAATGAATTCATTTACTAACATATTTACATTACTTATCCAAATTATATTTCATTTCCTTTCTTTTCTTTCACCTTTTAGAATTTAAGAGATAGGATAAGAAAATAACATTTCATTTACAATTATATTTCTTACTTTATATACTAATTTCATTTCTCCTTCCTACACATTGAATAACTATTCCTTACAAATTACATCTTAACCTTAGCATAAAATTTTTTTGCTTGCATTGCAACATAGGAGAGAGAGAAAAGATAATTTCAACATGACATAATATATTTCCAACTTTGATCTTTTAAATAACAACCGTTGAAACAAAGCCTAGAACTATCCCTCCCAATTACATTGCTTTTCTTTTCCATTACATATTTCTGATAATAGATCTCATAATAACAGGTACATGAATCACCCAAAGTCATTACAACATATCTTTTCTTCATTCCTTTCAAAAATACATAATACAAAATACAAATATCTGCACCAATACATAAATTTGAACACCTCCAAGTCACGAATGATGAACAGGACCTCGAATGATTTTTTCCACCCAACCATGTGAAATTGGTGAAGTTCCACCCCCCGTGCTAGGAGATAAAACCAAGATACTCAAAAGGCCCTAAGAAATCTAAGGCTCAAAAGATAAAGAAATCCAAGACTCAAAAAGAACATAAAATATCATCATATTATAACACAGAGGTCAAGGTTCTAGGATACCACCTAAGTGAATGTCATGACACAACCTGTGTATTGGGATCCACCCTGGCAACCATGTAACCCCAGAACCCCTTTATGAATAGAGATCCACCTTGGTAGTTACCCATGGTCCCGGTACTCCAACAGGACTATGTGGCCATTAACATGTTTTCTTTCATTATCTTTTATTTCCCCCCTTTCAGATTCATTATTAGGTTATGACTTTTTACTTACCAACCCATAAGATTTTGATCTGGTACCCACTTTAAGGTTCCAACACCTATGATGAGCCACTCACCTAGGGTACTTAGTCCCCTACCCACACACACACAAGCCATGAAAACATCAAGTACTTTCAAAATATCCATCTCATAGGTCTAGGGAGCCCTCCTGTGCACTTAGGCCACCCGAACAAGTCCTGACCTTACATTATGGATTCTACCAAAAAACCAAGTATGAACAAAAGCTTATAATCAAAACCAATTATAGAAATTCATAAGATGCAACATAAAACTTCCCACATGCATTTACACAACATTCCATAGCTTATTTAAAAAATCTAAGAAAATATCATGTGCCTAATATTTTGGCTGTCTAAATTTTTAAGAAATCTCAAAATTAGAAGTTGCATCTTAACTCGTATGAAGCTAAAACCTATCCCAATCATCCTGAAAGGTACCTAAGTCTTTTACCCAAGTATAACTTAAAGTATAAGAAATTTAAGTATCATAACCTCAATTGACACTAACAATCCTATCTTGCTCAGTTAACACTAAACCGACATGTCTCGGTTAACACTAAACTGACCTAGCTCGGTTAACACTAAACTAACCTAGCTCAGTTAATACTAAACCAACCTGGCTTGGTCAATACTAAACTAACCTATCTCGGTTAATACTAAATGGACCTTGCTCGGTTGACACTAAACCGTGAGAAACTATAGAATATGACTGTCAACTTTGACTTGCGGGTAAAACTAGGCATTGTGGGGACTATGGTTGCCTAATCTGGCCATGACCCATTTGAGATCTCCTAGTTTCCCTTGAAAAATGGCCCATCAATCCATCCTATCTATCTAACAAATCTATTCTAGATCTAGACAAAGAAAGGTGGTGCAAAAATAGATATGAAACTATAGGTTTGAAATAGAAGTTCTAAAGCCTCAAAGATCTTATGGACATTTTGCATAAGAAAGGAGATACAAGGAGAATGCTAAGGACCCTACAACCTCTTAAAAATGCAAAAATATTCATATAGATACAACATGGAAAAATATTAAACATAATCCTAAACTCCAAATCACTAATACAAGCACAACATATATATGTATAACATAATCATTTTGAAATTTACATAGACAATACAACACACAGAGAACACATTCATATAAAAAGAGGAAGAATGGATATTCTTCCCAGTTTAGACCCTACCTTGGGTCCTATGGAGAATCCTCTTCCCTTGACTGGAGAATCTCTATGAAACTTCACTCCTTGAGTAGATATCCTTCTGGAAATCTTCCTCTGGCAATCAACTCCAAGTAATCCTCACACAGATGACTTTACCAACCCAAGACTCTCAAACTCACATAAAATTTCACCAAATTTTTCTGGAGAAATCAATTACAAACAACTCACAAGAAACAAATCCTCCAAAAATTATCATCCTTCCTGTACACAAAAATCTTCAATTATTTATCCTCCAACTGTGGTTAGAGGAGTTGCTTTACGGGAAGCAACTTCTCCAACTTCCATAGCTGGTTGGAGGAACAACCAAATAATTTCCCGTAAAGACTTAATCAAGGTTTTTAATAAATTTAATTAAAATATCTTTTAAATAAAAGCATAACAAGAATAATAGACAAATACCTTTCAAGAAGAACACATAGCACAATAGGAAAACAAGTAGCCTAACTTCTAGGAGGTCTTGTGTTCAACTCCTTCCTAGATAGCTAATTTTACTACAAAGGACATTTTCCTTTTATTATTATTATTTTTACTTTTTTTTTATTTAATACATTCATTAAATATACTTTATTTAACTCACTCTATTTACTTATTATAAACAACATATCATTAACACAATAAATTTAAACATACAATTATTATTATTTATATAAGAATGGATATATGCATGTGCACCCATATATACACATACCTATATAAAATACAAACAATTATAACATAATTTTTTATTATTCATATAAAATAAAGTAATTCTAACTCTTAACATAAACTCAGACCAGCATCAAATCAATTCCAAAACATAACTACATTCCATTTTCCCAACTAGGATAACTTCCTAAACATAATTCTAAGTCCATAGGTAACCTCGAGAGTAACTTACTTAAATCTCACAACATCAACATTTGAAGGATTTTGAAGGCATGCTCAAACTTGTGTAGCTAGGTGGAGATGATGCCTGGTACTTGCATCCTACAACACCAACTGATATGCATATACAAATATATAAATATAAACAGACAATGGCAAACAAGGAGGGAGAGTGTGACATTGTGTGGATCTCCTGTAGGAGTAACTACGACTGCCCCTCCTCATCCTACACTCACATCAACCAATGAACATCAAACCATAATAGGGTTAGTAGGGTTAGATCATAATAAAACATCATAATACAAATCAATGTAAAACATTTTACTGATAGTTCATTTCTAGCCATTCATCATTAAATTATAACTCATTTAATATTTCTAAATAAACTGTAGTAACCAAATATATATGCTCAAATGTCTCATGAAATGCTAACTAAATAATAATCATAGTCCATCATAAAATCCAAAGTGTCAAGCAATAGTCTTGTTAGTCTAACATAGGAAGATGCTAGGGTGGGCATTACATCCTCTCCCCCTAGGATTAGGCTTACTCCTAGAAGCCTACAAATAAGTATGGATATGCAGATCTGAGTCTGCTAGCATCCTCCCAAGTAGTAGAGGTATCATCATTGGGGTCCCATTATACCCTTACCTCCTCTATGTTGTGACCCTTAAGGGTCAAATTTCACTTCTGGAGTATATGTACTAGCTCCAAAGCTAGCTGCCCGTCCTCTACCTGTAAAGTGTTCCAATCCAAAACATCAGTCAAATTAGGAATATACTGTCTAAGTAAGGATACGTGAAACACATCATGCACACATGCAAGGCTGGGTGGTAGGGTGAGTTAGTAAGAAACTGGTCCTATCCTCTCAAGGATCTCAAATGGACCTACAAATCTTGGGGCCAACTTAGAACCTTTTCCATAACGGATAGGGCTCTTATGTGGGCAGACTCTCAAAAAAACCTTATCTCCAACAAAGAACTGTCTATCAATCCTATGAGCATCAACATACTTCTTCTACCTATCTTGAGCTATCAAAAGATGTTCTCTGATCCTTTGAACCTATTGCTCCATATATTGTAACATCTCAGGGCCAAGTAATACTCTGTCCTCTAAGAGATCCCAACTCAGAGGGGTATGACAAGGATGACAATAAAGAGCTTGAAATGGTGACATCCCCAAAGAAATATGATAGCCATTATTATAGGAAAACTCCACTAGGTACAAGTAATCTTCTCAACGGGTTTGTCTATCCATCACATACATCCTAAGCATGTCCTCAAGAACCTGATTAACTCACTTTGTCTAACCATCGGTCTCTAGGTGGTATGCAGAACTAAAATTCAGCTGAGTCCCTAAAGCATGCTATAAAGAGGTCAAAAACTCTGAAGTGAATATTGGATCTCTATCAAAGATAACCTTTCTAGGAACACCATGTGATTTGACTATATCCTTCATGAAGGCTCTGGCTACTGTGGTAGTAGTAGAGGATGATTGCATAGGTGAGAAATGTGCTACCTTGTTTAACTTGTCCACTATGACCATGATAGCATCATGTCTCTGATACGTGATTGGTAGCCCCATAATGAAATCCATAGATATCATATCTCATTTCCATTCGGGAATCAAATGTGGTTGAAGGAGGCCTGCTAGGTGATGATGCTTGGTCTTGACCCTCTGACATTATAGACACCTAGCCACAAAATTGGCTATATCCCACTTCATGCCCAACCAGAAATATAGTTGTCTCAGATCTGAATACATCTTCTTAACACCTAGATGAGCTGAATAGGGAGCACGGTGTGCTTCCACCATGATGAATCTCTGAAGATCGTCTGAAAGAGGGATGTAAATTTTGCCTTGATGTCTCAGTAGTCTATTTGACTCTAAGGAATACCTTGAGAGCCTTCCTGCTAAGGTCCTTCCTATCTCAATTTCAGCCTTAGCTTCTAGATACAAGGTATCTGAAGAAAGTGCTTGTAAGATCTGACCTCTCAAGTGAGTCAAAAGGGAAAACATGGATATCTCATGTCTCCTTCTACTTAAATCATCTACCACCACATTTTCCTTACCTTGGATATATCTAACTTTAAAGTCATACTCACACAGGAACTCCATTCATTGACGTTGCCTGGCATTGAGATTAGGTTAAGTAAATATGTATTGAAGGCTTTGATGATTAGTGTGTAACTCAAACCGATGTCCCAATAAGAAGTGTCTCTAGTGATTCAAGGCATGAACTACAGATGCTAACTCCAAATCATGGGTAGGATAGTTAAGCTCATGGTCCTTAAGCTTTCTAGACTCATAAGCAATAACTCTTCCCTCTTGCATTAATATTGCCCCTATGCCTTCCAAGGAGGCATCAGTACAAACTACAAAATTTTTAGTGGGGTCAGGTACCACCAAAATTGGGGCACTGGTCAACTTATCCTTTAGAATCTAAAAAGATTATGAACATTTCTTAGTCCAAATGAACTTCTTCCCTTTCCTTTGCAAGGAAGTGATCGGGTGAGCTATCCTGGAGAATCCTTGGATGAAGCATCTGTAGCATACAGCTAAACCCATGAAACTACAAACCTCTGAGACATTGGTGGGGGTTGGCCATTCAACTATAGCTTGTATCTTGGCGGGATCAACTGCTATACCTTCTCCTAAGATATCATCACCAAGATACTTAACTTCAATTTGAAAGAAATCACACTTCTCCAAGTTTGCAAATGACTGATTGTCACGAAGGCATTGTAACACTTGTCGAAGATGTTGCTCATGTTCCTCCACTGTCTTAGAATATACCAAAATATTATCTAGGAAAATTATGACAAATTTATCAAAGAAGGTTCTGAATACCCCATTCATAAGACTCATGAATACTGATGGTGCATTTTTGAGACCAAAAGGTGTAATACCCCAAAAATGGGCTATAAGTTCATTAATCTCCTACATCATCAAATTGGATGAAATTGACATAGAAGTTCGAATCTAAGGCACATCTAAACATCATCGAATCCTAATTGATTATCTTAAATTCTGCATCGGGGAATATTCCTAGCAATATTCCTAATTATCTTAATTATCTTTAATTTAATGATTATTTAGCGATAAATCACATTTATCCTAAGTTTGATTAATTGAATATTTTCATATTTAATTAATTAGATTTAATAACTTGCCACTTAATTGTGTAATTAAATTTAATTCTATCTATTATTAATTGTATTATTTAATTTTGACAATAAATATAATATCATATGAATAATTGATTAAATTCTTATTTAATTAATTAAAGCAAGTTGTCATTATTTAATAATATAGTTTTTAATAAAAGTTTGATAAAATAGTTAATTAACCCATAAATTAATTATTTTATTTCAAAAATCAGTTAAGTTGGAAATAAATCACTTTATTATTAAATTAATTCATAATTAAAACATGCACATTCGAGAAAAGCAGACAACTATCAATTATCAATTAAAGCTAAAATCTATTTTGAGTTAATCTCTACTTTTGCATGTTTTTGTGAATTAAATTATCTTTATTTAAAAATAACTTAAAAATCAAGCTAAGTTATTTGAGTGATTTATGGCTTTTATTATTAAATTAATTCATAAATAAATTATGCACAATCACAAAAGCAAACAACTATCAATTATCAATTAAAGCTAAACTCTATTTTGAGTTAATCTCTGCTTTTGCATATTTTTATGAATTAAATTATCTTTATTATCAGATAACTCAAAAATCAAGTTGAGTTAATCTGAGTGATTTATGGCTTTTTTTCATGCACCTCCAAAGCCTTGGATTTCTATAAAATCAAGGTTCAGCTCTTCATAATTCATCTGATAATTTTGCAAGCTTACTTTGCCAAAGTCATCTACGAATTGCACAACTATTTTGAAGAATTGGAATTTGGAGAATCAAAGCTTATTGCGAATCAAGGCTATTGTGAGATCAATTTGTTTTTTTTACATTTATTTAAATTCTTTTTCATATCATTGTTAGATCATTTTAGCATATCAATTTTCATATTAGCAGAGATTCCATATCAAGTTTTCATATCATTGCATAGAAAATTCAAAAATATAGATTAATTGCATTCAATTCATATCTAGATCAATTGCATTCAAATCTTTTGTTTAGGTGTCATCTAGGTCACTGATCTCGATAACAATCTGAGAACATTAATCTTGCACCTACTAAAAGGCAGTAAATCGCTTGGTTAAATTAGATTTCAATTTTGCATGATTTTGATTATAGCTAACCTCTAATATTTTACTGAAGTGTTGTATTTATAGATTAGGTACAATTTTCACACACATTTCTGGCGCCCATCGTGGGGCAACCCACCTTTACATACTAGTTTTGATTTTTTGGGAGCTAAAACCGTACAGTTTCAAAGATTTAATTTTATCTCTCAAACGGCTTGAATTTTTTTTTTGAATTTTTTTTTTTAGGTTGGACACATATTAGGGAAGCTACAGTAAAAAATTTAGAATTTTCTAAGATGTTTTGAATTTTTAATAAATTTTTCTTTAAATTCTAGAAAAAATTAATATCTAACGCAAATCAGCATATTTTTCAAAAAACAATTTATTTTTGGAAAGCTCTTTAAATTCTACAGGGGTTCCATTTTTTGTGTTTTAAATTTGGACACGATATCATAGCTCAAATAGTCAATTTATAAAAACTAGTCTATTTTGATAAAACAGGTCTCTAGGGCACAAATGAAGAGATTTTTCTAAAATTTTTGCATTTTTGGAAAGCTCTCAATTTTTTAGTAGGGGTCTTTATTCTAAATTTTTATTTTTGTAGCCAAAATCATATCAAAAAAATTAGATCTTGTTGATAGGTCAAATGTAGCAAAAAAAATAAAGTTTTGTGATGGGTATGCACTTATTCTTTTTACATGGTTCAATGAATGATATGAGTTGTCATTTGGGTTAATTTATGGTTATTATTACTAATAATAATTAATTTTTAGAGCTAACCCTATGGTTTTCATAAGTTGAATATATTTTGCATATCTTGTTTGCTTCTTTGCTTGTTGGAGAGTTCGTCACTTGCTTGCATGGAAAAGCTCAACAAGAATTGCTAAAAATCAGGTAAAATCTACTAAGCACATTGTGAGGATCCTAGGTATTCTCCTTCATCTAATAATATTTTGATGTGGGACTTAAAATAAATCTCTTATGTGTCAAGCTTGTGTGCATCTTTTCATGCTTTTGATCTATTCCTACACACTTGCATAATTGATACTAGGTTGTGAACCCTTAAGGATTCATTAAGTAATCTTAGAATACTTGTGATTGATCTTGATTGCTATCTTGGGTTATTGGACTTACTAATCTTTTGGCCCCTCATTTCTGCGCCGTGGTTGCAATCTCAGCGCCATAAAGGGGAGGGGTCAACATGACAGAAGCGTTAAGTGTTCCACTTGGCAACCCTTTTGTGCTTTTAGGAACTCACTTGTTTTCTAAGTTGGGGATTCATTTTCAGTTTGTGTGAGGTGTTAAGTGTTCCACCTTGTGGACTCATCTCATATTCTCTTTAAGTGTTAAGTGTTCCTCTTTCTGCTTTTTGGGTACTTTTGGTAGATTTGCTTTCGGGAATATATCTGTGCTCACATACTAATTAGGCCCTATGAACACTATTCGTGATTCTTGAGAGATTGGATTCCTAGAGAAATCTTTCTTGATGATAGAATCCTTGTACGTAGGGAGGATACTTAGTGCATTTCACATTCAACTTGGTTAGTGTGTCTTCTCTTATGGATCAATACATTCTCTCCCAGGAGAGGTTGATAGATCACGTGGGATTGACATCACGAGCTTTGGTGAATCAAAATTGGTTAGTGCACCTTCTCTTATTGATTGATACATTCTCTCCCTGGAGAGGTTGATAGATCACATGGAGTTGACATCATAGACCTTGGTGAAGCAAAACTTTGTCTTAGCGTGTCGGATTAATCTGCTTGCTTTGTTTGGGTTAAAAGTAAAGAGGCATCAAAACCTTGGATCTAGAAACAAGTCCCATTGTGGTATACTATTTTGAGTCACCTTTAGAGAGGGTTAACCGTAGCGGACAAGCCCTTCACAGGGTAAATTGCGTTGATGAAACCTCAAGTGGTAATAGCCATTTTCACCATGGTAGTGACAGCCGCTATATAAATGTCCTTGTGGAAGAAATCTCAACAGGTATGGTTCATTGTTGGGTTGTCAAATCTCCCTAGCAGCTCTTGAAGATTAAGTTCTTGGACTGTGTCAAAACCCTGGTGTGCTGGGATTGGAGTTCACCCCTTTGGATCATAAAAGTTGTAGAGTCAAACCATTACTAAAAACCCTAGAGAGCCCAAATTTTCATTTTATAGGGTATATGTGCATTATTGCAAAACATTTTGGAACATACACAATTAGCACTTCTAAGGATTAGAATGAATAAGTCACTTGATTGTTCATGTGCAAGGTTGCTTTTGCCCTTGTTCATTATTTTTAGACATGCTTGAAATCACGTGCTTGCTATTTTGCACGCTTGTTTATCTATCTAGTTATTGAAAATGAACAAATCTGTTACAATCCTCAAATCTAGACATTGAAATTTGCAAACAATTTGAATCTACAAACTCAAAATTTGCAAAATTTGAAGTAAAATCCTTTTCTGGAGTCAAAAGTCATCTTAGGAAGTTAGAAAGTCATACGAGTTTCTATCAAGTGTCATTTCAGTACTGCCCATTTGTAGTATGATAGAGAACCCAGTGTCGTATGAGTCTTTCTACCAGTCAAATTCAAAAGTCAAATCCTACTTGCAACTGTCGTACGAGTTTGTAGAGTGTCATTTGGGAAAATTTTGAAAAAGTGTCAGAATTGCTAGATACTTCAGCTTTTACAACCTATTTCCAGAATCTGTCATACAAATCACTGTGTCAAGAACAGAGCAATAGCTATTGAGAATCAGTACACATGTCTCAAAGAATCAGTACACAAGAGGAAGAAGCTCTAATCACCGCTATGATGAAGCAGCTACAAGCTATGCAAGTCCAGCTTGACAAACTTGAGAAAGAAAAGGAACCTAAAGAGTTCTCCATGGAAAATCTATGCTCTTTTCCATTTGATAAAGACTTGTACATGTCACCATGCCCTCAGACAAAATGTGAGCAACGTGACAACCCTTATGATACCTCTTCCATAGAGAGTGACACATCAAGCTTTGGAGACTATGATGACTATGACGATAGACAATGTAATGATACCTATGACACCTCTGTTCCTAAGAATCCTCCTTGTTGTGTGTTCTTACTTACTACAAATGGGCTATCACATTGGATAGATCATGATGGTGATCCATATGATTCTGATTTTGAAAGAGACTTTGATGGCTTTTATAGACAATACCTTGATTATGATCCATCTACTACTGCTGAGGACTATAAAATGCATCGTGCTAGCTTGAAACATCAATACTATAAGGATCTCTCCTCTAAGAACTCTCAGGCTGAAAATAAAGATTACACTCTCAAGAAAGATCATGTTAATGTTGAACCTTTGTCTTGTGATGGTTCCCTTCCATCCCCTACTTCCTCCAATACTCGTACATTTCCTAAAGCTTCTGAGTCTTTCAAATCTTTCATATAACTTTCATCCAACACAAGCCCTGATACTTTTCATGCGGTTCCCTATAGTTATCCTTCAGGGCTACCTCTTCAAGAAATTTAAGCTAACCTTCACTTGGCTGCAAATACTTTCAATAATGCTAAACCTAAAGAGCCTATGCCTTCATATGCTACAATGCCTACTTCAACTAGTCCTCCACCATCTCTTCCAAAGTCTTCCATACAATCCTAACATGCTTCCTTGTCCTTAGAAGTGGCTCCATGTCAAGAGGACTCTAATGATAAAGAAAATAACATAAATAAAGATCAAGATCAAGAACCCTCCATGTTATCCAATCCTTTTTATGATGTCTCTTATCCACTTTAGGGTTCTTTTGATCCTGCACACCCTTTTTCATGCATTTCACCATGTCTTAAGTCTTCTCCTAAGCAAAATCAAGCTACTACTTACACTGTTGAGCTTATTGACAATCAAAATAACCTTACTACACTTTCACTTTCCAAAGATGATACTTCCATTAAGGTTGGTAAAAATGGTGTTGTTCCTTCCAATGTTAAGCCTATTGAAAATCAAGAGAAAAATTATGCGCTTATGCTATCCAAAAATCCTTGTCAAGATCAAAGTCTTCCATCTTCTTATTCTACCACTCCATGTTTGTTTCCACTTTCTACTCTTCCTAAGTCTTTGCAAGCTTTGAACAATCCTATTAAAGAAGGGGCTCATATTCAAGATGTCCATGATTCTATTGAAAATTATAATGCTCACTCTAAAGATGCTGATATCCTTGGTTGTCATATAG
The DNA here is from genome assembly GCA_027943335.1 of Chamaecyparis obtusa. NCBI lineage: Eukaryota > Viridiplantae > Streptophyta > Pinopsida > Cupressales > Cupressaceae > Chamaecyparis > Chamaecyparis obtusa. Next base: position 8,635,885 of record BSBK01000529.1, read on the forward strand.
ATGTTCATGAACTTATTGATTATCCTTTTGCGTCTTCCACTTCCATCCTTGAACCTCTTCCATGACTACTAAGGGCTTCACATTTTCCTTCCATCTTGGGTCCTTATGTCCCTTCACTTTCCCCTCCTAACTCTCCTAATTTTACATCCATCTTGGGTCCTTACATACCTCCATCTCCCATCTTTCCTCAAGATCAACATAGATGCATACCCTTGAATCCTTTTCATCCATCCACCCATCTAAACTAGTCATATCCTCCCTCTTCCACAAGTCCCAAGTCTTTTGGAAGTAACTTGAATGTTCAATACAAGAAAAAGAAGCAATACAAGAATCCATCAAAAAGAGAATATCACCATGTCTCCTCTAAATGACATGGAAACATAAAGTCAAAAGAGATATCTAAGAAAAAAACTACAAGACAAGTATGGGTTCCAAAATCCATCATTGAAAATATTCTCTCTAGATCATCAAAAGGAAATAAAAAGCCTACGGCTATATGGATTCCAAAGTCTCTCTTGAAAGAGTCTGGTGTTGAGTAAAAAGTGAAATTGACATTCAAGCCTCCAAAGACTTCCACTTCATCTTCTTCCAAAAGTATTCCTCCATTCCATGCACCTAAACCACAACCTTTGCTATCCATTCACCATATTCCTTCATTTATAATTCTCCCTCCTCTCACCACCCTTCAAGGTATGTGTTTATTTTGATCTTGCCTTCCTTTCCATCTACCCTTTCACAATCCTTCCATGCATTATCCTTCTACCTTCTATCATTTTTCCTTATTTTCCTATTCCTCCTATCTTCCAACCTCACTCACTTTACATAAAACCGTATCCTCCATTTTTCTCTTCCATCTCCTTTTCCCTATCAGCATCTTTGAGCATATCATTTTGATTCTTTGGCATATCATGGTTTATCCTTTCAAGGAGCACTATCTAAAAAGCTTGCCTTCTTCCAAAAATTCAAAAAGAAACGAAAAAAAAATAAAATTGAAAATGTGCCTTGGTGGAAACCTGGAAACAGGTGCCTTGGTAGAAAAAGTAAAGAGAAATAAATTCATCCTATGGTGAAAACCACTCCCTTGTGGCACCTTGGATAAGTACCATGATGAAAACCTGGCAATCAGGCATCATGCGTAGTTCTTCTACATATTTCATCCATTCCATCTTCTCTCTTTGATCTTGACAATGTTGATCTATACACGAACATTTGGCTATCTTGTGAGCTATCTTATGATGATCTTTCTTTCATTCCCTTCCTGTTTAGCCTTCATGTCTATCTTCCTCCATTCATTTTCACCTATCGCTATCCTTTTCCCCTTTGGTCTTGATCTAATAGAAGAAAGAGTAAAATAGGATGCTTTGAAACCTCTTGACATGTCTACTCCTTTGGATTGCATCCTTTCCTGCTCTGACATTATGCTATTGTGACTTATCCTATGATGACCTTTCATTGCTTGTCCAAATGCGCTTTACATGACAATTTTTCCCTAGCTTGAGTATTCTTGAGGAGTTTTCCCTTGAGGATTTCTTCCTTTCATTAGCTTTCATTCTGTTGTCATCCATCTCTTCCACTAACTTGCCAATCCCTCTTATTGTCCACCTTGCTAGACATTGGGACTGCACGATATAATCTTTTTTGGGATTTTGCAATGGAAAAAGATGCTATCAAGTATACCAAGTATCATAACCAATATTAGAACAAGTATCAGAACACCTACTAGGGATAAACCTTTCGCTTTAGTTTATGAGTCTGAAGTGGTATTGCCTATTGAGGTTGAAATCCCATCACTCAGAATTAGAATGCATGGTCTAGTAACTGATGATGACTACAGAGTGTCTAGGTTACAAGAACTTGAACTACTAGATGAGTGCAAACAAGCAGCGTATGATCATCTCAGAGTATATTAGAAGAGAATGTCTAGGGGCTACAACAAGAAAGTCAGACACAGAGAATTTCAGGTTGGCGATCTAGTCTTGAGAGAAAATCTAAAAAATCAATCCCATCGAGAACGCAAGGGGAAGTTTGAACCCAACTGGCTGGGTCCCTTTGTCATCACTACTACTTTTGGCTCTGGTGCCTATCAACTCTCAACTACTGAAGGAGAACAGCTCTGAGAACCAATCAATGTTCTCCATCTGAAGAAATTCTATGCCTAAGGCATTCAGTCTATGGTTAAATATCTTGAAAAAATCCTAAAAATAAAAAAAAAGTCCTGAAAAAATGAACATCTTGGTGAAAACCTAGCAATAGGTGCCTTGATGGTTCACAAAAAAATAAAAAAATATCAAAAATTCAAAAAAATAAAAAAATATCAAAAATTCAAAAAAATAAAAAAATATCAAAAATTCAAAAAAAATGAAAAAGAAAAAAAAGTGCCTTGGTGAAAACCTGGAAATAGGTGCCTTGGTAGGAAAAATAGAATCTCTACCAAGATGGTGAAAACCTGGCAAATGGGTGCCACTTGTTTCAAAATGCTCCATCTATCAGTGCAATCTTGGTCTTTCCCAGCTTTCAATCTTGCTTTAGTTTGTACATATCTCCCGGTTTGTTTCTACATTTCTATTTTTCAATAAGTCAGTCTGTACACCAATCAGGTCAAGCGTTTGTATCCTATCAATGTTTAACACTTGGGGGCAATCAATGTCATATCCTATGGTCTTCCATGTATCTTAGATGGATCATATCTAGTTAGAGTCCTTTGAAGCTTCATGTGAGTCAGTCAGTCAGTCTTGTCTCCAGAAAGGATTTTGCATCTACAACAACGCAATCAAACATCAAAACTCAACTGAAAACAATCTATGCTTTTTACATGCTTTTATCTCCTTGTATGCTTACTGATTCGCATTGAGATTTTTGCATATTGTGTCCCTTCGAACTCTTCGATGATGTCCTTTATAGGATTTAGAGAGTGATGACTAGGGGCATAATCTTTTCTTTGTTTTCTGCTTGTATGTGAAAATCTAACAACTTTGGAAATTCTGGATTGAAATGGTGTCTGACTGTAAGAGCCTCTATCTCGAATTGGATGGCCATGTGTACCTCAACCATTGATACTTAGAAAATTCAAGGAAGTTTGATCTAACTATTGTCTTTTTGAGTGAGTTCTTTCTCCTACTGTGAAACGCAATCTTACCTAAGGATGTGAATGATAAAGGGTCACTATGGGTAATTCACATTGGATTTAGAATGATCTCTTAACTGTTTGATGTGTTTACAATGCAAGGTGTATTCAGGTCATCATGACATTCATGTTTTGATGCTTATACAAATTGCTATATCAAAATGGACATGATATGCAGGTCATCCTGGTGTTTGTGCCTTGGTGCTTATATCTAATCAGACATTCCGAAAACAAAATCAATATTCATATATCCATGGTTGTTGACCAGTGGGTGTTGTATTGATTCTTACGCATACAAATCAATATTCATATGTCTATGGTTTCATGGCTAGTGGGCATTGTATTGATTTATCCAGTTACCTAAAAGTTTAATGATGATAACAAATTGACATATGATCAGTGACTAGGTCCTAGGTCTTAGGTTGCATTTCATTTTGCATGTCTCATTGCATTTTGCATGTTGCATGATCTCACAATGACTAAATGAACTTCAATGCTTAAACAATTCTTCAGTCACCTCTTCCAATCTAACAAGAGCTGAATCCCACACGAAGGTTCCTCCAATGAAACAGCAAGTAGAATCCTTTTTCAGGATCAAAATTCAAATCTGAGATCATTCATATTATTAACTACTTGCATATTCGACCTTCAATCATCACAGAAATCTAGTATTCAACTTAACTGATTATCTAACATCAAATTATCAAAATTTTAACTTGGTCAACTATGGTCAACTCATGGTTTGACCTAGTCAAACTTGGTCTTTTGGACCTCTAAGTGATGCAAAATGCATTCTTGAACGTTTATAACCACTTTTCCAATCAATTAACATGCTTCTAAACTATCAACGCTGACTTTCCTTGTCTGATTTCCATTTTAATCCTGAAGGGGGCATGGTATTGTACATCAATTCAAAATCAATAAATCAAAATTCTATTAATCAAATCTATCAATATCTTTCATCAGTGATCAAGACAAACAATCACGTCTAGTTACTGATTCATCAAAAAATACCTCATCACTCGGGGCAAATCTATCATCACTTGGGGCATATGAGATTCATCAAGATCCATGTCAATCTAGTATTCTCCTAATCTTGTAAACTATATTAGTTTTTGCAACCATCGGATCATAGTGTTCTTTCCTTGGTTCTTCGGCAACTGAAGGGTTTGGATGTGATACCTGCTAGTTCTGCTAAGACAATCGAGTCTAGAATGGGTCACTCACTTCTTTGCAATCCTGAGGTTTGGAATCAGGCGTTTTGACACTTTCTCACAATCATAGGTTCATTGCTGCTATAGTTAACATTATCTTTGGTCATTCAGGACCTATTATCTTCATATCAAATCAATATCAATCAGCTTCTGTCTCATATCAATTATCAATATCAAGCATCAGTTTCATATCTTTATCAAACACAGACTATCTTTGAACCACTGCGCTTCGCACAATAATTCAAAGAGGGGCAAAATGTAATACCCCAAGAATGGGCTATAAGTTCATTAATCTCCTACATCATCAAATCAAATGAAATCAACATAGAAGTCCTAATCTAAGACACATCTAACCATCATCGAGTCCTAATTGATTATCTTAAATTCTGCATCGGGGAATATTCCTAGCAATATTCCTAATTATCTTAATTATCTTTAATTTAATGATTATTTGGCGATAAATCACATTTATCCTAAGTTTGATTAATTGAATATTTTCATATTTAATTAATTAGATTTAATATCTTGCCACTTAATTGTGTAATTAAATTTAATTCTATCTCTTATTAATTGTATTATTTAATTTTGACAATAAATCTAATATCATATGAATAATTGATTAAATTCTTATTTAATTAATTAAAGCAAGTTGTCATTATTTAATAATATAGTTTTTGATAAAAGTTTGATAAAATACTTAATTAACCCATAAATTAATTATTTTATTTCAAAAATCAGTTAAGTTGGAAATAAATCACTTTATTATTAAATTAATTCATAACTAAAACATGCACATTCAAGAAAAGCAGACAACTATCAATTATCAATTAAAGCTAAACTCTATTTTGAGTTAATCTCTACTTTTGCCTGTTTTTGTGAATTAAATTATCTTTATTTAAAAATAACTTAAAAATCAAGCTGAGTTATTTGAGTGATTTAGGGCTTTTATTATTAAATTAATTCATAAATAAATTATGCACAATCACAAAAGCAAACAACTATCAATTATCAATTAAAGCTAAACTCTATTTTGAGTTAATCTCTGCTTTTGCATATTTTTATGAATTAAATTATCTTTATTATCAAATAACTCAAAAATCAGGTTGAGTTAATTTGAGTGATTTATGACTTTTTTTCATCTACCTCCAAAGCCTTGGATTTCTATAAAATCAAGACTCAGCTCTTCATAATTCATCTCATAATTTTGCAAGCTTACTTTGCCAAAGTCATCTACGAATTGCACAACTATTTTGAAGATTTGGAATTTGGAGAATCAAAGCTTATTGCGAATCAAGGCTATTGTGAGATCAATTTGTTTTTTTTTTTTACATTCATTTAGATTCTTTTTCATATCATTGTTAGATCATTTTAGCATATCAATTTCCATATTAGCATAGATTCCATATCAAGTTTTCATATCATTGCATAGAAAATTCAAAAATATAGATTAATTGCATTCAATTCATATCTAGATCAATTGCATTCAAATCCTTTGTTTAGGTTTCGTCTAGGTCACTGATCTTGATAACAATCTGAGAACATTAATCTTGCACCTACTAAAAGGTAGAAAATCGCTTGGTTAAATTAGATTTCAATTTTTCACGATTTTGATTATAGCTAACCTCTAATGTTTTACTGAAGTGTTGTGTCTACAGATCAAGCACAATTTTCACACACACAAAAGGTACTACGATAAATTCATAGTGTCCATACTGAGTACTAAAAGCTGTATGATGAATGTCAGCTTCTTGAATCCTCAACTGATGATAACTCGACTTCAGATCAATCTTGGAAAACACCTTTGCTCCTTTCATCTGATCAAATAGGTCATCAATTCTTGGCAAAGGGTACTGATTCTTAATGGTTACTTTGTTGAGTTGACGATAGTCAATGCACAACCATAGTGAACCATCCTTCTTTTTAACAAAGATAACTAGGTCTCCCCAAGGTGACACACTTGGTCTAATAAAGCCTTTTTCTAAAAGTTCTTCTAATTGAACTTTTAATTCACTCAACTCCTGAGTGGTCATGCAGTAGGGAGCTTTAGAGATAGGCTCAGATCTTGGCACTAGTTCTATGCAGAAATCAATATCCCTTTTGGGAGGCATTCCTAGAATCTTAGTTGGATATACATTTGCAAACTCTTGAAGCAAAGGGTGCTCGAGTATAATTTCTCTATCTTCCTTTTCCATCAAATCATTAACTAAGACTGCAAGAAGTTGGCATCCTTTTGTCATGCATTTCTTAAGTTGCATAGCTGATATCATTTGGAGTGAAATAGGTCATTGAATTCCCAAAATTGTGTTGGGCTTACCTAAATCATCCAAGCAATGAATGAGATTTTTTCTATAATCTCTCTTAGCTTCATGTTCTATCAACCAATCTATTCCTAGGACAAGTCCATATGATCCAAGAGGAATAACTCGAAGATCAACATTGGTAGAAAAAGTTCCTAATCCCAAGTTGTAACCTTGAACACACAAATCTATGGTCATTTTAGTCCCTGAGGCTAGCTCTAACTACCACTTAACTCCTTGCCCTACTACCGCTAGCCTACACTTTTCTATCAAAGAAGAAGATATGAAGGAGTCGGTTGCTCCCGAGTCAAAGAGAATAGAAATAGTTTTACCCTTTAACAAACCTAAAGTTTCTATGATAGTGTTTTGGTGATCCACTTGTCTGTGTTCCACTGCGGTGAACACCCTATGATATCGACTGACATCTCCTACTGTTGATTTTGAAACTACAAGATTTTGATTAGTGAGATTCATGCATATAGGGAAATGAACAATAATATGTCCTTGTTGTCCACAAGAATAACACCCAGTATTTCTTGCCAAGTTCTTTGTAGGAGGTGCGATGGATTGTTGATAACCTCCTATGTTGAAATTGTTAAAATTCTAGGGTTGTGGAGGAGGAAACCATTGTTGAGTCTGATAATTCCCTCACTTCTAAGGTTGTTGAAACTTACCATTGTTTTTTTTATTATTCTGAAACTTCTTCTTAGGGAAGTTTTGTCCACTTTTGAAAGATGACTGTTGGTAATTAGAGTTGGAATTTCGTTGATCAAAGTTCCCCTTAGAACCTGATCCAACATTGAATGTTTGGCCACTAGTAGAGCCACATCTTCCTTTGACCTTTCTTTCAACAAGGTATGCCTTAGCGATGGAATCCCGAAGATTCTGGGATTCTAAGACTGCTACCTCTCCTGATATTTGATCATTCAGACCTCTGATGAAATGTTGGACAAGTATGGGTCCATCATCTCTAAAGCCTAAGAAAGGCTTAAGTTCATAGAACTTTCTTTCATACTCTTCCACCGACATGTTGGCTTGCTTGAGGTGGTGGAATTCTTCTACCCTACCTTGTCTCCACTGATCAGACATGAACTGATCCTTAAAGATTTCTAGGAACAGTTCCCATGAAATAGTGTTGATGGTGACTTGAAGGTTGTCTTCTTCCATATGCCACCATGTAGATGCCAACTTCCTCAGATTCATAATAGCACATCTAGCCTTGACGTTGCTACTAAAAGGGTGCATAGAAAACCACCTTTTAAGGTCAAACAATCGGGTTTATGTTGTAGATCCACATTCATTGCCATAGAAGAGGGGTACCTTTAATTTGAGCAAGTCCCTCATGTGAGCAGTATCCCTATCTTCATATTCTTGCCTAACTTGCCTTCTCCTAGGGCTTCTCTCTCTTTCCCTATTTTGATGTTGAGCTTGGTTTCCTTCTTTGACATTGACTCTATTTTCAAGGTTGTCAAGTCTATACTGAAGTTGTTGCATAAGTTGTCTAAGTTGAGCTCCTTCTGAGTGATTACTCTGAATCTCATTCATATGGTTATCTTAATTTTTCTCTCCCTCATGTTCCCCATGGGAACTCTCTAGGTGAGATCTAGAGGAAGACTCTTAAGCTCTATCCTTAGCTCTTCCATGAGTAATGGGAGGCATCCAGAGAGTGGTGCAATATTTATTTTACGTGCAAGTTTAAAAGTAGCATTTAATGTGTAGAAAAGTTTTGAGTTTCAAATGTAAGTAGACCCTAAGCTCCCAGTGTAGAAACTAGGGCTCTGATACCAAATATAATGTCCCCACCAGGGAACCCATAAGGAATTAGGTCTCATGACCAAAAATTTCAACTAATAATTTTTTTCCTAACATTACATCATTACTACTTCACATTTACATTCCTTAAGGTTCCCTTAATGAATTCATTTACTAACATATTTACATTACTTATCCAAATTGAATTTCATTTGCTTTCTTTCCTTTCACCTTTTAGAACTTAAGAGATAGGATAAGAAAATAACATTTCATTTACAATTATATTTCTTACTTTATATACTAATTTCATTTCTCCTTCCTACACATTGAATAACTATTCCTTACAGATTACATCTTAACCTTAGCATAATAAACATTTTATTTCATTGCAAAATAGGAGAGATAAAAAATATAATTTCAACATGACATAATATATTTCCAACTTTGATCTTTCAAATAACAACCCTTGAAACAAACCCTAGAACTATCCCTCCCAATTACATTGCTTTTCTTTTCTTTTCCATTACATCTTTTTGATAATAGATCTCATAATAACAGGTACATGAATGGCCTGAAGGCATTACAACATATCTTTTCATCTTTCCTTTCAAAAATACATAATACAAAATACAAATATTTGCATCAATACATAAATTTGAACACCTCCAAGTCACGAACCACGAATAGGACCTCAAAAGATTTTTTCCACCCACCCATGTGAAATTGGTGAAGTTCCACCCCCCGTGCTAGGAGATAGAACCAAGATACTCACAAGGCCCTAAGCAATATAAGGCTCAAAAGATAAAGAAATCCAAGACTCAAAAAGAACATAAAATATCATCATACTATAACATAGAGGTCAAGGTTCTAGGATAACACCTAAGTGAGTGTCATCACACAACTTGTGTATTGGGATCCACCTTGGCAACCATGTAACCTCGGTCCCCACTTTATGAATAGGGATCTACCCTGGTAGTTACCCATGGTCCTGGTATTCCAATAGGACTATGCCACCATTAACATATTTTCTTTCATTATCTTTTATTTCTCCCCTTTCCAGATTCATTATTAGGTTATCGCTTTTTACTTACCCACCCATAGGATCATCTGGTAACCACTTTAGGGTTCCAACACCTATGATGAGCCACTCACCTAGGGTACCTATTCTCCTACCAACAAAAAACATAAGCTATGAAAACATCAAGTACTTTCAAAAGATCCATCTCATAGGTCTAGGGAGCCCTTCGGTGCACTCAGGCCAGCCAAACAAGTCCTAACCTTACATTATGGATTCTACCAAAAAACCAAGTATGAACAAAATCTTATAGTCAAAACCAAGTATAGAAATTCATAAGATATGACATAAAAATTCCCACATGCATTTACACAAAATTCCATAGCTTATTTCAAAAATCTAGGAAAATCTAATGTGCCTGATGTAATACCCTAAAATTGGCACCTAATAAGTTCAATTAATTTTGGTGCATTATCCTCAATTTTACATCTCCAAAGTCCTAGTTCCCTAGGCAATTTTCTCTCTCCTACCTGACTTAATTTTACTTGATGTCAATTGCAAAGACCATAAATTGCATTAATTAAATGTCAAAATTAATTCTTAAAGTCCTTGACTTTAATTAGCTAAATTACCCCTATGATAATTTAATTTAATCCTAAAGTTAAGTGCTAAGAATTAAATTAAATCCACCCCATTTGGCTAATTACCCATAAAAAGGAATTAATAATTGCTTGATATTCGAATGGACACACCTTTTTGAATTAATAATCCAAGATATTCGAAAGGCCACCTGTGTGGCATTTTCCATTCTTTTTATTAAGTAAATCTTGTATTTTTGTCTCAAATGGAAATGAAGGGTCAGGAGTTTCAAATCAAGAACCCCTTCATTCCCTCCTCAGGCTTGCTTATTTAATGGACCTCATTTCTTCATTTGGAAGGAGGCAATTTTTGAGAGCATCCTTATTATAGCAAATTTTAGTCTCATTTAATTCAAGCTTTTTCATTGCATAGTTAATCTCATATCTCATTTTAGTATAATTGCATATCATATTAGATTAAATTTGCTTATTTGTTCTTAGAATAACATCATCTTTATTTCAAGTGCTCTAAAATAAATATGCATTTCATATTTATTTCAAAAGCATTTCTAGATTAATTGCATTCATCTTAGTCTAATTTCAGTTTTGCATATTATTATAGTTTTGAAAATCCTCCATTGTGGGATTGGTCTATGGTTGTTGGCTCTTGTTCTAAGAGTAACTAAACACCCTGTCCACATAGGAGGCAATAGGTCAATTCAATCGATGTTGTGAGATGAACAATTCATGTTCATACTCACCATCTCATGATTGAGCAATGTCTATGTTGCATTTGTGCCTGATTTAGAGGTCCCCATTCAGACACACACATTTTGGCACCCACCATGGGGTAGAAAATCTGATTTCTGGCGTCATTCTCATATATTTGTGATAAAAATTCATGCTTTGTCATGCGTCCATACTGCCTATGTATGGATCTTCATGTGAGAATCTAGAGCATCCCGCGCAAGATTTTTCTCTGTATAGCACTTCCTCACGCGAGAGTGTGCTGCCTCACATGGCACCTATGTTTCCTCGTGTGCCATGGACTACTTCCTCCCATGAGATTCCAAGATAGTGACCTAAATTTTCCTGCTTTTTGTCTTTCTATTTTGGATTTCTAATAGTTTTTTATTTGATGTTGCTTAGTATTTTCTATCATTTTCACAGCATAAAAATTTTCTACAGAACGTTTGAGCAAGAACTAAAACATGCTAATGGTTTGATTGCAGGCCGATAGTTAAAGATTGCTAAAAACATTGTGTTTGTTTCCTACTTTTATTCACATATTCTAAATAGGGCTCCGTTAAAATTTCTTGAGGATTTTGATAGTGAGTAGGGACTTTGGCTCTTCATTACATGGAGGTGATGACCATGAATGAACCTAAAATCCTAATTATCTTACTAGTATGACAAATTCTTGGGGAAGCAGAGAAAGGTAGTGAATCTTTATGATTCTATTAGCCAGGGGATTATGCTCTTCTCTATTTGAGAGAAATAGAAACCCAAAAGCTTGTAGTTGTGGTGGAGTGAAGCTAACTTGGTGATGAACTTTCTTGATGTGTTTGGGTGAGGAAACAGGATAGAGAAGTATGCTCTTCTCCCTTTGGGAGAACCAGAAAATCTGACCCCTGAATCTAAACCAAGTCCAGTGTCACCTTTAGAGGGCCTACCAGAAGTTGAACCTCCAGGAATGACCCAAGTGAGTATGCACCCTTCACAGGTGATTCTACCTCACTCTAATAAAGAACATTTTTTTGAGTCTAAAGACTCCAAAACTATGTTAGCTTCCTTCTCAAGACTTTGACTATCATCTTGAGAAGGCTCTGTTTGTTATACTAAGTGGCACCACTCCTAGCCCTGCTTGTGGGGGTGTATGACTTTTGGGTGTTGGTGTGGCTGCCAGGCCTCAACCCTGTATAGGGGGCACCAAAGGTTAGCATGAATGGAAGCCTATTAAAAAGTTTCCTTAGCTAGTGGCCTACTTGGTTCACCTCTGAAAGGAGTCATAATCTTTGCAGAAGGAGGGGGAAGAATCTCTCCCATAGATTCCCATCATAGGCATACACCTAGACATTTGGAGGTGGTTGCAACACTGGCCCCTGCTATAAGGGTAACCTTTGAACATACACCACTGAGTCCTTGGAAACACTGAAAGCACAGGCGCCCTCTAGGGGGTGACATGGCTGTGTGAGGTGCACGTATGCAATAAGCAATGGGGCAAAGGTTTTGGCTTAGCACCATTTTTTTTGTAGGACTAAGCTATGTGTTTGTTATTGAGTCTTAAACATTGTCTAATCATTACCAAACAAAGACTCCCCTGATGCTATCAAGTTGCTTTGTCCTTGATAGGTCTATTAACGACTACTTCTTGTATCACAACTGCTTGATTTGAACCTTTGTGTCTTTAAACAAATGCTTGAAATCCTAAAATGAGATTGTTGATTAAACTGCTCTTCAAACCTATCAGGAAATTGGATTTTCTATCAGACATCAATTCAGGTTGTATCTCAAAATTCAACTTTAACCTTGAAAACTGTGTAAGACTGTCAAATTTTATCATTTTCTCACGCGAGGTTTCGCACTTCAGAGCACTTTCTCATGTGAGACTTTTTTCTCTCATGTGAAGTTTGGTGTTCTCTCACATTGCTTGGTATTCTCTCGCACGAGACTATAGCCCAATTTGCAAAAATAGAGACTTGTTTGCCATTGATTGTTTGACTTTTTATCTGATTTTCTTTTTGTCTGAGGTCTATTTTTCTACTTTCCTATTGTTCACTATCAAAAACTAGTTGTTTCAAGTTAGGAATTGATCAATCTTTGCTTTGACTCGTGTCATCTCTCGTTGGTTTACCTTATCTCTTTATGCCTTTTGTATCTCGTGTTGCGATAGTCTTATCTCGGCTATTCTAGCCACCTCTTTTGAAAATTCATACCAGGTCCATCTTGCATCTGGGCTATTCTAGCCATTATCTCCTTTGCATTGTTCTTAGAGACCGAGTCTAGCATTATCTTGAGTCCTCTCTCATTTCATCTTTGTCTATGACTGTCATGAATAGAAGTGGCAAAACTTATCCCATTCAGAATATTGGTTGAGATAGAAGCGAATCTCCTAATCAAGAAATAGGTCATCCCAAATCTATTATGAAATCTAAACTTTGTGAGAGATCCTCACATTCCTCCTCATTCCAAGACTATTACAATCCATTGTTTCAAGTATAGTCTGACTTATTATTTCAAGAATATTATAACCCATTGTTTCAACACCAGAAAGGCTCTGAAGGGTCACTTTCTAGAATCGAACCTATCAACTCTTTTGATCTTACTTTCATGATCTCTCATAATACTACCAATAAGATGGGAGATCCATTCCACTTCCCAAGGGGAGGTAAATTTAGTGATAGTCATGAGAAATCTCTAAATGACCAAGGTCATGGTTAGTCTCGAAATGACAAGCATTATGATCAATCCAACAATATTCAACATCTAGTCAACATCTGGGACCTTTGCGATTTGAAATAGTGACAAGGGGAGCCTCTCCTAACATTTCTCTAGAGATGTAGACAACTATGCATGAAGTATCTGCATGAATTACCTGACTCTGAAAAGCTTGATATCTTCTTGGACAATCTTGTCCCAAATTTTGGATACCAAGTATGATTACAAGGTCCCCTCACTTTTGTCAATACGATTAGGTGGGTTGTGAGGATAGAAGCATTTATGGTCAAGAAGGGAGGAATGATTTTGAACAAAGAAAACAAGGAATGAAGTTCTCCCTCAAATAGGGATAAGGATAAAATTATCAATAGAAACATAGATGTTATGAATGATGGGATTGTTGACAATATGATGCCAAAACCCTCAAATTTTGTTTTTAATCTTAGCTCTAGCATAAAAATGATCAAAGCCACTAAGAAGGCTATCATGAAAACTCAACCAGCTTTAATATTCGCTAGAAAAAAACCTTGGATCTCTCAACCTGAGCATACCTCCACTTCCTTGGGAGAACCTCTCAATGCGGTTCATAGGACTTTGGTGCAGAACCATAATAGGAATCTAGATCATTAGGAATTTAAAGAATCCTTTCCTGCTCTTGGGAAAAGTTAATTATCCAAGTCTAAAGGTACCAACGATGTGGTCAACTATACGTACGATACTGGTGACATTGTCACCAATGAGATTGAACCTGTTGATGTTGAATACTGTGACATGATCATTGCTCTGGGGAGTGAGGATGCTCCTAAATCCAAAGCTCCATTTGTCTTGCGAGGCCTTGCACCTCCCTCTTGTAACCCCACACCATCTCTAGCTTTTTTGAATGCTATCACTTGATCCTATGCAAAGATTGTTCTCAAAGGTCCCAAGCCTTTGACATCTGGACCAAAACTATCTATGGATAAAGCCCTCACTGAGGAAAATGTCCCCAAAGATCTGGATCCTGATCAGTTCCAATGTATGGTGGGTCATTCAACCTCGCCTCATCAGTTTCCCTTCTCTAAAGAAGATGATCATTCCTTGAGCCATAATGCTCCCCTTCTCACTTAAAATATGCTCCTAGAATCTGGTGATAGCCTTTCTCTGACCAACGGGGAATTTATAGAATTTTATAATGCTAAACTCAAAGAGATAGAAAAGACCCTTCAGATTAAAGATATTGGCATGGGGGAATATTAGATGGAGTCCATCTTGTCACTAACATCTATTCCTCCATCTCTGTACTCCTATGAGAGGCCCTTTGAAGATAGATTTGGTATTGGCTATCAGAGCCATGAGCTTGACCAACCTTGCTATAGCTTTCACTCATACAAGGATTCAAATAATGAAGATACAAAGATCCAGCTTATGACACATGAAAGGCTCTTGAATATTCAAAATCCTGATTCAGACTACTAGAGAGAGTCCTATCTACCTTCCCAAATACCTCAAGAACATGATCTTGGTCCTCACTAGGAGGATTTTATCCACTTTACTGAATAGACTTCTACTACTGCTGATTCTAATGGAACACATATTGAATGGGGGAAGTTAGCTGATGTCTCCCTTATCTTGGGTATGCCTCGGGGTATGCCTATTCTAGATTACTCCACTTCTACTACTAAGCAAGGTCTTGATGTTGAAGACACACTTCCTATGATAGATGATAGAAATGAAGAAAATATGTTGCCTACTATATCTCTAGCTAATTACATGTCAGATGCTACTACAAAGATACAAGTTGATGCTATACACAAATATGCTACTTCTACTAGCTCTGAAAGAGAAGAAAGTTCTAATCCTCCAGATCAAGAAACTGATGATGATCCTTTCCACCCTCCTATGGAGATCATTCCTATGGCTCCTAGGCCATCTACTCCAAGCTATACTCCTACTGTTCTAGAAAATCATGAGTATGTAAGATCTCATTTTGTTATAGTTTCATGGAATATTGGTAGATCCAGAATTGAAATGGTTCCTATTCACATATTATTTCCACCTGAAAGGGGACCTAACTCTTAGAATAGGTTATCTTGGTTAGGCTCACATAATATTCCTCCAAACTTATCTGACTCTTCTAAGACAACTCACAATCGACAATGTTCTATGGAAGATCACTTTCGTGATCTATCTGATTCATTCATGAATGATGAGGATGATGTTGATATCTTTGCACTCGAGCCCATCCCATTGACTTTTCTTCCCCCTTCATCTCCTAGAAAAGTGGCTCATCCACTTCCATTTCCACCTCTCCACCTGAACCATTTATATAAGCCTCTTTCATCCACCATTCCCGAGTCTTTTGGAAGTAACTTGGATGTGCAACACAAAAATAAAAATAATGAGAATATGATTATATCTCAAGGTCACCATGTCCCATCTAATTGACATGTGACTAAGAAGCAAAAAAAAAAAAGAGCAACAGAGGTGTTCAAAAGACCACAAAGGTCCTCAAAAAGAAGAAGGCAATCAAACACTAGAAAATAAAATAAAAAATGGATCTCGAAATCCATTCTACAGGCATTGTCATCAAAAGCACCTCAAAGTAAAGACAAAAAATTCAAAAGCTATGTGGATTCCAAAAGGAAAATCAAAGTTACCACTCGAGCTTCCAAAATTCTCATGCTTCCCTCCATTCCATCACCCTTGCCTCTCATAATTTACCCTCTTCACTCCATCTTGCCTTGTCCCAAAGTGCATATCAGCATCTCCTCATTGCTAATGACATGACTAAGAGAAATCTAGAACATACTCTCCCTAAACATTTAGAGCGTGGGAAATCTGATAAAGAGTTGAGATGGGTCCACGAGGATGTTTTTGAATCTCACTTAAGTGATCTTTCCTTGACTATGGATCTCTTGATAGTTGGACACTACTGGTTGGATCTCCTATTACTGCTACAACATTTGGTTATGATTCTACAACTTCTCAGCTGACTACTACTACAAGATACTGTGTTCTAAAAGATACTATTGAAGGAGAACAGCTCAAAGAGCTAATCAACACTCTTCACATGAAGAAATTATACAATTGATGCATTCTCTATATGCTCATGTACATACTTATTGGTCCTGAAGAAATCCTAAAAATGATATATTGCAAAAATCCTAAAAATTGCAAAATGTCCTAAAAAAATGATCATCTTAGTGAAAACCTGGTAAACATGCACTTTGATGTATCTATTATCTTGGTAAAAACTTGGTAAACAGGTGCCTTGATAATAATAAAAAAAAATAAAAAATTGAAAAAATACAAAAAAATGAAATATTCAAAAAATACAAAAAAAAAAAGAAAAGAGAAAAGTACAAAAAAATTGAAAAAGAAGAAAATGTGCCATTGATGAAAACCTGGTAAACAGGCGTCATGGTAGCAAAAATAGAATCTCTTCCAAGATGGTGAAAACCTGGTAAACAAGCACCACTTGTTTCCTGAAGTGACATCTCATCTCAGCATCGCTTGGCTTTTAGTTCCCTGCTTTAGTTCGATCTCCCGCTTTCCTTGTTTGGTTTGTTTCTTGCTTTTAGTTCATTTCCTGCTTTAGTTTGCCAGCTCATGCTCTTTCCTTCAGTTGTCTTCAAGATTTTCCTCAACCCATCATGGATTGGAATTGGTTCACACTTGGGGGCATCTTCCTATTCTGGGGGCATCATCCTATCACTTTCAAAAGTTTTGTTCATGCATCAGTCACCAGTGGGTCTCACTGCATTTTCCTACTAATGTTTCGCTCATGTTTTATTCTCTCTTTTGAGAATCTTCCTTCTATCAGCCACTGGTGGTTCTCACTATGTTTTCCTATTGATACTTGGTCCACACTCCAATATCTTCTTGAGACTTTATCTCTCGTGATGGTCACCAGTGGTTCTCACTGCGTCTCCCTGCTGTCGCTATCTCGTCAAGATTTTGAATGTTGTTTGCTTCTGATTCAACTTCAATCCGCTTGAACACAAACTGAAACTAAAACTAACTTTGTGTTCTTCTGGAGCATGCTGAGCTTTTCCTTTTCTTGTTTGTTTGTTTGCTTTTTTCTAGCTTTCTGTTTGTTGGTTTAGTTCCAATGATCCAAGGAATCTATCTAAGAGGGGTGTCCATCTGTAAGAGCCTTCATCTCATATTGGATGGCCATGCGTACCTCAACTCCTTTTATATGGACACTTTGGTGAGGTTGGTTCTTCTCCTTGTTTATTTTGAGTGACTTCTTTTTGCTACAAGTAAAATCGCTAACGCTCATCCTACTAAGTGAACGTAAGGGTGACTACGAGCACTCTTTAGTGAAAGAAGGAACTCTCACATGTCTGGTGTGTTTTCTCACAAGAGACATTCAGGTCATTCTAGAAATTGTGCTTTGATGCTTATGTTAGCTTGCTAAATCAAAAGGAATAGGTGTTCAAGTCATTTTGGCTTCTTGTGCCTTAATGCTTACACCTCATTCTGACAAATCTAAGACTTATGTCATATTCATATTCTCATAATTGCAATATTAGTGAGGATTGTATGAAATCTTGCAATCATCCCATGCTTAAACAAACTCGATGATGATAAATACGGTGAGTCCAACAACCAAGTCCTAGGGCTTGCAGTTTCATTCTAGGCTTGCATTTTAGTTTAGGCTTGCATTTGCATGTTAACCTTGCATTTGAAATGATATCTTGTTAGTCTCTTGATTGCTTCCTTTTCATCAAAGGTTCTCATCTTTTGTCTTGGGTTCATCATGATTGCACAAGTTTTCAGGATCAAAATTGAAATCTAACATCTCTAGATAGCTCAAAATTGCATTTTAAATTCTGGGACCCTTTGGAATCAGACACTTATGCAATCAGCTTTCCGGCATCATCTTTTGGCTAGACCCTCATCTTTGCATCATGTTCTCAAGATCTTCTCTTTTCATCAAAGTCAACTCTAGTCAAATCTAGTCAACCATGGTCAAACTTGGTCAAGAAGACCTTTGCTTTGCTCTGATTTGCTTCTGCAGCTTCTCAAATCTAGTCTAATTGCTTTTTCTCTGCAACCTTTTGTTGTCAATCATCCCTCTTATGTCATCTTTCGATTTCACTCCCAAGGGGGTAGGATGAGTGCATCATTTGAATCTTGTCGAATCAATTCTTGAATCAGTCTGATCTGAATGATCAGTTTTCATTTCTGGGGGCATCTCGGTGCCTCACATCTTCCTATCTGGTCATCTATCTTTTAGGTATTTGAGCAATCCAACTCGGATCCTCAGGAATCAAGCTTCATTCAGGAGATGGTTCTTGAAATCTTTTAGGTATTGGGGCAATCTAACCCTAATTCTTGGGAGTCAAGCTTCATTCTAGAGATGGCTTTCAAAATCTCTCTTAGACCATTATTTGGGCAATCTAACCTAGGTCTTGGAGGGCTGAGCTTCGTATTGGGGCAATCTAACCCTGATTCTAGAGACAATCCTAAGTTTGCATCTGAATCTTATTCTGGGCATTGGGGCAACCTAACCCTGATTCTCATCTTCTCTCAAGACTGTTGTCTTTGCAATCTAACTTGAACTTTAGAAAATCATGCTCTGATCTGTTTGGTGTCTTGGCAACCTATCCTAGACTCCCGAATTTCTTATCATCTATCACTTCAGACTATTCTTTGAATGAACATGTTGTTCGCACATCAATTCAAAGAGGGGAAAATGTAATACCCTAAAATTGCCACCTAATAAATTCGATTAATTTTGGTGCATTATCTTCAATTTTACATCTCCAAAGTCCTAGTTCCCCAGGCAATTTTCTCTCTCCTACCTGACTTAATTTGACTTGATGTCAATTGTAAAGACCATAAATTGCATTAATTAAATATCAAAATTAATTACTAAAGTCCTTGACTTTAATTAGTTAAATTACCCCTATGATAATTTAATTTAATCCTAAAGTCTTAAGTGCTTAGAATTAAATTAAATCCACCCGATTTGGCTAATTACCCATAAAAAGGAATTAATAATTGCTTGATATTCAAATGGACACACCTTTTTGAATTAATAATTCAAGATATTCGAAAGGCCACCTGTGTGGCATTTTCCATTCTTTTTATTAAGTAAATCTTGTATTTTTGTCTCAAATGGAAATGAAGGGTCAAGAGTTTCAAATCAAGAACCCCTTCATTCCCTCCTCAGGCTTGCTTATTTAATGGACCTCATTTCTTCATTTGGAAGGAGGCAATTTTTGAGAGCATCCTTATTATAGCGAATTTTAGTCTCATTTAATTCAAGCTTTTTCATTGCATAGTTAATCTCATATCTCATTTTAGTATAATTGCATATCATATTAGATTAAATTTTCTTATTTATTCTTAGAATAACATCATCTTTATTTCAAGTACTTTAAAATAAATCTGCATTTCATATTTATTTCAAAAGCATTTCTAGATTAATTGCATTCATCTTAGTCTAATTTCAGTTTTGCATATTATTATAGTTTTGAAAATCCTCCATTGTGGGATTGGTCTATGGTTGTTGTCTCTCGTTCTGAGAGTAACTAAACACCTCATCCACATAGGAGGCAACAAGTCAATTCAATCGATGTTGTGAGATGGAGAATTCATGTTCATACTCACCATCTCATGATTGAGCAATGACTATGTTGCGTTTGTGCCTGATTTAGAGGTCCACATTCACACACACACACTTGAAATTTTGGCTAAGTCTAAATTTTAAAGAAATCTCAAAATTAGAAGTTGCATCTTAACTCCTATGAAGCTGAAACCTATCCCAATCATCCTGAAAGGTACCTAATTCCTTTATCCAAGTATAACTTAAAGTATAAGAAATTAAAGTATCGTAACCTTGGTTGACACTAACAATCCTGTCTTACTCAGTTAACACTAAACTGACCTATCTCGGTTAACACTAAACTGACCTGTCTCGGTTAACACTAAATCAACCTGGCTCAGTTAACACTAAACTGACCTAGCTGAGTTAATACTAAACTGACCTGGCTCTATCATTACTAAACCAACCTGTCTCGGTCAATACTAAACTAACCTGGCTCGATCAATACTAAACCGACCTATCTCGATTAATACTAAACTGACCTTTCTCGGTTGACACTAAACCGACAGGAACTACAAAATATGATTGTCAACTCTGACTTGCGGGTAAAACTAGGCATTATGGGGACAATGGTTTCCTAATCTAGCCATGACCCATTTGAGATCTCTCAGTTTCCCTATAGAAAAGGCCCGTCTATCCATCCTATCTTTCTAAAAAATTTGTTCTAGATTTGGACAAAGAAAGGTGGTGCAAAAATATATATGAAACTGTAGCATTGAAATAAAAGTTCTAAAGCCTCGAAGACCTTATGGACATTCTGGATAAGAAAGGAGATACAAGGAGAATGCTAAGGACCCTACAGCCTCTTACAAATGTAGAAAAATTCATATACATACAACATGGAAAAATATTAAACATAATCCTAAACTCCAAATCACTAATACAGGCACAACATATATATGTATAACATAATTATTCTGAAATTTACATAGACAATACAACACACAAAGAACACATTCATACACAAAGAGGAAGAATGGAGATTCTTCCTAGTTTAGACCCTACCTTGGGTCCTGTGGAGAATCCTCTTCCCTTGACTGGAGAATCTCTGTGAAACTTCACTCCTTGAGTAGATATCCTTCTAGAAATCTTCCTCTGGCAATCAACTCCAAGCAATCCTCACACAGATGACTTCACCAACCAGAGACTCTCAAACTCACATAAAATTTCACCAAATTTTTTTGGAGAAATCAATTATAGACAACTCACAAGAAAAAAATCCTTCAAAAATTATCATCCTTCCCGCACACAAAAATCTTCAATTATTTATCCTCCTACTATGTGGTTGGAGGAGTTGGTTTATGGGAAGCAACTTCTCCAACTTCCATAGTTGGTTGGAGGAACATCCAAATAATTTCCCGTAAAGACTTAATCAAGGTTTTTAATAAATTTAATTAAAATATCTTTTAAATAAAAGCATAACAAGAATAATAGACAAATACCTTTCAAGAAGAACACATAGCACAATAGGAAAACAAGTAGCCTAACTTCTAGGAGGTCTTGAGTTCAACTCCTTCCTAGATAGCTAATTTTACTACAAAGGACATTTTCCTTTTATTATTATTATTTTTACTTTTTATTTATTTAATACATTCATTAAATATACTCTATTTAACTCACTCTATTTACTTATTATAAACAACATATCATTAACACAATTAATGAAAACATATAATTATTATTATTTATATAAGCATGGATATATGTGTGTGCACCCACATATACACATACCTATATAAAATACAAACAATTATAACATAATTATTTATTATACATATAAAACAAATTAATTCTAACTCATAACATAAACTCAAACCAACATCAAATCAAGTCCAAAACATCACTGCATTCCATTTTCTGAACTAGGATAACTTCCTAAACATAATTCTAAGTCCATAGGTAACCTCGAGAGTAACTTGCTTAAATCTCCACACATCAACAGTTCGAGGATTTTGAAGGCATGCTCAGACCTGTGTAGCTAGGTGGAGATGATTTCTGGTACCTGCATCCTGCATCACCAACTAATATGCATATACAAATATATAAATATAAATAGACAATGGCAAATAAGGAGGGAGAGTGTGACATCATGTGGATCTCCCATAGGAGTAACTACGACTACCCCTCCTCATGCTACACTCACATCAACCAGTGAACATCAAACCATAATAGGGTCAGTAGGTTTAGATCATAATAAAACATTATAACACAAATCAATGTAAAACATTTTACTGATAGTTCATTTCTAGCCATTCATCATTAAATTATAGCTCATTTAATATTTCCAAATAAACTACAATAACCAAATATATATGCTCAAATGTCTCATAAAATGCTAACTAAATAATAATCATAGTCCATCATAAAATCAAAAATGTCAAAGCAATAGTCCTGTCAGTCTAACATAGGAAGATGCTAGGGTGGACATTACAGGGAGATTCAAAGAGACAAGGGCGAGAATGCCAATATCTTCAAGAATCTTGATGAAAATGCAATGCAACTATGCTACAATGAAAAATGCAACTAAGCTATGGAAATGAAAGTGTTACAAGCCATTACTAATTAAGTTATGTGAACTAAGCTAGAACTTGACAGGAAACTAAGTTAAGAATGCAATGAAAGAAACTAAGCTATAATGCAAGTATGAAGACTAGAATGCAACAAGATCTTCAAAGCTCCAAAGTCACCAAGAAAACCTACAACACAACATTAGCATTAGGAGTGGGATCCTTTAAATGAGAAAAGAGCTCTCCTTTCAAAGATAAATGGACCATGGAGATTAAGAGGCAAAAGAGTTGATCAAGGGTGGAGTTTGAAAGTGGGAGCAATCCATGTGCACAACTCTCCTCCAATGAGAGTGAATTGTTGACTTTTGTGCCTCATGTGAGACAAAAAGGCCTTTTCCTCTTTTTATAAAATAGGAATAATGCTTTATTTGTGCAACTTAGGATAAGAGGTAAGTAGGGGCTTTTTATTTAATAAAAGGGGAGGGAATTCCTTTTAATTAAATAAAGACTTAGGATAAAATGGTTAATCCATAGAATATAATCGAATAAATGATAGAATTAGGATTTGATCAAGAAAATTGATTTTGATTAAAAATATTGCAAAGCATTGATTCAGGAAATTGATAAATTGATGAATGGGGTCCCAAAGTCTAGGCGACCATTTTAGGGTGCATACACTCATCATCCTTGTAGAAATATTTGATGTTGTCTATACCAATGATTTAGAGTTGGAATTCCTTGCCTATCAACAACCTCCTACTCAATGTATCTTCCACCTTGTTCATTTCTGCCTTCTTGTGCTTGATAGTGAATTTGAAGGCCTATATATATTCCATCCATTTTAGGTGTTTATTGGTTAGTTTGTCTTGTGTGTTAATGTAGTTTAAGGCTTGATTGTTTGTGAACACCACAAAATCTTTAGGAAGGAGGTAGTGCCTCCATTTACTAAGTGATTCCACTAAGGCAAACAATTCCAAGTCATAGGCTGAATACCTCTTCTTAGCCTCATTGAGCTTCTCACTAAAGAAGGATATTGGCCTTCCCTCTTGACTTAATACTTGTCCAACTACTATTCCACTTGCATCACACTCCAAAGTGAACAACTTTTCAAAGCTTTGTGGTAGGAGGATAGGTTGGGTAGCTACTTGTTCCTTCAAAATCTCAAATTATTTTCTTGCTTCTTGAGTCCTCTTGAACTTGGTCTTCAAGCCACCTTTAATGGTGTCTAGTACTGGTGCACAAATGCCACTAAAATTCCTTATGAATTTCTTATAAAATTGGGATAAGACATGAAATTTTTTTACTTCTGTCCATGTGGTTGGTGTAGGCCAGTTTAGGATGGCTTCCACATTAGTTGGATCCATCTTCAATGTACCCTAAGACACTAAAAATCCCAAGTAGAAAAGTTCTTTCTTGAGGAACTCCACATTTTTCCAAGTTAATAGCTAACTGTTCTTCATGGAGTCTTTTGAGCTCAACCTCCAAATGTTTTAGGTGTTCCTCTTTTGTCTTGCTGAAGATGAGTATATCATCAAGATATACTACCAAAAATTTACTTGTATAGTCCTTTATCACTTTATTCATCAACCTCATGAATGTGCGAGGGGAATTAGTAAGCCCAAATGGCATCACAAGCCAATCATACAACCCTTTAGGCATTTTGAAGGTTGTCTTCCACTCATCCCCATCCTTTATCCTGATTTTATGGTATCCACTTTTGAGATCCAACTTAGTCAAGTATTGGGCTCCTCCAAGGCAATCCATTAGATCCTCTATCCTATATATAGGGAATCTATATCTAATGGTAATCATATTTATTTCCCTTGAATCAGTGAAAAGTCTCCACTTACCACCTTTTATAGATGCTAACACCATTGGTACTACACATGGACTCATGCTTTTATTTATTAGCCCTTGATAAAGTATCTCTTACACTTGTCTCGCCACTTCTTGGTTCTTCTCTAGTGTGAGCTTGTAGACTTCTTTATTTGGTAATGAGGCCCATGGTATAAAGTATATTTGATGACTTATAGACCTCTTAGGAGGTAGGGCTATAGGTGTTCCATCACTAACTATGTCCTTATATCTCCCAATCAAATCTTGGATCTACACTGGTATAGGTTCTTGGATAGGCTTCTCCACTTCCTTGGGTTTCACAACTATAGCATACCCCTCACTTTCTTCTTCTTGAAGTGTATGCAGTAGTTCCTTTCCACTAATAAGAAACATACTAGGGGTTTTTTTATGCACTTCATCATTATCCATTAAGGACTAGATTTTGAATATTCTCCCATCTTTCTTAAATGTCATAGTATTTCCTCTTCCATCATACATGGCTTCTTTGTCATATTTCCATGGTCTTCCCAATAAGAGATTGTAGGCATCCATGGGTAACACATGTCACATCAATTTGTCTTTGTATCCTCCAATGGAGAATTCAACTCGTGTCTACTCATTCACTAGGACACTTTATCCTTTGTTCAACCATGTCACCTTGTAGAGATTTCTATGGGGTACCTTAGTCAAATTGAGCTTCTTGGCTACTTCATATGCAATAATATTTTCTATGGAGCAAGAATTTACAATCACCTTACACACTTTACCCATGTTCTTGCATTTGATTCTAAATAAGGCTCTTCTTTGTTTTGGATCTTCTTTCACCAGTTGCCTTATGAAGACCCTTCTAAACATAAGGTTCTCTCCCATCTTTGACTCTATATGACTAACCTCCATTGATTTGACACTTGATGTGTCCTCTTGAGCATATGCCACTCTCTTCTCTAAATTAGAATAATATGCCTTCTCCGGAGCCTATATGCTAGATGTCCCATCTGTCCACAGTTATAGAACTTCATGAGCTAGAAAAGTAAGAACTATTTCTTTCTGCACCTCTTCTCCTATTAGGACCTCCATGAGTACCTCTACCTCTACCATAGTTCCCTCTAGAGCTTGTCCTACCACTTTTCTCTACATATTTGGACTCTCCTTGGTTTATGTGATCAGTCCATCTTCCTTGGTGACCACCTCTGTGACCCCTTTGGTCTCTTCCTCTGCCTTTATTCCTTTAGCTTGAATCTTGTTTCCTTTTACTATTTTCTTCTATCTTTAGTGCTAATTGATAGCATTGATGCACTATTTTAGGACTTAGGAGACTTATCTCCTCTTGAATAGATGACTTCAAGCCATTGAGATATCTAGAAACCTTGATGCTTTCTTCTTCTACCACCTTGGACATTAAGCACAACTTTTGGAACTCCTTGATGTAGGTGTTGACATCAGTTTCCTTTTTCCTTAGAATTTTCCTCCTTTTGTGTAGCTACATTTCATAATCCTCTAGCATGTAGTCTTCTCTAACCTTGGCCACCATTCCTCTCCATGTGTCTATGGGGTGTTTCCCTTCTTTTTCTCTCTCTTCTTGGAAAAAATTCCACCATGTGAGAGAAGATCCTCTAAGTCTTGACTTGGCTACACTCACGTTTTGAGCTTCACTAATTCTATCACATTCAAAGTGATTTTCTATGCCCTCTATCTAATCAATGATTGATTCAGGATCTATTTTTCCACTAAAAAGTGGTACACCTTCTAATACTTTTCCACTTAGGGCCTTGAAGGATTTTAGGAAAGGTTCTTGTTCCAACACTGGATTGGGTTTAGCTACTTCATCCTCTACTAACTTATCCTTCCCTTCCTTATCATCTATCCTCTCATTTACTTCCTTTTTTCTATCTTCTACTTCTTCCAACTTCTTGGCTAGTTGGTCTAATATTTCCCTCAACTACCTATTTTCTTCCTCCTATTTTTCGACCTTCTTGGCTAATTCTACATTGGTTACCATCCTATAAGATCCACTAGATTCACACTCTGACATGCACTTACTTTCCCAAATCTTTCATGGCTCTAATACTAATCTAATAGGGAGGTTGGATGAGCCAATCACAAGCTCATGCCTAGGTCTCACAAGTGACCTTGAGGTGCTGCTTCTTGACAACTATTATACTATAGGATATCCTTTTGTGGCTTGATCCCATGGTCCACTAACCAACCCAACTATAATGCAACAACTACCAAGACTAGCTAAGTTCTTGGTGCTCCTCTAAATTTCCCATTCGTTGACCCTTAATGCCATCTAAGGGATTTCCACCTCCAATGTTAACACCAACTCTTGTAGAGGTGAGGAGTTGCTCAAATATGTTTTACTTTGTCTATATAGGGGTTTTATAAGTCCTTCATGAAAATTCTTTACCAATTTCATAGATCCTTCACAAAATAGACCTACAAGGAAGAGCCCCTATTAGGTCTCCTATTCTGGGAAAATAGGATGTTTCACCTGAGTCAAGCCAAAGGACCCTACAACTTCAATATAGTCTCTTGATTCAATAGCCAACCTCTTAAGGTATTTTTAGGTTTTAGGTTATACCCTTTCATACAACTGTTAGGAATGAATGCTGAATATATCCTATGGGGGAGTATTCATAGCCATTCTATAGCAGTTGTTGTTGCATTCATGATTGTGATTGTCATTGATGTCAACATAGTGATCTACTAAAGATTAGCAAAAAAGTAGATAGTGTTTGTATTAGCACATGTGGGATATTGAAGATCAAGCTATGAAAAGTTGAGGACTTACTCTATATTATGTCTTGAGATTGTGGTCAAGAGTGCATATGGAAATTCAAATATTCATGACAGTTATGTGTAAATCAGTGGAAGTAGTATTCAGGCAGTGTTCCTGAGAAGCGGCTTGTGGAAATTGGATTATATCTCCTAATCGGGATAGAATATAGGCATGCGAGGTTGTACAAGTGATGAAGACATTATGATAGTGACTTGGACATGATAGAAAAGTCACAGGTTGGATGAGTGAAGAATTATCTTGTCTGGAAGCTAAAATTTTTATGTAATTATAAAATATCGTGTATTGTGTGGTAGTTTATATTTTATAATTGGTTAAGCCTTTGTTGGAAAACTCATTTTTAATTATTTGAGTGTGGTATAAAGGAAGGATTGTTTTCCTTTATTATAAAAAGCATATGAGAGACGGTATGAAAGTGAATTATGGAATTGAGCAATATTTTTTGAAAGAGGATATGCAGAGTACAAAGATCTGGTATTGAGATATGATGAAGTAGCTTGTGTGGTGTGGCATAGTTACAGGAGAAATGATAAGTTGTTGAGATCAGTAATCTTTTGGCATTATTATATTAAGTAATACAGAGATCATTTGGACAGTGTGTTTAGTGATCTTTCCCTTGAAGTTGTTTGGACAGTGGGTCCTTCTGCCTTCCATAAACTCCTAACAAGGTTAGAATCTTTTAATAGGGATTCAAAGTCTCCTAAAATAGATTCATATGCACTAAATGTATTTCATAAGGCTCTTAATAGAGTCCATCCTCTCACAAGGAATTTTCATATTAGTGCATCCTTTGTGGGCATCATTCCCACTGGGGTTTACTCTCTAATCAAGAGGTTCCCTAGTTAACATATCTTGTGTTATTGTGTTACTATGTATGTTTATCTTTATATGGTTGTTTTTCATATTGATTACATGGTTGAAATATATTAAAGAAGAAAAGAATTGGATTTATCTAATAACTGATTCACCCCCCCCCCCTCTCAGTTATCTTGGTGGACTTTACTTTCTAACAATTGGTATCAGAGAAGCAGGTCCTTGAAAGAAAAGTTTAACAACTTGAGGAGATCCATGGTGAGTAATTTTAGGAAAGAAAGCCCTAAGTTTGATGGAGTGAACTATGACAACTCGAAAGAAAAGATGAAGAAACATTTCCTATGTTTAGGACCAGGATACTGGTTAATCACAAAAAATGAAAATACTATCATTGAAGAAGACAAAATTGAAGCGTGTACTAATGAGGAAAGATATATGTTCATGTGTAACATACTTGCCAGAGAAGTACTCTTGTCAGCCCTTCCAAAAAATGAGTACAATTAGGTAAAATATCTAAGAACATCTCATGAAATTTGGTTAGCTTTACAATCTACTTTTGAAGGTGATGAACATGCAAAGAGAGTCAGATTACATAACTGGATATGTGCATTTGAAGATATAAGAATGATGGAAGATGAATCTATTAGAAGTTATATTGGTAGAATGTTAGAAATTGTTGCAGGTATCAAATCTTGTGAAGGAAACAAGATAGAGAATGAAGTTATATGGAAATTTTTTAAGACATTAACTACTATATTCAACAAAGAACTTCAATAGAGAAACTCTCCTTGGAAGACTAGAAGCAGTAGAAATAAGCTTGAGATAGTTGGGAGATTAACCTAGAATGGAGACAACATTCAGCGCACTTAGTATTCATCCTACCTTGTCAAGAAGCATTAGTGTAAGTAGAGATTATGCTAGTGGCAGTAGAACTAAGAATGAAGAAGACAAGAAGATTGAGGAAGGAATTCCTTACTTATGAAAAGAGAACCAAAAGGTAAGAAATTTTTTAAATGTTGGACTTGTCAAGAATGTGGTCATTTTGTATCTAAATGTCCTAAGAGAGTAAAGAAGTATAGAAATAACTTTAAACCTAGAAGATCCAAAGAATGTTACTATGCTAATGATGAAGAATTCGAGGCTAGTATGGAGAAATCCCTAAGTGAAAGTGATAATGAAAATGATGATGTAGGATTTGTGGTAATAAAAGAAGAAAACTTTGAAGCTAAAGTTAGAGAAGAAAAAGCTATAGTTTCTCAAGTAGAAAAGAAATTTGATTGTATTATAGACAATGGTTGTTGTTCACATCATATGACTAGAGATATGAAGAAGTTTATAAATTTTAACAATTATGATGGAGGAAATGTTAGAGTTGGAAATAATGCACCTTGTTTGATAAAAGGAATATGATCTATTTCTCTTGATGGGAAGACTAACACTGATGATGTCTATTTTGTGGATGGATTGAAACACAATCTTTTGAGTGTTGGACAATTGATTGATAAAGGATATCGAGTTTGGTTTACTGAGAAAACTTCTGTAATCAAAGATAAGGATGGTAATTTGATTGGAACTAGATCAAGAACCAGAGGTAATGTATTTTAGTTGAATCCTGCTAAGATGACATGTTTTATTACTAAGATTGATGATAGTTGGTTATGGAATAGAAGATTTTTTCATATAAACTTTTATAACATTGTGAAAGTAAGTACTACACTTGCAGTAAGAGATTTTCCTAAAATTATGAAACCTACTAACATGATTTGCAAAGAATGTGTTATGGCTAAACAAAAGAGAAGCTCATTTCCTAGCAAGAAGTTTACATCAGCAGAGAAGTTGGAAATTTTTCATATAGATTTGAGCGGTCCACTAGTAAATTTCACCTCAAATTTTGACGCGAATTGGTTGAATTTTCGACAGTAATTGGTCAAATCCATGACCAAAACTTTCATCGTTCTTTTTTCGTCAAATTTTCTACATATTTATTATTGGTCAAAATTTCAACCAAAATATAGGTCAAAATTTTGACTCTAGCTCATGCTTGAAACTAGGAGGATCACCGTCATTTTTTTTTCCAATGGTCCAAATTTCGACCATTACATGGTCGAAATTTCTACCAATGCATGGTCAAAATTTTGACGATTGGAAAAAAAATGACGACAATGCCATACCTTCCACCAATGCATTGGTGGAAATTTCTACCATTGCATGGTTGAAATTTCTACCAATGCATTGGCGGAAATTTTGACCATTGGAAAAAAATGACGACAATGCCATACCTTCCACCAATGCATGGTCAAAATTTCCACTAATGCATGGTCGAAATTTATACCTACCAGTTCCCAGGTAGTATCTGCATCTTTTATGCTCTTGTTGCTTGACATTGTTGATCTCAATGACCATTAGAGCTGATATTACACTTACTGCTCCTCTTGAAAAGGATGCTACTATGGGATCAACCTAACTAAACAACCAGTGTGCAACAGTTGAGAGATTGTATTCCAATAAGACACAACACTCTGCAAATGATAATTTATAAATACATATAGCAGTGCAAATGCAATAAATACATAAGGCATAAGAATTATGTAGAATTATAAAAGAAAGGTAAAGATCATCATTTCACATGTCAGGATTGAACTATAAATTGTTGGTGGAGGTGTGGACTCAGTGATATGCATGTGTATAAAAAGAACTTCCCAAGATAATAGATTATATTAAACACTAATAGTTTTCATCTGATGTGTCATTAAATGGATTATGGCTAAACATATTAACTAGACATAAACCTGGATACATCCATAAAATCTTGAGCTTCACATATCAAAATAAGATTGAAAATTGAAATAAAAAACCAATGGCATCTAATGTTAGTTTTCAATAAGAAAGCATCTTTATAAGAAAGCTCAAGTGTTTTAACAAACTATTGAGCCTGGAAACATTCAAACATTTCCAGAACAACACAAAAGTATTATACTATCTAGGCTTTCAAATAAAATGATTGAGACAACTACTGATGGGCCACCCAGAAGAAAAGTGGTATTGGTATAATACTATCTGTAGAAGATATACTGATGGGCCACCCAGCAAAGAAGTTCCAGAGTCTACAATAGTAGCACAGCCTCTAGCACAAAAGCTTGTAAGGAAAATTGTCCATTATGTAGAATATCATTAAATTAGTTTTAACACTTCATCAAACAAAATTGAAAGTCTTGGGAAGGTAAATCACCTATTGATTCATTGCCAATAAGAAAATCTCCCATATCAAACTGAAAGAAATGGTAAGAATAAGTTAGAGAAGTAAGAGAGTTTTGTAACCATCCTACCCAGCTTTAGTCACGGTACATAAAAAGAACATGCATATAAAAATAGCTCTTAAAATAGAGCATGGAAACTCAAGTTCATTCCACAATCTACCTGCCAGTAACCCTATTTTGTAACAGGCACAAATGTATGTTTACCCTTGAAGTGTTTACTGTTGACACCTCCAAATACTATCTCGCCTCCTTCTTCATCATCTTCATTCCTGTTCATCCAAAAAGAGAAGACCAGTTCTTGGACAAGGTTTTGGTTCATCCTATAGAACAAAATACATAAACATGGTGGGCAAGATGTCAAAGGAAATGGGAACAATAAATTTGAAACCCAATGAAGTGACATACACCACAGTAAAATTGATGGTCTATATACGATAGATCTTTGTAGAGCACATTCACTCATTAATAAGATGCTAGATAGAAGTTTGACTCCTAATATAGTCTTTTTAAGCTGTATGATTGAACACATGACTATCCATCCAACTAAACCTCAAAGTATATTAGCACAATTAAATTGAGTGTGATTTTGTTCAAAACCTATTACTTTAGATAGGTTAAATTTTGAGACATGCATCCTTTTGTTTATTTTGAGGCATATACACAAAACATATATTCACCATAAGTGGTCCAACCACTTGATGAACATGGTGATAGAAAAATGTCTAGCCACTTCATGAATGTGAAACTAAGCTTTACATATTATCATACACCATTTTATCAAAACTCCAAAATATCTACATGGGCATTTGCATTCCATATGAACATCAAAATACTAGCTTTAGTGATCAAATGAAACTCAAGAACTACGCAAGTTTCACTTATAAAATATAGTTGCATTCTATTCCATAAACATTTGGATAAACAAAGATTGTAACAACAACCATCTATCTTTAGAAACCAACCACATTGACTAGAGATCAAGTATGTACCAATGATCATACCTTCTACCTGTTCGATCCTCCGGATTACCCCATCAAAAGCTTTACTTCTTCAAAAGTTTTTACTGCGTTCTAAAACATCAGTGCAAACAAATGAGGAGGAAGCCTTTTTTCTAACACAGGGACAAAATTTGTCAGGTATTTTATCAAACCAGACTTATGTGAACCATTTCTTTAATGATTAGATTACAATAGTTTGCTTAAAAAGACGTATTAGTGCACAATCGTAACCTGGTAATAGACATACTGTTTGTTTGTTTTTAACCAAAAATTGGATCTGCTTCAGAGTGTATCATCATATTAGCTCCCAAAACCACTAAATATAATTTCAAACAAATAATAATTAAAGGAAATAAAGGACAAAACTAATAGAGATGGCACTATAAAATATAAAAGATGATCTAATCTCAAATTGATGCCCCAATCTACTAAGATGGGGAATATAGAAGCGGGAAACTCAAACTTTGGCATCTGTGAAAGATTAAGTTTTAGCTTGCATATGGACGTCACCATGTTTAACTAAGGTCTAAACTTGGCGTATCTTAAGCCACTACGTGCAGCTCTTTCATTAATCAATATACCAATCTTATGGGACAAAACAAGTTATCATCCAGCTATAGACTAAAATCTTTATTTAGCTTATTTTGTGAACCAAATGTGTCAAGAAGATTAATGTTCTAAATGTCCCAT
Organism: Chamaecyparis obtusa; assembly: GCA_027943335.1. Lineage (NCBI taxonomy): Eukaryota > Viridiplantae > Streptophyta > Pinopsida > Cupressales > Cupressaceae > Chamaecyparis > Chamaecyparis obtusa. The sequence goes on from BSBK01000529.1 coordinate 8,668,799, forward strand.
CACACTCCCCTGAAATAGATACCTTTCAAAAACACTTTTAGGAATAGGGGATTTGATATTAGCATATAACTCAAAATTTCTTATACAACAATTGCATAACCCCAAACTTCTGATGTAGTTGTTAGCCTTAGTCACATAGGTCAGAAACCTTTTTCCTGAAAATAGATAAGCTTCAAGACATCCCAGAGTTGTAGTATCATGTTTTGATCTGATTGATTTCATAATGCAAAACATGATTGAGTGCTTTCAGGAAATTGTATGGAAAGTTTTCAAAACTTAATATGAAGTGGATAACCTCAGGCTTCGACCTTGATTGTTTCAGTTCTAATCTCTTGCTGGCCAGCATACATTTTATTCTTTCTATTTTTTATGTTAATGACAAATAATTCAGGCACAACACCAGTTAAGATTTTTATGTAGCAGACATCCAACTCTGATCATCACAAGTCATTTTACTCTAAAGATTGTCAACTTATATATTGTAACACCGTCACAACAACTGTTTTGATAAATTTATTGTTGGGCAAACCACCAAAGAGTTGCTAGGAGTCACTGCTCTGGGAAAGGTTTAAAGTATGCCCTACCTGAAACAACCTTAAACAACTTCCTATAATCCTTTCTCTGATCATAAAAATGTAATGTATACAAGTTTTAGGTGGCAAGTAGTTCATATAAATGTGCTGAGAAAATTAGTCTCAAAGAAGTAAAAGTCAAATTGAGGATATGATTAGACAAGAAGTCTTCGAAAAGAAAGAAAGCTATCTTAAAATGTTAGATATGCATGTCTAGATGACATTTCATTCTAGGAATTAAACATATTCCCTGGTTCCAATGCTTGAGCTATAATTGGTAGATGATCCTAGTAGCAGCTCTAATTCTATCACCAATGGTGCTTACTCTGTTACATATACACAATAAAAAGATATGCAAGAGCTTAAATTTTTTAATGTCTAAATCACCCTCATCTGAAATTGGCTCATCATAGAGGACTAAAGCTTTCCCATCCTTCAAGATGAGTACTTTAGCTGCAAACCAAACTCCATGAAGACCCTCCTCATCAGAGACAACCTGGATTATTACAGAAACCCATAGTTAAACTTTTGTAAGTGACATACAACAGCACAACACTAAAACCTACTACACTTCAAACATTATCTTTAGGTCACTATAAACATAGAAACTGGGCAAACCAATACAACAGACAAAATTTAAAACTAGATAAACCAATACAAATAACATAAATATGCCAAAAAAAGGTATCCATGAGATGATTCTTTCTAGATCACCTCCACAAATGAACTGTCATTTATTTTGCTAGCTTTTAGGGGTAGTGCTTTTTTATAGGTTTCAGTAATATGCTTAGCTTCAGAAGCTGATGTTGTCTCTTTTGAAACACCCTCTACATCTGAAATGAGTATAGAAGATTGAGCTGTACCCTTTAACTGATTCTCCTTTTGACTAATAAAATGTGTCTTATTTACAATAATTATTAATTAATTAAAAATTAGAAAACTAAAGAGGATGAAATTCCAATTCCAATTTTTTGGATGGACACAAACATGGAATTGACATTATCCAGAATTAGATAATGCCAATTCTAGTCTAATTCTAGCGCCCAAATGGGCCCTTAGTATTTTTTCAAACTTTCTTTATATATTTTACATTTTAGTTTGCTGGATAGCCACTACCCACAAATTATGGGACCATTAACCTTGGCAATGTCTAAATCATAAACTAAAACACATATATGCCCCCAAAATCAAGTTTGATTGTCATCTAGTGTTAGATAGTAATGTGACTGATTATAACTCAAGCACAAAACAATCCTTCAAAGCCAATGGTTTTCCCAACACTCCTTAAGGTCTTCATGAACATACTTAGAACTTGAAGTGGACTCTCTACAACAGAGCATCAAACAATGGACTAGAACATCAGTTTAAAGGCCTAATTAGGCCTCCATAGACTACCCTCCTTTATTGGACTTAGAATACCATTTTTAAAAGCCTTCTTGATTCCAAAACACAACACTGATAATACTCAATACATACTTTAGATGATATTGAGCAGTTATCATAAATTTTATTGAAAGAAATGTCAATTTTGAAAAGAGTCACAATCTGATCTGAAACTGTCTACACACAGTTTACTGATCACAAGGATTTTAGTCTTCAATGACTTGATGTTGCCCAAGACCATGACTCACAAAGGATTCCCTGACACCTTAACAATTATACAGTTGGTCAAATTAGTATTTTCCATTAATAGTGGCCCTTCAAATACTAAGGCATACCATATCAAACAGAAAATATCATAAACCGGATACATATACAACTACAACCCTTCAGTATTTTAATGGTCTACCAAATACCTCCCCTTCCATGTTTGTCTTCCTACAATTTTGATTGCATTTTACAGCAAGACCAAATCTATGTCGGACATGTATTTTGATGGGAAATAGTTTGATAATGTGATATGATGTTCTATTACACTGGGAGCATAACTAACTTGACTACTTTTACAAATATGCATGGTAAACTGATTTTGAGAACTACGATGATGAGAAGCCTTCCAACATAGATTGACTAAATACTGTTTCATATCTCAATGCATACTTATCCGAGACATAATATGGATGATGTAATAATAAGTAGATTCATATCCCAAATCAGAATTCACATCCATCACACAACTATATTGATGGATCAAATTGATATGATTTCAGGTTGGTTGTTTGCTGTCCCAAGCATACGAACCTTAAAGTTCCACCCATATCAGGCAAGTTTTAAGGGCAGGAGTAGAAAAGGACTTATGGAACTTGATTAGACACTACTACTATGAATTGTGACGTAGAGGATAGGGTGATGGACCCAAGTAACAACCCAAAATGAGCAAGATTGTAAAAGTGTTCCAAGTGACCCTTCTAGGTCCTGATGGGAAAAATCTACAAACAGTCAACTCTAGGATGTTTTTAGGCTTTAATAGGTTTATTTTGGTCTATCGCACATGTTCTAAGCATCACATTTTAGTTTCGACACATCTGAAGCAAAAATGCATAGCAAGCCAAAATGTTGTCAATGACAATTTTCAATTTCTGTAACAACAGCCAGGTATAATGGCCAATAAATTTTGTTTTTCCCAAGTGATTCTCTGAAAAAATGACCTTTTCAAATACCCTTTATCCTTTTATAAAACATATGTGAAACTTGGATAGGCTTATTTTGGCAAACATCAAAGATTCTTCACAATGACCCTGTCTTTAACAATGGAATAACTAGTGCATTTACAAAGCAACATATAGCAATACTTAATGTATGGACTTCAAACTTTTCATGGGCTGCTCAAATTCCTTCAATTAGAAAAATACATAATCAATTTCAGTCTATGGCTTCATTAACCCCAAAAGCCCCAAATCATGCATTCAAAACCCTTGTTTCAAGGGTATCTTCAATCTCCTACGTGCACTGCTCTATTCGATCAATTCAAGATGCAAACATCTATGTTTTAACACCATAAACAAGATTAAACTCTCAAACCCTTCCCTCATTAAGGCAGATCTCTCTCATTATGACTGTCCCATCTAATTAGCCTCTTGTTTTCAACTTGTTAATGCCTGGTTTTACCCTTTTAGTGTTGGTGGCCACCAATTAGTGAAGTTAGAAGATCATTTCATGGTTAGATATCTCTGTACAAGTTAGATAAATGGCATTCCATGAAGAAACAATGGGCATTTCATGGAATGACCATGATAAAAATGCAAAAAACTGTCAAAACACTTAGAAATAAGACTGCTATAGCCAGTAATCTGTGAATTTAAACAATAAACTTACAAAATTGGATTCACCACTCGGTCTAAGGGATAAAAACATGTCTAAAAACATTCCACCATTCATTCCAAATTGAAAGATGTGCAGAAAACTCAAGAAAACCTCTTATTTGCTGTTAAAACCAAGTGTTTTTATTGCAATGTTAGAGACAATATGTACAATGCCCAAGTACAGGCCATACATTGACATATTTATAGTTTCAGGAGGTAGTTAACATCCCCCCCAACTGAATCCAATAGGTCTCATGGATTAACTCTTCATAAAATTTGAATTATGGACTTTCCCTCCAAAATGACCAAGTAGCCATTAGTTTTCAAATTTGAATTGTTTAAAGCAATAAACTATGTTTTAAGGGACTTATTGAATGTCTCAACTTATGAAATGACTTGAGATTGTTATGACATCACACTAGACCCTATCTAATGACCATTCTATCACCTAGAATGCTAAAATCAATCCTCAAGCCCCTTTTTACAACTTTTCAACATTGGACTCTATTAAGACATCATATAACATTATAACTTTTTGTGCTTTCAAATGCCATGATTGGTTGCAAAATGGACCAATTGATGCCATGAGATCCTCCATGACCTCTTTGATGACCTAGATCTCCAAGGTACCTATGATGAGCATATGATGCCCCTGCATCAAATTGTGACCAAATTTGTCTAAATCAGATTGATATACAAGCATAGCCATAAGAAAGGAATGACTGTCATGCCATTGTTCTATGGAAAATAAGGATCTTCTCATGTGTATATATTCTATTACTCATGAAAGGATGACAAATTCACTTTAACTTCAGTCCATTGATGACAAGAAAAGAAAATACATGAGTTATCCCTGCTCAAAGAACAAAGTGAGATTGTACATTATTGAACCAAGTCATTAAACTCTTCTCTGCTATTTCAATGCATTGCACGGCAAGCTATATTTCTATTTTCACATGCTCAAAGATTGAGGACAAAAGAATCATGAAAATGTGATAGAAGAAAAATGATTCAATTTGATGGATTAAGAATCTAGGCTTTCAAATAAAATGATTGAGACAACTTAATGCATGTGATGAATACCAAAATAGATAAAAGTATTAAATCCAACAATACTTAATGCATAAGATCAAATGATCCTTTCTTTCTAATAGCAATAATAAGAATGCATCTAATCATGAAAATGACAAACAAAAGAGCAAGGTTCCATGCCTGCAATCAAAGATAGTTTTCCAAGCTAGTAGACAATGAAGACTTCAGAATGATACACACTTCCTAATCAGATATTGCAGACCAATTCTCAATGCAAGCTCAAGTATGTCAAGTCCTAGTTGAACACCCACCAAAAGAAAAACATATGTAGCACTTTACACCAAGCCCCAAAAGAATGATAAAAAAGAAATGAACTTCCAAGAAAAAGAGTGGCACAGATGTGAGAGGAGTAACTATTTGGAAGGTGATGATCTTATTTGGAAGGTGAAAGAGTAGATGAAGCTCGAGAATTTAATAAAATCCTGCAAGATGGCCATTTTCTTGACATCTACACATATACTTAGCCTAACAGATGGATTTTGCAACTCTGGAAAAGAAAAAAATGCCTACAACCTGCTTGTACAAATGATAAGTTTGGTTGTTTTCCCATTTAAGTGACATTAATGTTGTTATTAATGGACCATGTAAAGATGGTAGGATGGGAAAAGCTCAGGTTTCATTTCATAACATGTCCAAAAAGGGTTTTCAAGCGGTTTTGATTACTTACAATTCTTTGATATGTAGCCTATGTGAATTGCATGAGATGGAAAACAATCAAGGGTTGTCTTAAAATATGCTAAGGAAAGTGTGCCCCCAAATGTTGTTACCTACAACATTCTAATTGGTGGTTTATATCAAATTAACAAGGAAAAGGAAACATTTACATTTATTTCAAAGATGGAAAACATATGACATCTCCTTGATGTCACTACATATATTACTTTGGTATGTTCATCTATAGAACAAAACACATAAACATGGTAGGCAAGATAGGAGATCATTCTAGAGAAGATTCACTCATGAATAAGATGCTAGATGGAGGCTTGACTCTTAATGTTGTCACTTAAAGCTATCTGATTGATGCTCATTGCAAAATTGATGAAATAGTCAAGGCCATGAAGTATGTTTTTTAATATACACACATACATACATGTACGTACACACATATATGTGCTTGTATGTGTACATCTAAATGTATATCAATCACCACATCATTTGGTGCAATATCTAGCTTAAGGTTTATGTAAATTTACATACATGCATATATATATACATATGCATAGAGATGTACACATATGTGGGTGTATGATATATAGACACACACACATATTATTATATATAATATATATATATGATACCAATGGTAAAATGTCACAACTGTGACACTTGGACTTGGAATGGTGTGACAACAAATTATTAAATAACCTCCCTAATGGCTAATACCATTGACAAATCTGTCACACAACTGATTTGTCACAGTTGATTTAACACAAAAGAAGCACTTGAAATGGTGTCTAAACTTAAATAACCTTCCCAATACCATTGGAAACTTAAATAATCTTCCTAATACCATTGCAAATTGTCACAGCAGCAGCATTTGAACCTGAAAGAGTGTGTAAGTTTAAATAACTTTTCTAATACCATTGGCAACCTATCACAGCTATAGCAGTTGAAGTACAAGCATGTAAAATCTTAAATAATGTGTGCGTTGTAAAGTCAGCTATAGTGGTAATGTTAATTACTCAAAACTTGCACAAAAAAAAGAAAATTAAACAAATGTATGCATACATATATACATGTGTACTATAACTTCATACTATCTACAACTAATGTATGTCACAACTACAAAAAAATGTATGTCATAACTACAAACTATCCAATAGGCAATACATATACCTGTATGTATACACACACACACACACACACACACACACACACACACACACACACACACACACACACACACATATATATATATATATATATATATATATATATATATATATATATATATATATATATATATATATATATATATATATATATATATATATATATATATATATATATATATGAATCTCTATCTATCTGTCTAGGGTTTTTTTTGGCTAGTTTTGAACATTTATGATGAACATTTAATACAGAAATCTGAAAAAAAATGAAAGGGTTTACAATTTTCACTATGAAATATTACAATATTGCTGAGAAAATACCTTGATTTGTTTCAAATGTATGCGGTTCAACCCCTTAAGCAAATAATTATTTTGCTACACATCAAAAACCCCAGAGATCCTAGAATGATGACAAACATCATGCCTTTATTAATCCAGACATAGAATGAAGAAAACCTAAGCATGCCGCAAATAATATCTAAATTATTTTGTTTAGTATGCTGGGTCTCAAAGAGGAAGCCCTTACACTGGAGTTCATGTTTCAAATTGCTGAAGATACCACCTGAGGCTTGGCCTATCTACTCAGGCATCCATATTAATTCATGGCTCGATGACTCTTTTCTCTGTCTCGATGAAGGCGGGTAAAATGAACTGATTGAGTTCTCAAATGAAATTTCATTTTGTTTTTTTTAACTTTTAATCCCGTGTTGGTCGAAATTTTGACCAACACACGTTGGTGGAAATTTCGACCAATAGGTAAAATGAACTGATTGAGTTCTCAAATGAAGTTTCATTTTGTTTTTTTTAACTTTTACTCCCGTGTTGGTCGAAATTTTGACCAACACACGTTGGTGGAAATTTTGACCAAAACCAACACGTTGGTGGAAATTTCGACCAACACCAAAACACGTTGGTGGAAATTTTGACCAACACGGGATTAAAAGTTAAAAAAAACAAAATTTTTCCTTTGTAATGCGACCAAGCTAAACATTTTTATGATATGGTCAAATTTTTTGTTCGAAATTTAAGGTGAAATGTACTAGTGGTCCCACAAGGACTAGAGAATTCTATGGTGAAAGGTATTTTATGATTCTTGTTGATGATTTTACAAGAATGATGTAGATTGCATTTCTTAAAGAAAAATTAGAGGCATTTGATAAGTTTACAGTAGTTAAGAACAAAATTGAGAATGAATATGGAATGAAGATTAAATGTTTAAGATCAGATATAGGTGGAGAATTTACTTCAAAAGAATTTAACACTTTTTGTAAAGTGAATGGCATTAAGAGACAGTTTTCAGCCCCTAGAACACCTGAACAAAATGGTATTGCAGAAAGAAGAAACAAGCCAGTGACTGAAGCAACAAGAGCTATGCTATTTGAAAATGACTTGGTGAAGACATTTTGGAGAGAAGCGGTGAATACAATAGTATATACAATGAATAGAGTACAAATCAGAGCAGACACAAAAAAGACACCTTATGAATTATGGTTTGGACATGCACCATCAACTAAGTATTTCATAATTTTTGGAAGTAAATGTTATATTAAGAGAGATGATGACATTGGAAAGTTTGACCCTAGAAGTGATGAAGGTATATTTCTTCATTGTTCATTGAAAAGAAAAGCTTATGGATTTTTCAATAAAAGAACTAAAACTATTTTTGAGAGCGCAAATCTTAAAGTTGAAGAAAAATTCAAAATCCAGGAAAGAATGCTTGATTATGAATCAAATGATGGAACTTGTCCTAGAATTGATCAAGAAAATATTGAATTATTCTATGAAACTAACAGTGATTTTTAGAATGAAATTCACATTGAGGAAATCAGAGAAGAATCTAGAGCAGAACCTAGAGTGGAAGGAAGAACTAAAACAGTGACACCTAACAGGAATCTAGCAAGAAATAATCATGTTGAGCAGATTATAGGGAGCATATAAAAAGGAGTTCTGACATGAAATAAGGTACAAGAAGAACTATGTTTAATTTCTCAAATTGAACCTCAATCTACTGATGAATCTTCTAAAGATGAACATTGGATTAAAGTAATGAAGGAATAACTAGATCAAATTGAAAATAACAAGAGTTGGGAATTGGTCCCTAGACCTAAAGATAAGAATGTTATAGGAACTAAATGGGTATTCAGAAACAAGATGAATGGACAAGGAGAAGTTGTAAGGAACAAAGCAAGTTTGGTATGGAAAGGATACTCACAGGAAGAAGGAATTGACTATGAAGAAAAGTTTGCACCTGTTGCAAGAATTGAAGCAGTAAGAATATTTTTGGCTTATGTTGTAATACCCCAAAAATGGGCTATAGGTTCATTAACCTCTTACATCAAAAATTTGATCAAAATCGACATCAAAGTCCTAACCTAAGGCACATCTACACATCAGTTTATCAAAAACCTAATTGATTATCTTAATTCTGCGTCAAGGAATATTCCTTGAATATTCCTAATTTATCATAATTATCTTTAATTGAATATTATTTGGCGATAAATGTCATTATTTATCCTAAAGTTGATTAATTGAATATGATGAATATTTAATTAATTAATTTAGTTCTACCACTTAATTATTTAATTAGATTTAATTACATTTATTCCTAATTAATATTGTTTTTATCTTGACAATAAATCAAAATTCCTACAAACAATCAATTGAATATTTATTTAATTGATTTAAAATCAAAGTTGTCAAATTTAATGATATAATTGGAATAAAGTTTGATTAAATAATTGGTTAACCCATTAATTAATTGTTTTAATTCAAAATCAATTAAGTGAAAAATAAATCACTTTATTTATTAAATTAATTCATATTAAATCATGCACAATCAGAAAAGCAGTTAACTCTAAATCAATTTTCAATTTCAATTTGTTAACTTTCTAAACTCAAAATCTGACGATGAGTTGAAAAAGAGAACTAAACTCTATTTTGAGATAAAAACTACTTTTGCATGATTTTATGAGTTTATTTATTCTTAATTTCTTGTTAACTCAAAAATCAACCTGAGTTTATCAAGAGTGATTTATGGATTTTCTCAATGCATCCTCAAACCCTGGATTTCTATAAAAACAAGGCTCAACTCTTCCTAAAGATATCTCTCGAATTTACACAATTACTCTAGCGAAATTACATATGAAGAATCAAGCTTTTGCGACAGGTGACTTTGTGAGACCAATTCATAGTTTTTCATAGTTTTGCATAGTTTTTCATATCAATCCATATCATTGTTAGATTAATTTACATATCATTTCAATTCAATTCTAGATTAGATTCATACAATTTTTCATCCTAATTGCATAAAAAATCTATAAAAAAAAAGATTAATCTGCATTTCATTTTCATTGCTTTCAATCATTTAAATCCTTTGTTTAGGTGTTTCATTTTCACTGATCTCGGTCTAATCTGAGAATACATACTCGCACCTACTAGAAAGTAGTAAATCACCTGATTATCTTAGTTTCAATTACTTGTAGATTTTGATTTTGCTAACCTCTAATGTTTTACTGAAGTGTTGTGTCCGCAACTAGGTTCAATTTTCACACACACATTTCTGGTGCCCACCATGGGGCCCTGAAAGGGGTTTCCATTCTATTTTAAAAATTCTATCATTTTTCATGAACCCACAACCACAAGGTTAATTTTTATGAGTTTTGTGATAAATTTTTGGGCTATTTTTCTAAAAATCTGACTAGTGCTTTTATTGGTACATGGACATATGACATAATACAGATCCAAAATTTATATTTTTGGAAAGGGATTTGAGTTAGCTTTCATTTTCCATTGGTTTGGATTAATTTAATCTTGATTTGCAAAAGTTATGATCATTTTAGTACAGACTGGTCAGAACCTGATTTTATGAAATCTGACTGATGTTCTCATTGGTGCATGCACATATGACATGATACAGATCCAAAATTTATATTTTTGGAAAGGTATTTAAGTTAGATTTCATTTTCCATTGGTTTGAATTAATTTTGTCTTGATTTGCAAAAGTTATGATCATTTTAGTGAAGAATGTTCAGAACCTGATTTTATGAAATCTGACTGATGTTTTTATTGATACATGCACATATGACATGGTTCAGATCTGAAATTTATATTTCTAGAAAATTATTTGAGTTAGCTTTCATTTTCCATTGGTTTGGATTAATTTGGTCTTGATTTGCAAAAGTTATGATCGATTTAGTGCAGACTGGTTAGAATCTGATTTTTATGACAATAGTTTTTTCGATTATCAAATGACATATTATCTTTGACTAACCTGATTTTATACCATGTCAGATTGACAAGTTGTGTTTTTATTTTTATTTTTATAACAGTGGGTTGCATGTACATGAATAGGTAAGTTTTTCATAACAGTGGTTTGCGGGTGTAGGTGGAGGTGTAATACCCTAAAAATGGGCTATAGGTTCATTAACCTCCTACATCTTCAATTCGAACAAAATTGACATCAAAGTCCTGACCTAAGGCACATCTGCACATTATCGAATCCTAATTGATTTTATCCTAAATTCTACATCGGGGAATATTCCTAGCAATATTCCTATTTATCCTAATTATCTTTAATTTAATTATTATTTGGTGATAAATCCTATTTATCCTAAAGTTTGATTAATTGAATATGATGAATATTTAATTAATTAGATTTAATAGTGCCACTTAATTATTTTATTACATTTAATTATATTTATTCCTAAATTTTATTATTTAATTTTGACAATAAAACTAAAATCTTATGATTAATTGATTAAATTCTTATTTAATTAATTAAAGTCAATTGTCAACATTTAATAATATAGTTTTTGAATAAAGTTTGATTTAATAATTGATTAACCCATAAATCAATTCTTTTAATTTCAAAAATGAGTTAAGTTGAAAATAAATAACTTAATTTTAAATTAATTTATAAATAAATCATGCACAATCAGAAAAGCAGGCAACTAGAAATTAACAATTAATTTTAAATTGAAACTCAACATCTGATGGTCAATTGAAATTTAATGTAAAACTCTATTTTGAGTAAAAGTCTGCTTTTGCATGATTTTTGTGAGTTAATTATCTCTAATTTTCTGATAACTCAAAAATCAACTTGAATTTATCAAGAGTGATTTATGCCTTTTCTCATGCACGTCCAAAGTCCTAGATTTCTATAAAACCAAGGCTCAGCTCTTCATAATTACAACACTTGAATTTGCACAATTACATTGGCGAATTGGTGATTGAAGGATTGAGCATTTATGACAGGCGATTTGTGAGATTTTTCATAGTTGATCATTTAGCTTTTACATAGTTTCTTATTCATAGTTTCATACTCATTCATAGCATTTTTAGATTAAATCTGCATTCCAATTTCATTCATTCTAGATTAATTTCATATAGTTTTCCATATTATTTCACAGAAAATCCAAAAATATAGCTTAATTTGCATTCATAATCTTTTCATTCTTTGCATTCAAATCCTTCATTTAGGTGTTGCTGTGGACTAGGCTTTGAGGGTACCTACTTTGAAAGACTTCAAGCCAAACAAGGATTAGATGTTATTCTAAGCATAAAATCAATGCAAAACAAAGAAGACTCTAAGCTAGCCACCTCAGATTGAGCCTAAACAGGTGCACCCAAGCACTGTTTGATTTTCTCTGATAAGAGGGATGTGGGTGTGCTCTCTAAGCACTTGGAGCATATTCCTTATCCATTTAGGATGGATTGAAATCCATGAAAACCTCAAAATGGCACAAAACAGGTATAGAACACCTGATTTTCCCCTAAGGGCTCAAGGATCAAAATGATGCTGAAATGAAGATTAAGCTACATGATGTTTATGCTAAGATTAATTTTAAGCCAAATAGAGATGTGATGATGATGACATGCTATGCAAAACAATGAAGTAAACTAAGTTAATCCATTATTGCTAAGCTATGATGTGCTAAAAATGCTTGAAAATAGGCTAAATTAGGATGATTATGCTAAAGCTAGAAGTAAAAGAGCATGATAACAATGCATTGAAATGAAAGGCTAAGCAAATGAATTTTCTCTTGAAAGGAGGAGCATTTATAGGATTTGGGAAGAAAGAATGAGTGGCCAGGATCAAAATCCTTAAGAGAGGCCAAGATTCATTCAAAGGGGAGCACATGGATTGTGCTAGTTCAGGGCCACCTCCTTGTGACAAGTGTCACAAGGGCATTGGATTAAAAGATGGGAGGAATGTGCACAATTTGGGAAATGTGCCTAAGGTCAAAGGGTGTAAGAAAGGGGTGAGGGGCTTCTTAAATGCACCATAAATGCATGTAAGAGGGATAAGGAGGCCTTAAATGCACTTAATGCATGTAAGAGAGTCTCTAAAAGTTTGTTGACTTTGGGTTAAGCTTAGGAGTTGGCTAACCTTGGTTAGGGAATGTGACATGATTAGGGGGGGATTAGGATTAGGATTAGGGTTAGGACTTTCTAGAAGAGTCTAGAATTTCCTTAGGATAAACATGGATTTTAGGAAATAGATAAAGATTTATTTATTTCCATGGTTTAGGTTTTGAGAATATTTATTAAAAATGAATTTAACAAATATGAAGATTAAATATTTAATCTTAATTAAATATTTTGAGTTGGGATTAGGGTTAGGAAATGAGGGGATTAGCCTTTAATCGAAATTAAAGAAGGATTAGAAGATTCTGGAAGAGGTTAGTGGTCTTAAGAAAATTGGCCAAGTTTTGGGCAAAAAATAAATAAATAATTTATTTTAAGATTTTTGGTCAATTTATTAATTAAATAATTAATAAATAAGGAGATAATGTCTAAATAAGATTTAAACATTTTTGGGAGGGATTTCTTAATTAAATATTTTTAATTAAGATAAAGGGATTTAATGACATAAAAAATAAATAAATAAATTAAATAAATAATTAATTAATAAATGATGATGTCATCAGGGATTTTTTAGAAAATAAAAATACTTTATTTTCTAAAGGATTTTTAGGTGTCTACATTTTGCCCCTCTTTGATGCGATGCTGCAAGTGGCATGGCGTCAAAGATAAGAAAATAAGATGCCTGAGGCTAGAATTTAGAGGAATGAGGGGTTGTGCCCCCTCGAGAAAATAACGCAAGGAGTAAATGTTGTGGAATTTTCTCGAAAGGAAACAAAGAAGGAAGGGCCGAGGAAGAAGGGGAGATAAATAACCAAGCTTCCAAGAGCAAAGATGGGTGAATGCAAGATGAGATGGAATGCAAAATGCAGGATGCAGCTATATGAGGATGCAAGATTAATCTATATGATGCAAGATGCAGGGGATTTGGGGAAGCTCCAAGTGCAAATGTGGAGAGCACAACTTAGTTTAATATAGAAATGCTAGAGACCTGCCAAGGATACTAGGATCACGAAGCCTTGTCACCAGTGTTGCATAGGAATGACGCTAAAGAGACACGCAGGGTTGCCCCAGGATAACGCATGATCCCCGAAGGAGGCATGGTGGAAATGATGTTGAAGAAACCAAAAACACACAACTGACTCACAGGCAGAAGCAAAAAATCAAAAGACCTTACCCCAGATTGTCCTTATTCACTGCACACCATGATATAAAGGATCATGGCGACTTTGAATAGAGAACAATGAGAAGCCGTAAAAGATTAACAAGATCCAAAGGATAAAATCCAAGACCAAAATGAGAACTCAAAAAAGACATCCTTTGCCAAGGAGAGAGATTTGATCTGATTGATTTGATTGATGGAGAGAAGATTGGTCTGAACGTGTGGAAGGATACATCAACACGGACCTGGTGTGCTTGGTGGAAGATTAGGGTAGACAGGAAGGATACAACTGAGGGGACCTGTGATTAGGCTTAGGTCAGACAAAATAGAAGCATACATCTGCGTGGACCCTATGCTGATAGGGAGAATGCTGTGTTGCTGATTGGCAAATGATGCAGTTCAAAGATAGTCATGATGATCAAGGATAGTCGACAATTGATGTTGCTAAAGTGTGAGGTTGGGTAGGACAAGATTTTTGATCAGATACTACTATAGGACTAACAAGGATATATACAACAGGACAACGACAAGGGATGACAGACACAAAGGATGGGACCTAAAGACACATATGTACAAATGAGTTTAGGTGGAGACACGATTGACGCTATGGTACAAGACTCAGGATTAGGATGCACAAAGAACCTGGGGATGAAGCTAAAAACTCCAAAGATATGCAAGACGATGCCCCAGTTGGGCTGGAAAGACAAGATGGACTGACAAAAGATGTGTCCTGAAATGACACAGATTTAGGAAGGACATATCCCAATGATGATGATTGGATTGAGATTAGGGCCTACTATAAGACTAAGGATGTGATTGGATTGGTTGGCTTGATCTTGGATGTTGGATAGCTAGAGGATGTGGATAGGATTGGAAGATGGCTAGAAGATTTCTAGGAATGTTTGGATAGGGATGAATGGCATCAGATTACAATGAGGTTAGCCTATAGCTAGATACCAATGACAAGGGAAGATACTAGGTGATGGAAAGATGGAGGAAATGCTTAGGATGAGGATGATGGAACTGCTAGGAGATTTGGATGGAGGAAGATTTGGATTTGGATGGAAGAAACTACTAGGAGATCAGATGGTAGATTTGCTTGAGGATTGGAAGATGGAATGCTGGAGGAAATGCTGAGGGGTCTAGATAGAGGAATGCTTGAGATTTGGGGAGATGGAAAGATTTCGGATGAAAGATAGTCTCCAAGGAATATGTCACCAAGGAATAAGATGCCCCCTGCTTAGGATAGTTCATGTATTTTCAGAGGCATGGGGTATGCTTGGATGGAAGATATGTCGACAAGAGGATGAGGAAGGTAGATGGAAGCTAGGATGAATGGATTGGATAGAGGATATGTAGCTAAAAGGTGTTGGATGCCAAGAAGGTGCCCAAAAGCATGTATACCTGGTAGTCATTGTTTTTTCATCAAGATCCAAAGGAGGATGAAGGAAGTGAGAGACAAATGGGATGGAGGAGATGTTGGATAAGATGGAAGAAGGGAATGGCCCCCAACTGTAGAAAGAAATTGGGGGGATCCTACGCATGACACCTATTTGCCAGGTTTTCACCATGGTACTTGTCCAAGGTGCTTGAATTGCCAAGTTTTCACCATAGGATGAATGTTTTTCTCTTTTTCTTTTTCTTTTCTTTTTTTTCTTTTTTTTTTTGATACTTTTCTCTTGATTTTTCCAATTTTTATGGATTTTCTGATTTTTTGCTGACTAGATGCTAACCTTTTGATATTTCTGATGTGTTGCTATCTTTCTTCACTGATCTTCCAATTTGTTGCTCACATTTTCTGATTTGTTGCTACCTTTTCAATTTCTCGGGATGTTGGTACAACTTTATTAGGATGGAGGGATTATGCAAAGGCATGGATAAGTTGGGGTAGATGGGAGATATGGTGGTAGAAATTGTTTGGATGGAAAGATGGAAAGTGATCATGATAGGGAGATGCTATTAGGACCAACATTGGCACATGTTGCAAGGAAGGTGGATGAAGCGGATAGGATGTGGAAGATAGAGGTGGATGTGATGGAGGATTTACGCTAGGAGATTTCAAATCTTTGGGACCCAAAATAGATTTAGGAGATGGAGGAGAAGACTAAGTAGCTGGGGGATTAGAAACTTTGGATGCCAGTGTGGATACTTCTGTTAGATGCATTACATCTTTTTGCTTTGGGATCCACATCATCTTTGTTTTAGTTTTGGTGGGCCTTTGTGGCCATTGGTATGCATAGGATTTTTCTTTTTCATTACTGGGCCTTTGTGGCCATGTAGTGGATTTTTCTTGTGCTTTTCTGGGCCTTTGTGGCCATAAGAATGTGTTAGATTGCTTGATTGGATTTTTCTTTGGTTGACCATGTTGTTTAGACTGGACATGGCAATCCTTAGATCTTTGTGGATATGTCCCTCTATTCATATTGGATATGGCATCTAAATTGTGGGGAGCATCAGAGTGAATATGAGGAGATGTGCGGGATGGAGGAAATATGGATGGAGAGATGAAAGGAGATTGGTAGATAGGATATGTGGGAATGTGCCTTTGTTGATCTTGACTAGGGATGCTTGGATTTTGGATGAAGGTCTGAGTAGGATAAGATGGGGGATGATATTTTGGGATGTAAGGGCCCAAAATGGATTTGGTATGTGGAGGATATGTGTTGATAGAAAGTGTTTGGATGGAAAGATGGAAAGTGATCATGATAGGGGGATGTTCTCAGGATCAACATTGGCATATGTTGCAAAGAAGGTGGCTGAAGTTGATGGGATGTAGAAGACAAATGTGGAAATGATGGAGGATTTGTGCTAGGAGATCTTGTAACATAGGGATCCAAGATGGATTTAGAGGATGAAGGAGGAATGTGATAGGTTATCTTTGGTTGTAATGATGGAGGAGGAGGAATGGTGTTGTATGCTTTGGAAGATGTGATGGTGGGTTTGGAAGGATGCTTGAATTTAGCTTTAGTTGTACCAACATTTCTAGAGGAAGTGCCTTCTTCTGATGTGTGACCAATTCCACATAACTTTGGATGTTTCTTGTCTTGGATAGGCTCCAGATTTCCTTGTTCATGGATGCCTAGGCCTTTGCCTTGATAATTCCATTTCTTGAGCATTTTATCCAAACAAGGATATTTCTGACTTGGGGAATATGATAAACATCCAGTTTCTAGTTCCCTAATGGAAGATATGAAACTAATTTCTTCTACTTCAAGTGGACTGCCTTTGACAAATGTAAGTGATCCAAGAGGATAGAGTGATGGTTGTGGAATAGTTTGGATTGGAAGATCCTCAAGAGGAGAGGATAGGATGGTGGGATTTTGACTGGGATTGGGGGATAGTAACGGATCTTGAGATGGAGGATCTGTAGGATCTTGGATTGGAAGAATTGGGATTGTAGGATTTTGGATTGGGGGTGATGGAAGTAATAGAACATGTGATGGGGGAAGTGAAGGGATTGGATCTTGATTTTCTTCTATGAGTATTTCAACATGCTTTTGGGAAAGATCTTGACATGATAGGATTTGTGTGGATAGAGTGTTGGGGGATGCATGGATGGACTCTTCAGATGGGGTGGATGGAAGGATGGGAGATTTTGTAGCTGTGATGGTAGGAAGAAGGGTGAACTCATGAGGCTCATCAGATATGCTTTGGATGATGCTAGGGGGAGGTGATGTTGGTAGGGATTGGATGGAGACTTTAGATGGAAGGGACTCAATGATGTTAGGAGATGGAAGAGGATTGATGAGTGGGATGTATGGAAGATAGATAATAGATGGGAGTGATGGATGGGCCTCATCAATTATGGTTTCATGTAAAGGTTTGAGATGGCTTGGCTCTTCAACTTTAGGAGTGGGATTTGTTTTTGGCTTCCTTGTGAAACTCCTTGAAGACTTTCATGGTGAAGAAGGATTGGAATGTGGAGGAGATGGAGAGCTAGG
The DNA here is from genome assembly GCA_027943335.1 of Chamaecyparis obtusa. NCBI lineage: Eukaryota > Viridiplantae > Streptophyta > Pinopsida > Cupressales > Cupressaceae > Chamaecyparis > Chamaecyparis obtusa. Next base: position 8,687,003 of record BSBK01000529.1, read on the forward strand.
ATATTCCTCATATGAAGATGAGGTGGAAGATTGTGAACTTTCTTGAGGGGATGATAGTGCAGACGAGGAGTTGGAGGATGGTGGTTTGGGAGAAAGGATTGGAAGACTTGGTTTTTGGTTTTGAGAATGATTTGGAGGATAAGTAGATGGAGGGTTCGGATAAAGGATGGGAAGACTAGGATTTTGGATTTGGGGGTGATTTGGAGGATGAGTGGATGGAGGTTTTAGATAAGGGAAGTGGCAAGATGTGTTTCTATGGGATGATGGTGATTGGGATATGACCATAGCAGGAGATGGAGGTATGAAGGATGTGTGTGGAGGATGTGTAGTTTTAAGATAGGGATAAGGTGTGGATGGATAAGATAATGGATTTGCCTTGCTGAGGACATGAAAGGGAGTGCTAGTGGATAAGTGTGAAGGCATGATAGGATATTTTGGAGGAATGATTGGATGCTGGGGGATGTTTGGAGAAAACTTGCTAAGATTTTCAAAATATGCATCATGATCTACAAGGCTTTCATCATCTTTGGGATAGGATGGATTGAGGGGAGAGACATAATAACCAAACTCATCATAATAGTTTTGAGACATGTTGACTTGCGGATGAGTCGGATAGGAATGAAGGATGAAGATGGATTGGAAGACTAAGATTCAAATTGGGATGACTGACAGGATCAGACTAGGATTGGATTTGGCTTAAGATTGGAAGAAGACTGACTCTAGAGGAAGATAGACAAGGGGATGGGGGATGACCAAGATGACTTTTCTAACCTAGGATAGGAGGAAAGGATGACAAGAATGGATTGAATATGAGTGGAAGACCATGATTTGAGATTTTGAAAGCATTGGACATTTTCTAGATTTTGGGAGGATTTGGACTGACATGGCTATTCTAGGTATCTTGAACCAAGTTGTAGATCAGTTTGATGTTATTTCCAATGGCAAAGTATAGATTTCAACAAAGATTTTTGGAAAAGCAATCTCCACAAGGGACAAAGAAACCTTGTGGGATACACATAGGATGACTGACTCTGATAAAGCTTTGAAGGTGTATGTTTCAACAATGTTTTCATGAAGTATTTGACTGTCAAGCACTTCAAATAGATCTACCTAAGGAAGGTGAGTATCAAAATCACTTGCCCAGAGCTTGGTACCCCTAGAAGGGAATACAAATGGTGAGTAATCTTGAGGCAACCCGGCAAACCCCTTGGAATCAGTCCTTGCACAAGGATTTTGATACTTTCAGATTTAGATAGGGTAGCCTCTATTTTATCAAGTTTTTTGAATAGTTCTGTGGAGTCTCCATACCCGGTTATGCTGACCGCCTGTGACTCACTTAAGAGCCTAGCCAACAACACTGGGGGAGGAATATTTACCTATCCCCAGACATTTGCATTTGGCACAAAACACCCGTGGATTAGGAGATATAAGTGAGTACTTTTTGCCTTCACTTTATTTATATACCGACCGGGGGGGATACCGATTTGAGGTCATTCTCTGAGGAGGAATCACTTTTCTCCCTAGACAAGCCTCGCTAAAAGTAGAACAAGTGAACTTGTCCGAGTCCAAATGTTCCATGTTGCTTACTTTAGCAAGGTTATACAAAAAATGTAAAGCTCCTAGATGCACATCAAGCAAGTTGTTCTTTTTCCCGAATTGATTAAGTTTGTTTGAACTTTGAATTTGAAGACACAAGTGCTTAAGGTTTGATTTGTTCTTTCTCCAAAAGGTAAACGATTTGAGTGCTTGCAAGTTCTTTCCTTTTGGGCATTCAAGATTGATATTTGCGAGTTGATTTAAGAACTTTGAAAAGAGCTTTGTTTTGATCCTTTATGGAATTCAAGATTTGATTAGGTGCTTGCTTGAATTGAAATAAAAGAGGGAATAGAGTTGTTCATTTCTTTTAGTGCATTCAAGATTGGATTTGATTTTCAAAATGATAATGACACTTTAGGACCTAAGTTCTTTCCTTTAGTTTCATTCAAGATTTTTTTTGACCTTTGATTGGAATATGAAAAAATGAATTTCAGTCCCAAGCAAATTAAGATAGAAAAAAAACAAAAAGCGACACTGTCCGGCTCATACGCGACGCTGGAAAATGCAGAGGTGACATGAAAGCCTCTCAGGTGACATTTCAAATGCTACAGGCGACAGATAAATACGCAAAGGCAACAGATAGATTTTCTAGGTGACAAAGAAATGGCTTTAGGTGGCAGAGAAAGATTTACAAGCGACACAGAAATACTCTGAGCGATGGTGGAATGTTTACAGGTGACAACGGAATGATTATAGGTGAGACTTATGTACCCAAAGGTGTAAAATTTTATCTCATAGGCGTGATTACTTATGTTTCAGGCATGATTTCTTATGTTGTAGGCATGATTTAATTGCTTACAGGTGTGATTTCTTATGTTGTAGGCATGCTTTAATTGCTTACAGGCGATAGAAGAAGAATTTTGAGACAGAATAGAAGTTATCGATGGCAGAAATCTATAAGAAAATAGGCATGAATACAGAGCTTGTAGGCATCATTTCATTGCTTGAAGGCGTGATTTAATTTCTTGAAGGCATGACTGTGTTGTGTGTAGGCAACATTTCTTTTCTTGAAGGTGAGATTTAATTGCTGTAGGTGACATTTAATTGCTTGAAGGTGACATTTCATTTGTTTCCTGCGAATACAAGAATATAAAGTATAATCTAATCAAAGTGATTGTGGTTTTGGTTCCACCGGGCGTGCTAGAATGTGGACTAGGCTTTTGAAGGTACCTGCTTTGAAAGACTTCAAGCCAAACAAGGATTAGATGTTAGTCTAAGCATGAAATCAATGCAAAACAAAGAAAACTCTAAGCTAGCCACCTCAGATTGAGCCTAAACAGGTGCACCCAAGTACTGTTTGATTTTCTCTGATAAGAGGGATGTGGGTGTGCTCTCTAAGCACTTGGAGCATATTCCTTATGCATTTAGGATAGATTGAAATCCATGAAAACCCCAAAATGGCACAAAACAGGTATAGAACACCTGATTTGCCCCTAAGGCCTCAAGGATCAAAATGATGCTGAAATGAAGATTAAGCTACATGATGTTTATGCTAAGATTGATTTTAAGCCAAATAGAGATGTGATGATGATGATATGCTATGCAAAACAATGAAGTAAACTAAGTTAATCCATTATTGCTAAGCTATGATGTGCTAAAAATGCTTGAAAATAAGCTAAATTAGGATGATTATGCTAAAGCTAGAAGTAAAAGAGCATGATAACAATGCATTGAAATGAAAGGCTAAGCTAATGAATTTGCTCTTAAAAGGAGGAGCATTTATAGGATTTGGGAAGGAAGAATGAGTGGCCAAGATCAAAATCCTTAAGAGAGGCCAAGATTCATTCAAAGGGGAGCACATGGATTGTGCTAGTTAAGGGCCACCTCCTTATGACAAGTGTCACAAGGGCATTGGATTAAAAGATGGGAGGAATGTGCACAATTTGGGAAATGTGCCTAAGGTCAAAGGGTGTAAGAAACTGGTGAGGGGCTTCTTAAATGCACCATAAATGCATGTAAGAGAAGTCTCTAGAAGTTTGTTGACTTTGGGTTAAGCTTAGGAGTTGGCTAACCTTGGTTAGGGAATGTGACATGATTAGGGGGGGATTAGGATTAGGATTAGGGTTACGACTTTCTAGAAGAGTCTAGAATTTCCTTAGGATAAACATGGATTTTAGGAAATAGATAAAGATTTATTTATTTCCATGGTTTAGGTTTTGAGAATATTTATTAAAAATGAATTTAACAAATATGAAGATTAAATATTTAATCTTAATTAAATATTTTGAGTTGGGATTAGGGTTAGGAAATGAGGGGATTAGCCTTTAATCAAAAATCAAGAAGGATTAGAAGATTCTGGAAGAGGTTAGTGGTCTTAAGAAAATTGGCCAAGTTTTGGGCAAAAAATAAATAAATTATTTATTTTAGGATTTTTGGTCAATTTATTAATTAAATAATTAATAAATAAGGAGATAATGTCTAAATAAGATTTAAACATTTTTGGGAGGGATTTCTTAATTAAATATTTTTAATTAAGATAAAGGGATTTAATGACATAAAAAATAATTAAATAAATTAAATAAATAATTAATTAATAAATGATGATGTCATCAGGGATTTTTCAGAAAATAAAAATACTTTATTTTCTAAAGGATTTTTAGGTGTCTACAGTTGCATTGTCACTAGTCTTGGTTAGTTTAGTTTCCATTTCATTGCACGATTTAGGGTTTTTGCTAACCGCTAATGTTTTACTAAAGTGTTGTGTCTACAACTAGGTACAAAATTCACACACACATTTCTGGCACCCATCGTGGGGCCCTGAAATGAGTTTCCATTCCATTTCTATCAATTTCTATCAATTTCTTGTCATTTTCTAGTTAAAACTATGATTTTTATTTTTTGTCCGTACATTTTTCATATGACTTTTGTCAAAAAGTCATGCCAGGAAGTACCCACTATCGTACGACAAGTTGAGATTTCAAGGCTTGTATTAGAGAGTACACACTATCATTTGGAAGCTCTATTGTCATATGAGAAGACACCCACAGTCGTATGAGTTTCCAAACTATCATCTCGGAGGTAACCCACTGTCATATGATTTTTGACTCCAAAATTCAATTGTCATTTTAGCATTTTTGGCAGTTTTGCAAATTTGATTTTCAGATTTGGACTAATAGCCAACCCTAACAATTGAAATGTTCTATTTTTGACTGATACTTGCTGAATTTGATTGGAAAAGCGTAACTAAATTGCTAAAATAGGTAAAAATCTACTAAGCATGTTGCGAGGAACTCAAGTATTCTTCTCAAGATGATAACATTTCAATTTGGATTAAAATGAACTCTCATGTGTCAAGCTTGTGTGATTTTCTTACTTTCATATCACATACTTCATTTTGGGGCTATAAAACGAACATAGATTTGCTTTTTGCATATCTGTAACACATAGTAAAAATTCCCTATGAACACTATTTGTGGATGATCTTGAGAGATTGAGCTTCTTTCGCTTGTTTATTCATATGAAGCTCTTCTTGATGACAGATCCCCTTGTAAGTAGGGAGGTTACTGAGAGAGTTTCACATTTTACTAGATTCGTGTGTCTTCAACTTTTGATTGATATATTCTCTCTCCAGAGGGGTTGATAGATCATAAGCAGTTGACATCATAGATCTTTGTGAAATAATATTGGTCTTAGCATGTCGGATTAATCTATCTACTTTATTTTGGTTAAAAGTGAAAAGGCTAGAGGACTATGCTCTACTCCCTTTTTGGGTAGTATCAGAAACTCAGATCCTTGAATTTGGAACCAGTCTCCATGTGGTATCTTTTTTGAGTCACCTTTAGAGAGGGTTAACTATAGTGGACATTCCCTTAATTGGGTCAACCATGTGGATGGAACCTCAAGTGGTAATAGCCATTTTCATCATGGTAGTAGCAACCGCTATATAAATGTCCTTATGGAGCAAATCTTCATAGGTGTGGTCTCTTGTTGGGCTGTCAAATCTCCCTAGCAGCTCTTGATTGATTAATTTCTCAGACTATGTCAAAACCCCGGTGCACCTGGATTGGAGTTCACCCTCTTGAGATCACAAAAGTTGTAGAGTCAAACCATTACTACAAACCTTAGTGAGGCCAAATTTTCATTTTTCTAAGAATATGTGTGTTATTGAAAAACTTTTTGGAACATACACAATTAGAGCTCCTAAGGATTAGTACATTCAGTCACTTGATTATTTATGCACAGAGTTGCTTTGTCCCCTATTCATTGTTTTCAGATGTACTTGGAATCACTTGCTTGTTGTTTTGTGTGCTTTTTTATCTATTAGGTTACTGCAAATGAATGATCTCATAATAATCTTCAAACCTGGACAGGGAAATTTGTGAACAATCTGAAATTGAATACCAAAAATTTGCAAAATCTGAAGTAAAAATCCTTTCTGGAGTCAAAAGTCATCCCATCAAGTCAGAAAGTCGTACGAGTTTTGGAAAGTGTCATTTCAAAACCCCTGTATTGTTGTATGAAAGCTTGTATAGTGTCATACGAGTTTTGCCACCAGTCAAAAGAAAAAAGTCAAAATCCTTCTATCAACTATCATGCAAGCTTTTCAATTTTTGTATGAGTTTGTCAACTATCATTTCATTGCATACCCACTGTCGTACAATCCTGCAGAATGTCATTTGAGAAAAATTGTCAAAAAGTTGTCAAAATTGTTAGAGACCTAGTTTTTACAGCATATTTCTAGAATCTATCAAGCCAATCACTATGCTAGAAACAGAGCATAAACTAGAACAAATTCATTCATTTTCCTCAAGTGGGCCTTTGAGTCTGATATTTCCTTATGAGTTATCGATTTGAGTCTTTTTCATCTTGTATCAAAACCTTGTCAACATTATCTTCAAATTTAGTCTTCTTGCTAAATGTCTAAGTGTTGTGAGCTTGTGCCCACCATTTGTTGGGTGTCTACCCACACTACTATGGCACAATATCCTTTATTTACATCTGATCTAATCTTTAATCACTTCAATCTTGACAAGGTTGCATCATTCGATCTTCTTGAATTAATTCATTCTTCAGTTGTCTTTATCTTATTCTTTTGCTTCACCCAAGGTTAATGGTGGAAACTAGAGCTCCATCACACAAGAAATCTAGAGAGGTATCCCATACAATACCTCTAAATACTCTCTAGGACCCAAATCTTGAACAACTCTACAATTCTAGTCTTTACGAAGATGATGGTCTTGGCAATTTTCAATTGAAAACTGGTTACATACCCCCTCCATCAACTCATGGAGATAATAAAAAAACCCCTCCTCAATCTAATTTAGGGAGCTCTAAAAATCCTAACATGTCTCACAGAGGGACACATCATGGATCTCAAGGACACAAATCTCAACAAGGTATGGATCAAGATCCTATACCTTCTGAAGTTGCCCAATATCAAAATGATGATAACTTCAAAAGGATGATGAAACATTTCTTGAAAGAGGATAGAGAAGCATACTTTCTAGAGTTATATCATCAAGGAGCTAAACTTCATCCAAAATTTAATGTTGAAAATATCATTATTTAGGAGGAAGAAACTCCCATCATGACTATGATGAAATAGATGCATGTCATGCAAGTCAAACTTAACAAACTTGAAAAATAAAATGAACCTAAGGAGTTCTCCATGGAAGCTCTATGCCCTTTTCCATTTGATAAAGACTGGTACATGCTGCCATTCCCTAAAAGAGTGGAGATGCCTAAATATGATAAGTATGATGGAAACTCTAACCCTCAAGATCATGTCAAAAAATTTTGTACTCAATCTATGGATTTTATGCATGAACCAACCTACTTAATGTGTCTTTTCCCTTGATCTCTAGGAGGAGCAGCCATTCATTGGTTCTCTAGAATGCCTCCTACTATCAACACTTTTGAGGAGTTAATCAAAATTTTCTATAAATAATACTCCTACAATATTCAATATCCAGTCACCATGATCGACATCTACAATTTGGAACAGTATCCAGGAGAACCATTCTTGACATTTCTCAAGAGGTGGAGGAAGAAATTTTCTCTATATGCTAGACTCATTCCCGAAATTGAGAAGTTGGAAATATTCATCAACAATCTTGTTCTAGAAATCAACCACCCTTTACAAATGCAAAATCATACATCTTTTGACAAGATGGTAGATAATGTGATCAAAATTGAGAAAGTACTTGTGAGAAAAGGAGACATCACACTTCAAAGGACAAGTATGAATCTGGATCTAGTTCTAAAGACAAGAACAAAAACTAGAACAAGAATAAAGGTGTTGTCATAGATGGTGTTGTTGATAAAATCCATGCCCCATCTAAGGCACCTACTTTCAATCTCACTGTTGGTACCCAAGCCATCAAAGCTTTTGAAGCTAAAGCAATAGAGTCAAACAAAAAATCATCTGATTACAAACCTTGGGCTATAGATCCTAATCGCAAATTCACTCCTCTTGGAGAATCCTTGGAATCTACCATGAAAAATCTATTGGCAAACAAAATCATCTACTTGCCTAAGATGAAAGTCTTTGATCCTGAAGCTAAATTGAAATGGTGGAGAGAGGATGATTTATGTGAATTCCATCACAATAAAGGTCATAAGACTAATAACTGTGTCCACTTGAAGCACATCATACAAGACAAAATTGATAATGGATATATCACGATTGACAATCATAAGAGAAATAATGATCATACAACATTCACAAAACCATTTCCTAAACATGGTAAAGAAGATTCTTCTCCTCAGTCTAATATGGGTGCTAAAGTCAATTATGCATACTTTGAAAATAATGTTGTTATCAATATGGTTGAACCATGTCTATCTGAGCACTGCAATGTCATCATACTTGTAAGAAGAGATAGAGAAAATCAATTAGCAAATGCAGTTACTCGATCACAAGCTCAAGAACACCTAGAAGGACAAATACCAGATTCATCCAATGTCCCTAAGGTGCCTTTCAATCTTTCATATGCTTCTAAACAGAAGGCTACATCTAAATCTTTAAATCCTAAAGACACGAGGCCTACTTCATACAGTATTGTTCAACAACTCAAGCACACAAATGCTAAGATCTCAATGTTTGAGTTGCTTCGTATATCCCCAACTCATAGAGCCATTCTAGACAAAGCTTTGCTCGGATCCAATGTTCTTGACGACCTTGATTTAGATAGATTCTAGTCTATGGTTGGTCATCTTACATCTCCACAGTATGTTTCCTTTTCAGAAGAAGATGATAACTCCTCGATTCATCCACATAACCAGCCCTTGCATATTGAAGTCTTGATCCAAAACTGTCATGTCAAACATGTGTTGATAGAGGGGGGTGCTGGCCTAAACATTTGTTCTTTCAGCTTAATTACACAATTGAGGTTTTCAAAAATGGCATTGATCCTAGAAGAAGATAACTATCAAAGCATATGATGAGCAAGAAAGATCTTCTAAAGGAACTATTGTGTTACCTATCAGAGTAGCTCCTGTCATCAGAGATACTATATGTCAAGTTCTTGATCTACCTTTGTCTTATAATATCCTTCTAAGGAGATCCTGGATACATGAAATGAAAGCCATTACCTCTACATACCATCAGTGTTTGAAATTTCCTTATGACGGAGTAAAGGTGACGATTCTAGCTGATCTGTATACAACTTGCAATACCTTGAAAGAGAGTGTTGATAAACTTGTTCCCAATAGTAGGGAATCTTCCACTAAGTAGCTAGACATTGCTTCAACATCCAAGATGGAAGATATTGCTAAGGAGGTTAAGATCAAAGAAAATGGTATGGGAGAATATACTATAGAGCTAGTCTTATCTTTGAGGTCTCTCCCTATCTCACCTAAGTCCTATGGACAAACTCTGAAATAGTCCAACTTAGGGTCTAAAGAACCTCTTGAGACATATAAAGGAAATTTTGTTGCAGAAAAGGTATCTAAATAGGAGTTTGAAGAGGATAAATTTGTGCTCACATGGCTATACAAAGATAAACCTAAATCTCAAGTTGTTCAAAAATGTGATGCTAAAATACTGAATATCCCTTCTAAGTCATATGGCCCAGGGGACAAATTGATCACAAAAATGGGATATAAAGGAAAAGGACCTCTAAGACTATAGGGTAAAGGTCTTTTGTCACCTCTTGATCATCATGGCCAAGAAAATAAGAATACAACAGGTCTAGGATACAAGAAGAAGCCTTTCTATCTTAGCAAGAACTCCCCACATGTTTTAGAATAGGTTGAGCCCTCCATAGCGAATCAACTAAAGGGAGAAACAATAGAACAATCTGGTAGTGATGATTTAGACACCACTGATGAGCTCATTCCTTATGAGTGCTTGCCTAAAGAAGACCTCCTAGAAGCTAAAGATGATCCAATAAAAAGAATTAATGTAGTAGAAACACAAGAACCTACTATAGAGTAAGAGATAGTTGCACCACAAGAACTAGCTAATCTCAAAGAAAATCAAACAGACAAAGAGGAGGGTAGTAGCTATTTTGGGATAGATTCCCATGAGTATGAATTTAAATCAGAATCTGAGGGAAACCCTTATTTGGGTATTCATCCTAACTTTACTCATGTTCTTAGATTTCCTAGAGGTCTAGATGAAGAAACAAAAGATGAATCAAATGACTATGAATGGGGAGTCATTCTAGAACCAGATGAACTTATTATAGAAAAGCATGTTGATGTTATTCATCAATATTCACCTAAACCCAATGTAAGTCTAGAGAAAAATGATGAGCTTATCAAGTCCAATCCATCGATGGTTGAAGTGGACTTTCACAATGACATTGAGCCTGTTCACAAATTGAATGTCTTAAGTTGTAATATCACCTTTGAACTCGATTGTTAGGTTAGGACAATTGATGATAGATCCATATCCATAAACACTCTTTCCCAATCTTTCACCACTTTGACTATCCAATGCCCTGACCTTCTTGACATAACATCCACAAACTTGAACCAAGGTATTTATACCTTTCTTAATGACTATGCACTTGCTTACTACCTAAATGCAGTTGAGCCTATGAGGACTTCCGTTAGTGAATGAAGCATTAGCATGACAAAGTCTGACATCAAGTATCTTAGTCACAAAAATAAGAATAAGAATAAAAAGAAAAGGAGTTATGAGGGTGAAAACCACTTTGTGGCAGTCTCAAAACCTAAAAAAGTAAAAATAAAAGACATATCCAAAGGTGAAAACCTCTCTAAGGTGCCTAAGGATGAGATATTTGATGTCTTTCTGCGTCATTTATAGGATAGATCTCTAGTTCTAATTGAGCCCACTCAATCTATCAACTTGGGAATAGTAGAGGAACCACAGTTGATCCATGTAGAAAAATCTTTATCAGAAGAGGAAAAGCAAAAATTTACTACATTCCTAACAGAAAAGAAGATCAACTTTGCATGGAAATACTTAGATATGCCAGGGTTGGATCCTGATCTTATTATGCACCATTTATCTATAGCTCCAAATGTTAAACCTGTTAAATAGAAATTGAGAAAGATGCATCCACATGTTGCACTCTTGGTAAAAGTTGAATTAGAGAAGCTCCTAAAAGCCAGATTTATCTAAGTTATTGATTATGCTGAATGGATCTCTAATATTGTACCTATTTCAAAACCAAACAAATCAATAAGAGTATGCATAGATTTTAGGGATGTAAAAAAAGCATGTCATAAGGATGATTCTCCATTACCTAACATTGATATGATAGTGGACATGACTGTGGTCTTTGAGATGTATTCTTTAATGGATGGATTTTCTGGATATAATCAAATAAAAATTGCTCCAGAGGATCAAGAGAAAACTACTTTTACATGTGCATGGGGTACCTTATGTTGGAATGTCATTCCATTTGGGCTTAAGAATGCTGGTGCTACATATCAAAGAGCTATGACATCTATTTTTCATGACATGATGCACTGAACTATGGAGGATTATGTTGATGATACTTTAGCAAAATCTATGATTAGAGCTAAACATCTAAATGACTTGAGCAAGATACTAGACAGAATGGAAAAATTTAGTCTTAGAATAAATCCCAAGAAGTGTGCTTTTGGTGTCACTTTTGGAAAGCTCTTAGGATACATAGTTTCAAAGAAGGGCATTAAAATTGATCCAACTAAAGTAAAGGCTATAATGGAGATGCAACCCCCAAAGAACATTATTCAAATGAGGACATTGCAAGGGAGAGTTCAATCTATTAGATGCTTCATATCTCAGCTAGCAAACATATCACAACCTTTTACAAAGACACTACATAAAGGTGTGACATTTGCATTGAGCGAGGAATGTGAAAAGAATTTTGATCATATCAAGAAGTATCTATCAAATCCTCCTATCTTGATGCCTCCTATTCAAGGGAAGCCATTGATCTTATACATCTCTACAATAGATACATCTCTGGGTGCATTAATAGCACAACATGATGAGAACAAGAAGGAAAGAGCTATATACTATATCAATAGAACATTGGTGGCATACAAAAAGAACTATTCTATGATTGAAAAGACTTGTCTAGTTGTGATCTTTGCATCATAGAAACTGAGACATTATATGTTGGCTCATACCACACATTTAGTCACTGAAATTGATCCACTAAAGTACCTACTAAGCAAAGCTACCCTCACGAGTAGATTAGCTAAATGGGTCATGCTCTTAAGTGAATTTGACATTGAATATGTTGAAAGAAAAGCTATTAAAGGCCAAGTTATTGCTGATCAATTGGTAGATGCACCTTTATTTGATGATACTCCTATGCAAATGGAATTCCTAGATTCCTCTATCATGACTCTTTCTTCTAGAGAATGGTAGTTATTCTTTGACGACTCCTATGCATAGAATGGATCTGGAGTGGGCATATTGTTCATAGCTCCTCAAGGATACTCAATCCCAAAAGCATTTCGCATCAAGTTTCCTTGCACAAATAATATTTCTAAATATGAAGCCCTTTTGAATGGTATGAAAATAGCAATTGAGTGGAGGGTAACATAATTAAACATTCATGGAGACTCACAACTTGTAATCCATCAAGTCAATGATGTGTACCAAATGAAAGATGAAAAGCTTGTTCCATACAAGAGAATGGTAGATGATCTAAAGAAATACTTCATATCTATCACATTTGAACAAATACCTAGAGTAGAGAACAAGGTTGCTGATGCAATGGCAACATTATCTATTTTATTATAGTAGCTTGAACATGATCTATGCTATGAGTTCTTGGTGGAAGCACTATCTTATCCTGCATATGACTCCCCTGATACTTGTGTGATCTACACTATTGTGGGTCATGATTCATCAAGATATCAAAATCTATTCCCTTATCTCAAAGACCAAATCATTCCCAATACCTTTAACCGCCATGAAAAGAGATACCTTATCCGAAATGCCTCCCAATATGTCATCATTGGTCATGATCTTTACAAATGAGGTCTAGATGGTACGCTACTTAGATGTTTAGAACAAGAAGAGTCTCAATGTGCATTAGGAGTCCATGATGGTATTTGTGGGTCACACTCAAATGGTTTAACACTAGCTCGAAAGCTTATTAGGGCTGGGTACTATTGGCCTAAAATGAAGAAAGAGTCTATCAAGTTTTCTAAGAACTGTCAAAAGTGGCAAGTGCATGGTAATTTAATTCATGCTCAAGGGAGAGATCTAATCCCCTTCACTACACAATGGCCTTTTCACCAATGGGAATATGATCTTATAGGAGACATACATCCTCATTCTTCTAATGGACATACACATATAATCATAGCTATATATTATTTTACAAAATGGGTAGAAGCAATCCCTTTGACACAAGCCACTGGAAAAAAAATATCTATGTTCATCTTGAACTACATCATATGCTGGTATGGTATTCCACACTCTATAGTCACAGATAATGGTGGAAAATTCAAGATCAAAAACTTAGATGATCTATGTGCTAAATTCAAGATTAGACAACATTGGTCATCTATCTACTATCCTCAAGGGAATGGACAAGCAAATGCTTCTAATAAGAATCTATTGAAAATATTGCACCGTACAATTAATAAAATAGGAAGAGACTGGCATCTCATGATCAATCCATCTCTCTGAGCCTATAGAACAAGTATTAGAACACCTACTAGGGCTACACCTTTCACTTTAGTTTATGGGTCTGAAGCAGTACTGCCTATTGAGGTTGAAATCCCATCACTAAGAATCAGAATGCATGGTCTAGTAACTGATGATGACTACAGAGTGTCTAGGTTGCAAGAACTTGAACTACTAGATGAGTGCAAAAAAGTAGCAAATGATCATCTCAAAGTGTATCAGAAAATAATGTCTAGAGGTTACAACAAGAAATCAGACAGAGAATTTTAGGTTGGTGATCTAGTCTTGAGAGAGAATCCTAAAAATCAATCACATAGAGAATGCAAGGGGAAGTTTGAACCCAACTGGTTGGGTTCATTTGTAATCACTACTACTTTTGGCTCTAGTGCCTATCAACTCTCAATGACTGAAGGAGAACAGCTCTGAGAACCAATCAACATTCTCCATCTAAAGAAATTCTACGCCTAAGACATTCAGTCTATGGTAAAATGTCTTGAAAAAAAATAAATCTTAAAAATCTTAAAAAGTCCTGAAAAAATGAACATCTTGGTGAAAACTTAGCAATAGGTGCCTTGATGATTCACAAAAAAAGTAAAAAATATCAAAAGTACAAAAAATTTGGAAAAATGAAAATTACAAAAAAAATGAGAAAAAGAAAAAGTGCCTTGGTGAAAACCTGGAAACAAGCGCCTTGGTAGCAAAAATAGAATCTCTGCCAAGATGGTGAAAACCCAAAAAATGGGTGCCATTTGTTCAAAATGCTCCATCTATCAGTGCAATCTTGGTCTTTCCCTCTTTTAGTCTTGCTTTAGTTTGTACATATTTCCCAATTTATTTCTGCATTCCTATTTTCAATAAGTCGATTGGTACACCAATTGGCTCATGTGTTTGTATCCTATCAATGTTCAAACTTGGGGGCAATCAATGTCATATCCTATGGCCTCCAATGTATCTTAGATGAGTCATATCTAGTCATAGTTATTTGAAGCTTCATTTGAGTCAGTCAGTCAGTCTCCTCTCTAGAAAGGATTTTGCATCTACAACAACACAATCAAACATCAAACTAAAAACAATCTATGCTTCTTCATGATTTTATCTCCTTGTATGCTTACTAATTCACATTGAGATTTCTACATATTGTGTCCCTTCAAGCTCTTCGATGATGTCCTTTATAGGATTTAGAGATTGATGAATGGGGGCATAATATTTTCTTTGTCTTCTGCTTGTATGTGAAAATCTAACAACTTTGGAAATTTTGGATTGAAATGGTGTCCGACTGTAAGAGCCTCTATCTTGAATTGGATGGCCATGCAAACCTCGACCATTGATACTTGGAAAATTCAAGGAAGTTTGATCTAACTATTGTCTTTTTGAGTAAGTTCTTTGTCCTACTGTGAAATGGGATCTTACCCAAGGATGTGAATGATAAAGGGTCACTACGGGTAATTCACATTGGATTTAGAATGATCTCTTGACTATTTGATGTGTTTGCATGCAAGGTGTATTCAGGTCATCATGATGTTTATATTTTGATGCTTATACAAATTGCTATATCAAAATGGACATGATATTTAGGTCATCCTGGAGTTTGTGCCTTGGTGCTTATATCTAATCTGACATTCCAAAAACAAAATCAATATTCATATGTCTATGGTTGTCTCACTAGTGGGCATTGTATTGATTTTTGTGCATACAAATTGATATTCATATGTCTATGGTTTCATAACTAGTGGGCATTGTATTGATTTATTTGGTTACCTAAAAAATCAACGATGACAAATGACTGACACATGATTAGTGACTAGGTCCTAGGTCTTAGGTTGCATGTCATTTTACACTTTGCATGATTGTATGATCTCACAAATTGCTTGAAAAATCTTCAATAATCCTTCTAAAAACTATACTTAAACTGAAAATGAAGAGTTGAATCTCATACGAAGGTCTTCTCACAGAAATGCAAGTAGTCACAATCTTGGGTTAAACATCCTTTTTGACATAAGACTGAGTACTTGTCTTCATCAATACCTACAAAACATATCATGTGTATTGTTTCACTTACATTACATATTCATAATCATTCATTCCATCTATTGCATTACATACATTTCCATACATACACTTTCCATAATCAAGTACATTTGCATAACATTCATACATATGAAAGAAAATCATTGCATTGCATGAATCCATACATACATTCTACTCTACTCATAGCATTTACATCACATGATATCATCATACATCAAAAACATGACAAGTACAAGTGAAGTCACAACCAAAAGTATTGATCTCATATATATATCATAAAACTCATAATAGTTGGGGGTGCACTACTAGCACAATGTAAAAAAGAATGAGCTCATGTGAGCTATCAAAATTTAGAATAGTATCAAAAGAGAAACAAAAATATCAGAATATCATGATAGATTAGCTGTCGGCCTAATCCTCTCCATTTGGTGGAGGTGGTGGTGGTGCATCTGGTACTGCCTCAGCTCTAGGTGCTCTTGCTCCCTCTAATGCTAGCATATACTAAGAGTATGATGGAACTCTCTGAAAAGTGGTACCGCAGTATAGTACATAGAAACATAATAGGCTGATCTAGAGGTCTGATGAATAACCTCTGCCTATAATCTTTGAACCTCACCTTGAAGCTCAATACATTGTCTATCTACCTCTAGAAACCTCTCCTCCCAATGAGCACTGTGAACCTTCAGGTCACAGACCTATAATCTGATTCTCCTCACAATCTCCTATGTTGATAGTGGAACACTAGGATCAACATCCATCGTCGGCATGTCAGTATCCTTAGCAGGCTGCTCTGTAGTCTCCGCTCTCTACACCTTACGATGTCTAACCTCTGCACCAAGATCAAAACTGGTATCCTCCTGTAAAGGATCAAAATCACCACCTATAACTTTCTCAACTGCAAGTACCTCCTCAGTAATGCCAACACTACCTAAAGTATCACCCTCTCCCCTAGTCCATCTTTGTGCACCTATAGACCTACCTACTATGGAACTAGTGGGATGAGGGGGCTTCATCTGTCCTAATGGTCTTTGTGGAGGATCCATCAATCTTGGTCTCAGAGGTGTGGGGTGTACAATCATAATCTGTGTGGGTCTAGAACCCTATCTCATTAGAGCACCTATGACATCCATCACCTCCTCCATGGAGGGTATCAGCTCTATAGGGTCAGAGAATCTGTAAATAGGATTATTAGCAAGTCATGCAATAAACCAATCTATAACTCTGGCATCAACTACCTATGGCCTATACTCCTAGTCTCTACCAATAATACCATTGTACTCCTGTGAACATAAGGCATAAGAAAGCCTCGGGGTCCATCCAAGTCCAAGCTCACAAGCTATCCGAGCATACATGGTATAATCCTGAGGTGCATCCTACACTCATCCAAAATGTTGCCAAACTATGGTAATAAGAAATCTCTCTAGTACAGAGGATGATCATCCTATCAACATCCGACTCTGAAAGAAGAAAATGAATTGCTCTCACGCAGTAGGCCAAGGCTCAATATCTACATAGGGCCTCCATCATACAAATGTCATGTCATCAAGACATCATTTTCAGTACTCTACATGACCCATGTGCCCCTGTATGACATATCTAGCATAAATATATATCACAGGCTCCTGCAGCTACCTTTGTGACTAACACACTAGTCTCAAAACTGGGATATGCTCCCATGCCCAGATCTGTAAAACTAGAGCACTAGCAGCAAAAGTATTTCTCTCCTAATACACTATGTCATGCATCTTAGAGAAGATGTGGGCTAGAAGACATTAACCCTAGGCTAACTCAGAAGGAGTCACCATCAGATGTGCAACCATTGGAGCCTAGCCCATCAGAAGACTATTCTACTGATGGTTGGACATGACAATACCACTTATCATCCCAGCAAGGATGCACTTTAATCTATTGGTTTAACCATAGCATTGTACCAAGGTCTCCCATGAAATAGAACCAGTCAACTGAGTGTCATCTCTGAAGAGACGTCTGAATGCTAATAATCCAGAGTTCCCTGAACTCACATAAGATGGATGCTGACTATTGTGGAATGAAATACGTAGAATCATGTAAACATCCTCTGGAGTCACAGTAAGCTCTCTAGTGGGTAAATGAAATGTCTTCATCTCTGAATGGAATCTCTCTATCAATGTAGTCAAGAGTCCATGGTTTACCCTAATCTCAGGTAAATTGATTAGATACTTAAATCCGCATAAAGCAAGATGAACTCTCATAGGATTAGGTAAGGAAATATAGAGTCTCTGAGTGGTTGGATGTGAGATGCATACGTGACCATTAGGATATATGACCTACACAACATAGAAATAGGGAACCCTATCAGTACTTTGGTTTAAAAATAGGCTACAAATAAAGGAATTAAAGAGTTTGCTATTTCAGAAGGTAGATCAAAAGCTCAGTAATCAAGCTAAAAGATTAGAAAATTCAAAATTTTACCCTAGAAAAGAGTTTTGTGCTCACTTTTTTCTAAACGATAAAGCAAACTGGTAGAAAAATGCATACGATTTTTCACTGGTTACCATATGACAAACAATGATGATACGACATTGTATATCTCCTTGTACGAGTTAGGAGGGACCCAACAAAATGTCGTACGACTCTTGGGTCCCTCTCATACAAGTCTTGGGGGTTAATGATACGACAATCTAACTAGAATTGAAAAGTCATACGAGCCCAGAAGGACACTCGTACGAGTTTTCATGCATGCAAAAATTCAAAATTAAAAACCTACGAAAAATTTGCTAAAAATGCTATTAACAAAGAAAAATTGAATTTTCAGAGTAGAGAGGTCCACCTACCGGATGTCCATACTATCAAGGTCTTTGATGCCTCTGGCTATGCTGAAAATGGTGAGAAGACACAGGTACCTTCATTTCTACCATTTTCTCCCTCAGAGGGCTCCACAAGGTTTTCAAAAGTCAACGGTGAAAATGAATTGAAAATGACCCTACTGGCCTTTATATAGCTTTTGACCTAATTTTCAAAAGTGCTTTGTTTTTCATGAAAATTGCACCCCTGGCTAATTTCAACATTCTGAACCCATTTTCGGGATCAAAATCAAAATCTGAGATTATTTACTATGTCAAAATCATGATTTAAAATTTTTAGACCTAGGATGTCTAACTGCTTGCATAATCAACCTTCAATCATTAAAGAAATCCAGTATTCAACTTAACTGATTATCTTACATCAAACTATCAAAATTTCAACTTGGTCAACCATGGTCAACTAATGGTCAAACCTAGTCAAACTTGGTCTTATGGACCTCTAAACGATGCAGAACATGTTCTCAAACATGTACAACCAATTCTCAAATTAGTTAACATGCTTCTAAATGATAACGTTGACTTTTCTTGTCAGATTTCAATTTTAATCCCAAAGGGGGCATGGTATTACACATCATTCAAAGTTTGTCAATCTAAATTTGTAATCAAATCTTTCCTCAGTAATCAAGACAACAACCACGTCTAGTTATTGATTCATCAAAAGACCTCATCACTTGGGGAAAATATATTATCTCTTGGGGCATATCAATGCATCAAGATCCATATCAATCTAGTATCGTAAATCTATCTTGTAAACTGTATTAGCTTTTCATAACCATCGGTTCATTAGTGTTATTTCCTTGGTTCTTCATAACTGATGGGTTCAGGATGTGATACCAATATGATTCATACAAGGACATTAAGGTTTAGAATCGATCACTCACTTCTTCGAAATCATAAGGTTTAGAATTAGGTGCTTTGGCACTTTTTCATAATCACCGGTTCATTGTTGATATAGCTAGCATCATTGCGATTTCTGGTCATTCTGGGCCTGGATCGGTATCTCTTTTCTTTAAATATTTCAATCGGTTTCTGTCATGAAATCAGTTAATCTTTCAAATCAAATCATTTTCATACATCTTTATCATACATAGATTATTATTTGAACCACTACGCTTTGCACAGTAATTCAAAGAGGGGCAAAATGTAATACCCAAAAAATGGGCTATAGGTTTATTAACCTCCTACATCTTCAATTCGAATGAAATTGACATCAAAGTCCTAACCTAAGGCACATCTGCACATTATCGAATCCTAATTGATTTTATCCTAAATTCTACATCGGGGAATATTCCTAGCAATATTCCTATTTATCCCAATTATCTTTAATTTAATTATTATTTGGGGATAAATCCTATTTATCCTAAAGTTTGATTAATTGAATGTGATGAACATATAATTAATTAGATTTAATATTGCTACTTAATTATTTTATTACATTTAATTCTATTTATTCCTAAATTGTATTATTTAATTTTGACAATAAATCTAAAATCTTATGATTAATTGATTAAATTCTTATTTAATTAATTAAAGTCAATTGTCAATATTTAATAATATAGTTTTTGAATAAAGTTTGATTTAATAATTGATTAACCCATAAATCAATTGTTTTAATTTAAAAAATGAGTTAAGTTGAAAATAAATCACTTTATTTTAAATTAATTTATAAATAAATCATGCACAATCAGAAAAGCAGGCAACTAGAAATTAACAATCAATTTTAAATTGAAACTCAACATCTGATGATGAGTTGAAATTTAATGTAAAACTCTACTTTTGAATGATTTTTGTGAGTTAATTATCTCTAATTTCTTGATAGCTCAAAAATCAACATGAGTTTATCAAGAGTGATTTATGGGTTTTCTCATGCACCTCCAAAGTCCTAGATTTTTATAAAACTAAGGCTCAGCTCTTCATAATTACAACACTCAAATTTGCACAATTACTCTGGCGAATTGGCGATTGAAGGATTGAGCATTTGTGACAGGCGATTTGTGAGATTTTTCATAGTTGATCATTTAGCTTTTACATAGTTTCTTATTCATAGTTTCATACTCATTCATAGCATTTTTAGATTAAATTTGCATTCCAATTTCATTCATTCTAGATTAATTTCATATAGTTTTTCATATTATTGCATAGAAAATCCAAAAATATAGCTTAATTTGCATTCATAATATTTTCATTCTTTGTATTCAAATCCTTCATTTAGGTGTTGCATTGTCACTCATCTCGGTCTGATCTGAGAGTATCATACTCACATCTACTAGAAGACAATAAATCACCTGGTTAGTTTAGTTTCCATTTCATTGCATGATTTTGGTTTTTTGCTAACCTCTAATGTTTTACTAAAGAGTTGTGTCTATAGCTAGGTACAAAATTCACACACACAGTAGGTACATCCTGTGGGTACAAAAGATAGAAGTCAAATGCTCAAAAATTGCTAAAACAGGTAAAATCTACTAAGCGCGTTGTGAGCAACTCAAGTATTATGTTCAATCTGATAACACTTCAATTTTGGATATAAAATGAACTCTCTTGTGTCAAGCTTGAGTGCCTTTTATTGATGAACTACAACTGATTTAGAGCCTGAATGAAGAATCTATGATTAAAGATCACGGTGGAGTTGTTGATTAGATATGCAAGATGATTAAATCAATATTATGTTGTCATTGATGTCAACTAGCTTGACAATACTTATCTTGTAAGTTACTATATGGAAACATCTAAAGAAAGGTGAAAGAGATGAAGAACAAAAGTATCTACATGAGGAATATGTATATGTTAGCTGAGGATAAGGAATACACTGAGTAACTTTTTTATGAGTCTATGACTTTATGATATTGACTTTATTATGTCACATTCATCTATGATGAAGAATAGAGTTGAAAGACACAAAGCAATGTTGTCGGTAAATGAAGCATTCCAATATAAATTGACGGAGTGTAGCATATACCGAGCATAGTTTTAACCGAGCTTGTGTTCACCAATGCATTTCTTTGTTAATCAAGCAGAATAGAAAAGGATTAAATGATTATTTTAGCTGATAAATTGATGAGCTGGAAAGTGTATGAAATCTAGGTAACATATAAGGTTTGTTATGAAGATTGATGGCTAACATAACTCAAGGAAGATCTAATGGAGTAGATTAAAACATGTTACTAACACATCAGGTAAAGAAGGTTAAAGTGGCAAAATCAATGAATGAGATTAAGCGGAAAAATTTGATGGACAAAAAGAAAATGATTTACTCGTCTATATAAGAGACATTGGTTTCATTGTTGAAACTATGCTAGAGGAAGAAGATACTATAGAATTATCACATGAACAAGTTTTCATGCATTCTGATCATACTGGTTAGTGAGAACCAAACTACAGAACAATTACAAAGCTACAGAGAGTAATAACTGACAGATAGTAAGTTGATATAGTGTTGAATCTGAAGTGATATATTGATCAGAAAGATTTGTATGAGCTGAATATTGATCTAAAAATTGCAATTGAATTTGTATCAAGGCAGATCATCTACTATTACATATTTAACCATTGTACATAGTCAAATCTCTTAACCCAGTGGACTAAGAAAGTATTTTTATGTTTCATTCATAGAGTGAACATCGTTATCCTATCAACCCAAGAGTGACTACTGGTTGGATGATAACTACTAGTTTAAAATCCTCTAACAAGGTCACACCTAACAGTGTGTTTGTAACCTTTAACAGGGTTGGGTCTTCACTAACCTCAATTTAGAAGAGTGAACATTTTTGGGTTATCGGTCCCGGGTGGTTTTTCCCTTCACAGGGTTACCACATTCAATCTCTTGTGTTATGTGTTATGTGTTGATTTTGATATTTGTTTGTTATCATACTTTGCATATTACATGTTAGATTTGATCGGTAACTAATATAATTTTTAGACTAATAATCAATAAAAGCACAGACGGTGAAAGTATCTTATGTTTACTGAGTAGCAGAAGTTGAAGAATTTATTTTGGATTATACATTTTGTTTTAAGGATTCTAGCACAAAGATCTCAAGATGTATAAGAGGGAAGTGCCAAGATTGAACGAAGAGAACTTCACAGTATGGAAAAGCCGGATGAAGTTGCACATATCTGGAATTGGGAATTTTGCACTAGAACTCATGGAGAATGGCTACATTGAACCGACACCAGGTCTCTTAACCCTTGATCAACTGAAAGATAGGCATGAACACAATATTACTATGATGGAACTTCCCGCTGTTAATATGATTTAGAATAACAAAGAGGGGGGCTGAATTAGTTGTTCTCAGGTCCTGATGTATAAAACAAATTTCAAAAACTTTTCTTTAAATCAGATCTAACAACCAAAACCAACTCAGTCATCACTAATTCTAAAATAGAAACATATAACATTGCAGTCCACTACCCAGCTATAACTAACTTTTAAAACATAGAAATTTTCAAACCAAAACATTCAAACAAGCATTGACACTAGGATTTATAGTGGAAACCCATTCCGGGAAAAACCACTTTGTAAAATGCTAGTATTATTTTCACTCTTCTGAAGTGAGCTCGGTTAAAATTCAACCCTATCAAAGGTTACAAAACACACTGTTAGGTGTGACCCAATTAAAGGATTTCAATCACTCTGTTAGAAGTGAGCCTTGTTATAGGACTTACATACATTCCATTAGAATGCAACCTTGTTCAAAGGATTTAAACATATGACTGTTAGGTCAACCTCTATTAAAAAGATTTTGACAGTTACAATGGTTAGAAAGTAGCAGTAGTAATGATCTATAAAACATACAACTCACTTTGCAAATATCAGATCCAAATTTTGTACACAAATGTTGGTTTATTGACTTTGAAACTTTGCCATTTCCATCTTTGATCTGCTCGGAAATTTTCTTCAAGCAATCACCCCACTTCTCCTTCAGCCTTTTCTACTTATACAGTCAATAACATCTACTAATCTTCCAGCATCCTCTTTTCACCCATGCACACACATACCTAATGCTTAGGTTCCCTTAATACTTTCTCAATTAGGTTAACTCATCTTTTTTCGCTCAATCTCCTTCGTAGATCTTAGGGTTAGGTCGAATTCATTGAATCTACCCACTTTATGTTCTTTAGATCTTTTTCTAGAAACATCTCAAATCTCTTAAAGATTTACAACAAAATAGTTTTCAATGCATTCAATGCTTTCAAACAATCAATAAATAAAGTCAACACATTTTACATAATCCAAGAATTCAACAATGTCAGCTCCAAATCTAAATTCTCTTTAAATATAAAAATATTGATGCTCAGTCAATACTGTGATCAACTACTCAGTCTTCATGTAGAAAGCCTAGTCATTACTAAAAAAATGTTTCCTCGACTTATACTGTCTTTCCCAACAATTAACTGATGTTAGATCACACTAGAATTTTTCTCGGAATATACTAACTCGGTCGACACTAACATTACTTGGCGTGAACATGATTTTCCATTTTTTCTTGGTTAAGCCTATAGTTTAGTCTTCAATCTTACTAAGATAAACAATACATTGTCTCATCATTGTACAACATAGTCAACTACACTTTGTAGTATCAAGATAACTCAACCTTTCCTTAGGTGCTATTGTTACCATCCTTTCTTTCCCTTCTTCACAACAATACAATAGATATAGTACTTTCCTAATTAGAAAAAGTCTTACCAGTTAAGGTTTAACATCAATGACAACACAACAATTGCTTCAATTGTAGTTTCCAACAATCTCCCTTTTTCGCATTGATGAAAACACCATATGATATCATCTGAATAACACATGGATTACCAACTAATCCAAAAACTTATCTGTCCATTAGAAAAAAAAATTGTAATATCCTTAGCTTCATTCTAATTCAGAATCTATAAGCCTCACTTCTATGACCATTAGAAATATCTAGATCTCCCTCTATCCCAATCCTTCATTTTAGTTCATCATCTCCTTACTTTTATTTTCAGAGTCATGTGTTATTATATCATCTCAGTTCATCTCCTTCTTTGACAAAAAATGCCAAAGCATCAACTAACACATACATCCATTAGATGCAGATATTATCTATGTAGCTCAGTGTTTCTCCCTCTATCATCTTGCTTATGATTGATTCCTTGTCTGTTCTCTTCTTCACAACTCTAGGCCAATCCTAAAGTGTGACAATCTTCTGCATCAATCTGTCAAATATTCTACTATAGCATATTTGATGTAGTGCTCCTAGCTTAACTAGGCAGCCTTAGTTAGGGGAAGGATGCCTAATTGACTTCTCAAATACTCATGTGCTTCTTTAGGTAAAGCTTTAGTGAATATGTCTGCTAATTGTTCCTTTGTATTCACATATTCCATTTAGACTTCTTTATCTTGTACCAATTCTCTCAAGTAGTGATACTTGATTGCTATGTGCTTGGTCTTACTATGCATCACTAGATTCTTAGAAATGTTGATAGCACTTGTGTTGTCATAGAAAATAACAATAGGTTCAGTGATTTATTCTTTCATGCCTACCAATAATTGTTTTATCCATACCAAATTTGAATAGTTTACTACAGCAGGAACATACTCAGCTTCAGTAGTAGATTGGGAAATGCAATTACGTTTCTTGCTTGACTAGGAGACTAATCTCTGTCCAAGAAAGAAAGCTCCACCACTAGTACTCTTTCTATCATCTACATTTCCTACCCAATCAACATCTATATATACTCTTAGTTCAAATCTTTCATCCTTCTTGTAATATAGCCCATAGTCAGCAGTCCCTTTCAAGTATCTCATAATTCTTTTCATAGCCATCATGTGTGTTTCCTTAGGATTGGCAGAGAATCTTGCCACAATCCCAATAGCTAGTGCAATATCTAGTCTACTATGTACAACATACTACAATTTTCCAATTATGGATCTATATAAAGTCTGGTTCACTTCTGTAGCATCATCATTCTTAGATAACTTTTGTCTAGTAGCTATAGGAGTACTCATTGGTCTAGAGTCTTCCATCCCAAAAGTTTTCAGTATTTCATTAACATACTTAGACTGTGGAATGAAAATTCCTCTCTTCATCTGATATACTTGTAAACCAACAAAGAATTTGATCTCACCAAACATGCTCATTTCAAATTCAGTTTGCATTTCATTTGAAAATCTTTTACACAAAGCATCTTGTCCACCAAAAATAATACCATCCACAAAACTTTTTGCCAACAGTATACCTTAACCTTCTTCATCTTTCATGTACAGATTGCTTGTGTCATTTGTTCTTGAAAATCCAATCTATATCAAGTAGTTATGAAATCTCTCATACCATGCTCTGGGAGCTTGTTTTAATCCATATAGTGCTTTGTTCAGTTTTCATACCATGTATTTTCTATTTGGATCAATAAAACCTTTTGGCTGTTCTATGTAAACTTCTTCTTCTAGTATACTATTTAAGACTATAGACTTGACATCCATTTGATAAACCTTGAAATCTTTATAAGTAGCATATGCAAGTAGAGTTCTTACTCCTTCTAATCTAGCTATAGGGTCAAATGTCTCCCCATAATCTATTCCTTCTTCTTGTGCATAGCC
The DNA here is from genome assembly GCA_027943335.1 of Chamaecyparis obtusa. Taxonomy (NCBI): domain Eukaryota; kingdom Viridiplantae; phylum Streptophyta; class Pinopsida; order Cupressales; family Cupressaceae; genus Chamaecyparis; species Chamaecyparis obtusa. Next base: position 8,713,080 of record BSBK01000529.1, read on the forward strand.
TTTGCATACCAGCCTAGCTTTGTTCCTAGTTATTTCACCTTTTTCATTCAATTTATTCTGGAACACAAACTTTGTTCCTATAAAATTTTTGTTTTCAGGTTTCAGCACCAGAGTCCAAGTATCATTCTCCTCTATCTGGTCTATTTCCTCATTCATTTCTTGTATCTAGTCTTCATTTTCTAATGCCTCTCTAGTTGACTTAGGTTCAAATTCACACAATAAACATGTTGGATCCTTTGTCTTACTTCTTGTAAGAATTCTAGTATGTTTGTCTCCAATTATCTATTCAGGCTTGTGATGTCTTCTTACAAATTTTTCCAAAACAGGTTCAGCTCTTCTCTCCTCTATTTCATCAGGTTCCTCAACAAGATTGTTAGATTCAACTTCTAAATGCTCAATAACCTCTTCCTGATACTCGACAGCATTAACTTGTCACTCAGCATGTTCTTGTTCTCTTTCGGCACTATTTTCCTGATGCTCGGTAGCATCTTCCTATCACTCGACATTGCTTACCTGAGACTTGGCATTAGGTGCAATTATGTTACTTGCCTCTTCTTCTTCTTCAATATACACAAAAGATCTATAATCTTCTGGTTCTCTTTTGTTGTCACCTTCATTTCTTTCTGCATACTCATGAATTTTGACATTCACACTTTCCACAATTTTGTTAGTGTTAGAGTTCAAACACTTATAAGCTTTACTTTTTGTGGAACACCCTAGAAATATGCCTTCATCACTTTTAGCATCAAAATTTCCATTTCTATTGTCTTTTAATATGTATCACTTGCTTCCAAAGATTTTAAAGTAATTAACACTCGGTGCATGCCCATGCCATAATTCATAGGGTATCAGATTTGTACCTTTCTTGATCTGTACCTGGTTAAGAGTGTAGACAACTATACTTATAGCTTATTTCCAATATTTTTGTGCCACATTATTTTCAATCAACAATGTCCTTGCACAATCCAAGATAGATCTATTTCTTCTCTCTGTTATACCATTTTGTGGAGGTGTTCTAGGTGCAGACATCTATCTTTTGATTCCTCTATCATTCTAAAATAGATTGAATTCATTTGATGTAAATTCTCCACCTCAGTCAGATCTAAGACATTTCAGGTTCATGCCTACCTCCTTCTCAATCTTAGCCAAATACCACTTAAAGAATTGAAAAGCTTCAGATTTTTTTGTTAGAAACATTACATGCATCATCCTGGTATGATCATCAACAAACAAGATAAAATATCTAGCACCATAGTAACTTTGTACACCCATAGGTCCACAAAGGTCAGTATGAACCAAATCTAAAATGTTTTCAGAAGTAAAGAATTTTCTCTTAAAACTTGACTTTGTCATTTTTCCTAATTGGCATTCCTTGCACATCACATTCTCAGGTTTCTTCAATCTAGGTAGACCTCTTACTTTCTTCTTCTTACTTATTTCTACCAGATTATCAAAGTTAACATGACATAGCCTCTTATTCCATAACCAAATGTCATCAAGTTGTGCAGCCATACATGCTTCTTCAGATAGGTCAAGATAGAACAAATTACCTCTAGTATGTTCTCCACTTCCGATCAGTTCACCAGTAACATCAAATATTTTAGCTTTCTTGTGATGAAACTCCACTCAGTAACTAGTGTTGTTGAGCTAAGCAACACTTAGCAGATTATAATTTAGACCTTTAATCCAATATGCATTTTCACAAGAGATCTTATTAGTCAATTTAATCAAACCTTTTCCTCTAACAAGACATGGTGCATCATTACCAAATTTTACACTTTTACCTCTATAATGATGTAAGGTCTCAAACTTACTCTTGTCACTAGTCATGTGATGTGAACAACCACTATCAATAATCCATTTTTCATTCTTGTTCACATAGGAGATCAATGCAGTTTTCTCATCCTCATCAGATTCATCTTTCATTGCAACATAGACTACCTCAATTTCAAAATCATCACTATCAGCGTTAGTTTCTTCTTCAGCAATGTAACAAGATTTCTTACCTTTTCCTTTGTAGTATTTGTGTCGTCAATAGCTTCTATCATCTCTTCTATCTTTGTGTTTTCTTTTTCTTTCTTCATCCTTATCGTTCTTGTTAGGACATCTAGCAGCTATATGACCAACTTTATTACATGCAAAATATATAATAGGGAGTTTACCTTTATATTTTCCTTTTCCCCTTCTCAGTCTTCTAGCCATAAGAGCTTCTAGATCTCCAAGTTCTTCATCAGAAGTGTCACTATCACTTTCACATTCACTAATGCATCTTTCTTTTTCTTTCTTTGGCTTGTCCGGAACTAATTGTGACTTAAAAGTAGATTCAACATTTCCAATACTACCAACAGTGAAGTTATCATAGTTAGAGAGTTTAAAAGCAGTTAGCTTGCCAACCAAACTTTCCAAAGTAAGCACATTTGTAGAGTTACATCTAGATTCTTGAATAGCTAAGATCTTAATAGCATATATAGGACACATAGTTCTTATTAATTTTCCAATTATTTCATTATCAATAGTCCCATTTTCTCCTCTAATAGAATTCACAACTTCTTTTATTCTACCACAATATTTTGCAATGTTCTCACCTTCTTGCATTCTCATTTCATCAAACTTACCTCTGAGACTCTCAGCCTTAGCTTTTAGTACATTTAGGTCACCACCATAGATCTTTGCAAGAGTGTCCTACATCTCCTTAGCACTTGTGAAATCCTTAATGTCCTCAAATTTTGGATAGCTTAGGGAAGATGCAATTTCCAGCATTGCCTGATTATGTTCTTACTTAGCTCTCATTTCCTCGGTAGTCAAAGGTGTGACAGGTGAGACATAGTCATTCTCAATGTAGTACTTTGTAGAATCACTAATACCAGCCAGATGCAGCTTCATCAAGCTTTTCCATGCAGGGAAGTTTTCCTTATTCAGATTTGGTACCTCCTTATAAATCCTAATCATTTGCTTCAAGTCCTTTTAAACTTGATTTCTGTAAACACCAATAATAAGCAACACAACTCTAATACCAATTGTTAATATGATTTAGAACAATAGAGAGGGGGGGTGAATCAGTTGTTCTCAAGTCCTGATGTATAAAACAGACTTCAAAAACTTTTCTTTAAATCAGATCTAACAACCAAAACCAACTCGATCATCACTGATTCTAAAATAGAAACATATAACACTGCAGTCCACTACCTGGCTGTATCTAACTTGTAAAACATAGAAATGTTAAAACCAAAATAGTCACACAAGCATTGACACTAGGATTTATAGTGGAAAACCAATCTGGGAAAAACCACTTGGTAACATGCTACTATTATTTTCACTCTTTTGAAGTGAGCTCGGTTAAAAGCCAACCCTATCAAAGGTTAAAATACAAACTGTTAGGTGTGACCCGGTTAAAGGATTTCAATCACTCTGTTAGAAGTGAGCCTTGTTATAGGACTTACATACATTCCATTAGAATGAAACTTTATTCAAAGGATTTAAACATATGACTATTAGGTCAACCTTTGTTAAAAGGATTTTGACTGTTACAATGGTTAGAAAGTAGCAGCAGCAATGATCTGTAAAACATACAACTCACTTTGCAAATATTAGATCCAAATTTCGTACACAAATGTTGGTTTACTGAGTTTGAAACTTTTCCATTTCCATCTTTGATCTGCTCGGAAATTTTCTTCAAGCAATCACCCCACTTCTCCTTCAACCTTTTCTGCTTATACAGTCAATAACATCTATTGATCTTCCAACATCCTCTTTTCACCCATGCACACACATACCTAATGCTTAGGTTCCCTTAATACTTTCTCAATTAGGTTAACTCATCTTTTGCTACTCAATCTCCTTCATAGATCTTAGGGTTAGGTCAGATTCATTGAATCTACCCACTTTATGTTCTTTAGCTCCTTTTCTAGAAACATCTCAAACCTCTTAAAAATTTACAATAAAATTTTTTTCAGTTCATTCAATGCTTTCAAACAATCAATAAATAAAGTCAACACGTTTTACATAATCCAAGAATTCAACAATAATGGATCCAAATTTGAATTCTCTTCAAATATAAAAATGTTGATGCTCAGTCAATACTGTGATCAACTACTCGGTCTTCATGTAGAAAGCTCGATCATTACTAAAAAAATGTTTCCTCGGCTTATACTATCTTTCTCAGCAATTAACTAATGTTTGGTCGACACTAGAATTTTTCTTAGAATATACTGACTCGGTCGACACTAACATTACTCAGCTTGAACATGATTTTTCCATTTTTTCTCGGTCAAGCCTACCAGTTTAGTCTTCAATCTTACTAAGATAAACAATACATTGTCTATAATTGTACAACATAGTCAAGTACACTTTGTAGTATCAAGATAACTCAACCTTTCCTTAGGTGCTATTGTTTGTTAATCTCTATTGAGAATTTAAGGTTTTCATTAGTATCAAAGGATAGTAAATAGGTTGGTCAGTTACTTATATTGAGTTGGTAAGTAACTAGAAGTAAGACAGAGCAGTCAGTAAAGTCTTTACATCGAGCATCACACAATTCACCAAGCACCAGCGACACCGACATCGACGGTCAGTAAACACCAAGCATCACAGTATATACTGAGTAGATTCTACAATGTTTACCGATGATCACAAAAAATGGCATAGTAATTTGAAATGGCACATTCTTCTATGCAAATGGTTACAATAGATCGTAAAATAGTTTACCAAGATCGAGGAGCACTTATTGTAAAAGATACTCATTAAATGTAATGTTTATCTTATTGTAATAGTTGATCTAGGTTATTTTCCACTGTAGATCTTAGGGTTATGATTATTCTTGTAACCTAATTTTTTCTAAGGCGGCAAAAATAGAACACTATATATTTTGTATGTTCACATAATTTTATGAGGTTGGTGAACTAATATATATATGAATCACAGAGCACTTCAAGACATTTCCTAACTTCAAGACAATCAGTTTACTGAGTAGAATAGAGTACAAAGGATATCAGATTGAGTAGAATCAGAGAAGGCTACCGAGTAGAATAGAGTAGAGAACCATCACAGATAAGGTGATATTTTGATGAGCACTTATAGATCTGTTTCAGACAATTGAGTTGTCAACTAGCAGATAATTGCCTATTACTTTCTAACAATTGTGATAGATTTTTTTGATAAATCTCTTAACAGAGTAGACTTAACAGTCTTATGTAAATCTCTTAATCAAGTACACACTTCATTAGTGTTGTTTAAATTCTATAACTAGATAGATCTAGCTGATCTAAAATGTTACTCCTAATAGGGTAAGATCACCAGAAGTGATCAAAACTTGTAGCCTTAATAGGCAAACCTTTTCTATCTGTAGTAGTGAAGAATTTGTGGGTGTCATCCCCACCATAGTTTTTACCTTCTTACAAGGGTTTCTACGTTACTAAAATACTTGTGTTATGTGATTGTCATATTGATTTCATGTTGTTTACTTTCTCAAGTTAACTAGATGATTGATTTATATAATTATATTCAAGTTATTTTGATCGGTTATCATAGTACACAGTTATAGATCTGAAAGGTTTTTCAATTAAAGCTTTTAAAGGCATTGATTCACCCCTCTCCTCTCAGTACCTATCTCTCCTAATTTCAACAATTGGTATTAGAGCATAGTTCTCTTGTTGAATAGTCTAACCATTGAAGGGTAAATATCTAATTCATGGAGAGATACAAGCTTGAGAAGACTATTGAGAATCAGAAGATACAAATATAGATGTTTGTGGAACAGTATAAACAAGCCAAGGAAGAACTGAACAAATTACTAGTTGAAAGGAAGAACCTTGCAATTCAGCTAAATGAAATCAGTTATCATGAAGAACCTATTGATGAAATATTTGATCATATTGGATCAAGCTCTGGAAGCATCTCTGACGGATCTGATAGCATAATCTCTGATTTATCTAAAAAGAATCAGCATCTATCTGAGCAAGTGAAAGCACTTCAAATTAGTCATGAATCTCAAATGGTGAGAATGGTGGAAATCATGAACAATGCTAGACAAGCTGAACAAGATCAGAATCTGGCTATTGAAGACCGAAGACTGATGATCAAACAACTTCAAGCAAAAGAAAGTGAAATACAAAGACTCAATGATCGTCACTTCCAAGTATCAAATCAGATGATGACAATTAATCAAGAAATGAACCAAGTAAATGGATAATTATCAAGAAGACTTGAAGATGTTGCAATACTTAGAGAAGATAATGAAAAACTAAGAAATGAAATAAAGATACAAAAGCAACACAATGAAATGATGAAGATAGCTGAGGACAGTTCTAAAAAGATTGATGATTTCCTGACTAATTAGACAAGATTCATAAGAAGAGCTGGTATAGGCTACACCAGTGAAGGAGAGTCATCACAACAAGATGAAAAAGTCAACAACAATCAAAGTTAGAAACCTAAAGTGTTGACATGTTATCACTGTGGAAAACCAGGACATACATCTAATGTGTATAGAAGAAAAGCACAAGGTAAACCTCCTATCATTCCAAAATTCAATGGATATTGTTATTACTGTGGTAAGTTTAGACATCTAGCTTATGAATGTAGAGCTAAGAAGAATGACATTGCCAATAGTACTACTGAGGAGAAAATATGCTATACTTGTAATAAGCATGGACATATTATAAGGGACTACAAGGCAAAAATGAAACAAGTTTGGACACCTAAAGAGAAACTACAATGAAGGCCATATCAATCGAAGAGACAAGGAAACTCATATGTTTAGGATTATAAAACATGGACTAATTGTGCTTTATGTGGTCAGTATGGACATATTGTAGCAAACTATTACAGAAAGAGTCAGATTGGACAATCAAGAAACTAGACAAATGCAAGAATGGCATGTATGCACTGTCACAAGGTCAGTCATGTAAGAAAGAACCGTAGAGACTGAGCACTGATGAAAACCATATATTTGAGAGTGGATATAACATTGCAAAAATTATGAAGTTAAGGAACACAATGTGGAAGAAGGCATCTAATGAGAATGCTGAGTCAAGTAACATTGTCGATGAAACCTCATCCACTGGATTGGGTGACATCGGTACCTCCACTTAAGATGACAAAGGTATGTATGGAATTGACATTTTAAATTATCACATTTTACATACAATTCCTTATATATGATGTACAAATACCAAATCTACATGAATAAAGATGCACTATGGTTTATGTCTTATAAGTTTACAAATGTCGCATAGTCGGTAAAAGAAGAAACATGAGTTGGTTACCCGTCGGTAATCACTATACAAGGTTAACCAACAACAGTGCAAACTGATCAAGAAATTCTATGTTAACCAAGCAAAGGAAATTGTAGACATTACCAAGCTGACAACTATTTCATATCAGAAGTTAGGTCATGCATTTAATGCACCAAAGTTTGCACAGGAATATTGAAAAATCTATAAATACACGGAAACAAAGTTCATTGTTACATTGCGACTTCGAAGAATAGAGATTTTACAAAGAAGAGTTCAAGCTAAAGATTTTTAGAAAATATTCAAAGCTACTATAGATCGAATCGACAACAATTCTTTGACAATATCAAGTAAGTTCATTTGCCTACCAAACACTGGTTATCTATTGCTTGTCGAAACCCTAGAAACAATTTATAACATCAACATCAACTGCAAGAAAATCGCAAAACATTGAGGAGGAAGTAGAATTAATTGTTAGGGCACATTTCACCAAGGAAAAATTCAAACCACATCCCAAGGTCGCAACACCAACAGATGATATGGGTGCATTTTCGAGTATTCTAGATAGGGTTTTGTTAACAGAAGATGTTAGGGCCTATATTCACTACAAAATTAGAGAAGTATGTGATTTTGAGACCATTTCTACTTATCAACAAGTTTGTGGACCAAATGGAAAGATTAAATTCGAATACAAGAAGATTAGGGAGTTAGGGTTATTATGTTTTACATACTTCCCGCAATCCTTCCAAAATGACTGGATAAGAATTGTGCTAAGCAGATTTTGTGATGGAAAATTTTGGTTAGATAAACCTATTGAGGTCACAAAGAAGATCATCAGTAGGGTTACTGGGTACCCTACAACTAACAAAGCCAAATCCTTTCAAAGTTCATCTCATCCCAATGTTGAAAAGAACATTGGAGCTCAATGGGATGGTAGGGCACTGAAAATCTCAACCATCAAAGGCCCAGTGGTAAAATTTGTAGCACATGTCATCAGGTACAAGATATTTCAATCTAGTAGACCAAATAGTGTACCCTACAGCACCATGGACATGGCATATAAAATTGTGAAGAAAGCTCACCAGGTAGATCTTGCCGAACTACTACTACACCAACTGCACGATAATATGAAGACAATAAAAGAAAAGAAGTCCAATACATGTAAGTACAAATCACTACTTGTCTGTACATTTTTCTATCTACAAAAATATATACTTGGTATCAGTAATGTAAATTGGCAATCTGACAAACTGATAACTGCACAAATTGGTGAAATGATGAAAAGTCAAGGAGATAATCTGAATAAGGAATTTAATGCATATTTCAAGGAATTTCAAGAAAAAATGCAATAAAGGAGTATAATTCCAAGAGAATTAGTGAGTAAATTTGAAGATGACATATGTTTTGTAGTCAGCACAGGCCACTCTATGATAAAGGTAGTAGAACCGACAACAAAATGGTTAGCACCGATGGGATATGAAATGAACCATGATTTCTCTTTGAAATCTATTAATGCATTGCTGGCATTACCGATAGACATCACTACTAGTAGGTTTGGTGTATATGAGGAAGCTAAGTCATGAATCACTATAGACATAAAGATTAGAAAAATGTCTAGAAGAGTGAAGAAAATGAGAAAAGATCTCACAACAAAATATGGAAATGCATCTGACTCATCTAAGGAGTCACTGGTTAAAGAAGCAACCAAAGGTCAGTTATAGTTGGCTGACAAGCCCTGTGATAGTGAGGAGACTGAGTCAGAAAAAGAAAAGGATCACACACCAGTTCCTCACATCAATGTTGAATAGGAAATGCAGCTACCAGAACCTGAAGGAATGAGGACACGTTCATCAACTATAGCACAACCTACTGAAAAAGAAGAAGCAGTGAAAGTAGGAAAAAGAAGAGTAGCTACATCGACACAAAAATATGTTAAGAGAAAGAACAAGAAAGTAGTAGAGACACCAAAGAAAAAGAGGAAATACATAAGAAGTAAAGAAGATATAGAGGAGACTGACATTGAAAATGATCTTGATCAATTCAAGTTAGTTCATAATAGGGAAAGTACAATAGAAAAATAATTGAAGATATAATTGAGAATGGAAATCTTACAAATCCAAGCACAGACAAATTTGACAAAATGTCAATTGAGGACAAGACAAAGCTAGAACATGCTATCATCGAGATCATGATTATATTCAAGAGAGTACCAATGGAATTCGCATGTCAATTACCGAAGGAACTTGATGACAAAATAACTAAGAGATGGGCTATTGCACTAGATACAGAGAAAAGGAAAAGAGAACGATCATTAAGTCATGCAGCCTCACACTTTAGCTATGCTATTGTAAGTGAATACATGACAAAGTATCAGGCTAGATTTCTAGTCAACAATAGAGCTATGTAGATAATGGATGAGAATGTGGGTGATATGGATGTCACATGTGATTCTTTTTGGACATCAATTTTGAAAGCAGAAGAGAAAGTTGAACAGGAAGCATTCCTGAAACTATCTAAGAAGAGACACAGTTCAAAAGGTAAAGGTATTTTAATTGATGATACAAAAGGAAAGAAAATAGAGGACACCGGTATATCAATTATCGAGGTAATTGCTATCACTGAACAAAAGGATGAAATAAGAATCTCACAGGATGCACTAGATCAAGTAAAGATCCACTTGTAGAAGAAAACTGATGATGATGCACTCATTGAGGACATCACTAACGGTGATCTTGATGATGAGGATGATGAAGATGTAATAATTGCACCAAAAAAAGATGAAGCATTAGACACTGATAGTGTGTCCACATCTCTACCGAGTGAACTACCTGTACTTGTAGAGGCTGTTGAAATAATTTCACAAGTACAACATGATGCTTCTCATCCTGAGAAAAATAAAGATACAACAAGGATACAAGCACCTGAGAAGCCTGTAGATACAAATGAACCTAACAAAATAGAGGCACAGTCTACAAAAATAAAGGAACCAGAAGAAACAAGTCGACCAAGGTGAACCCACTTGACACTACAACCAAGACTCCCACACCATCTACCGAGGAGTAGAAGAAGGATGATACAGTGTCAATTGGGAAAGATACTCTAAAAAGTGGAGAAAAAGCTATTGTTATAAGTGAGAAGAAGTCACCTCTTGCACAAAAGAAGAAGAAGAAGAAATCCAAAGGTTCAGTCACCATTGATGAAGTTATAATTATACCAGAATGTGACCCAAGAACCCTATGCCCTGAGGAACTAAGTAGATATGGGGAGCTATGTTCAAGGAAAGTGGCACAAGAGAAGTTAAGGCAAGAACACAAATGTAAAGAAGTGTTAAATGATGTGAGGGATATTTTGCAACAGATAGTACTGGAGATAAATACTGATGAGAACACTCCCATCTTAGATCAACTTGCTATACTTGACAACAAAATCAATGCCCCTGATACAGATGCAGACAAAAGAATAGAAGAAAGGGCAGAATCAAAGATTTAGAACAAATTGGTAGAAATGATTAGAACAGAAGTGGCACTAAACAAGGTAAAATTATCTGAGGTTATTATTGAGGTAAAATCTATTACCCAGATAATCTATCAATTTCTCATAAAGCTTTGTACTTTAGACACCTTCACTGTAGAATTTAGTAAAAAGATAAAAGTTTTAGAAGTAGAGATAAAGTTGAGTACACAAGCAGCTATCATTGAGCAAACTACTTTCTTAAAGCATATTCACCGAGTTCAGGAACTCCGACGACTGATAGTAGATTTAAGAAAATAAGAAGCACACATCACTGATTAGGTCACAGAGTTACAAAAAGAACTCACCCCTTACCTAAAATTTTTTGAAGTACATATTGTCAAAGCTAAACAACTTGTGGCAACACTAGAGATTTTGATGTTGGATAATATCTTTGACATGCATGCACAAGTTGGTCTTGAGAATATTTCTCTTACCAACTTGAAAGAGGAATGGGACAACCTCTTGGAGTCTGTAAAGAAAACCCATCAAAACATTTTTGATAAGATGCAAGTATACATTATATTTTTTTTTTTGCATTTGGCATTATTATCAAAAAGGAGGAAAACATGTATATGCCAAATATGTATACTTTGGTATGTATATTACATACTAACGGGAGCATGCACCGAGGGGGAGTACTTTTTACTTAGAAATTTTTTGTTGTGGATATGTATATGGCAGAGACATAAGGAATATATAGAAACATTTTGTCTGTGTACATTCAAAGTTTTGATACTAATACCAAAGGGGGAGATTGTTAATCTCTATTGAGCATTTAAGGTTGTCATTAGTATCAAAGGATAGTGAACAGGTCGGTCGGTTACTTATATTGAGTTGGTTAGTAACCAGAAGTAAGACAGAGCAGTCGGTAAAGTCTTTACACCGAGCATCACATAGTTCACCAAGCACCAGCAACATTGACACCAACAGTCAGTAAACACTGAGCATCACAGTATACACCAAGAAGATTATATAGTGTTTACCGATGATCACAGAAAATGGCATAGTAATTTGAAATGGCACATTCTTCTATGCAAATAGTTACAACAAATCATAAAATGGTTTACCAAGATCGAGGAGCATTTATTGTAAAAGATACTCATTAAATGTAATGTTTATCTTATTGTAATAGTTGATCTAGGTTATTTTGCACCGTAGATCTTAGAGTTATGATTATTCTTGTAACTTAATTTTTGCTAACATGGCAAAAATAGAACACTATATATTTTTTATGTTCACACCCTTTTATGAGGTTGGTGAACTAATATATATGAATCACGGAGCACTTCAAGACATTGCCTAACTTCAAGACAATCAGTTTACCGAGCAGAATAGATTACAAAGGATATCAGATTGAGTAGAATCAGAGAAGGCTACCAAGCAGAATAGAGTAGAGAACCATCATAGGTAAGGTGATATTTTGATGAGCACTTATAGATTTATTTCAAATAATTGAGTTGTCAACTAGAAAATAATTGCCTATTACTTTCTGATAATTGTGATAGAGTTTTTTTGATAAATCTCTTAACAGAGTAGACTTAACAGTCTTATGTAAATCTCTTAACTGAGTACACACTTCATTAGTGTTGTTTAAATCCTATAACTAGGTAGATCTAGTTGATCTAACATGTTACTCCTAATAGGGTAAGATCACCAGAAGTGATCAAAACTTGTAGCCTTAACAAGCAAACCTTTTCTATCTATAATAGTGAAGAATTTGTGGGTGTCATCCTCACCTCAGTTTTTACCTTCTTACAAGGGTTTCTACATTACTAAAATACTTGTGTTATGTGATTTTCATATTGATTTCATGTTGTTTACTTTCTTAAGTTAACTAGATGACTAATTTATACAATTATATTCAAGTTATTTTGATAGGTTATCATAGTACATAGTTATAGATCTGAAAGGTTTTTCAATTAAAGTTTTTGAAGGCACTGATTCACCCCTCCCCTCTCAGTACCTATCTCTCCTAATTCCAAAAATTTTTACCATCCTTTCTTTACCTTCTTCACAACAATACAATAGATATAGTACTTTCCTAAGTAGCAACAGTCTTACCAATTAAGGTTTGACATCAATGACACACAACAATTGCTTCAATTATAGTTTCCAATAGTTGCTACCTATACCAATGCCAAATTTGAAGACATTAAGGGATGCACTACTACCAAATCCATGTGGGATAAACTAACTCTAATATATAGTGGATATTTTAATGTTAAAAGAGCCAGAGCAGAAAGCCTAAGAGGTCGATTTGACGATATGAAGATGAAAGAAGGTGAGAACATTGTGCAATACTCAAATAGATGAAAAGAGATAGTACATGATATTAGAGCATCAGATGGAATTATTCATGATGAAATAGTGATAAGCAAGATTATTAGAACTTTACTACTAGTTTATGCAATCAGGATCTCTTCAATTCATGAAACAAGAGCTACATCCAACCTTACTCTTGACACACTGATCAATAAGATTACAACCTTTGAATTGAATAACTTTAAAAATAGTGTTTTACCTTCTATTGAATCCACTTTCATGTCTTCTTTGAAGATTGGTAAGTCTAGTAGTAGGAATAATAAGAATAATGATAGTGATAGTAATACTAATGATGAACTTGATGAGCTTGAAGCTCTTATGGCCAGAAGGTTACCCAAAATTAAAGGAAGGTATAGAGGTAAGCTACCTTTGGCATGCTTTAATTGTAAAGAAGTCAGTCACATTGCTGCTAGATGTCTGAAGAAGAAAGATGATGATAGATCCAAAGACCAATCTGAAGGAAGCTATGGGAGAAGAGTCAACAGAGGCTACCAACACAACAACAGAGATAACCAAGATAGCTATGACAGAGGGATAAAGGTATATTACATAGCTGAAGATATTGAATCTGAATTTGATACTGATGATGATGTAGAAGTAGTATTTGTTTCTATGAAAGATGACTCAGAGGAAGAAGAGAAACATGAAGAAACAACACTGATCTCTAAAGTAAGAAGAAATGATACATGGATCATAGATAGTGGCTGTACACATCATATGACTGGTGATGTAGAGAAATTTGATCTACTTGATGAATACAATGGAGGATCTATTAGGATGGGAAATGATGCACCCTGTATGGTAAGAGGTAAAGGTTCACTGATGATTAATGATAGAATAAAATGTGAAAATGCATAATGGGTAGATGGACTGAACTATAATTTGTTAAGTGTGGCATAGCTAAATAATTTAGGCCACCGACTTTCTTTTGAGAGAAAAAAGGTAAAAATCTATGATGATGGAGGAAGACTTGTCAAAACCGGTACACAATCTAGAGGTAATCTATTTTATCTTGATATTGATTAGTCTTCTTGTTTATTAATGAAGGATGAAGATGCATGGTTGTGGCATAAAAGGTTATGCCATGTGGACTTTGATAACATGATCAAGATTGGTAAGAAGAAAAGAGTTAGAGGGTTGCCTAAATTGTCAAAACCTGATCATGCTATGTGTCATGAATGTCAGAAAGGTAAGATGACTAAGTCTAGTTTTAAAAGAAAATACTACTCAACAAAGAAGATACTTGAGTTGGTTCATACCGACCTATGTGGTCCTATGGGAACTCAAAGTTATTATGGTGATAGATACTTTATTCTTTTTGTCGATGACTATACTAGATTGATGACAGTTATGTTCTTAAAAGAAAAATTTGAAGCATTTAAGATGTTTAAGTGGTATAAGCCAAAGGTAGAAAAAGAGACTGGAAAAGAATTAAAATGCTTAAGATCTAATAGAGGAGGTGAATTTATCTCTGATGAATTTACTAATTTATGTAATGAGCATGGTATCAAAAGATAGGTCTCTGTACCAAGAACACCTCAGCAGAATGGGATTGCTGAAAGAAGGAACATGTCAATAATTGACTGTGCAAGAACACTAATGCTGCAAAAGAATATTTCTCAAACATACTAGAAGGAAGCTATCATTACAGCTGTATATGTTCTTAATTGAGTACAACTAAAGACGGACACCAACCAAACACCCTATGAGCTATGGTTTGGACACAAACCTATTGTAAGTTATTTCAGGACTTTGGAAGCAAATGTTTTATTTTGAAAGATGAGAGAAATGGGAAATTTGATTCTAAAGGTGATCAAGGAATATTCTTAGGCTATTCTACTAAGATTAAAGCATATAAATTTCTGAATAAGGTTACAAATAAGATAATTGAAAGTACTAATGTCTGTGTTGATGAGTTTGATGACAAGAACACAGAGGAAGGTAGAAAGGAACCAGAAGACTATGGTAGATTCACTTACATTGAACATGTTGGAAATTTGGCTAAGTTGGTTACATAAATGTTGTCATTATGGCAACATATGATCTACATGAAGATTGCATAGGTCAGAGAGCTAGTATGTCAGAGCGCAATGCAAAATTGTCTAAGTATGAGACAGTGTTTTTGTCAGTGTACTAGAAGATAGTTTTGATTTGCGATGTTGATTGGAGTAAGTTCAGTGCTTTCACACTTGAACATAGACACTATGGTGAATATTGAAGACTCACCTCAGGGCGCAAGTCAGTACGGCATGTACGGAAGGAATTATGACAGTTTTACTAAAGACAGTGTTAAGCCGACATGACAAAATATGAAGACAAATTGATAAAGAGTTAAGCGATTATTTTGTTTATCAAAATAATGACTTAAAAATATAAAGGGATGAAATCCTAGATGTTAACCCTTGGATAAAGATATTTTTTAATATGATAGCCAACTAGAAAGTTATTAATCTTAATAACTTGTATAAATATATGTAAGATGTAATTGTAAAAGAGAAGTAACGTATATGTGAATGTAATAGCGAAAGTGAAAGAGCAACGAAGAGATATTGATGCAAGTAGTATAAGGTTATGTACCTTGACCTATTTTTTGTAATCATTGAATATTGTATATTACTTGTTTGGGTAGTGGGCTCATCTGGTAATCACATTTTGTACTACCAACTCCTAACAGGGTTGAGGCTTCTAACAAGGCTTATAGTCCCTTAATTAGGACTAAGACAATATATGCATGTAATAGAATCCTAATAGGGTCAACATCCTTAATAGGATACTTTTGATTAGTGGATCTTTGCGGGTGCCATCCCCACTAGGGTTTTCCCTTGGCCAGGGTTTCCTTCAGAACAAATAATGTGTTATGAGTTCTTTTGTTTTATTTCTATGCATGTTGTTTAGCTTTCTATGTTATGCATGCATTAAGATAATTTGTTATATCCATAATTCAGCAAAAGTAAAAGTTTGTAGAATACTGAATCACCCCCCCCTCTCAGTATTCCCTATTTTTAACAATTGGTAGTAGAGCCAAGTTACTCGTAAAAGAATCATTCAAGGAAAGCCTACCAGCTTGAGTAAGATCTCTATGGATATGGATCAACTATAGAAGAATATTGAAGAAGCTCTTGAACATATTGATATTCTTATTAAAGAAAGAGATACTCTGAAAGGAAAATATGATGATGCAAAGAACCTCATTTAAAATTGAAAAACAAGTTGGAAAATCTGAAATCTGAAAAGGAATTTGAAATTCACATTGAAAATTGTGATGACAACTTAGAAAAAGAAAATGAGATCCTTAAACATGAACTAAAGATAGAAAATCTGAAGCTAAGTCTGAAAGATGGAAATAGCAAGAATGAAGAAAATCTAAAATCTAAGAATGAAAATCTTAAGCTTGAAATTGAAGGACTAAAATCTAAACTTGGTAAAGTAACATCTGAACTTGAGAAAGTCAATTTGTAGTATGCTGAACTTGAGAAATATAATACAATTGTGAAAGGAGAACTGACTCAATCTAAGCAGTAACTTGAAAGACTATATTCAACTAATGATAAGATTGATGAACAAATATCTTATCAGAAACCATTCTATGATAAAACTGGTCTTGGATTCAACACTTTGAAAGCAAATGAAGAAAGCAAGGAACCAAATCTGAAAATATCTGAAAGCATAGATGAGAAGAAGTTTTATGAGACTAACAAATCTAAAGATACACCCAAGGAAGAAGAACCACCTAAGCAAGAGGAATCACCTAAAGGTATGCAAAGAGAATTGACAGGTAGATGTTTTGCTTGTAAAACTATTGGTCATATGAAGAGAGATTGCACAGGTAAGAAATTTAAACCTCTTAATGGTTATTGTTATAATTTTCATGGTTTTGGACATAGAGCTATTGAATGCAGAAAACCTAAATTTGTTGAGAATAAAAATAATAGTAGAATGTTTAGAAATACTAACCATGCAGATAAGAAACCTACTAAAGATATAAATAGAAGAAATGGAGTAGTATGTTATAGATGCAACAAGGTTGGACACATTGCTAGAAATTGTAGATCACAGATCAATTAGCTTGGACCAAGATATGGAAACAATGGAATAGTTTGTCAAATATGCAACAAGATTGGACATACAACAAGGTTTTTTAGAATGAACAATAGAGTTTTTCATACCAATCCTAACCCTAGAAGTCATGCAAGAAGAAATGAAGATGCAAGCAACAGTCAGAAAGGATGCTATAGTAATTCAGATGAAGTGAAGTTTGTTAAAAGCATAGATCAAGGAGACATATTCAGCACTAAAGGTAGTCAGAAAGGTGAAGTATCAAATGGTAAGAATGAATCCTTACCTGACCCATCTCAAAGTACTTAATTCATGAAAATTATAGTAAAATGGGAACTTAGATTAGTGTAGGAATTGATATATGATGAATTGAGTCTTGTGCAGTTAATGCAAGGTATTATATGATGTTCTAATGCTATGGTTAAGATTGCAAAGGAAAATATTATGTTTTGCGATATTGGAAGAAGTTTTAAGTTTTGCAGGTTAACATAATCAGCTTTTTGAAAGAAGCAGCAAAAGAATTGAATGCAATGTTAGATCTAAGTGAGATTGAAATGATAAAAGGTCATGAATGGTATTATTTGATCATTGAAGCAAATAAAAGTGTCAAGGAGATCAAAGAGCAGTGATTGGAAGTGTTTTGTAAGGATTTGGTGAAGAATTGTTGTGTCGAATCTACGCAAGCCCTAAATTGTAGAATCGAGGTATTTTACTTGATAGATCTTTAAATTAGTTAAGGAATTAGAGGAAATCATGGATGTTTCTTTGATTCATAATGTCAGAGATAAGAATAGACCTAAGATGAAAAGGGAACCAGTAGAACCCTTGGAAGATGATCCTAGGTTAGCTTTATCATATGTACCAGATGGAGTTTTACATCTAGAGAATGTTAGAAGTTATCTGGGATGTAAAATAGAGACTATTAGTGATAGTGACTTCACAGAGGAATATCAAAAGATCTATAATCAGGACATGTCATTGAAGTAGGGTTTGAGAATTTAAAAGGTAATGAGATCATTAAGTATGATTTACAATATGAATTTGATAATGAAGAATGTACCAAGATGATCCTAAGTAGAATTCACAATGGAAAGTTTTGGTTAGATGACAGAGTGATAGACATTACAACTAACTTAATTCATGAGGTAACTGGACTATCTAAAATTGGAGCCATTCCTTTGAATGAGAAAAACATGAGGAAAATAGTCATAGACAACACAAATTCATCCTACAATGGCAAAGGAATAGTAATTAGCAAGATACAACAAGATGATGTCAGATACTTGTGTAAGATCCTAACAACTAAGTTTTGCGCTAACTTGAGAGAGGATGACATGGTAGCTGGAATGATACATGCAGCTTATTTGATGTGTGTTGATAAATTACAAGTTGACATGTGTGAGATTTTAAGAATTTAGCTATTTGAAAATTTGGAAAAGATAAACAAGACTAAGTATTCACAATTTAGATTCTCATCTCTAATCACTTATATGTTTTTTCACTCATTGAAAATATTTCCTTACACCATTGGAAATGACTGGAATGATGGAAAATCTACAATGAAAAGGATTAACCAAGTGTATAGGAGGCATGTTATTGATAAAGTGAATGAAAGTGCAGTGTTAGTAATTAAATCATTTTAGAAATTGATGTCAAGAAGATCAAGGATCCCACAGTCTCTTGTGGAGAAGTACAAGAATAAGATATGTTTCATGGTTGATACTAACTTTACTTACATTGAAGTAGTAGAACCTAGAATAGAGTTCATAGACCCTCTTGGCTATGAAATATCCGAGATTGAAATAGAAGAATATGTGAGCAGACTACTTAAGTGAAAGATGGATATTCACAGTAATAGGTTTGGAACCTTTGAGGAGAACTTCAACTCTGTAAAGACCATCCTTGAAGAGAAACAGTCAAAGAAAAGAGTTGAGAGTACAATCAATAAAATTCTAAAAGATACAGGGATGACTAAACATGAGTTCTTGGTAGCCAAGTAAACAATAGCAGGAGTTAGAGATATTGGACAAAAAGAAGTTTTGTCTATGCCACCTCTATCATCAATTGCAGTACAACAAAGGGAAACACAAGTTAAAGTGAAAGTGGAAGAAATAGAGAAGGATCAAGAAACAAAAAAATCCACTAGATCAATGTCCTCCACTCCTAGCAAAAGAATAAAAGAGATTACTACTAGACCAAGTAAGAGGCATAAGACATTGGTGCCACTAGTTCAAAGGAAAATTGTAGAAATCAAAGATGATGAAGACACTCCTGTTAAGAAGGAAACTTGGAAACCTAGAGTTGAAAAGGTTAATGAACAGATTATTCAAGATGGAGACTTTACAAAGATGAACAAATATTATGATCTCTATGATTATACAGAAAGACTAAATCTAGAAAATGTAATGGTGAAGTATATGATTCTATATGATAAGAAATTTGATACAATTCAGGGTAAGATACCTGATGACTTGTACAAGAAACTTGTAAATAGAAAGAAGAGAGCATCAAAGGAAGATATATCTATTAGAGAAAATCTTGTAAGAAAACTTTGTGTTGTGAGAGATGAAGAACACTTCAAATAGATCATGAAGGATCTAAGCACCCATTTAAGAACCAAGAAGAGAACTATTTAGATTATGGGAGGTAGATATGAAGAAATTAACATAGAAATAGAGCAAGCAATCACTAAGGTTATGACAGAGAATGTCAGAGAACCATCAGTTGTAGCAGAATCTATAGATCAAGTAGAAGAAGTAGAACAAGAGGACTTTCCCTCTCCACCAACCATAAATATTGAGGATGAAGTCATGAATATTGAAGGAACAAAGATCACCTTGGATAGTGATGATAACTTATTCAAGAATCCTGAAAACATTGTTGACAATTCAGCTTTTGAAGAGAAGAAGAGTACCAAAGGACATGAGAAGACATAAACCAAAATTGTAGAATCTAAAGTGATAGAGAAACAAGTACCTATTCCCACTCAAGAAGAAATTAGTCTTACACCTGAGACTGGCAAGAAAACTTAGATTGGTTCTATGATTGAGAACTTGGGAAAGGAAGTAGATGATGATGATCAGATGGAATTGATCACATCCTTGAACAAGATCATCAGAAAGAACAAGAAAGTAAAGAGTCTTCAAGGATGCCTGTAGGAGCTTATTGAGAAATTACAAGGAATTATATCTACACAAATTATAAAAGATGACCCTCTGGAAAGAGAAAAGAAAGTGATGAATACTTTTGATGATGAGTTTACAAATTTATCTGATATAGCAAAGATGAAAGCTCATGCAGCTTATGAGGCCAAAACACTTTTGGACATTAGTCAGAATATCAGGAATGATATCAATAACCTTGATATCTATATAAAGGACTTGAGGAATAATTTAGAAAGAGGAAATCTTTGTACATTAAGTGTACAAAATTAGAGAAATTAGTAGCAGAGGAAGTTTAGAAGATGAAGATGAAGGAAGCAGAAATTTAGAATGAGACAAACCTTCTTTCGAGCCCCAATGTGAAGGTATTTGATATTGAGAAGAAAATCTACAAGATTTATGGTGAAATAAGAGTTTTGCAAGATGACAAGGACAAGAATCTGAAGATATTCACTCTTTTAAGAGAGCACATTTCTATAAACTTGAACACTATTGAAGGGCAACTGGAAGAATGTCTTTCAGCCAAGACATCTTTTCAGAAGTTTAGTTATGAGAATCTCCAAGCATGTGAGATCGCATCTTATGGATTGTGCGCACTACTTAGTGTGGAAAACTCAATTAAGAAATCATGGGAGAAAGAGCTAGACGCCATGAAGATCAACTTTGTAGATTGTGTTGCAAGCCTACCGGCTTTGCAATTTTGAATCCAGGTATAACTTTTTGGAACATAGTTTTTTAACCCTCCTTACCTTTTTTTTGTCATTGTTGTCAAAGGGGGAGAGATATATAGTAGAAAATTGACAAGGATGCAAACTCTTAGGGGGAGTACTATATATAGAGAGGATTCATGAAGTCATAAGGACAGTATATATATCTTTTGTATTATGGCCACAATTTTGAAATTTTTGGAGCCTAAGACTTAGCCAATTTTCTCATATGTTGCCACCAATGACAAAGGGGGAGATTGTTGGAAATTTGGCTGAGTTGGTTACATAGATGTTGTCATTATGGAAACATATGATCTACATGAAGATCACACAGGTCAGAGAGCTAGTATGTCAAAGTGCAATGCAAAATTGTCTAAGTATGAGACAATGTTTTTGCCAGTGTACCAGAAGATAGTTTTGATTGGCGATGTTGATTGAAGTAAGTTCAATTCTTGCACACTTGAACATAGACACTATGGTGACTATTGAAGACTCACCTCAGAGTACAAGTTAGTATGACACGTACAGAAGGAATTATGACAGTTTTACTAAAGAGAGTGTTAAGCCAACAGGATAGAATATGAAGACAAATTGATAAAGAGTTAATGGATTGTTTTGTTTATCAAAATAATGAATTAAAAATATAAAGGGATAACATCCTAGATGTTAACCCTTGGATAAAGATATTTTTTAATATGATAGCCGACTGGAAAGTTATTAATCTAAATAACTTTTATAAAGATATGTAAGATGTAATTTTAAAAGAGAAGTAACATATATGCGAATGTAAGAGCGAAAGTGAAAGAGCAACGAAGAGATATTGATGCAAGTAGTATAAGGTTATGTACCTTGACCTATTTTTTGTAATCATTGAATATTGTATATTACTTGTTTGGGAAGTAGGCTCATCTAGTAATCACATTTTGTACTACCAACTCCTAACAAGGTTGAGGCTTCTAACAAGGCCTATAGTCCCTTAATTAGGATTGAGACACTATATGCATGTAATAGACTCCTAACAGGGTCAACATCCTTAATAGGATACTTTTGATTAGTGGATCTTTATGGGTGCCATCCCAAACAGGGTTTTCCCTTGGCCAGGGTTTCCTCGAGAATAAATAATGTGTTATGAGTTCTTTTGTTTTAAGGCTATGCATGTTGTTTAGCTTTCTATGTTATGCATGCGTTAAGATAATATGTTATCTCCATAATTGGGAAAAAGTAAAAGTTTGTAGAATACTGATTCAGCCCCCTCTTAGTATTCCCTATTTCTAACAGAACATCCTGATTATCTACCGAAGTCACAACCTATGATAACTAGTCAATAGGAAAATAACCCTGAGGAACATGAAAGGGAAACCGACGAACACGATGGAGCTACCGAGCAAGCACATGAACCTGAATAGGATGAACAAGAAATAAGAAACTAAGTACTGGCTAGTTTTGTTAGGAGACATCATCCTGAGACACAAATTATTGGAGACAAACAAGCTGGCATGTAGACAAGAAGCAAAGCAAGACAAGGTACATGTCTAGTTTGTGAATTTGAACCAAAAAATGTGAAATTTGCATTAGAGAATGAAGAATGGGTTAATTCAATGAAAGAGGAAATAGAAAAAATAGAGAAGAAGAAAACCTAGTCCTTAGTACCCTGACCTAAAGATAAGAATGTTATCGGTATTAAGAGGATATTTAGGAACAAACTGAATGAAAATGGTGAGGTGACAAGAAATAAAGCTAGATTGGTATGCAAGGGATATGCACAAGAAGAAGGCATTGATTATGGTGAGACATTGACACCTTTTTCTAGATTGGAAGGAGTTAGAATGCTACTTGCATATGTTGCACACAAGAAATTTAAATTTTATCAAATGGATGTGAAGTCAACATTTTTGAATGGTATACTTGAAGAAGAGGTCTACATAGAAGAACCTAAAGGATTCATTGATCCAGACAACAAAGACATGGTATGTAGATTACATAAAGCTTTATATGGTTTGAATCAAGCACTAAGAGCCTGATATGAAAGGCTACATACTTACTTGTTATGTATTGGATTTGTTAGAACTAGTGAGAACAACAATTTGTACATGAAAGGTGATACTAATGATACTATTATTATTGCTGAGATATTTATTGATGATATTATTTTTGGAGGTCAAGATCATGTATGTAAATATTTTTCTGATGAGATGAGAAAAGAGTTTGAGATGTCTATGTTCGGAGAGATTAAATTCTTTCTAGGACTACAAGTGAGTCAGCCGAGTGATGGGATATTCATCACACAATCTAAAGACATAAAGGAAGTCTTGAAGACATTTGGCATGGAAGATGCTAAACTTGTGGGAACACCGATGGCTACTAGATGTAAACTGACAAAGGAAGATGAAACTATAGAGGTAAACTAGACACTTTACTGATCAATGATTGGTAAGGTAATCTATGTAGTTCATAGTAGACCAAATATAGCACATGATGTGGGAATTGTTACTAGATTTTTTGCTAATGCTAGAAAATCACACATGATTTCTACTAAAAGAATCTTAAGATACCTAAAAAAGATAGAAGATTATGGATTATGGTATCCTAAGGAAGGTAAGTTTGAACTAAAGGTCTATACCGATGCTGATTGGGCTGGAAATGTGGATGACATAAAAAGTACCGCTAGAGGAGCATTCTTCTTTGGTGAAAGACTTGTAACCTGGACAAGTAAAAATTAGGCTTGTATTTCTTAGTCTACAGCTGAAGCAGAGTATGTTGTTGCTACTACTAATTTCTCAAACATTGCATATATTAAGCAAGTTTTGGAAGGAATGAATGAGGTAATCACTAACCCAGTGATTATATATTGTGACAACACCAGTGTTATTAATATTTCAAAGAATCTAGTGATGCACTCTAAGACAAAGCATATATCAATTAAGTATCACTACTTAAGAGAACATGTGCAAGAGAAGAAAGTGAAGTTAGAATTTTTTACATCTAAAGAAAAACTTGCAGATATCTTTACAAAGCCTCTACCGAAGGACACATTTGAATACTTGAGGACTAGACTTAGGGTCCGTCCCCTATCTACCAGTCACTAATGTGATCTGGATGTTGCATTAGCTTAATCTTATCAGAAGATCACACATGTTGATGTAGCATAGTTGACACTTTGAATAATGTTCAAGGTTGTGATTAAGTTAGAAGAACTGAAACAGATTGGGATATCAGTATATAGAGATACAGAGACTGTATTGTACAACAAAGAGTTACTTAGCTACTAGAGAACTAATTATTTATTTTTTTCTTTGGCATTGTTATCAAAGGGAGAGATAAATAATATGAATGAAAAGATGCACCGATGAGAACTATCTAAGGGAGAGATAATCTAAAAGGAATAGAACATTGAATATCAGTTACAGAGAACAGTAGCAAGAACCTGAGAGCTGAAAAGATCATATCTATAGAATGACAAAGCTTTATTTTATAATGTTGTTAGTAACATAGTGATTAAACATATTAAGCTAGGGAGAGCTTACACAACATTTTTTCACAGAGTTTTAGAATACATGTTTGGTATGTGTATGGTACACTTCATATTACTTGAGTTCCATCAATGCCAAAGGGAGAGATTGATTAACTACAACTGATTTAGAACTTGAATGAAGAATCTATGATTAAAGATCACTAAGGAGTTACTTATTAGATATGCAAGATAATTAAATCAGTATTATGTTGTCATTGATGTCAACTAGCTTGACAATACTTATCTTGTAAGTTACTATACTGAAACATCTGAAGAAAGGTGAAAGAGATGAAGAACAAAAGTATCTACTTGAGGAAGATGTATATGTCAGATGAGGATAAGGAATACACTGAGAAACTTGATGAGTCTATGACTTTATGATATTGACTTTATTATGTTACATTCATCTATGATGAAGAATAGAGCTGAAAGAAACAAAGGAGTGTTGTCAGTAAATGAAGCATTCCAGTATACATCAATGGAGTGTAGTGTATACCAAGCACAGTGCTAACTAAGCTTGTGCTCACCGATGCATTTCTTTGTTAACCGAGAAGAATAGAAAGGAATTAAATGATTAGTTTAGCTGATAAATTGATGAGCTAGAAAGTGTATGAAATCTAGGTAACAGATAAGGTTTGTTATGAAGATCGATGGCTAACATAATTCAAGGAAGATCTAATGGAGCAGATTGAAATGTGTTACTAACACATCAGCCAAAGAAGGTTAAAGCAGAAAAATCAACGAATGAGATTAAGCGGAAAAATCTGATGGACAAAAAGAAAATGATTTACTTGTCTATATAAGAGACATTGGTTTCATTGTTGAAACTATGCCAAAGGAAGAAGATACTATAGAATTATCGCATGAACAAGTTTTCCTACATTCTGATCATACTAGTTAGTGAGAATTGAACTGCAGAACAATTACTGAGCTACAAAGAGTAATTACCGATGGATAGTAAGTTGATATAGTGTTGAATCTAAAGTGATATATTGATCAGAAAGATTTGTATGAGCTGAATATTGATCTATAAACTGCAATTGAAGTTGTATGAAGGTAGATCATCTATTGTTACATATTTAACCATTGTATATAGTCAAATCTCTTAACCGAGTGGACTAAGAAAGTCTTTTTATGTTTCATTCATAAAGTGAACATTGTTATCCTGTCAACCCCAAAGTGAATGTTGGTTGGATGATAACTGCTAGTTTAAAATCCTCTAACGAGGTCACACCTAACAATGTGTTTGTAACCTTTAATAAGGTTGGGTCTTCACCGACCTCACTTCAGAAGAGTGAACATTTTTGGGTTGTCGGTCCCAAGTGGTTTTTCCCTTCATAGGGTTTCCACATTAAATCTCTTGTGTTATGTGTTGATTGTGATATTTTTTTGTTATCATACTTTTCATATTACATGTTAGATTTTATCAGTAACTACTATAAGTTTTAGAATGATAATCAATAAAAGCACAGACAGTGAAAGTATTTTATGTTTACCAAGTAGCAGAAGTTGAAGAATTTGTTTTGAATTATACATTTTGTTTTGGGACACTGGATAATTGATTCACCCCCCTCTCAGTTATTCTAACATTTTATAGCTTTCATAATTCACACTTTAGTTTTGGGCTATAAAATGAACATAGATTTGCTTTTTGCATATCTGTTACACATAGTAAATAGGCCCTATGAACACTATTTGTGGATGATCTAGAGAGAGTGGGATTCATTTGCTTGTTCATGCATGTGAAGCTCTTCTTGATGATAGATCCCCTTGTAGGTAGGGAGGATACTATGATTGTCTCATGTTCTACTTGGTTTCATCCTTAGCTTTTGATTGATACATTCTCTCTCTGGAGAGATTGATAGACAGAGTTGGTGAAATCACAAATCTTGGTGAGATAATTTCAGTCTTAGCATGTCAGATTAATCTATCTGTTGTGTTTGGGTAAAAATGAAAAGGCTAGAGGATTATGCTCTCTTCCCTTTTTGGGTAGTATCAAAAACTCAGATCCTTAGATCTGGACCAAGTCCCCATGTGGTATCTTTTGTGAGTTACCTTTAGAGAGAGTTAACCATAGTGGACATTCTCTTTATTGGGTCAGCCACGTGGACGGATCCTCAAGTGGTAATATCCACTTTCACCATGGTAGCAATAGTCGCTATATAAATGTCTTTGTGGAAGAAATCTCCACAAGTGTGGTCTCTTGTTGGGTTGTCAAATCTCCATAGCAGCTCCCGATTGATTAAATTCTTGGACTGTGTCAAAACCCCATTGTTCCTAGATTGGAGTTCACCCTCTTGAGATCACAAAAGTTGCAGAGTTAGACCATTACTAAAAACCCTAGAGAGGCCAAATTTTTCATTTTCTAGGACTATGTGCATTATTGAAAAACTTTTGAGAATATACACAAGTAGCATTCCTAGGGATTAGCACAATAAGTCACTATTGCTTGTTCATGTGCAAGGTTGCTTTTTCCCTTGTTCATTGTTTTAAGATAATTTATTGATTGAACTCCCTTGCTTCCTATTCTGCTTGCCTAGTATCTATTTGGTTATTGAAAATGAGCAAACCTGAGATAAACTACTACACAAATCTTCAAACCTGGACAGAAAAATTTGCAAACAATCTGATACTGAAAAATTGAAAAATTACAAATCTAAAGCAAAAATCCTTTCTGGTGTCAAAAGTCATCTCAAAACTCATATCAAAGCTAAAGTCAAAGTTGTCAGAAACCCTCCATAATTTGTCAGAAATCCAATTTTTGCAGCATACTTCCAAATTGTGTCAAAATATTCACTGTCTCAAGAACAGAGCTAAAACTAGAAAAAATCCAATCTATTGGCCTAAAAGTGGTCTCTTGAGTCTGATCTAGCCTTCTGATCTATCGATTTGAGTCTTCAACTCAATCTTCAAAAAAAAATGGCTAAGTGTTGTGAGCTTGTGTTTGCCATCTTTTCGGCGTCTACCCATACTACTAGGGCATAGTATCCTTCATTTACGTCCAATATATCTTCAATCAATCCAATCTTGACAAGGTTGTTTCATTTGATCTTCTTGAATCAAATCATTCCTCAGTTGTCTTCATCTTTCTCTTTTGCTTCACCCAAGGTTAATAGTGGAAACTAGAGCTTCATCACAACAAAAACAAGGAGAAAAACCTAGATTCTCTTTAGCTGCATCTTCTATGATTGCTGAGACATTTCATCAACCTTTCAACACAAATAAATTTGTAGAAGATGCTCTTGGAAATATTTACTTGATAGGTGGCTACGTCACTCCTCTTGTATCAATCCACGTAGGTCATCAAGTAACTCCACTTGCATCAATCCACATAGGTCATCAAGAAACTCCTCATCGATCAATCTTTGGTAGTTCTCTTAACAACACTATGTCTCAGGGAAGAGGCACAAGCCAAGGGTCCCAAGGACATCAATCCCAACATGGTGCAGATCAAGAACCCACACCTTCTAAAATTGCTCGATATCAAAATGATGATAACTTCAAGAAAATGATGAGGCATTTCTTAAAAGAAGAAAAGGATACATACTTCCTAGAGTTGGCTCGCCTAGGGGCTAAACTTCCTCCAAAATTTAATGTTGAAGATATCATCACACATGAGGAAGAAAATTCTATCATAGCCATGATGAAACAAATGCATGCCATGCAAGTCAAGCTCAACAAACTCAAAAAAGAGAAGGAACCTAAAGAGTTCTCCATGGAAGCTCTATGCCCTTTTCCATTTGATAAAGACTTGTACATGCCACCATTCCCAAAGAGAGTGGAGATGCCTAAATATGATAAATACAATGGAAAATCTGATCCTCAAGATCATGTCAAATAATTTTGTATTCAATCTATGGAGTTCATGCATGAACCAACCTACCTAATGCATCTTTTCCCTCGATCTCTGGGAGGGTCAGCTATTCATTGATTCTAAATAATGCCTCCAACAATCAAAATTTTTTAGGAGTTAATCAAACTATTTTATCAACAATACTCCTACAACATCCAGCATCCGATCACTATGATCGACATTTGCAATCTGAAACAGAACTCAGGAGAACCATTCCTGACTTTTCTCAAATGATGGAGGAAAATGTTTTCTCTATATGATAGACCTATTCCAAAAACTGAGAAGCTAGAAATTTTCATCAACAACCTTGTTCTAGAGATCAACTACCATTTGCAAATGCAAAATCATACATCCTTTGATAAAATGGTAGAAAATGCAATCAAAATTGAGAAATTATTTGTACAAAAAGGAGACATATCACTTCAAAAGGACAACTATGAATCTGGATCTAATTCTAAAGACAAAGGAAAAAACCAGAACAAGAATAAAGGCATCATCATAGATGGCATTGTTGATAATATCTATGCCCCATCTAAGGCACCCACTTTCAATCTCACTGTTGGCACTCAAGCTATCAAAGCCTTAGAGGAAAAAGCAACGAAGTTGAACAAGAAGCCATCTGACTATAAACCTTGGGCTAAAAATCCTAAACACAAGTTTAGTCCTCTTGGAGAGTCCTTGGAATCCACCATGAAAACTTTGTTGTCCAACAACATCATCACCTTGCCTGAGATAAAGGTATTTGATCCTGAACCTAAACCAAAATGGTGGAGAGAGAACAATTTATGTGACTTCCATTGCAATAAGGGTCATAAAACCAATAACTACATATGCTTGAAACACATCATCCAAGACAAAATTGATAATGGAGAAATCATAATTGATAGTCATAAAAGCAATAATGATCATACAACATTCAGAGAACCATTTCCAAAGCATGGTCAAGGAGATTCATCTTCTCAACCTAATGTGGGTGCTAAAGTCAATTATGCCTACTCTGGAAACAATGTCATCATAAATATGGTTGAACCATGCCTAGCTGAGTGTTGCAATGTCATCACAATTGTAAGAAAGGATAGGGATAATCAATTAGTGAATGTAGTTACTCAATCACAAGCTCAGGCGCATCTACAAGGACAAAATTTAGGTTCATCAAATGTCTCTAAGGTGCCTTTTAATCTTTCATCTTCTTCTAAATAGAAGGTGTTGGAATGTTGGCTATACTAATGTATATGACTTAATATAGTGTTTTCATTATGGAAACAAAGTTATATAGCAGTTTGGAGTCAGCGCATTTGAAGAGAAGATCAGAAATCAGTTAAGTGTTCAAGACTAGACAGTGTACAGAGTTCCTGCAGCTCAGAGCATCAGCACACATGCATATGGATGAATTATGGTATGCACCCTAGAAGTTAAGTTGGTTATAATATATTCATGCTTAGTCTATGAGCACATGATCAGATGTGCAAGGATGAGAAAGATACAATCAGTTGAAGTTGCACATCTAGTGTGTTGCAGAGAAGAACAGAGCATGAAGCTGACAATTAGTATTTTGGTTTAAAGTTATAATTTAATGTTGTAAAGGCTATGTGCCTATTGTATTTATTTTTCCAACATATATACTTTTTTTTTTTTAAGCACGCTTAAGCCAATTCATTTGGAAGTGTTGTATGTAATAGGTCTAAGGGTCGACCTAGTTGTTTACTTTGTATGAGCGTATAAATATAAGGTGTGCCCATTGTATTTAGCATGGATGTTGATAGAGAGTGGTAATAAGAAGATCAAAAGTGTGTTAAGACACTAGAAGATGTATTAGAGATTTTCTAGAGGTCAAAACATCAGTGCATCAAAGGAACTGATCTCACAAGCAGTGTCACGGTGACAGTTCATCCTGTAGATACAGTGTGTCCTCTCCCCTAATAGGGACTATTGTAAAAGACTCCTAATAGGGTTTGACCCTTGAGAAGTTCTACTATAGTAAAAGCATTGTAAAGAAACTCCTAACAGGGTTAAGGATCTTCTAACAAGGATCACAAAATACTAGTGTAGAATATTAGTGGGTGTCAATTCCCACTGGGGTTTTTACCTATTTGGGTTTCCCCATAACCATATTGGTGTCATGTGTTGATTTCATGTTTCATGTTTATGTGAATTTTTAATTCAGTACTTAAGCATTTAAGTTCAGTATAAAGATTAAACTTAAAAGTTAAAATATAGTGAACACTGATTCACCCACCCCCCTCAGTGTTCCCATTCCTAACAATTGGTATCAGAGCTCTGGTCCTTAGCATAGAAGTTTAACCAGTTGAGGAGATCATGGACAAAGTAGAAATGAAATATCTGAAAAGAAATCTTGAAGCTTCTCTTGAAGACTTGGACAAATCAAAAAGAGAAATTGAAGAACTAAAAGAAAAAGTCAGTGATGCACAATTAGTTATCAAAAGGCTAAGAAAGGATTTGAAATAATGCTCTAATAGTGATCTAGGAGAAAAGGTCAAGAAGCTAAATGAATAAAATGCATCTATGAAATAACTACTTGAAGAATTTGATGATAAGCTGATCAACAATCAGGACGTCTACAATGAACAAATCAAAGAAAACCTTCAACTCAATGAAGAACTAAGGCAAGCAAACTTGGAAATCTTGGAGCTAAGAAATAGCAAAGAAAGCTTGGAGTCTGAATTAAAAGAAGAAAAGAATCATATTGACAAATTACAAACCGGTTCTGATTTGGTAGAATCTCAATTGTATGCAAGGAGAACTAAAGGAGACACTAGCTGTATTGGATACAATGAAGCACAAAAT
The DNA here is from genome assembly GCA_027943335.1 of Chamaecyparis obtusa. Classification (NCBI taxonomy): domain Eukaryota; kingdom Viridiplantae; phylum Streptophyta; class Pinopsida; order Cupressales; family Cupressaceae; genus Chamaecyparis; species Chamaecyparis obtusa. The sequence continues at coordinate 8,744,237 of BSBK01000529.1, forward strand.
CAAATTGACAACATGCAAGTAAGAAAGGATTCACAAAAGGACTCTACTAATACTAAGGAGACTAAAGATCAAACCAAAGATAATGGTGGACCACCTAAGAATGAGTGCAAGAAAGTAGAACACACTTGTTTTGCATGCAACAAGCATGGACACATTGCAAGGAACTGTACAAAGGTAAGACCTTTTAATGGTTACTATTATTCATGCAATAAGTTTGGTCATAGAGCTATGAATTGCGATACTAGTAAGAAGAATAAGATTTAGCATGATCAAAGAAATCAAAATCAATCAAACACAAGAAGCTCTCAGAATGTTACATGTCAGATATGTAACTATAATGGTCACTCAGCAAGACAATGCAGAATGGTGACTCATGTCAATGCACCAAGGAATGTAAGACCTCAAGTAATTTGTCACTCTTGTAACAAGGCTGGACATATCTCAAGGTTTTGTACATCAAGGACGCAATGTCAAGAAAGCCCTAAAAAGGCCAAAGAACTAGTTTTGGATCTCGAAGGAGAAGTTAATTTTGTCAAAGCCTCAGATGATGCAAGCATGATTTGGTCAGAGAAAAAGGACAAGACTGATGAGAATGTATTGGATGCATCCATAGTGGACGCACCCTCTACATCTAGATGAATGGCCCTCGGGGTCATAGGGGGAGCTAATTTAGCTCTAGACCCCTGCGTGGTTGGTATACTCACTCTCAGAGTATGCACCTTTGAACTTAAGCTTTTGACGTATAAAGGTACCTTCGTGCAAGATCACACATACTGATTGTTAGCATAACTCAAGTTAGAAATATTGACGTGACAACCTAGTTTATGTGGCAAGCATTAATGGTGGAATTTTCACTTTAAGTACATAGAAAGATATTTGATTACTCATTGCATTCAAATCTAGAGTGATAGGAGAGTAGAAAGAGCCTTGAAGTTGTTGTGAAGACTTGGAGATTGATCTATCAGTGATTTGCAGCAATTAGTAGTGCATTTGGTTGGTTGCAGAAACCCTAGTTTGACATGTCGATTCAAAAGTCTTTGGATCATCTTAGAGTAGATTTGGAAAGCAATTAAACAAGTAAGGCATGGCCACTCCCATAGTTTTTGATGTTTCTGACAAGAAGAGATATGTATTCAAGAAAAATCCTTTTAAGTCAACCCTAGATGATTTAGAGGGAACATTCTCCCACACGCCTATGGGAATTATGCATGTGGAAGATATTAGGGCTTACATCTACTGCAAGAAAGAACCAGTAGGGTTGGATAGGTTAAGGGTACACATGGATACCATGTTGAAACTAGACAAAACATTCATGGATGAATATGTTAAGTGGAATGATCACCCAATAGTTGAGTATGCTATGGCATATGAATTCTATGAGACAAAATGGATAAATTTTATTGAGCATAATTCATGATGATTTGTTTTGGATAAGTGATGTGCCAGTAAGAATCGCTAGTGACTTGATATATGAGATGACAGGCCTTTCTAGAATAGGTGTCATCCTTCCTATGGGCAAGGATGTTAGAAATATTTTTGAGAAAACTTGTAAGTCAAGGAGTGATAGGAGAGGGATGACAATTGAGCCTATTGAACAAGAAAACATCAAATTGATGTCAATGATACTGGGATATAGGTTTCATCACACCAGCAGAGTGAATAGTGTGTCTATGGGCACATTTCTAGCAGCCACCAGACTTGTGAAGGAAGATGGGGAATTCAACTTGTGTGAGATCTTGCGCACATAGTTGATTGATAACATCAAGGCCATCAAGCATGATAAGACCAAAAATTTTAGGTTTGGGTCTTTAATCATTTACATGTACCTTCATATAGGTGGGAGAGTATCAGATATGTATTTGGACAAGTCCATTCCAACCATGCCATAGATATCTAACAAAGCATCCACAAAGAGTACATTGAGAGATTATGTAACATTGGAATTGAAGACCTTCAGGGCTAAGATGCAAATGAGGTATAGGATTTCAGAGAGCATTGTGGAAAAGTACAAGGATACAATTTGTTTTATGGTGGAGATAGACACAACTTGTATGGAAGTTGTTGAGCCAAGAACTAAGTGGATTCATCCACTTGGTTATGAGGTAGAGGAATAAGTCCTTGAAGCATATGCGCAGGTACTAATATCAGCCCCCAAAGATCCTAATGAACCTAGGTGGGGAACATATGAGGAGAAAACAAGAGAAGTAGATGCTAAACTTAATAGCATAGTAACAAAAAGGAAGGTTGCTAAAGTCAAATTAGAGATCTTAAGGATTCATGGTGTATCTCAAGCAGACCTTGATAAAGATTTCTTTGGAAATTAAGAGCGCATCCACAGTGGAAGCTAAGTCTAATGATTCCAAGATGAAGAAGGTTAAAATTGAAAAAGATGATAGTCAGAAGGGTAAAGAAGATGATACTCCTTTTGTACCCAAGGTAACCATTGACCTTATTGCTCCTCCCAAGTATAAGGCAATGCCTAAGAGGAAGATGATACTCCTTTTGCACCCAAGGTAACCATTGACCTTACTGCTACTCCTTTTGCACTAGTCATCCATCCTCACAAGTCACTAGAAATAGAAGGAATACTCAAGCACCTCCTGAAGTAAGCTTCAAACCCAGTCTCAGTGTGCTAAGTGCTAGAATAGATGATGAAGGAAAAATTGATTAAGTAGGGAAGTTTTATGATAAGTATAGTGAAATTGACAAGTCAGAGATTCATAGCATGATCATAAAGCACATGATCAAGTTCAAAAGGATAGTTTTGGAACTAAAAACAATGATTCCTAACAATGTATGGAATATCCTTGAATTCCAAAAGAGATAGGCTATTGAGGAAGATCTAGTGATAAGGGAAAAGATTCTTGATGATATCCTTCATGTGTGTGAACTAGAAGAAAAGAATTTTCTGTTAGATCTAGTGTAGCCTCACCTCAGAACTAAGATAAGAACTCTGAACATAATGGATAAAAATTATGAGCTAATTGAAAAAGAGATAGAGAAAGCCTTTGAGAAGGTATTTATGAATAGAAACATGTATCCACCTACTGTGCCCATAGCTAATGTACTCGTAATGGTTACTAAAGGGTCAGAGACCATCAAATTACATTCTATAGGTCCTTAAGATTCAGTACCTATAGTGGAAGTACAATCAAAGGTAGACAAGTCTGCACCCATGTCAGAATCACTCAAGGATAGCACCATTATCATTGATAATGTGGAGATAGCCATGGCGGCCACTGACACAGAATTGGAAAAATTTGAGGAAGCTTTTGTGAGCACACAAGAAGCTAAAATGTTATGTAGCAACACACCACCCACTCATCAAGAAGCATTGATTGATGATGAAAAAGAAGAAGAAAAGATGGAAGAAAAAGAAATAGAAAAAGAAAAAATAGAAAAAGAACAAGAGAAAGATGAAACTTCTGTTGAATTAGCCAAGGTAAAACTAGAAGTGATGTATAGCACTCCCATCACTCCCTCCTCAGCATTGTTGTCAAGTTTGACACCTGACACATCTAGTTTGGACTTATGGAGAGAAGAAGACCTGATTAAGTTCAGCATCATAGCTATGGAGAAGGAAAAGGAGAAACAAGTATTGAGAAATCCTCTCCTTATGGAATCAATGAACATACTGAACAGTTTGTTGCCTCTAGAAAAGAAAGTGTCTAAGGTGTTAGGCCATTTTCTTGTTACAACAAAAAATCCTTTGAAAATGGCCTCCTCCTTGCAAATGTTTCATGGTTTGTGTCCTGCCCTGTGTTCCTTGTGTTGTCACCGAGCTCTGGTCCAATTTGCACTTGCTAAATTGCAAAACCCAGGGAATTATTCATGTTTTAAGGTCTGCAAGAAATAATTTCAAAATCTGCCACAATGTCGAAAACCCATAGTGTTTTCAAAAATCCATGATGTTTTCAATCTTTTGTGAAGACCTTGTGTGTTTTCGGTCTTTTCCATCAAAAACCTTGTGTGTTTTCGACCTCGCATAGTTTCTTGTTTGCCAGCATTTCCTATCTGTACAGGTGCGATCGATGGTGGGCCTAGGTTTGCAAATGCTTTAAGGTGATTGGTTGTCACATGATCACATGTCAGAGTTTTCTAACATGTGACCATGCGACTAGTTCTTGCCTTGCATGTGGGGCCCGTTGGCAAAAGGGCTATGTTCTTGGCAGTGATGTGGCAGCTTTGGGTTGGCTGTCGCATGATCACATAGCCTAGTTTTTAGCTATGCGATCATGCGACCGATTGACACATGTCCATGGTAGTGTGGTGGCATTTCATTGGTGGGCCCAAGAGATGCAGAGAAGTGGGTAATGTGATGGTTGCAGTGGCTAAGGTTGGCAAGTTGTCGCATGTTCACATAGCCCATTTTTGGGCTATGCGATCATGCGATAGGGTGCCATGTGTGTTGGGGCTCGTCTGCAATTGTTTGGTGGTCCCATTGGCAGGAGAGGTCATGGTGATCTCCAGTTGGTCTGTGCTGGCGGGATGTTAGGGTTTGAACGCGGGCCCAGGTGGGGTCTAAGGTTTTGGCAGTCCAACCAAAAAGAATTGGCAGTGCCGATAAAGTGTTGTCTTGTCACACATTCGTGGAAGGATTTGGTGATTCTCTAGATTGACTGGCAACTTGGTGAACAATGGTCACAGAGTCACTAGGTTTTTAGCGAAAGGTGCAAAGCATTTCATGAACTGGTGGAAGTTCTTTGGTCACCAGTTCACCAGATATGTGGGGTCCATATTTGCGGTGACTGGGTGAGTGGTGGTGTGACACATGGTAGGTGGGCCCAGGTCTAAGGCTTGGTAGTTATTGGTAGGGCTAAGGCATGGTCAGTAAAGGTTAGTCACATGTTCACATAGCTTTTCTCTCAGCTATGTGATCATGCGATCACGAGCACATGTAACTAAGTTTCTGGTGCCTAGGAATGAGGATCTGTGGTACTGATAAAGTTGGTCATGGTTTGAATGTGGGTCATTGTTTCTCTACAAGTGCCAAGAGAGGAAGTGATCATTTGAATTCAAATTTGAATTCTCAGGGATTTTCCTATGACAAAAAGTACCAGATTTGATTTCTTTCACAGCATGTTTTAATTTGTTTGGTGGCCCTTGCTATTGCAATGTGGTCAAGGGGCTCTGTGGTCGATTGTAGAGATCTGTACCACGTAAGGAGTGAGATGAATGGCTCAAGGCTTTTGTAGGTTGCTTGGTTTCCTACCCCTATAGTAAATTCTTGATTGGTTCTGATTGGTTGGGTGGGTGAAAGCCTTTACCCTAGTTACCCATTGCTTGTTGCATCCTACTAGTTTAGGATTCCAAGGTAACCAATGGTATAAGTAGTTGAATTTTTTACTCTGTCTGGGTTCCTTTCTTCATAGTTGTGGGGACTGGTTCCATGAATGTTCTTCTTGTAATGTATTTTCCTTCTTCTTTCCATACAGGGTGTTCCCTCTATCCTTTCTAGCTCTGGGAATATAATGAAATTGTAACAGATGTCTTATGTATGAGATTGCAACATACTTGTTCTTGTATCAGATTGTCCCCATCTAGGTTTTAGACTTATAGATTACAGCATCAAGGGTGTGTACTCTTTCTACTTGCATTTCCAGTGAGTGTCTACAATAGAGTTGTTTTCACAGAAGCAACTAAGTCTAGGACTGGTGTTCATATATGTATGGGCTGGGGTATCAAAGATGCATCATGTTTGTCTTCCAGTGAATGCTGGTTAATGTATTACTTATTCCTAGGTCTTCCTTTGGATAAGTGATAACATATTTGGGTGCACATGTGGTTTGGTAATGTATGATCTAGTCAGGGTGAGTGTATTGTCTTCTTGTTTCATAGCTTTGTTGCAGTGAAGTATTTGACTCTGATGACCATTGGATAAGGCAATGGTCTATGAGAGACTTAGGATACTTCAGGGGTCCATTTCACCCAACATCAATCATTGAAATGAAATCCTTTCCCTTCATGTTGGTAGTAGTAGTAGGAGGTCCCATCTGGTTTTTAGACTCATTGCATGTAGACTAGGTTATTGCATCAGATTTGGTTTCATTGGGGTACAGGATACCTACAGGGTTCTGAAAACTATTCCACAATAATACATCTACAGGCCTTTTTTTCATCAACTCAAGAAGAGTCATGAGTGTGCAGATGAGGAAATACCCACCTGAGTGATGTGGAGCTCAAAGCAGAAGGAGGATGTTCTTTATCCTCATCAATTAGCACTTTTTCCCTTGTTACACTTTGGAGTGAAGACTAACCAATTTGTCAATCATAGTGTAAACCTGGCACTGTGTGGGAAAAAGTTTTAAAGACCAACAAAATGGTGACTTCGCTGGGGAAGAAGTGAAAGATAGTAAGCTTCCTTACTTGGCTAGATCATCCCAGGGTCCTGGTTAAAGTTACAGAGTCAAATAGAAAAAATACATTAGTGAAATCTTCTCACTGCGTGCTGAGTGGTGACTCTAAGTTCTCTGTTTGATCAGTGCAGTTCCTATTAAATAGTGTGGGCTAATGAAGTTTTGGTTGGTTGGAAGAGATACAAATCAGTGCAAAATTTTCCTCTTCAAGGAGGTGGCAACTCTATACTGCAAGAACCTAATGGAGCTATAGGGTGAGCTCTAGATCTGCCCTGCCCTCCAACCAGCATGTTGATTTTTACTGCAGAAACTTCCAAGTATGATATTTTCAATGATAAGAAATGTTTCCTTATGAGGTGATCTAAGCACTAAGAGAAGGAAAATGGTGTGATAGAGAGGTTAGCATGCTTCAATGAATAAGAGTTGCAGTTTTGCAAATTTTTTGGTGAAGCATGAACATGGGTAGTGGAAACTCTAGTTTCATTCTTCAGCCCATGGGTGTTTACATATGTTTGTAGTAGAAATGGTTATGTTTTGGTCCAGTTGGTGGTCTGCTCTCCCAAAGATCTGAATTCTTGCATGGGCACAAGTTACCCATCATCCCCAACTAGAGCCACTGTTAGGCCATTTTCTTGTTACAGCAAAAATCTTTTGAAAATGGCCTCCTCCTTGGAAATGTTTCATGGTTTGTGTCCTACCCTATGTTCCTTGTGTTGTCACCAAGATTTGGTCCAATTTGCACTTGCTAAATCACAAAACCCAGGGAATTATTCATGTTTTAAGGTCTGTAGGAAATAATTTCAAAATCTGCCATAGTGTCGAAAACCCAGTGTTTTCAAAAATTCATGATGTTTTTGATCTTTTGTGAAGACCTTGTGTTTTTTCAGTCTTTTCCATCAAAAACCATGTGTGTTTTTGACCTCGCATAGTTTCCTATTTGCCAGCATTTCCTATCTGCATAGGTGCGATCGGTGGTGGGCCCGAGTTTGCAAATGTTTTAAGGTGATTAGTTGTCGTATGATTGCATGTCAGAGTTTTCTGACATGCGACCATGTGACCAGTTCTTGCCTTGTATGTGGGGCTCATTGGTGGAAGGGTTGTGTTCCTGGTGGTGATGTGGCAACTTTGGGTTGGCTATCACATGATCACATAGCCTAGTTATTGGCTATGTGATCATGTGACCGGTTGACACGTGTCCATGGCAGTGTGGTGGCATTTTGTCGGTGGGCCCAGGAGATGCAGAGAAGTGGGTGATGTGATGGTTGTGGTGATGGTTGCAGTGGCAGTTACAGTGGTTGAGGTTGGTGGGTTGTTGCATGTTTGCATAGCCCATTTCTAGGATATGCAATCATGCGACAGGGTGCCACGTGTGCTAGGGCCCATCTACAGTTGTTTGGTGGTCCTGTTGGTAGGTGAGATCATGGTGATCTCCAGTTGGTCCATGCTGGTGGGATGTTAGGGTTTGAATGCGGGCCCAGGTGGGGTCTAAGGTTTTGGTGGTCTAGACAAAAAGAATTGGCGGTGCCGATAAAGTGTTGTCTTGTCGCGCATTCATAGAAGGATTTGGCAATTCTCCAGATTGATTGACGACTTGGCAAATAGTGGTCACAGAGTCGCTAGGTTTTTAGTGAAAGGTGCAAAGCATTTTGTGAACTAGAAGAAGTTCTTTGGTCACCAGTTCACTAGATATGTGGGGTCCATGTTTGTGGTGACCGAGCGAGTGGTGGTGTGACACATGGTAGGTGGGCCCAAGTCTAAGGCCTGGCAGTTGTTGGTAGGGCTGAGTCATGGTCAGCAGTGGTTAGTCACATGTTCGCATAGCTTTTCTCTCAGCTATGCAATCATGTGACTAACACTTTGTGTTGGCAGCGGTGGTGGTTGTAGCAAAGTTAAGGTCAATGGGTTGTCGCGTGTTCACATAACCCATTTCCTGGTTATGCAATCATGCGATAATTATTGAGTTGCGCTATTATGGAGTTAAAGGTGGGTCCATGGCGCTGGCAGGTTAGTTTTTGGTTGGGTGTTGTTTGGTGGCCGAGGACTTTTCATGGGGTTTGTGACCACTTTGTGTGGCTAGGAGTCTGTTGTTGCATGATCGCAAGGGTGAGTTGGGTGCCTTGCAATCATGCGACCAAGAGCACATGTAACCAAGTTTCTGGTGCCTACGAATGAGGATCTACGGTATTGATAAAGTTGGTCATGGTTTGAATGTGGGTTGTTGTTTCTTTATAGGTTCCAAGAGAGGAAGTGACCATTTGAATTCAAATTTGAATTCTCAGGGATTTTCCTGCGACAGAAAGTACCAGATTTGATTGCTTTCACAACATGTTTTAATTTGTTTGGTGGCTCTTACTGTTGCAGTGTGGTCCAGGAGCTCTGTGGTCAATTGTAGAGATCTGTACCATGTGAGGAGTGAGATGAATGGCTCATCACTTTTGTAGGTTGCTTGGTTTCCTGCCCCTGCAGTAAATTCTTGATTGGTTCTGATTGGTTGGGTGGGTGAAAGCCTTTACCCTAGTTACCCGTTGCTTCTTACATCCTACTGGTTTAGGATTCTGAGGTAACCAATGGTATAAGTAGTTGAATTTTTGACTTTGTCTGGGTTCCTTTCTTCCATAGTTGTGGGGACTGGTTCCATGAATGTTCTTCCTACAATATATTTTCCTTTTTCTCTGCATACAGGGTGTTCCCTCTGTCCTTTTTGGCTATGGAAATATAATGAAATTGTAACAGATGTCTTATGTATGAGATTGCAGCATACTTGTTCTTGTATCAGATTATCTCCATCTAGGTTTTAAACTTATAGATTACAGCATCAAGGGTGTGTACTCTTTCTACTTGCATTTCTAGTGAGTGTCTGCAATAGACTTGTTTTCATAGAAGCAACTGAGTCTAGGACTGGTGTTCATATATGTATGGGCTGGGGTATCAAAGATGCATCATGCTTGTCTTCTAGTGAATGCTGGATAATGTATTACTTGTTCCTAGGTCTTCCTTTGGATAAGTGATAACATATTTGGGTGCACACGTGGTTTGGTAATGTATGATCTGGCCAGGGTGAGTGTGTTGTCTTCTTGTTTCATAGCTCTATTGCAGTGAAGTATTTGACTCTGATGCCCATTGGATAAGGCATTGGTCTATGAGAGACTTAGGATACTTTAGGGGTCCATTCAACCCAACATCAATCATTGAAATGAAATCCTTTCCCTTCATGTTGGTAGTAGTAGTAGGAGGTCCCATCTAGTTTTTAGACTCATTGCATGCATATCAAGTTATTGCATCAGATTTTGTTTCATTAGGGTACAAGATACCTATAGGGGTCTAGAAACTATTCCACAATAATACATATGTAGGCCTTTTGTTCATCAACTCAAGAAGAGTCACGAGTGTGCAGATGAGGTAATACCTACCTAAGTGATGTGGAGCTTGAAGCAGAAGGAGGATGTTCTTTATCCTCATCAATTGGAACTTTTTACCTTGTCAGACTTTGGAGTGAAGAATAACTAGTTTCTCAATCATAGTGTAAACCTGGCACTGTGTGGGAACAAGTTTTAAAGACCAACATAAGGTACACTTTGTTGATGATGTAAGTACAATCATTTCTTAGTTCAAAAGTAATTTCTCAAGCCTTGAATAATCTGCATCCCAAGTTGTAGAAGAAAAGTATCTGAAGAAGAGATTGAATGAGTTGATGAGAAACTTTGCACTATATTTGAATTCACTACAGATTGGTCAAGCATCTTTAAAAGAATTTTCTGATCAAGGAAGGAAATTCATTGTAGACTGCATGGATCAAGACAAGCTTACTGATGCTCATTTCAAGAAAATAAAAGAGACAAAAGCTATGATTGAGCAGGTGAAGATTTTAGTGAAAGAAACATCCATTGATGTGAATAGGTGCAACAATGTCTGCCAAGGTCAGTTGGACAAAATTGAGAAAGTAGAGAAAGGGATGGCAAAGATAAGGTCTAGACAGACTCAGTTGAGGAATGCTCTTGCGCCCTCATTAGACATCCTCAATCAGAACATCAAGGAGATTGATGCCACCATGACAAACTAATCAGGGTCCTTCCATAGACTTGAAGAAGATGTTGAAGCTTCAGTACGCATTATGAACCCATCTCCAGATAGTAAACTCTCTGATCTCATTTTGTAAGGAGATCTAGAACCTAAAGATTACATATTCGAATGTTTTCCCTTATTGAGTATTGGCAAATAATTTTTTTGGCACAAGTTTTTCATTAATGTCAAAGTGGGATTTGTGTATAGAATATGGCTCATAATATGTATAGGGAGATATAAGTATATGTATAGATGACAAAAGTTTTTGTATTAAGGATAGTTAGCAACTTGGCCATATTCCTTTGTTGCCATCAATGAAAGAGGGGGAGATTGTTGGCAAGTCAACTATACTAATGTATGTGACTTGATATAGTGTTGTCATTATGGCAACAAAGTCATATAGTAGTTTGGAGTTAGTGCACTTGAAGAGAAGATTAGAAATTAGTTAAGTGTTGAAGACTGGACAGTGTATAGAGTTCCTGTAGCTTAGAGCATTAGCACACATGTGTATAGAAAAATTATGGTATGCACCCTAGAAGTTAAGTTTGTTAGACTATATTCATACTTATTCTATGAGTGCATCATCACATGTGCAAGGATGAGAAAGATATAGTCAGTTGAAGTTGCATAGCCAGTGTGTGCCAAAGAAGAACAGAGCATGAAGTTGACAGTTAGTGTTTTGGTTTGTGGTTATAATGTAACATTGTAAAGGCTATGTGCGTATTGTATTTAGGTTTCTGACATATATAATTATTTGTTTGTAAGCATGCTTAAGCCAATTAATTTGGAAGTGTTGTATGTAATAGGTCTAAGGGTTGACCTAGTTGTTTATTTTGTATGAGTGTATAAATATAAGGTGCACCCATTGCATTTAGCATGGATGTTGATAGAGAGTTGTAATAAGAAAAGAAGAAGTGTGTGAAGACACTAAAAGATGTATTAGAGGTTTGCTAGAGTTCAAAGCATCAGCATGTGAAAGGAACTAATCTAACAAGCAGTGCCATAGTGATAATTCATCTTGCAGCTATAGTGTGTATCTAAGATCAGAAGGTTGTAGCCTTCACCACTTGAGGAGTGAGCTCTTGGAAAATGCATCCTCTCCCCTAATACGGACTATTGTAAAAGACTTCTAATAGGGTCCAACCCTTGACAAGGTCTACTGTACTAAAAGCATTGTAAAGCAACTCCTAACAGGGTTAAGGATCTTCTAACAAAGATCACAAAACACTAGTGCAGAATATTAGTGGGTGTCAATTCCCACCAGGGTTTTTACCTATTTGGGTTTCCTCATAACCATATTGGTGTCATGTCTTGATTTCATGTTTCATGTGTATGTGAATGTTTAATTCAGTACTTAAGCATTTAAGTTCAGTATAAAGATTAAAGTGAAAAGTTAAAATACAATGAACACTAATTCACCCCCCCCCCTCTTAGAGTTCCCATTCCTAATAGAAGGCTACCTCTAAATCAAATCCTAAAGACAAAAGGCCAACATCATATAGTATTGTAAAAAAAATCTAACATACAAATGCAAAAATCTCCATGTTTGAGTTGTTTCAGATATCTCTAGCTCATAGAGCCATTGTAGACAAAGGTCTGCTTGGATCCAATGTTCCTGACAACCTTGATTTAGATAGATTCTAGACTATGGTTGGTCATCTGACATCTCCCCAGTATATCTACTTTTCAAAGGAAGATGATAACTCCTTGAGTCATCCGCATAACCATCCCTTGCACATTGAAGTCTTAATCCAAAACCATCGTGTCAAATGCATGTTGATAGATGGAGGCATTCGTCTCAACATTTTCTCTTACAGCTTGATTACACAACTGGGATTATCAGAAGCTACCATGGACCCTAAAAAGAAGATAACTATCAAGGCATATGATGAGCAAGAAAGATCTTCCAAAGGAACAATTGTACTACCTATCAGAAGAGGTCCAGTTATCAGAGACATCACATGTCAAGTTCTTGATTTACCTTTGGCTTACAATATCCTTCTAGGGAGACCCTAGATACATGAAATGAGAGCTATTCCTTCCACATACCATAAATGTGTGAAATTTCCTTATGAAGGAGTAGAAGTGATGATTCTAGCTGACCTATCTACAACTTGCAATGCATTGAAAGAAAGTGTTGATAAACTTGTTCCTAATAATAGAGAATATTATACTAAGAAACTAGATATTGCTTCAACATCCAAGATAGAAGAACTTGCTAAAGAAGTCAAAATTACAAACAATGGTATGGGAGAATATACAATGGAACCAGTTTTATCCCTCAAATCTCTCCCATTGTCCCCAAAATCTTATGGACAACCTTCTGAAAAAGTGAAACCTATAGCTAAAGAATCTCAGGTCATATTCAATGGAAGCTTTATCGCAGAGCAAGTATCTAAACAAGATTTTGAAGAAGAAGAAGTTGTGCTTGCATTGTTATACAAGGATGAGTCTCAATCCCAATCAGTTTAGAAATGTGACTCCACTTCAAGCAAAATTCCTCAGAAGTCATATGGACCAGGAGACAAATTGATCACAAAAATGGGATATACTAGAAAATGACCTCTAGGACTACAAGGTAAGGTTCTTCTATCACCTCTTGATCATCGTGGCCAAACAAACAAGAATACAATAGGTCTAGGATATCAAAAGAAGCCTTTCTATCTTAGCAAAAAATCTCCACATGTCTTAGAACAGATTGAACTGTCAGCAACAATTCAACCAAAGGAAGAAATACCACAATTTGATAGTGATGATTCAGACACTACTGATGAGCTCATTCCTTATGAGTGTTTTCCCAAAGAAATACTAGACCTCCTCAAATATGAAGAGAAAACTAAGGAGAACATCAATGTAGTAGATACACAAGAACCTACTATGGAAAAAAAGATAGTCGCACTACAAGAACCAACTGATCTTGAGGAAAAGAAAATAGACAAGGAGGAAGGTGGCAACTATTCTAAGATAGATTCTCACAAGTATGAATTCAAATTAGAATCTGAGGGTAACCCTTCTTGGGGTATCCATCCTGACTTTACACATGTTTAGAGATTTCCTAGAGGCATAGATGAGGAATCAAATAACTATGAATGGGGAGTCATTCCAGAGGAAGATGAGCTTATCACATAAAAACATATTGGTGTTGTTCACCAATATACACCTAAACCCAATGTAAGTCTAGAGCGAAATAATGAAGTTAACGAGTCTGATCCACTGATGGCTAAAGTGGACTCCCACAATGACATTGAGCCTATTCACAAATTGAACATTTTGAGTTGTAATATCACCTTCAAATTCGAGAGTTAGGTTAGGACCAATGATGATAGATCCATATCCATAAATACTATTTCCCAATCTTTCACCACTTTTACTATCCAACATCTTGAACTTCTTGACCAAACCTCCATGAATCCGAGCCAAGGTATCTATACCTTTCCAAATGAATATGCCCTCTTTTGCTATCTCAATGTAGTTGAGCCTATGATGAATTCCATCAATGAACCGAATGTTAGCATGATGGATTCAAACATCAAGTGTCTTAGTCAAAAGAATAGAAATAAAAATAAAAATAAAAAGAGTTCTGAGGGTGAAAACAACTTTGTGGCAGTCTCAGAACCTACAAAAGTAAAAATAAAAAATGATGTATCCAAAGGTGAAAACCTCTCTGAGGTGCCTAAGGATGAGATATTTGATGTCCTTCTGAGTCATTTATAGGATAGATCTCCAATACTAATTGACCCCACTCAATCTATCAACTTGGGAACAACAAAAGAACCACACTTGATCCATGTAACACAATCCTTATCTGAAGAAGAAAAGAAAAAATTTACCACATTCCTAATAGAAAAGAAGATCAACTTTGCATGGAAATATTTAGATATGCCAAGGTTGGATCCTGATCTTATAATGCACCATTTCTCTATAGCTCCAAGAGTGAAACCTGTCAAACAAAAATTGTGCAAGATGCATCCACATGTAGCACTTCTTGTCAAAGCTGAACTTGAAAAATTACTAAAAGCTAGATTCATTTGAGTTATTGACTATGCTAAATGGATATCAAACATTGTGCCTATTTCCAAACCAGATAAATCTATTAGAGTGTGCATGGATTTCAAAGATGTGAACAAAGCATGCCCTAAGGATGATTTTCCACTACCAAACATTGATATGATAGTGGACATGACTACGGGTTTCAAAATGTATTCTTTAATGGATGGTTTTTCTGGATACAAGAAAATAAAAATTACTCCAAAAGATCAAGAGAAAACTATTTTCACATGTGTGTGGGGTACTTTATGTTGGAATGTCATTCCATTTGGTCTCAAAAATGCAAGTGCTACATATCAATGAGCCATGACATCTATTTTCCATGACATGATGCATTGAACTATGGAGGATTATGTTGATGACACCTTGGCTGAATTAACAATAAGATCTAAACATTTGAATGACTTGAGCAAAATACTATATAGAAAGGAGAAGTTTAGTCTCAGACTGAATCTTAAAAAGTGTGCTTTTGGTGTCACTTTTGGAAAGCTCTTAGGTTACATTATTTCAAAGAGAGGAATTGAAGTAGATCTGACAAAGGTTAAATCTATCATGGAGATGCAACCTCCCAAGAATATCAATCAAATGAGAACATTACAAGGGAGAGTGCAATCTATCAGGCATTTCATATCTCAATTAGCAGACATATCATAGCCCTTCACAAAGACATATCACAACCCTTCACAAAGACATTACATAAGGGTGTGACTTTTGCATGGAATGAAGAAATACTCAAATGAGTCAGAGAAACAAGGGACAAGAATAACTCTATTTCTTCCAATGATGACCTACTGGTTAGGATGAACATGTATAACACTTCCCCAGTAGTGTCACCATCTTGTTGGTGTTCAAAATGATGCTTATGCTCTTTAGGCTACCAATATACCCTCAGAGAGATTTTAGGAATGGTTAACTCCAAAATGTTATGAGGTCTTAGGGTAACTAGACCAACTATAGGGACAAGACTGCCCTCTTCTACTTCTAGCTCTACAAAACCAAGGCAGGTGCACCTAACCTAGTATAAATTATACTTCACACACCAAAGACTAAGTTTGAATAATAGATGAAAGGATAGTAAGAAAGCACTAAATGATAACCACACATTCATTGAATCTCCATTACTATGGGGTGGAACCTTACACAACCAAATACTGAAAACTTAAGGATGGTTCTTAATTTCATGTGTTTCAATTATAACAACCTCAATCAGGACATGTCAACAAGGAAATACTTATATAGGCCAGTGCCTCATTCATTGGGCAAGGTTTCTTAGATAGACTTCACACACACACCAAACTATATCTGAGATTCAAATCCATAAACACATTTACAATCTCCTTTACTACTTACAAAGTATCCTTACATAGACAAAAGATAAATCTATGTCCCATCTAGAGCATCATTTCATCTAATCCTAGATTAGAACTCAAGAATGAAGGCATATACATAAAATGGTTATGCAATGAACTAGAAAGTTCAAAATTTATCTATGTTGACACAAAGGAGAGATAAGAATCATGTACCTGTATTAAGTATGAAGAATCCTCAAGTGTATACAATCAATCCAAAGGAACCATGCTTGCAAACTACAGCTTAGACCTATAATTTTCTTTCTATTGTCAAAATATACCAAAACAGGTCATTACAATTCAGACTGGGCAGAAGACTCACAACTAGAAAAGTTTGAAAACATAACTCCTAATGACCTTCAAAGATCATAAAAATCCCTTTATACCAAGGTTACAATGCAATCACAATGATCATTTCCAACTCAAAATTAAAATCCACCTAACCCCACCGAGGAGTTAATACAAACAAGACAGGGATCAAGCCATAAGATGCTAGCCCAAACATTCTAATTCAATAGCCAACTAGCCCTATACTGGTGCAAGTACCAAATTATCAACAAACCCAAAGAAATCCAGCCACATTTGACCTTTGCAACACATTTTAGGGTACTATTTCATTTACTCCCCTACGACAAGACACTCCTCTGCAACTATCATGGTAGCCTGGACCACTTCATAGCATTTGACAATCCATTCTACCCACTATGGCCACTCAAAAATTGAATTTTTGGTATCTCTGTCATTGCAAACCCTCTGCAGAATTTGAAAATAAATCTCAACGGTCACCCCAAGAGTTTAAAATGAAGTCGTAGATTCAATCCTTTCTTGGCAAATCGAGTGATCTGCATTTAATATCACAATAGTACCAGGCCTATTTGAAAAGTCATCGATCAAATCAGTAGTCAACAACTCAGCAACATTGGCACCGTGGACCCACCCTAACTCCGCAACGGCGATATCCAAATAGTTGTCGCATGACCGCATAGCTAGGAAAAGGGCCATGCGAACATGTGACACACTTCAACTCTTGACCACCGCATAATCACTGCCACATAGGGTTGACACAAAATGTTAGTCGCATGATCGCATAGCCTTGAAAAATGCTATGTGAACATACGACTAACCACCAGCATTCACCATAAAATGTCAAACATGCTCGAGCACTGCAAACACGAGCCCTGCTGACAAACAGCCAAGTCACCACACTGACTAATGAGAATTGAGCACATCATCACCATCTAGTGGATAGGTCCACTGCAAACAACTTGCCACCTCAGTACACTAGCAACCAACTAAAACTCAGCACGTCACCACTTGCCATCGGGCCCCAACACAATGTGGCACCCTTGTCGCATGATTGCATGGTCGAAAGATGGCCCTTGCGATCACGCGACAAGGCAACAAGACTGCCACCTTAGCCTCCAAGTTAGATAATGGGACCATTGTTAGGAATGAATGCAAAGTCTTTTGGTAGTCATTCTGTAGCAGTTGTTGTTGCATTCATGACTTGGATTGTCATTGATGTCAACACAGTGATATTCTAGATATTAGCAGGAATGAAAGTACAATTTTGTTTTGCACACATGTTATATTGTAGATTAGCTTTTTCATAGTTGATGGTATGTTCTTTGGTGTGTTATTAACCTATGGTTAACAGTGCAAAAATAAATTCATTCATTTGTAAGAGTTATGAGCATTTTGGTGAAAGCAATGTTTAGACAGTGTTTCTATGTAGCGATGTTTAGAAATCAGAGGATATCTCTTAGCTGGGATGGAATCTAATTTTTCATAGTTAAAGGGATGTTGGAGACTCATTAATGATGATGTGGTTCATAGTGAAAACTTCAAGGATATGTTTGGAGAAATTTACAGTAACTGGAAGCTGACAGTTTTATGTGAATTCTATGTGTAGCGTGTAGAATCTATTATTTTGTAAATGAGGACTGACTCATTTGTAATTATTTGAGTTTGGTATATAAGAAGGAATATTTTCCTTATTTTAATGTGTACTATGAAGATTGAGATGTGAATATATGCATGAAGAGCTAATTCAGTGATGAAGGAAGACTTTTGAGTGCAGAGATCTGAAATTGTGATCTTGTGTAGCAGAGAGTGCAGTTTTGGCATAGTGTGAAGGAGGTAATATATTTCATATTATTTTGTTGAATAATTCTAAGATCTTTTGGAAAGTGGGTTCAGAGATCTTTCCTTGAAGCTATTTGGGTAGTGGGTCCTTTTGTCTTCCATAAACTCTTAATCGGGTTAGAATCTTTTAACAGGGATTCAAAATCTCCAAACAAGGATTTATATGTACTGAATGTATTTCATAAGACTCCTAACAGGGTCCATCCTCTAACAAGGAACTTTCATATTATTGCATCATTTTGTGGGCATCATTCCCACCGGGGTTTACTCTTTTCAAGAGGTTCCCTAGTTAACATATCTTGTGTTATTGTACAATTGTGTATGATTATCTTTCTATGGTTGATCAGTACATTAATTATATTGTTTAAAGCTATTGAATGGATAAATTATCAGATAACTGATTCACCCCCCCCTCTCAATTATCTTGGGGATCTTTACTTTCTAACAATTGGTATCAGAGCAGCAGGTCCTTGAAATAAAAGTTTAACAACTTAAGGAGATCCATGGCGAATTTCAGAAAAGAAAGCCCTAAGTTTGATGGAGTAAATTTTGACAGCTAGAAAGAAAAGATGAAGACACATATATTGTGTTTAGAACCAAGTTATTGGTTGATTTGCAAAGAATGTATGATGGCAAAGCAGAAAAGGAGTTCATTTCCCAATAAGAAGTTCACATCGGCAGAGAAGTTGGAGATTGTTCATACAGACTTGAGTGGTCCTACTAGGACTAGAAGATTCTATGGTGAAAGGTATTTTATGATTCTTGTTGATGATTTTACAAGAATGATGTGGATTGCATTTTTGAAAGAAAAATCTGAAGCATTTGATAAATTTAAGATCATGAAAAGCAAAATTGAGAATGAATCTGGAATGAAGATTAAGTGTCTAAGATTTGATAGAGGTGGTGAATTTACATCTAGAGAGTTTAACACTTTTTATGAAATGAATGGTATTAAGAGATAACTTTCAGCCCCTAGAACACCAGAAAAAAATGGTATTGCAGAAAGAAGAAATGGGTCAATAACTGAAGCAGCAAGAGCTATGTTGTTTGAAAATGATTTGGCTAGAACTTTTTGGAGAGAAGCAGTGAACACAATAGTATACACTATGAACAGAGAACAAATCAGAGCAGATAAAAACAAGACACCTTATGAATTATGGTTTGGACATACACCCTCAGTTAAGTATTTTAGAATTTTTGGAAGTAAATGTTATATTAAGAGAGATGATGATATAGGAAAGTTTGATCCTAGAAGTGATGAAGAAATATTTCTTGGATATTCTTTAAAAAGCGAAGCATATAGATGTTATAACAAAAGAACTAAGAATATTGTTGAAAGTGCAAATGTAAAAGTTGATGAGAAGTTTAAAATTTAGGAAAGAATGCTTGATTATGATTCTGATGGAGAAGCACAACCTCAGCCTAACATTGAAAATGCAGAATTATTTTTTTAAACTAGCAATGATTTGCTGAATGAAAGTCATACTGAAGAAGACAAAGAAGAAAATAGAGAAGAAATAGAGAAGAAAATAGAGAAGAAAGCAAAGAAGAATCTACAGTCAGAACAAGATCAGTAACTATGACACCTAACAGGTATACTTCAAGACATCACCCTATTGAGCAAGCTATTGGAAGTTTAGATAGAGGATTTTTGACTTAGAATAAGGTACATTTATGTTTGATTTCTCAAATTGAACCTAAGACTACTAATGAAGCTTGTGAAGATGAACATTGGATCAATGCTATGAAAGAAGAACTAGAGCAAATTGAAAAAAACAAGACATGGGAATTGGTCCCTAGACCTGAAGACAAGAATGTGATTGGAAAAAAGTGGTTATTTAGAAACAAGATGAATGAACAAGGAGAAGTGATAAGAAACAAAGCAAGATTGGTATGTAAAGGATATTCACAACAAGAAAGAACTGACTATGAAGAAACTTTTGCACCTATGGCTAGACTTGAAGCAATGAGAATATTTCTAGCATATGCAACTTACAAGAAATTCAGAGTGTATCAGATGGATGTGAAGTCAGCATTTTTGAATGGTGAATTGGAAGAAGAAGTCTACATTGAGCAGTCTGAAGGTTTTCCTTTGACACAAGAAGGAGATATGGTATGTAAGTTAAAGAAAGCTTTATATGGATTAAAACAAGCACCTAGAACCTAGTATGCAAGATTAGATAAGTATTTATTGAAATTAGGATTTATAAAAGGAACAATAGATAGAAACTTATACACAAAAGAAATTGAGAATGGCTTGTTGGTTATAGTTATATTTGTTGAGGATATTATCTTTGGAGGAGAAGATGAAGCTAGTGACAAATTTGCCGATGAAATGAAGACTGAATTTGAGATGAGCTTGATTGGAGAAATGAAATATTTTTTGGGATTACAGATAACATAAAGCAAGGAAGGTATATTTGTAAGTCAGACTAAGTATTTGAATGACTTATTGAAAAGATTTGGAATGGAAGATTCTAAACCTATTGGAACACCTATGGTAACCGGACATAAGCTATCTAGCAAAGATGAGACACCAACAGTTGAGTAGAAAAAGTATAGATCTATGATTGGAGGATTGTAGTACTTGACACATACAAGACCTGATATAGCACATTCAGTGGGGATTGTAGCAAGATTTCAAGCAGAACCTGGAGAATCACATTATGCAGCAGTAAAGGGGATACTGAGATATCTGAAAGGAACAATGGATTATGGATTATGGTATGAGAATTCTGATGATTTTACTTTATGTGCCTATACTGATGTAGATTGGGGAGGCAGCATTGATGACAAGAAAAGCACCAGTGGTGGAGCCTTTTTTCTTGGAGGTAAATTGGTCTCTTGGCTAAGTAAGAAGTAGAATTGTACTTCACAAAGCACAACAGAAGTAGAATATGTTGTAGCAGCAAATAATTGTAATCAGATTATTTGGATGAAGTAGATGTTGAAAGATATTAGAATATAGTTTGATGAGCCTGTTGTTATACATTGTGATAACACCAGTATAGTGAGTATGTCAAAAAATCTTGTTTTACATTCTAAGACTAAACATATTGAGATCAAGTATCATGTTGTAAGAGAGAAAGTTGTAGAAAAAGAAGTAAGATTGGAGTACATAAGTACAAAGGAGTAGATAGTAGATATATTTACAAAGCCTTTACCTAAGGATACATTTGTGTATCTGAAAGGTATGCTTAGGGTTATGCCCCAACCTATTTTTGAGAATTGATGTAGATGATTGCATCTGTCCAGTGGTATATGAGCCCTATCTTTCTTCTAGATTGGATGTTGGAACTTCCTCTATGGGGGAGTTTATGAGCTGAGTCATGAGGACTCTTGTTATTGTATTTTTTGAAAAGTGTCTTTTGACATTAAGTTGTTGTTGACTTAGTGATAGAATTTCTCTCATTGATGTCAATGGGGGAGAGATATACATGAAAAACATTGTGGATTGTATGAGAGAGTTGAATAGGAAAATGAAGCAAGATTTCATTTGATATTTTGCAGTGATGTTGCAATATTGGATTTTTGGAACAATGGATGTTTTTCTTCTATGTTTCCATCAATGCCAATGGGGGAGATTATTAGGAATGAATGAAAACTATTTTGGTAGTCATTCTGTAGCAGTTGTTGTTGCATTCATGACTTGGATTGTCATTGATGTCAACACAGTGATATTCTGGATATTAGCAGGAAAGAAGGTATAGTTTTGTTTTGCACACATGTTGTATTGCAGATTGGATTTTGCACAGTTGATGGTATGCTCTTTCATTTTTTATTAACCTATGGTTAATAGCACAAAAAGAAATTCATTCATTTGTAAGAGTTATGAGCATTTTGGTGAAAGCAGTGTTTAGACAGTGTTTCTGTGTAGCGATGTTTAGAAATCAGAGGATATCTCTTAGCTGGGATGGAATCTAATTTTGCGCAATTAAAGGGATATTGGAGACTCATTAATGATGACATGGTTTATAGCACAAAATTTGAGGATATGTTTGGAGAATGTTACAGTAACTAGAAGCTAATAGTTTTATGTGAATTCTGTGTGTAGCGTGTAAAATCTATTATTTTTTAAATGATGACTGACTCACTTGTAATTATTTGAGTTTTGTATATCAAAAGGAATTTTTTCCTTATTGTAATGTGTACTATGAAGATTGAGATGTGAATATATGCATGAAGAGCTAATTCAGTGATGAAGGAAGACTTGTGAGTGCAGAGATCTGAAATTGTGATCTTGTGTAGCAGAGAGTGCAATTTTGGCACAGTGTGAAGGAGGTAATATATTTCATATTATTCTATTGAATAATTCTAAGATCTTTTGGATAGTGGGTTTAGAGATCTTGCCTTGAAGCTGTTTGGGTAGTGGGTCCTTCTGTCTTCCATAAACTCTTAACCGGGTTAGAATCTTTTAACAGGGATTAAAAATCTACTAACAGGGATTTATATGTACTAAATGTATTTCATAAGACTCCTAACAGGGTCCATCCTCTAACAAGGAACTTTCATATTATTGCATCATTTTGTGGGCATCATTCCCACCAGGGTTTACTTTTTTCAAGAGGTTCCCTAGTTAACATATCTTATGTTATTGTACAATTGTGTATGATTATCTTTCTATGGTTGATCAGTACATTGATTATATTGTTTAAAGCTATTGAATGGATAAATTATCAGATAACTAATTCACCCCCCCATCTTAGTTATCTTGGGGATCTTTACTTTCTAACAACCACAGCACTCCAACACCAAAGGGACAGGTGTCAACCGGTTGCACGATCGCATGTCAGAAATCTCTAACATGTGATCATGTGATAGCCAACCACAGGCTGCCACATAACCACCTCTGAGACCATAGTACTTCCATCAATGGGCACTAGCATAAAAAAGGTAACCAGTCACATGGTCGCATGTCAAAAAATTGTAACATGCAATCATGGGATAACCAATCTCGAAGAGCTTGCAGACCTAGACCCACCTCACACCCATACAAGAAAATTGAATGGCTATCACAAAAGCATAAAGGTTAAATATCATGCATCTTTACCATGCAAACATACGAAAACCACTGATCTTGTCTAAACTTTAACCACACCTGGCAACTGAGAAGAACTGGGCCCACCAACCAATCGCACTTGTGCACATAGGAAATGTTGGCAAATAAGAAACTATGAGGTTGAAAACACACAAGGTTTTCGATGGACAAGATAAAAAACACACAAGGTTTCTGACACCAAAAGATAAGCACACAAAATCTGGAAGGCACAAGGTTGAAAACAATGAGGGTTTTCACACAGACCGAAAACATCATGGATTTTCAAAAATATTGTGGGTTTTTGACACTTAGGTAGATTTTGAAATTATTTCCTGCAGACCTTAAAACTTGAATATCTTTCTGGATTTTGCGATTCA
Organism: Chamaecyparis obtusa; assembly: GCA_027943335.1. Lineage (NCBI taxonomy): Eukaryota > Viridiplantae > Streptophyta > Pinopsida > Cupressales > Cupressaceae > Chamaecyparis > Chamaecyparis obtusa. Next base: position 8,767,611 of record BSBK01000529.1, read on the forward strand.
GCACGTGTGTTTTGGATTGGAGCAAGGTGACACAATAAAATACAAAGGCTAAGGGCACACACCATGAAACATTATGGATTTTCTTCACAAAAAAAAACTATGATTGCAGGCATGGCAAGACAACTTAACTAGATTTGCAGGGGAAAGGCCATTTCCATTAGATTTTTGCATTAACTAGAAAATGGACTAACAGTGGCTCTAGTTGGGGATGCATGTCTCTTGCAGGCATGGAAAGGATTCAAAATCACTGGGAGAGTAGACCAACTCAAAAAATCTGACTCAAAAACATAGAGAAAACAAAAACAAGGGAACCTAAACTACTGTTCATGGAAGAGATACTTGAAGAGAAGTAAAACATTAAGAATTGTCCATGAACAAGCAATTCCAAAGTACCACCAATTAAATCCTTCAAGATATATGAATATGTTCCCCACTTGCCCTCAATAAGATAAGGGCCCAACCAAATAGGATCAAACTTTCCATGCCTTCCCTTATCTTCCAACCTTGCATTCCACATCAAGACCAGATCATCAATTTCAAAACTTCTTTGAGTTGTCCTCTTATCAAACAAATTTTTACACTACCTCTGCAGTGTCTCATTTCTCTCATGTGCATCCCTCCTTACTTCCTCTAACTAGATCAATTCATCCATTCTCATTCTCATCTCATCATTCAAATCTTCATCATATGCCTGGATGAACCTGTACATTTGCAACAAATTGTTCTGAGGTAATCTAGCACTTATTCCATAAACTAGGTCAAAAGGGGCACAACCTATGGCTTTCTTTACAATTACTCTATCAGCCCACAATTCCCACCATAACTTTGAGTCCCAAGCTTTCTTATTTCTATCCAACACCCTCTTGAGAATCTTAATAAGGCTTTTATTACTGGATTCAGCCTGGCCATTTCCTTGTGGATGATATGGGGAAGAAAATGAAATGTGTATCCCATATTGCTGACAAAAATCACCAAACTCCTGTGTTCTAAAGCACATTGCATTATCAACCACAATTGTCTCTAGGAAACCAAATCTAGTGAGGATATTCTACATTATAAAATTAGTTACCACTTTAATAGTAGCCCTCCTAGTTGGGATAGCTTCAACCCACTTGGTAAAATAGTCTGTTGCCACTAGTATGTATGAATGTCCACCACTAGACTTGTTTGGAATCTCACCAATGAAATCAATACCCCACTTCTGGAAAGGAGCCTAAACTAAAATAGGTCTGAGTGGAAAATTCCCATTGAATTTCATCCTTCCTGCAAATCTCTGGCATGCATCACACTTCCTCACAATCTGATGTGTATCTTTTAAAACTATAGGCCACCAAAATCCAAATCTAAGGATCTTGTGGGCTATGGTCTTTGCCATATAGTGTCCTCCACATACACCTTGATGCATTTCCTCTAGCAGAGTCTTAGATCTTTCATGATCAACACACTTTAGCAATACTCCTTCACTGCTTCTCCACCACAACTCACAATGTATAATGGCATACCTTGCTGATTGTAACTTGACAGTCCTCCTCTTATTCTCATTCATGTTAGGGGGAAGGACCAACCTCTGCAAGTAGTTGATAACATCTTTATACCAATCACAGTAATCCATATCACAAATATATGGCCTCTCTTCCTCTTGTAACATATTCACATGATTTGCAACCAGATTACTTTGTGCCATCAACTTTGCAAGACCTAGGCCTCTCACCTATTTTGTAATATGGATATCAATATTAAATTCTTGGATCTTGTTGATCCATCTACATCTTTTTCTTGATACCTCTTGTTGCACCAAAATATCCTTAATGATAGCACTAGGAACATAAGCAACCACCTTGGCTCCCACAAGATAACACCTAAAAGCCTTGACTTCTTTGACTAGGGCATAAGCCTGTTTCTTAGTGATATCATATTTCAATTCTTCTACATATAAAGACTTGCTAAAAAATGATATGGGTTGCTCATATCCATCTGAGCTCTTTTGCAATAAAACTGCTGCAACCGTATGATAAGAAGCAAAAGAGAAAATTTGCATGGGCTTACCATAATCAGGGGTCCTCAAAATAGGGGCATCTTTAATGGCCTATTTGATACTTCTGAAAGATTTATTTGCTTCTTCATTCCACTCTATCCTTGCATCTTTTTTCAACATCCTAGAGATAGGAATACAAATTTTTGCAAAATTTGTAACAAATCTTCTTAGAAAATTCACTTGCCCAAAGAAAGACTATACTCCTTTAACATTCCTTGATGGTGAGAGCTTTTCTATTTCTATAACCCTTTCAGGATCAATTCTTACTCCATCCTTGGACACAATGTGTCCTAAGAGCTTGCCTTCCACAACACCAAAAGAACACTTCTTTGGATTTAAAGAGATTCCATACTCCAGAGCTCTGATAAAGATCTTTTCAAGATGTTCACAATGTTGATCCTCTTTCTCTGAATATGTTGTGAGATCATCCTGATATACCACTAAAAACTTATTTATGAAATCAGAAAAGGCCACATCCATAGCTCTTTGGAAAGTAGCTCCTGCATTTGTCAGACCAAATGGCATTTTGACATAAACATATGTTCCCCAATGGGTAGTGAATGTAGTCTTAAATTGTTCTGACTCATTGACCATGACCTGATTATATCAAGAGAAGCCATCCATCATGGAAATTAACTCTGATCCAGTAACCCTTTGCAGCATATTTTCCATGTTAGGTAGATGATAATTATCCTTTAAAGAATTGACATTCAAATTCCTAAAATCAACACATAACCTAATGTCACCATTCTTTTTTCTGACCTGAACCAAATTTGACACTCAAGTAGAATGTTTGATAGGCTTGATAATGCTAGCATCCATCATCTTTTTAAGTTCATCTTGCATTTTTGGTGCCAAAGTAGGGTTCACAGGCCTTAATTTCTACCTAAAAGGTTTAGTTCCTTCCTTTAATGGTATCTCATGTTGAAAGAGATCTTCTCCATATGCATTCAAATCATCATAAGACCATGCAAAAACATGTCTAAATTTTTTGAGAAGATCAATCAAATTTCTTCTAGTTCTTTGAGATAAGCATTTACCCATGTAAATATTTTTTGGTTCTTGGCTTGTTCCTAGATTCACTTCCTCCAAATCATTTTTCTTGTCAACAATTCTAGCAACACAAGCCCTCTCCTTATCATCAAATGTCCTTTCAAGGGCAACCAATCCCCTAGGGATCCTATTTCACTTTAGTTGCAAAACTTCCTTCCCAAGAACACTTTCTTTTCCATCTCTGATGTCAACATAGGTGCTAAAATCCATTTCCTAACCATCAAAATGAGATTCACACTGCAAGAATCTCAAAATATCCTAATCATCCAAAAATACTTGCCAATTCTCAACATTATCTGGGATAGAAGGCCTAGACTTACACTCAATTCTGGATATCCCTACAAAGGTAACATCCTTTGGCCTTAAGGCTATGTTTGCTAGCAAATCTGCCATGCTATTTTGACTTCTATCCACCCAATCAATACCAAAGGCACTAAAACCCTCAATTTCATCCCATATAGCATTTCTATATTATTTCAGCCTTTGATTCTTAGATGCATACTTTGATCTAATCTAAGAAACTATTAAATCAGAATCACCAATCACCCTAAGATGTTTGATCCCATGTTTTGGTGCTTGTCTCAAACCAATCAACAGGGCTTCATATTCAGCAACATTGTTTGTGCAAGGAAACAAGAGAGTGAAAGAAAACTTAAAATTCTTACCACTTGGGGACACCAATAACACTTCTACTCCAGCACCTTCTCTAAAACTTGCTCCATAAAAATATAATGTCCACAAGACACTACCCTCTACCATGTTACTCTCATCATCGGCCAAAAGGATAGGCATGACCTTCTCCTGCATCTCATTCCTCTAGACTTGGAATGAGCCAATGTCAGTGTCAACAAAATAATTCATGCTATCCTTTTCATTTTCCTCAATCATATGTAGAGTCCTGGCTTCCCTTGACACCTTCACACTCTCTCCTTCAATGTCAAAAGTGGCAAAGGATAAGTCACATTGAATACTTCCTCCCATGGAGGCACTCCACTTTCTAGATAACAACATTCCATATTAAGGAGGAATGTCAACTACAAGAACACTCATAGTGAACTATTTGTTAGGAAATGCAGCTAATTTATAAGGCAAAGCCTTGATGGTACCAATAACGAGCACTTCTCTTGAGTCCATAGCTTGGCATCTCTCGTGAGGTGTATCAACCTTTAGTCCTAATGATTTCATGATCTCTGCAGGAATGATAGTGTTTGATGCTCCAGAATTGATCATGCAATTCTTCAATATTTTACCACCAATCACAAGTGACAAAAAGAAGGGATCAACTGTCCCTGATGCATTATTTACAATATTTGTATCCAAGAAGATTTGAGGAATCTTAGAAATAATTTCTTCACTCTTACTATCAGGTGTGTCTTCCAAGGAAGCCACATGTTTGTCATTTCTACTCACCTCTTGGATTCCTGCAGAAGAAACACCATTTACCCAATTCAAGGCCTTGACCTTGTGTTCTTCTATTCTAATCATTTCCAATAGTGGAACCTTGACAGTGATCTGTGAAAACAATTTAGACATATCAATTGGAACATACTTTTGGTTATTCATGTCTTCCTCAAAAATAGTGACAACCTTATCCTTTGTGAAACCAAATTTGTCTTTGAGAGGAGATTCCTCTCCCTTCTGAGGAATGGGAACAACTACCTTTGATGTCTTTTCTTTATTCTTAGGTGTTGCAAAAGGTACAATTTTCCTTTTTACTTCACTTGGTTAGTATCATCAGCACCCCTACCCTTTTCTCCGTGCTGTTGTGTACCATTTTCTATCTCCTTGATAAACATACTGCCTAGCTTACCAGTTGCATTTCCAACTATCCTATTCCTCAAGTTATAATTGCTTCTAGCTTGAGTAACCATGTCTACAGTGATCTAAGAAATTTCTTCATCTAATGGTCTTCTTAAAGAAACTTGCTCCTCACCCCTCACAATACCACATCCAACATCATCAAACTCTTCATCCTCTTCATCAGAATCAGTCTCATCCCATGCATGTGAAGAAGTCATTCCACAACCACTCTTGTCATATTGCTCCTCTTGTTCTTGATTCTCTTGTAAATTTAAAGCAATGACACAATGCTCAGGGTCATGAGGAGACTGACAAACAACACACCATGGGATATCTTCAGTCATATTTACTAAATTTCTATGCAAGGGATTAGGGATCCTTCCATCAGGCCTTTCTTGCTTGGTTGGGAAAATGGGCTTGCCATTTTTCCACTGAGTGTTGTAAGGGTAATTTTGCATTCTTGGCTGTCTGCTAAAATTGTTTGGAGCTTACCTCTCCATAGTCACAGCTCTATTGTTTCCCTTTTCACCAGGATTTAAACCTTCCAAAGCCTTTAAAATTTGTTTTAGATTGTCATCCTCTTTGGGTTTAGAGTTAGCAGACCTTCCCATTTCTTTCTTACTCTGCACTTGAGGCCTGCAATCATCTCTTCTTCCTATCTTTCTTGATATTCTTCTATTTCTCTCTATGTTGATGGCCAATTTGTAAGCTTCCCCAAGATTTCTAGGGTTCTTGTCCCTCAAGAGGTATCCCATTTTTGCATCAAAGGCATTCAAGTATGTCACAAGACATACCCTGTCATCTAGTCTGATAACCTGCAAGAGCCTATGCATAGCCTTTTGGAATCTTATATTAAATTCAAGGACCTCTTCATTCTAATTCTTCTTTATGTTATTGAATTCATTCAAGATAAAACCCTCATTTTTTTTATCTCCATAGTGTTCCTTGAAACAATTCTTGAATTCATTCCATGACCCTATACTAGTATGGGGTAACCCTCTAAACCAATCCCTAGCATTCTCAATCGGGGATTGTACAAATAGCTTCATTATAACATCATCAGGTTCTATATTATAATCATCTATCACATCTATGAAATTTTTTAGATGTTCTTCACATGTGATGACATTATTTACAGTAAATTTAGGAAGCTTCTTTTTAATTTCATCAAGGATTGCATTGGGGTAACCAGGAATACCAAAGAAGACAAGTTGTTTGTACCTTTCATGAATAGGAGTTCCATGTAGTGGATCCATTCCTTGAGATGTAGATGTCCTTGTGTTTGAACCATCAAGAACTCTAGTGGCACCCGGTACACCATTTTCTTGAGATGCATTGTTACCATGAGTTCCACCTTGTCCTAAAAAGGAAGCAACAACATTTGAAGGTCCTGAAGTATGCTTGAGAAAATCAATCTTTTTCTGATTTCTGTAGCAGAAGCCTCCAACTCTACTTTCTCTAGTTCTTTATCCAATATTTCTTTCTTCCTTCTAGCTATCTCCAAATCTGAATCTAATCTCAGTCCTAGATCTGATGTCCTATCCACAATAACTTGTTCACTGATTTGAATCCCAACAACCTTCTGTTTGCCTTTATCTCTTGGTCTAGTTTCTTCACATATTTTTTGAACAATAGGCTATTTGTTAACTCTCTCAAGCTCTGGGATAAAATTAATTGCCTCCAAATCTAGTAACTGCCTCTTTAGCTGATCAGCCCTTATCATGGCTTGTCTTACTTTATCTTCTTTGTCCTTTTCTCTTTGCTACCTAATGGCAAGCTATTCTTGAACTCTTCTTTCTAGTTCATAGACATCCTCAAAGATCTCTTTTGATTTATGGAGACTGGTCTCAAAGTCATCATCTCCCACTTGATTTTCATCCTCATATTGGCTCAATCCCAAATCAATAGCCTCTTCATATTCTGAATTATTTTCTTCTTGACTAGGCCTGGCTTGGGTTTCTTGTCTGGTATCTTTCTTGTTTGTCCAAATATGAGAAACACCTCTTCTCTTCTTTCCTCCCCTTGTCTGACTAGGCCTAGAAGTGCCTGGAATGCCTTCTTCCATTATATCTTCAGGATGCTCCTTTCTCCGAGACCTAGTACCTCTATAATTGATCTTGCAAAATAAATACTGACTAGCACTGCTTCAGAGATGTTTGAGCTGCCACCCAAGTGTATTGGGAATATCAAAATATAGTTTCTTCACTCTAGAAATACTCAAATGAGTCAGAGAGACAAGGGACAAGAATAACCCAGTTTCTTCCAATGATGACCTACTGGTTAGGATGAACATGTATAACACTTCCCCAACAGATTCACCATCTTGTTGGTGTTCAAAATGATGCTTATGCTCTTTAGGCTGCCAATATACCCTCAGATGGATTTTAGGAATGGTTAAATCCAAAATGTTATGAGGTCTTAGGGTAACTGGACCAACTATAGGTACAAGACTGCCCTTTTCTACTTTTGGCTCTGCAAAACCAAGGTGGGTGCACCTAACCCATTATAAATTATACTTCACACACCAAAGACTGGGATTGAATAATAGATGAAAGGATAGTAAGAAAGTACTAAATGATAACCACACATTCATTGACTCTCCATTACTATGGGGTGGAACCTTACACAACCAAATATTGAAAACTTAAGGATGGTTCTTAATTTCATGTGTTTGAATCATAATAACCTCGATCGGGACATGTCAACAAGGAAATACTTATCTAGGCCAGTGCCTCATCCATTGGGAAAGGTTTCTTAGATAGACTTCACACACACACCAAAATATATCTAAGATTCAAAGCCATAAACACATTTACAATCTCCTTTACTACTTACAGAGTATCCTTACATAGACAAAAGATAAATCTATGTCCCATATAAAGCATCATTTCATCTAATCCTAGATTAGAACTCAAGAATGAAGGCATATACATAAAATGGTTATGCAATGAACTAGAAAGTTCAAAATTTATCTATGTTGACACAAAGGAGAGATAAGAATCATGTGCCTATATTAAGTATGAAGAATCCTCAAGTGTATATAATCAATCCAAAGGAACCATGCTTGCAAACTACAGCTTAGACCTACAATTTTCTTTCTATTGTCAAAATATACCAAAATAGGTCATTACAATTTAGAATGGGCAGAATACTCACAACCAGAAAAGTTTGAAAACCTAACTCCCAATGACCTCGAAAGATCATAAAAATCTCTTTATACCAGGGTTACAAAGCAAGCACAATGATCATTTCCAACTCAAAATTAAAATCCACCTAACCCCACCAAGGAGTTAACATAAACAAGATAGGGATCAAGCTGCAACATGCTAGCCCAAACAGTCTAATTCAATAGCCAACTAGCCCTATACTGGTCCAAGTACCAAATTATCATCAAACCCAAAGAAATCCAGCCACATTTAACCTCTGCAACACATTTTAGGGTACTGTTTTATTTACTCCCCTATGGCAAGACACTCCTCTGCAACTATCATGGCAGCCTGGACCACTCCGCAGTATTTGACAATCCATTCTACCCACTCTAGCCGCTCAAAAATTGAATTTTTGGTACCTCTGTCATTGCAAACCCTCTATGGAATTTGAAAATAAATCCCAACGATCACCCGAAGAGTTTAAAATGAGGTCATAGATTCAATCCTTTCCCAGCAAATTGGGTGATCTGCATTTAATCTCACAACAGTCGTGGGCCCCTTTGAAAAGTCATTGGTCCAGTCAGTAGTCAACAAACAAGCAAAATCGAACAACTTGGAAAAACTAGCACCGTGGACCCACCCTAACTCCGCAATGATGATATCCAAATAGTTGTTGCATGATTGTATAGCCAGGAAAAGGGCCATGTGAACATGCGACACACTTCAACTCTTGACCACCGCATAGGGTTGACACAAAATGTCAGTTGCATGATTGCATAGCCTTGAAAAAGGCTATGCAAACATGCGACTAACCACCAACATTCACCACCAAATGTCAAACATGCTCGGGCACTGCAAACACGGGCCCCATCGACAAACTACCAAGTCATCGCACTGACCAATGAGAATTGAGCACATCATCACCACCGAGTAGACAGGTCCACCGCAAACCCCTTGCCACCTTGGTACACTGGCAACCAACTGGAACTCAGCATGTCACCACCTGCCATCAGGCCCCAACACAACATGGCACCCTTTTCGCATGATCACATGGCCAAAAGATGGCCCTTGCGATCACATGACAAGGCAACAAGACTGCCACCTCAGCCTCTAAGTCAGATAGCGGGACCACAACACTCCAACACCAAAGAGACAGGTGTCAACCAGTCACATGATCACATGTCAGAAATCTCTCACATGTGATCATGCGAGAGCCAACCACATGCCACCACATAACCACCTCGGGGACCACAATAATTCCATCAACAGGCCCCAGCACAAAAAAGGTAACTGATCGAATGGTCGCATGTCAGAAAAATCTGACATGTGATCATGTGACAACCAATCAAGAAGAGCCTGCAGACCTAGACCCACTTCATGCCCATACAAGAAAATTGAATGGTTGTCACAAAAGCGTAAAGGTTAAACATCATGCATCTTTACCATGTGAACATACGACAACCACCGATCTTGTCTAAACTTTAACCACACCTAGCAACTGAGAAGAATTGGGCCCACCAACCAATCACACTTACGCACATAGGAAATGATGGTAAATAGGAAACTATGAGGTCGAAAACACACAGGGTTTTTGATAGAAAAGATAAAAAAACACACAAGGTTTCTGACACCAAAAGATAAGCACACAAAAGCTAGAAGGCACAAGGTTGAAAAAAAATGAGGGTTTTCACACAGACTGAAAACATCATGGATTTTCAAAAACATTGTGGGTTTTCGACACTTAGGCAGATTCTGAAATTGTTTCCTACAGACCTTAAAACTTGAATATCTTTCTAGATTTTGTGATTCAACACGTGTGTTTTGGACTGGAGCAAGGTGACACAATAAATGACTAGGGCTAAGGGCACACACCATGAAACATTATGGATTTTCTTCACAAAACAAAACTGTGATTGTAGGCATGGCAAGACAACTTAACTAGATTTGTAGGGGAAAGGCCATTTTCATTAGATTTTTGCATTAGCTAGAAAATTGACTAACATGGGTGATGCTATTAAGTGAATTTGACATTAAATATATTGAAAGAAAAGCTATCAAGGGCCAAGTTATTGCTAATCAATTGGTTGATGCACCTTTTTTTGATGATACACCAATGCAAAGGGAATTCCCAGATTCCTCTATCATGAATCTTTCTTCTAGAGCATGGAAGTTATTCTTTGACAGCTCCTATACATAGAATGGATCTGGATCAGGCATATTGTTCATCACAGCTCAAGGATAATCAATTCCTAAAGCATTTAGAATCAATTTTCCTTGCACAAAAAATATTTATAAATATGAATCTCTTCTTAATGGCATGAAGATAGCAATTGAATGGAGGATAATAGAACTACATATTCATGGAGACTCACAACTTGTAATACACGAAGTCAATGATGTGTATCAAATGAAAGATGGAAAGTTGATCCCATACAAGAAAATGGTAGATGATCTAAAGAATCATTTCATATTTATCACCTTTGAACAAATTCCTAGAATAGAGAATAAAGCTATTGATGCTATGGCAACACTATCTACTTTATTACAACAGCCCGAACATGAGCTACGCTATGAGTTCCTAGTGGAAGCACTATCTTGTCCTACATATGATTCCCCTGAAACCTACATGATCTGCACTATTGTTGGTCATGATTCATCCTGATACAAAAACATTTTCTCATATCTCCAAGACCAAATCATTCCTGATACCTTCAACAGCCATGAGAAATGATACCTTATCTGCAATGCATCCTAGTATTTCATCATTGGTAACGATCTGTACAAACAAGGTCTAGATGGTACACTTCTTAGATGTTTAGAATGGGAAGAGTCTTAATGTGCATTAGAGGAAGTTCATGATGGTATATGTGGATCACATTCGAATGGTTTAACACTAGCTCAAAAACTTACTAGGGTTGGGTACTATTGGCTTGAAATGGAAAATGGTGTTATCAAATATGCCAAGAATTGTCAAAAGTGTCAAGTACATGGTAACTTAATTCATGCACTAGGGAGAGATCTAATTCCATTTACTACACAATAGCCTTTTCACCAATGGGCATTTGATCTTGTAGGAGCCATACATCCTCATTCTTCTAATGGGCATACCCATATCATTAAAACTATAGACTATTTCACAAAATGGGTAGAAGTCCCTTTGACTCAAACAACTGGAAAAACAATTTCAATGTTCATTCTGAACTACATCATATGTCAGTATGGAATTCCACATTCAATAGTTAGAAATAATGGTGGCCAACTCAAGAATAAGGACTTAGATTCCTTGTGTTCAAAATTCAAGTTTACACAACATTGGTCATCTATCTACTTGTTATCAGTATTTTACTCATTTGAGGAGGCCTAGTTACTAAGTTAGACTGCTGCCCCCTAGTTTGAAATTATTAATGGTCTTGCTTAAATTTGTTTTCATTTCATTACAAAGTACATTTAAGAGAAAGAAAATAAACTTTTGCATCTAGAGATTACATGCATGTATCAATGATATGTATGATGTACAAAAGGGCAAGAACTGGAAAGGAAACATCTATTGGAGCTCACACAGGCCATGACCATAGCCGTTACCAGAAATGGATGAATGAGTGAAGATATACATAAGGTAATCAATTAAAATATAGGGGTACCAGACATTTCCTACTAGTGGTGTCCAGATCCAGTCTTGTCTAGAGAGCTCCTGTGGGCTAGAACCTGCAAGAAGAGAAGAGAAGATATGGGTTGGATCCAATGGATCTAAGAAATGATTGGTATCATGGTATTTTCAAAATGCATACATACACTCATCCATACACCTCTGGGAAAGGTTGTTCTTAGGGCATGTGTATCAAGGCTCCAAAGATGAAAGAAACACCATGTATTCACTAATATGTTTGCTCCATGTGCAGATATAGGAGGAGCTGATCCAAAAATAAATTCAAGGGTGTTGGGTCCCAGATGAATGACCTTGACCCTTGCTGTAGATCATGATGGGAAAACCTCAAGTTTCATGTCAGTGACTACATCGAGGGCAAAGGACACCCATGGTCAATAGAGAAACATCTAGATGATGTTGCATCACTGGGGACACTCAAGAATCATGAAGATAAATCAAATGGAGCATGGCCTAGGGGGCACTGATAGATTCAAAAGACATCAAAATAGAGAAATAAGGTGTACTTCAATTTTGTAGATTAATTCATTAATGCTATGGTATGAACATGATCAAAATCTACATTGTGAGACAAATAGAAAAGGGGCTGCAGTTGTTAAATTAGTGATAGTATGGCATTTCATAATATGAAACAATAAATAGATAATCGATGTGCCATGAAAAGTGAGCATCATACAGTATGTTGTCAAATGGGACTCAAAGAATAGAACAATGGGATAGTTATGATAGGTCAAGATGGTGTCATTATGCCAAAAGGACACCCTAGTACATTGTGTAAACCAAGAAAACTCACAAAACATGATGTCACGTTTAAGAAAATAGCAAGGGGAATGGTAAGAGTTCAGGTCCTAAATACCAATACAATAGTGAACAGCCTACATCAATCAAAGTGCCAATAAATATCAGGTGTATAAGTGAGCATACATTAAAGCCAGATAAATATGTGGACAAACAAATGATGACCCATAAGTTCTCAAAGTAAAATAACAATAAGTTAAACAATAAGCAGAAAAACTCAAAAGATCCATGTTGATCAATAGCAACCTGCAAGATGGCTCACATTTCTCAATGTGAAGAACTCACCAAGGCAACAATTCAAGGGTACAATTCATGGAACCAGTAACTAGTCATACCCAGATCTAGCTTACGGGCTAAATGAATTAGTAAAAACAATGAGTATTTAAACATCATGTATTGCATAAATGCTAAGAGTGCAATCTGATAGCTAATGGAATGTGTTACACCAAAAAGGTATATGGCACCAGAGTACATTTAGAAGCATCATCAATAACATAGTCTCTAGCATTTCATAATGCTCAAGCTCACGAGCCTTCTCATAAACACATTTCCATCCAAGCATAATGCTAACAGTATAAGGAGCTTTCACTCACCAAAGTCAACAATGGGTAATACCATACTAATTCACCAGCAACATAAGATATCTTTGTAAGCCAAGATGATGCCATGGGTTTCATGAATAAATGGATAGTAGCAAACAAATGGGATATAGCTCATGGTACATAAAAATTGGTACCAATATGAAAGGCAATGCATGAAGGAATAGTGGTCATGACACCAAAAGTCCCAAGCATCATGGCAAAAATGTTCCAAACAGAGCAATCGAACACAACCCAACAAAGAAGGACACAATCATTCATTACAATGATGATACGACATTCACAAGCCTCCCCAAAGGCAATACTCAGGTCAAATATTTGATGCCTTAGTTATGATGACAAATAAAGAACTAAGGTTTAACTCTCCAAACATTTAATCAATGCAGTTCACAGTACCTACCAATTCAATAGGGTAAGTTTAGCATGTAGTTTCATCATTTCCCAAGCTCACAAATGGTCCATGGTTTATATAATAGCAATCAACATTGGCACCAAGAAAACATGACAAGAGCCTAACTCATTAGCTATCTAAGAGTAGAGAATGGCACAAACATTAAGTATTCATAGTAGCACTGAGCATGTAATAACAACAAGTCATCAACATGCTACAACTCACGGGCTGACATAAGCATCCAAATTTTAGCATCAATAGTAGAAGGCACAATACCACAAGAAACAATGAACACAATGCATTAGTGGTGCTCCATAGCGATCATGAGCCTTCACCACATCACAGGTTTAAGAATCATGGAGAGGTCATAAGCATCAATCCCAGAAGGATGTATGCTAGAAATAATGAAAACATAATTCACTATGCCCTAGCAAAGATCAAATTCATGATGCCCTAACTAAAATGCCACAATAAGAAATGTATATTTCAAAGTAGTGCCTCTTGAATAAAATACTTGATCTATGGATACATAGTAGTAAGCTCAGTAAAAAATGGAACATACCCTGCTATGAAAGCACGGTTCCAAATAAAGATACCATAAAGTATGTGCCTGAGCTCGATAGCTCATAGTCATTGAATGAGGCCATGGATCCATTAAGCCCTAAAATGGTGCTCAGGCCATGAACATAATGCAGTGACAAGAATGCTATGAAACAAATTGCATAAATTGAACAAGTAAATTGAAACCATATACACAACCATACTTCAATATTCAGAGTTACACATAGAATGATGCCAGTAGAAATAAGAATGGAGGAAAGCAGTGAATGCACAAAACCCTCAAATACAAATGTAGAGTTCATAATAATAGTGCCTTTGAAATAAAGTGAAATTCCAGCCATGCCTTGAAATATACAAAAGAAGAATGAAAATACATTGAGATTCGCTCATGAAAATGATGCTAGAAGCATGAATAATCTTAACAGTGAAGGTTTACAATGCCAATGCCCTTGAAATCAAACATGAAATGAAAAGATGAATTCAAAATTAAAATCCTACCTTGACTTCTTGATGCCTCATCCAAATGTTTCTAAAAAAATGAGTACAGGAGTGCCAGTAGAAATTAGCAACTTTCCAGGTGCTAGGGAATGAAGAGTTTGCCACCAGTAGACTTTCCTCATCCTCGATGAGGGTTTTGGGGAAACTTTTCTTGTGACATATGTATAAAAGATGGGAACATATTTCAAAGCATGGTGAGGATTTTTAAGTTTGGGTTATGATTTCTTAGAGTTTTTCTATGTGGGGGTGATTTTAATGTAATGAGCTATCAATTAATTATATACTTTCCCCTCTTTTATTTTGGGTTGAGAGTTGTAACTAATTTAATGTTGGGTGTCATTTTTATATGGATGATTTGATTAAAGATGTAAACATTTCAAATATGTTTTCCCCTATCTTATTTCAGGTTGAGAACTATTTCAAATGTAATTATATCCACATAGTTTGGCATAGGGGTAATTTTAAAATGTAAATGTAAAAGTCATTGAACACATGTTATTGTAAATTCTGGCAATGGTATTTTTATAAACCATTGTCAAAATCCTATTTTTGGTGCATGACTCAGTGGATAGAGTGGTCTTCCTTTGACTATCTTTTTAGGCATCCCACTTTTTTTGCTTCCCCTATAATCTTGAGAATCTGGCATTTGAGTTTATGATGCATTCATGAGCCTATTTGTGGGTTTTCCATTCTTAGTAGGTGGTGGGATTTGAATGTAGATTCATAGGTTTTAGTTATATACCTCTCACTTTTGGTGATGGAGGTTAGCTCTTCATTCTATTCTCTTTGACATGAGTGTTGTAACTCTAAGAGACACAATTGTACCTAGTTTTTGTTAGCATTTGCAAAAAATTTCATGGCTCTAGCATTTTTCTTCTGGTCTCTGCAGTTGTTTTTAGGTCTCTAGCCTTAAACGCTTGGTAAAATTTTAGAATCTAGCCATTGGTATGAAAATACCCTATTTTTTCCCTGGCCCTGATCTAATTCTTCATTACCTTTTTGGGCCACTTAAAACTCCTAATTCGCATGTGCTTTATTTTTCTAGTCGGTCCCTGTTTAAATTCTTCCTAAGTTTTTATCCTTGGTGGGCTTTAATATTTCCTATGTCTAAGTGCCCGGTGAATTAAATTTTTCCTATAGTCCTCAACACTTAATTTTTCCCTAAAGCCTAAGTCCCACACTTTAATTTTTCCTATGTTTTAGCTTGGCAAACTTGTGGTTGTTGCTTAATCTCATGGTTTCCCATTGTCAGAGTTTTTGACATGCGAATATGCGATGAGATGACATCTATCCCGATGGTATTTTCTTGGGCCTGATCCCTCTGACACCATCTTAGATCCAACGGTGGGTGCATCTTCTTATCAGATGTATCAGAGTCTTGCAAACTTAAGACGGTCGTTGATTCTTCCACGGTTGTGGTGTTTCAGATGGTGGGTCCTAATTGCCATGTAAGCATAGTTGGTGGTCTCTTATTGGTCCATGATATAATACATTGGTAGTTGTCAGTGGGACCTAAATTTCTGACTTGTCAAAGGGTCCTAACACTTGTAGAAAATCAATGGTGGGCATAAGTTCTTATGAGATGTGTCAAAGGTTTGAGATTATGTGCCAACCGTCAATTTCAACTTTTTCAAAAGTGATAAAGTAAGGTGGGTCCACTGCTACATGTACGTGATATGGTAGCTTTTGATTGGCTGAGAGAAATGATGATATGGTAGGGTGAGGTCACGCTCTATGTTATCAGCTAAGATTCCAGATCGACGGTTGGCATATAAGCACATAGAATCTTTTGAGCCCTTTAGATCATGCGCCAGCCATCTGATTCTCCATGTATGCAGGATGAATTTTATGGGTCTGCTAACAAGTATTACAATTGGAGCCTTCTTATTGGTTGTGTCAGTGGGACCATCTGCTAGGTGGTGCTAATTTTTTAAATTCTATTGGTCAATGTGAGGATTCAGCAAGGTGGGGTCATTGTCAGGGGGGCTGATAGTGTGGTAGAATCAACAGCTGATGCATGATCTCATGGGTGGTGTCAGAGCCATGAGATCTTGCACCCATCGTCCAGTTTGAGGGCTTTTTTTCTATGGGTCTTGTGTCAGAAATGACTGGGTAGCAATAGCAAATGATATAGTGACAAGTGACATAAAGTAGGCCTAGGCGGGGGTCTAAAGTCTAGCAGTCCAGATAAATATGTTTAGCGACCCAAAAAATTTCAATGGGTTTCGCTCGTTCATGAGAGGAATTGGCGGTGCTCCAAATTGACTGGCGATTTAGCGAACAATAGTTTGTGTAATTGCTAAATGAATTGGTGAAGGTAAAAAGTGTTCTGTGAACTGGTGAAAACCTTTGTCGCCAGTTCACCAAATGTAACTGGTGTAAGTTTTTTTTCCTTTGTTCACCAGTTTGCAGAGTTAAAGGTGGGTTAAGGATTTCATTTTGCGAATAGGAAAATGCTTTTCCACATGTTTGCCAAGAGTAAACCCGGGGCTATCTGATGAGTTAAGACATAAAGCCCACAAAACATGAGGATCTGATGGTCAGGTTATAAAGTTGATCTAAATTCAAATTGTGACCGTCGATATATTGCAGGTGCCATGATGTGACTATTGAAATTCAAATTTGAATTTTCTGAGGGTTTCCAGCGATAGAAAGGACTAGTTTTTATGGTTTCTTCAGCTAGATTTGATTTGGTTGGTGGTGCTAGTGGATGTAGTGTGATCCAGGGTGCCATGATTGATTGCTGGGGGTTCTGTTGTACCATGAAGTATGGTTTTGTGCTCAAGGTGTGTTTGCAGGTGGCTGATTTGACTTGTTTTCATGGCAATTCCTTTGTGTTCTATACTATTCTTGTAGATTTTGATGATGGTAGATTTGTCTGAGATTCATTTTCTCTGGGTTGCCTATGTTTCTTCCCCTGCAATAACTTTTGTTGTATTTTGATTGGTTGGGTAGTTGAAATCGTAACCCTAGTCACCCGACGCTTGATGCATCCTCTTTGAGGATTCCAAGGTGACTAGGGGTATAAGTAGTTAGTTTTTTTATGGAGTATGGGTTCGGTCCTGAGGTTCTCTTCTAAATTTTGGTCAGTTCTAGTGGTTGTGATTGTATGAACATTTGAGAAAAGAGGAGTTGGATTTTGGGTCTTTTTCCTATCTTTGTGTTGCTTTGATTGTATATTGATCCTGAATATGTTAATGAGAATGCTATTGAGTTCCAATCTTACATTTGTGTATGTCTTCTAGTTTTGGTTCTAAGCTCATAGATGTTAGTGTCACAAAGTGTATTAGCATATGGTAAACAAAGAGTATTGTGAAGTCATCTCTAAGTTCCTAACAAAGTTAGGATTAAAGTCTTCTAGGTGAGTTCAGTGAGTTTACAACCAAATAAGAATCTGATGTCCTTGTGTTTGAAGGAGAGGGGTAATAGGCAAAGCACTTATCCTAAGCCCAAGAGTGTTTGATTTAAGATCTTTAGCTGATGTATGTAATTGGGTGACTCTTTTCCCTAGGTTAAGGCACTGGTCCATCCTCTGGAGGCATTTTATTGTCATCAATCACACACACCCAGATTTAAATGATAATATCTTTCAATTAGTTAGTAAAGGACATAGTTGTATATTGTTTTGAGACTCCTTTGGAGAAGTGAGTCAAGGGTACACCCACCTGAGCATTAAGGCTCAAAGTGTAGGAGGATCTCATTATTGATCCTTGTTAATTGGCCCTCTTCCTTGTAGACTTTGGAGTGGTGATAGAGTCAAAGTATCATTAAAAGTTATCCATCAAAGTATAAATCTACAAGTTGAAGATCAAAGGAAAACACCAACAAAATGGTGACTCTGTTGGGGACGGCCATAGAAAAGAGTCAAAAGTAAAAAAAATGCTTGTAAAATCTTCTCACTAAGTGTTGAGTGGTGACTCTGAGTCTCTGTTTGGTCAGTGTATATGACAAAGTGTAATATATTTGCAGTCCTGACAAGCAGTTATCCTATGAGATTGTTTTGTGATTGTGGGTTTTAAAGAAGGTACATAGTTGGGAAAGGTTCTCAATTGATTCGGATTTGTCCTCTGCAAAGAGGTGGTGGCTCTACCAAAGTTTGAAAGGTGATTTGGAGGAGACTTCAGATCAATATTTTGCAGCATTCAGAACATCTCTAGGTAATCCTATTTCATTAAGCAAGAACAGTCCCTAATTAAGTGAACAAGTCATCATTGAAAAGGGGAAATTAATTTTGAAAGTTTGATCATATTTCTGGATAGAAGCTTTGGTTTTTATAAAGAGTATCAGAAATATGTTGAGGTTTAATAAGGTTAGTGGTTGCATTAATTTGGATAGAAGTGTTGTCATGAGAACAAGTTGCTTTGTTTTGTCAGTATATTGAAGTGGAGTTTCCAGCCTTGATGAGTCAAGATGATGTTTCTAGGTCTGAAAGTTCTCTATCAGATCTTAGAAATGTTAATAGAGAAAGAAGTATTTATTTGATGAGTCAAAAAATCCAGCAAACTTGCATAAAAATTTTGAGATGTACAATAGGAGAAAGAAAAAATGATTCATCCCTTTTATACTATAAGAAATTTCTTGTAGCTTGTGATGAGTTTCTTATGGGTATTGAGCTTCAAGATTCCCAATATGTTGAAATTTTTTTAGAACTTGGTATGCCTAAGTCAATTAGTTGGTCTACATCCTTTAGGAATGAAGCATTAGAAAATGTTAAAGGATGGATGGCTTCATTTGTGGAGGATGAGTCTTGTGATGCTAATGTTGATAATGGAACTTGTGGTTATCAAGAGATAGAAGATGAATCTGCAATAGATGTAAGTTCCTGTAGTGATGAATTTGCATAAGATATTATTATTAGGAATGAATGAAAAGTATTTTGGTAGTCATTCTGTAGCATTTTTTGTTGCATTCATGACTTGGATTGTCATTGATGTCAACACAGTGATATTCTGGATATTAGTAGGAAAGTAGGTACAATTTTGTTTTGCACACATGTTGTATTGTAGATTGGCTTTTGCATAGTTGATGGTATGTTCTTTTGTGTGATATTAACCTATGGTTAACAGCGCAAAAAGAAATTCATTCATTTGTGAGAGTTATGAGCATTTTGGTGAAAGCAGTGTTTAGACAGTGTTTCTGTGAAGCAATTTTTAAAAATCGGAGGATATCTCTTAGCTGGGATGGAATCTGATTTTGTGCAGTTAAAGGGATGTTGGAGACTCATTAATGATGATGTGGTTCATATTGAAAACTTTGAAGATATGTTTGGAGAAAGTTATAGTATCTGGAAGCCGACAGTTTTATGTGAATTCTGTGTGTAGCATGTAGAATTTATTATTTTGTAATTGTGGACTGACTCATTTGTAATTATTTGAGTTTGGTATATAAGAAGGAATTTTTTCCTTTTTTTAAGATGTACTATGAATATTGAGATGCGAATATATGCATGAAGTGAAGAAAAGATCTAATTCAGTGATGAAGGAAGACTTGTGTGTATAGAGATCTGAAATTGTGATCTTGTGTAGTAGAGAGTGCGGTTTTGGCATAGTGTGAAGGAAGTAATACATTTCATATTATTCTATTGAATAATTATAAGATCTTTTGGACACTGGGTTCAGAGATCTTGCCTTGAAGCTGTTTGGGCAGTGGGTCCTTCTGTCTTCCATAAACTCTTAACCGGGTTAAAATATTTTAATAGGGATTCAGAATCTCCTAACAGAGATTTATATGTACTAAATGTATTTCATAAGACTCCTAATAGGGTCCATCCTCTAATAAGGAACTTTCATATTAGTGCATCATTTTGTGGGCATCATTCCCACCAGGGTTTACTATTTTCAAGAGGTTCCCTAGTCAACATATCTTGTGTTATTATGCAATTGTGTATGGTTATCTTTCTATGGTTCATAAGTACATTGATTATATTGTTTAAAGTAGTTGAATGGTTAAATTATCTGCTAATTGATTCAACCCCCCCCTTCTCAGTTATCTTGGGGACCTTTACTTTCTAACAATTGGTATTAGAGCAGCAAGTCCTTGAAAGAAAATTTTAACAACTTAAGGAGATCCATGGAGAATTTCAGAAAAGAAAGCCCTAAGTTTGATGGAGTAAATTTTGATAGCTGTAAAAAAAAGATGAAGACACATCTATTGTGTTTAGGACCAAGTTATTGGTTGATTATAAAGAATGAGAAGACTATCATTGAGGAAGACAATCTAGAGGCAGGAACTAAAGATGAACTAGATCTATTCATGTGTAACATACTTGCAAGAGAAGCACTTTTGTTAGCACTACCGAAGAATGAATATAGTCAGGTAAGATGTTTGAAAACATCTCATGCAATTTGGAAAGCTTTACAATCTACTTTTGAAGGTGATGAACATGCAAAGAAGGCTAGATTACATAATTGGATTTGTGCATTTGAAGATATCAGAATGATGGAAGATGAATCTATTAGAAGCTATATTGGTAGGATGTCTGAGATTGTAACATGAATAAAGTCTTGTGGAGGTGATAAGATAGAGAATGAAGTGATATAGAAAATTTTGAGAACTTTGACACTAGTATTCAAGAAAACAACACAGATGATTGAACAAGTGATACCTTGTACATCAAACTTTTCAAGAGAGACTCTTCTTGGAAGATTAGAAACAACAGAGATGAACTTGAGATTATCAAGAGAGCTACCTAGAATGGAAATAGCATTCAGTGCTCTTAACATTAGACCTACAAGAAATACTAGTGTGAATGGAGATTATGCCAGCAGTAGTAGATCTGAGGAAGATAAGAAGATTGAAGAAGGTATTGCATTACTTGTAAAAAGAGAACCAAATGGTAAGAAAATCTTTAAATGTTGGACTTGTCAAGAATATGGTAATTTTGCATCTAAATGTCCTAAAAGAGTTAAGAAGTATAGAAGCAACTTTAAACCTAGGAGATCTAAAGAATGTTATTATGCAAATGATGAAGATCTTAAAGCAGGAATTAAAAAACATTTAAGTGACAGTGATAATGATAACTTTGAGGAAATAGGATTTGTAGCAATTAAAGAAGAAAGTTCTGAATCTAATAAAAGGGAAGAAAAAGCATTAGTTTCACAAGTTGAAAAGAAATCTGATTGGATTATAGACAGTGGTTGTTCACATCATATGACTGGAGATAAAAGAAAGTTTGTTAAGTTAGATAATTATGATAGAGGAATTGTTAGGGTTGGTAACAATGCACCTTGTTTGATTAAGGGTATAGGATCTATTAATCTTGATGGAAAGACTAACACTGATGATGTTTACTTTGTTGATGGACTGAGACATAATCTACTAAGCGTTGGACAATTGGCTGATAAGGGTTATCAAGTTTGGTTTTCTGAGAAAACTTGTGTGATAAAAGATAAAGATGGAAATCTGATTGGAAAAGGATCCAGAACCAGAGGTAATGTATTTCAGTTTAATCCTACTAAGATGACATGTTTGATAACTAGGATTGATGACAATTGGTTATGGCATAAAAGGTTTTGTCATATAAACTTTGATAATATTGTCAAGGTGAGCACTACACTTGCGGTAAGAGATTTACCTAGAATTATGAAACCTACTAACATGATTTGCAAAGAATGTATGATGGCAAAGAAGAAAAGGAGTTCATTTCCCAACAAGAAGTTCACATCAACAAAGAAGCTAGAGATTGTTCATACAGACTTGAGTGGTCCTACTAGGACTAGAGGATTCTATGGAGAAAGGTATTTTATGATTCTTGTCGATGATTTTACAAGAATGATGTGGATTGCATTTTTGAAAGAAAAATCTGAAGCATTTGATAAATTTAAGATCATGAAAAGAAAAATTGAGAATGAATCTGGAATGAAGATTAAGTGTCTAAGATTTGATAGAGGTGGTGAATTTACATCTAGAGAGTTTAACACCTTTTGAGAAAAGAATGGTATTAAGAGACAACTTTCAGCCCCTAGAACACCAGAACAAAATGGTATTGCAGAAAGAAGGAACAAGTCAATAACTAAAGTAGCAAGAGCTATGTTGTTTGAAAATGATTTGGCTAAGACTTTTTGGAGAGAAGCAGTGAATACAACAGTATACACTATGAACAGAGTACAAATCAGAGCATATACAAACAAGACACCTTATGAATTATGGTTTGGACATACACCCTCAGTTAAGTATTTTAGAATTTTTGGAAGTAAATGTTATATAAAGAGAGATGATGATATAGGAAAGTTTCATCCTAGAAGTGATGAAGGAATATTTCTTGGATATTCTTTAAAAAGAAAAGCATATAGATGTTATAACAAAAGAACTAAGACTATTGTTGAAAGTGCAAATGTAAAATTTGATGAGAAGTTTAAAATTCAGGAAAGAATGCTTGATTATGAATCTGATGGAGAAGCACAACCTCAGCCTAACATTGAAAATGTAAAATTATTTTTTGAAACTAATAGTGATTTGCTGAATGAAAGTCATACTGAAGAAAATAGAGAAGAAAACAGAGGAGAAAATAGAGAAGAAAGCAGAGAAGAATCTACAGTTGGAACAAGATCAGTAACTATGACACCTAACAAGTATACTTCTAGACATCACCCTGTTTAGCAAGTTATTGCAAGTTTAGATAGAGGATTTTTTACTCGAAATAAGGTACATTTATGTTTGATTTCTCAAATTGAACCTAAGAATACTAATGAAGCTTGTGAAGATGAACATTGGATTATTGCAATGAAAGAAGAACTAGAGCAGATTGAAAAAAACAAGACATGGAAATTGGTCCCTAGACCTGAAGACAAGAATGTGATTGGAACAAAGTGGGTATTCAGAAACAAGATGAATGAACAAGGAGAAGTGATAAGAAACAAAGAAAGATTGGTATGTAAAGGATATTCACAACAAGAAGGAATTGACTATGAAGAAATTTTTGCACCTGTGGCCAGAATTGAAGCAGTGAGAATGTTTTTAGCATATGCAGCTTACAAGAAATTTAGAGTGTATCAGATGGATGTGAAGTCAACATTTTTGAATGGTGAATTGGAAGAAGTCTACATTGAGCAACCTGAAGGTTTTCCTTTGACACAAGAAGGAGATATGGTATGTAAGTTAAAGAAAGCTTTATATGGATTAAAACAAGCACCTAGAACCTGGTATGCAAGATTGGATAAGTATTTATTGAAATTGGGATTTATAAAAGGAACAACAGATAGTAACTTATACACAAAAGAAATTGAGAATGGTTTTTTGGTTATAGTTATATTTGTTGATGATATTATCTTTGGAGGAGAAGATGAAGCTAGTGACAAATTTGCAGATGAAATGAAGACTGAATTTGAGATGAGCATGATTAGAGAAATGAAATATTTTTTGGGATTACAGATAACACAAAGCAAGGAAGGTATATTTGTAAGTCAGACTAAGTATTTTAATGGCTTATTGAAAAGATTTGGAATGGAAGATTCTAAACCTGTTGGAACACCTATGGTAATCGGACATAAGTTATCTAGCAAAGATGAGACACCAACAATTGAGCAGAAAAAGTACAGATCTATGATTGGAGGATTGCAGTACTTGACACATACAAGACCTGATATAGCACATTCAGTGGGGATCGTAGCAAGATTTCCTGCAGAACCTAGAGAATCACATTATGCAACAGTAAAGAGGATACTGAAATATCTGAAAGGAACAATGGATTATGGATTATGGTATGAGAATTTTGATGATTTTACTTTATGTGCTTATACTGATGTAGATTGGGGAGGCAGCATTGATGACAAGAAAAGCACCAGTGGTGGAGCCTTTTTTCTTGGAGGAAAATTGGTCTCTTGGCTAAGTAAGAAGTAGAATTGTACTTCACAAAGTACAATAGAAGAAAAATATGTTGCAGCAACAAATAATTGTAATCAGATTATTCGGATGAAGCAAATGTTGAAGGATATTGGAATAAAGTTTGATGAGCCTATTGTTATACATTGTGATAACACCAGTATAGTGAGTATGTCAAAAAATACTATTTTACATTCTAAGACTAAACATATTGAGATCAAGTATCATGTTGTAAGAGAAAAAGTTGCAGAAAAAGAAGTAAGATTGGAGTACATAAGTACAAAGGAGCAGATAGCAGATATATTTACAAAGCCTTTACCTAAGGATACATTTGTGTATCTGAGAGGTATGCTTGGGGTTATGCCCCAACCTATTTTTGAGAATTGATGTAGATGATTGCATCTGTCCAGTGGTATATGAGCCCTATCTTTCTTTTGGATTGGATGTTGGAACTTCCTCTATGGGGGAGTTTATGAGCTGAGTCATGAGGACTCTTGTTATTGTATTTTTCTGAAAAGTGTCTTTTAACATTAAGTTGTTGTTGTCTTAGTGATAGAATTTCTCTCATTGATGTCAATGGGGGAGAGATATACATGAAAAACATTGTGGATTGTATGAGAGAGTTGAATAGGAAAATGAAGCAAGATTTAATTTGATATTTTGCAGTGATGTTGTAGCATTAGATTTTTGGAACATTGGATGTTTTTCATCTATATTGCCATCAATGCAAATGGGGAAGATTGTTAGGAATGAATGCAAAGTATTTTGGCAGTCATTTTGTAGCAGTTGTTGTTGCATTCATGACTTGGATTGTCATTGATGTCAACACAGTGATATTCTGGATATTAGCAGGAAAGTAAGTACAATTTTGTTTTGCACACATGTTGTATTGTAGATTGGCTTTTATGCAGTTGATGGTATGTTCTTTGGTGTGTTATTAACCTATGGTTAATAGCACAAAAAGAAATTCATTGATTTGTGAGAGTTATGAGCATTTTGGTGAAAGCAGTGTTTAGACAGTGTTTCTGTGAAGCGATTTTTGGAAATCGGAGGATATCTCTTAGCTGGGATGGAATCTAATTTTGCACAATTAAAGGGATGTTGGAGAATCATTAATGATGAAATGTTTCATAGTGCAAACTTTGAAGATATGTTTGGAGAAAGTTATAGTATCTAGAAGCCGACAGTTTTATGTGAATTCTGTGTGTAGCATGTAGAATTTATTATTTTGTAATTGTGGACCTACTCATTTGTAATTATTTGAGTTTGGTATATAGGAAGGAATGTTTTCCTTGTTGTAAGATGTACTATGAATATTGAGATGCGAATATATGCATGAAGTGAAGAAAAGATCTAATTCAGTGATGAAGGAAGACTTGTGTGTACAAAGATCTGGAATTGTGATCTTGTGTAGTAGAGAGTGTGGTTTTGGCATAGTTTGAAGGAGGTAATATATTTCATATTATTCTATTGAATAATTGTAAGATCTTTTGGACAGTGGGTTCAGAGATCTTGCCTTGAAGCTGTTTGGGCAGTGGGTCCTTCTGTCTTCCATAAACTCTTAACCGGGTTAGAATCTTTTAACAGGGATTCAGAATCTCATAACAGAGATTTATATGTACTAAATGTATTTCATAAGACTCCTAACAAGGTCCATCCTCTAACAAGGAACTTTCATATTAGTGCATCATTTTGTGGGCATCATTCCCACTGGGGTTTACTCTTTTCAAGAGGTTCCCTAGTCAACATATCTTGTGTTATTGTGCAATTGTGTATGGTTATCTTTCTATGGTTGATCAATACATTGATTATATTGTTTAAAGTAGTTGAATGGTTAAATTATCTGATAAATGATTCACCCCCCCCGCCCCCCTCTTAGTTATCTTGGGGATCTTTACTTTCTAACAATTATGACACAAGAAATTTCAGCTCCTATCTCAGATGAGGAAGATGTTTGCAGCATTTGCAGTGAGACCAATGAGATAGAATGTGAAGTTCAATGCTTACTAAGTAGTGAGCAAATTTCACAGCTCTTGGATGCATAATTTCAGAGGTGCACTCTCAAATATGTTTCAAAAATTCCATGCCTGGTAGATATTATTTTTTATGAAGAAAGAATAAATGATGGCATGATGTGTGAAACTTCTATTGAGGTTCTTTCTCCCATTTTTGATATGCAAGTGGATAGTACATATCATTGTAATGAATTTGATAATGTCATATTTGATGAGTATGATGATATGTGTACTATTGTGGATTTAGTTTTTTAAGAGCCTAATGTCAGTGGTTCTTGTTTATATTTTGATGCTGGAGAATGTGGTAAATCTGAACGGGTTTTCTCAAATTTGCAAATGACTAATGAGTCATTAACTGACAGTGCTTGTTCCTTTCCAGAAGATGCTGATGTGATTTTTGATCAGCAAGTTGCTTCCATTTTCATACATTCAGATTTTTGTCTTGAGGAGTGCTATATTAGTTTGCAAAGCAAAGAGATAGAAAGGGTTTATTCTTCATTGCAGACTAATAAACAGTATGCTGATGTGTTCATCCATGAGATTGAAAAGGAATGTTTCCTTTTTTAGCATGATAGTGAAGGTGAAGAGTGTGACATTTTGATGTCACAAAATGATCAACATCTATGGCAGCTTGATGGCCCTATCTTGCTGAGTGATGGTGAGTATGGCGATCATTTTTTATATAGTGTGCTGAATAGCGATCACAATGTTTTTGGCAGGTTGGATAAAAAATGTAATTTCAGTTTTCCTCTGCTGAATGGAGATGAAAATTATTTGTTTGATAGAGGCAAAAACTGATCAAAATTTTTGGGGCCCTGAGCCTTCTGTAAATATTGTAAATTCTATAAATATTTTTCCTTCCTTGTTGTGTTTCTCCCTTTTCTGTCTCCCTAGTTCGGTTGCCAGTTTTTGAGTTTCCTTCTTTTTGTCCAGTAGGTGGTCTACTTTAACCAGTGATTCTAGATTCTTGCCATGCCTACAAGAGACATGCATCCCTAGATAGAGCCACTATTAGCATCTGCAAAAAATTTCATGGCTCTAGCATTTTTCTTCTGGTCTCTACAGTTGTTTTTAGGTCTCTACCCTTAAACCCTTGGTAAAATTTTAGAATCTAGCCGTTGGTATGAAAATACCCTAGTTTTGCCCTGGCCCTGATCTAATTCTTTGTTACCTTTTTGGGCCACTTAAAACTCCTATTTTCATGTGCTTTATTTTTCTGGTCGGTCCCTATTTAAATTCTTCCTAAGTTTTTACCCCCGGCGGCCTTTAATATTTACTAAGTCTAAGTGCCCGATGAATTAAATTTTTCCTATAGTCCTTAGCACTTAATTTTTCCGTAAAGACTAAGTCCCACACTTTAAATTTTCCTATGTTTCAGCTTGGCAAACTTGTGGTTGTCGCTTAATCTCATGGTTTCCCATTGTCAAAGTTTCTGACATGTGAATATGCGATGAGATGACATCTATCCCAATGGTATTTTCCTAGGCCTGGTCCCTCTGACACCATCTTAGATCCACCTATGGGCGCATCTTCTTATGAGATGTGTCAGAGTCTTGTGAACTTAAGACGGTCATTGATTCTTCCATGGTTGTGATGTTTCAGATGGTGGGTCCTAATTTTCATGTAAGCACAGTTGGCAGTCTCTTATTGGTCCACAATATAATATGTTGGTAGTTGTCAGTGGGACCTAAATTTCCAACTTGTCAAAGGGTCCTGACACTTGTAAAAAATCAATGGCAGGCGTAAGTTCTTATGAGATGTGTCAAAAGTTTGAGATTACGTGCCGGCCATCGATTTCACCTTTTTCAAAAGTGATAAAGTAAGGCAGGTCCACTACTACGTGTATGTGATATGGAAACTTTTGATTGGCTGAGAGAAATGATGATATGGTAGGGTGGGGTCACGCTCTATGTTATCAGCTAAGATTCCATATCAACAGTTGGCATATAAGTACATAGAATCTTTTGAGCCCTTCAGATGATGCACCAACCATCTGATTCTCCATGTGTGCAGGATGACTATTGTGGGTCCACTGACAGGTATTACAATTAGAGCCTTCTCATTGGTTATGTCAATGGGACCGTCAACCAGGTGGTGCTGATTTGTTTTAATTCTATTGGTCAATGCAAGGATTTAGCAAGGTGGGGTCATTGTCAAGGGGGTTGACAGTGTGGCAGAATCAATGGCTAGCGCATGATCTCATGGGTAGTGTCAGAGCCATGAGATCTTGTGCCCGCTATCCAATTTGAGGGCTTGTTTTCTATGGGTCCTATGTCAGAAATTACTGGGCAACAATAGAAAATGATATAGTGACAAGTGGCATAAAGCGGGCCCAGGTGGGGGTCTAAAGTCTGGCAGTCCGGATAAATATGTTTAGTGGCCTAACAAATTTCAATGGGTTTCGCTCATTCATGAGAAGAATTGGTGGTGCTCCAAATTGACTGGTGATTTAGTGAACAAGCATTCACATAATCACTAAATGAATTGGCAGAGGTAAAAAGTGTTCTGCAAACTCATGAAAACCTTTGTCACCAATTCACCAAATGTAACCGGGGTAAGTTTGTTTTCCTTTGTTCTCCAGTTCATGGAATTAAAGGTGGGTTAAGGATTTCATTTTTTGAATAGGAAAATTCTTTTTCACGTGTTCGCTAAGAGTAAACCCGGGGCTATCTGATGAGTTAAGACATAAAGCCCGTGAAACATGAGGATCTGATAGTTAGGTTATAAAGTTGATCTAAATTCAAATTATGACTGTCGATATATTGCAGGCACCATGTGACTATTGAAATTCAAATTTGAATTTTCTGAGGGTTTCTAGCAATAGAAAGGACTGGTTTTTATGGTTTTTTCAGCCAGATTTGATTTGGTTGGTGGTGCTAGTGGATGCAGTGTGATCTAGAGTGCCATGATTGATTGTTGGGGGTTATGTTATATCGTGAAGTGTGGTTTGGTGCTTGAGGTGTGTTTGAAGGTGGCTGATTTGACTTGTTTTCATGGCAATTCCTTGGTGTTCTGTACTATTCTCATAGATTTTGATGATGGCAGATCTATCTGAGATTCATTTTCTCTAGGTTGCCTATGTTTCTTCCCCTACAATAACTTTTGTTGTATTTTGATTGGTTGGGTAGTTGAAACCCTAACCCTAGTCACCTGAAGCTTGATGTATCCTCTTTGAGGATTCCAAGGTGACTAGGGCTATAAGTAGTTAGTTTTTTGATGGAGTATGGGTTCGGTCCTGAGGTTCTGTTCTGAATTTTGGTCAGTTCCAGTGGTTGTGATTTTATGAACATTTGAGGAAAGAGGAGCTGGATTTTGGGTTTGTTTCATATCTTGTGTTGCTTTAATTGTATATTGATCCTAAATATGTTAATGAGAATGCTATTGAGTTCCAATCTTACATTTGTGTATGTCTTCTTGTTTTGGTTCTGAGCTCATATATGTTTGTGTCACAAAGTGTATTAGCATATGGTAAACAAAGAGTATTGTGAAGTCATCTCTGATTTCCTAACAAAGTTAGGATTAAAGTCTTCTAGGTGAGTTCAGTGAGTTTACAACCAAATAAGAATATGATGTCCTTGTGTTTGAAGGAGAGGGGTAATAGGAAAAGCACTTATCCTAAGCCCAAGAGTGTTTGATTTAAGATCTTCAGCTGATGTATGTAATTGGGTGACCCTTTGCCCTAGGTTAAGGCACTGGTCCATCCTCTGGAGGCATTTCATTGTCATCAACCACACACACCCAAATTTAAATGATAATATCTTTCAATTAGTTAGTAAAGGACATAGTTGTATATTATTTTGAGACTCCTTTGGAGAAGTGAGTCTAGGGTACACCCGCCTAATCATTAAGGCTCAAAGTGTAGGAGGATCTCATTGTTGATCCTTGTTAATTGGCCCTCTTCCTTGTAGACTTTGGAGTGGTGATAGAGTCAAAGTATCATTAAAATTTATCCATCAAAGTATAAATCTACAAGTTGAAGATCAAAGGGAAACACCAACAGTTTCTTTTCAGCAATAAAATTGATCCTTCTTGTTTCCCTACAATTTTGGATTTGTTCTTTTGAATCTCATGTAGGATTACTGTGATGTCCTTGTATCCTTAATCTACATTTTGATCTAAGTGGGTGTTTCAAAAATTCATCTTAGCTTAGTAGCATAAATTTGTGTGCAATTGAAAGATCAGAATTGTGAAGATTTCTCCCTTCTTTGTGTTTCGAGTACCTTATTTCGTAGGGAGTTTAAGGAAGTAGAATCATGTTGTGAGTTTAGTTTTGTTTTTCTATTGTAGTAAGCTTATTCCAGTTGTGGATCTTCTTTTGGAATTTGTTGGATCACCTTGTTTTCAATTAGTTTCGATTGTTTATTTTATGCTCTCTCCCCCTTTCCTCCTAAGGTTAGTCAATTTTTTTTAAGTGATATAAGGGGAAGTCAGCCCTTAATCTAAAGGTCTATTCTTGAATAGGTTACCCACAGCCTAATAATAGTCCCATGTTTCATAGGATTGTTGGGTTTTAATACTTAGCAAATTGGGTGCAATCCTTAGTGATAATAGTTTTTGGCATGCTCGGTGGGGACAAAAGACTTAGTGAGTTAGATTTCTAAGAATTTTTACATGCAATCTATTATGTAGTATGAGTAGTGACAATGTTTTGAGATTATACCTGGTGACTTTAATCTTGTTTCATGCAGATCAACACTTAAGCTTATGAGTGGGATTCCAACTAGGTAAAGTAAGAATCCCTTTGTTTATACAAAGCTATCATCTATCAAAAAGAGGTCTAAAGAAGCCCAAACTAGTGCATCACATTCTATAAATCCCACTCCTAATCTTTCTCGCATTCCTACAACCACTCCCCCAATTCAGCCTATGCAAGTAGCACCATCATTTCAAGCTCCCCTTAATCCTCCAATGGCTAGACAACATCCTTTTGTAGCCTTCAATCAAGGCAACCCCTTGAATTTGTAGCAGCATAATGACATACCTATATCAGCCCTTAAAATCTTGCCAATTTTCACAGGAGAGGATCAAACCTCCACTATTGAATATAGAAGAGATGTAGCATCCCTCTATGCCCTTCATAATATAACCCAAGATAATGTGGCTATGAGGTTGTTGGAAGCTTCCCTCAAAGCCAAAGCTTTATAGTGGTTTAGAGGCTTAGCAGTTGGTTCTATAGCTTATTGGGATGGGTTGGGTCAAGCCTTGATGAATCAATTTGAAGATAAATCTCCTTAGTTGAACATTTGACTACCATTAAAAGGGCCCCTCGAGAGTACAAGATGGATTTTAATTTTAGATTTTAGAGGACATGGAATAGAATACCAGCCACAGTTAGACCTTCAAGCTACTATGCTTTCCTATATTATCTAAGAGCCCTCAAAAGTGATATATTTGTTATGATTCAATCCATGGGAAGGACTAATTTACCAACAACATATGATCTTGCCATAAGAGCTGAAAATAGCCTAATTCAAGAAAGAAAAATAGCCCCAAGGCCTCCCATGCCTATTTTTCCTAAGCTTTATCCCATTCCTGAAGCAATTCCAGCCTTGGCATCTATTCCACCTCTCCCAACTCCTTCTCAAAAAGTTGTTAGTCTAGTCATGAACCAATCCCAAGAGCTGAATGAGACAAAAAAGGCCTTGCCAACCATTACTAATGAGCTGGTTAGTCTAAAGAAGCAATAGTCTTAGCCTTACCAGCAACCCTATCAATAGCCTTATCAATAGCCCTATCAAGCTCATTACCATCAAAATAGACCCCAATACCAACAAGGCCAGCAAGGCCAAGCAAGAAATTACAATTAGAAAGCTAGTCAACCTTATAATCCTAACACTCCTAGTGCTTCTAGAGAGTTGGTTCCTGTGGCTCGGAATAACATGGCATAAGAATATCAATGGGGCTGCCCATGCAATCAGCAACATATCCAAGGGATGTGTCCCAATGGCTATGCTCAGGCCCTCATGGTGTAGAACAATGTGATGATGCTACAGGAGATGGTTCAAGAACCAAAGATTCAACAAGGTCTGGTTGCTACCCCAAATGAGTTGCAAACACCTAAGGTGGCACTAGTTAACTTTCAAAAGGAGGATTTTTGCTGGGTAAATTTTTCTCCAAATGACAACCCGAACTATGTACCAATTGCAACCAACATAAGGTCTAAGAAGAAGGCTTTGGAGGTGGAACAAGTGGCCTCTACTAGCCACCAAGCTCCTATTGTGACTCCATAACCCAAGGTGATTCAAGCTCCAGTCCAAAACTAGTTAAAAGAGGTTAAGGAACCGGCCAAGGAAAGTGACACAGTTAGTGTCCATGCAAGCAGAGACTATTGTAGCAAAAGGGTAGTCTAAAGTGAGCTTGGGATCTTTTAACATTATGGAAAAAATGAAGAAGACCTCCATAAATGTTCCTTTGATGGACACCCTGATGATCCTTGCACAAAAGGAGCTAATACTTAGTGAGTTGGCTAAGATTTCATCAAATCAAGAAGCTATTTCAGAATAGCCTAGAATCCTAGTGGCTAAAACACATCAAAAAGAGTAGCAAACTAAAGAAGCCAACTTGCAGCCCATTATAGCCCCGTAGTTTAAACCCCCTTGTTTCTATGTAACTCTTATTGTTTAAAATTTTTTAGTTCACAATTGCATGATAGACTCAAGGGCAAGTAGTTTTGTTATCTCTAAATAGTTAGCAGACCTCCTAGGGTTGTCTTATGAGCCAATAGACAAGCCTATTGTTCAACTGGATGGGTCATCAATTAGCACCATTGGAGTCATTAAAGACTTGAGTCTCACCCTTCAAAAATGTCCCAACTTCTCTATTCCCCAAGATGTCTATGTCATAGATCTACCTCCTCATTTTGCTATCTTTCTAAGCAGGGATTTCACTGCCAGGTTAGGGGGATATCTCTTAGCTGATTGGTCTCATCTATACTTCAGAACCAAGTATGGGACTAGAGTTAGAATCAAGTCTGAAGCTTTTGCAAAAAACCATGCTGAACCTTATTCCCCAAGCCCTATAAATGCCAATCTAATGTTTCATGAACAAGATTCCATTGATTCCGAACCTGAAATCACTATTGAAAAAATTCTAGATATTGTCCTAGATGAATGGGCTGAAAGAGACTTGGAAGAGAATCCTTTTAGAAACATGGAGATTTTTGGTATTGTAATGTATATTATACATGAAGAGGGTGTTGTGATTCTAGAATTGATGAAGAAAGAAGACAAGTGTTTTGAAAATCAGAATGGTGAGTTGTGGCAATTATTCTTTGATGGTGCCAAAAGAAAAATTGGTTCAGGAGGAGGAGCTATCCTAATTTCTCCAGAAGGAAAAATGTATTACTCTATTGTTCATTTTTCTTTTAGCTGTACTAACAATACAGAAAAGTATGAGGCCTTACTTCATGGTTTAGAATGGGCTAGACAAAGGGGAATCAAGTGTCTAAAAGTTATAGGTGATAGTGAGTTAGTGGTTAATAAGATTCGTGACACTAATCTCACAAAAAATGATACACTTAAGATGTATAAGCATGGGGTTTGGGATTTAATGGAAGATTTTTGTGCTTTTAATCTGGTTTATGTCCCAAGAAATCAAAACAAATAGGTAGACAAGTTGGTTGCCATGGGAGAAGAATAAGATATCCCAAAGGAGGTCACAAGCTTTAAAATGCAGCATGTGAAAGTTATGGTAAGATCATCAATACTAGACAATCAGGTGAGTTGGCAAGTCTTTGAAAATGATGAGAAGATTTTTATCTTTTTGATAGAAGAAGTTGAATTCTTTAAAGTTAACCAGAATAAACATGCTCACCAATATAATGACCAGATGTTACAGTTGAAAACTAACAAGCTGCCTAAGGGACTAGTCACCCTTGAGAACATTTTTAACTCCGATGATCAGCTTAGAGCAGACAAGGCTAGCATGACAGTCAAGGAAGAGCACTACCAACCTGTGGAGATTCTTAAAGACAAATCCCTTAAGTTAGGAAAGGTATGCACTCAGCCAAAAAAGAAAACCTTTGTCTCATTATGTCAAGAGTTTAATGATGTTTTTGCATGGGAATACTATGATCTGAAAGAATTTGATCCCCACTTAGCCTGGCAAACCATTGAGCTAGAACCTCATTCCAAACTAGTGAGACAAAAGTAGAGACCCATCAATCCTAAATTAGAAGTTTTGATGAAAACAAAATTGAGGAAAATGATTGAAGCCAATATTATATTTCCCATTAAACAAACCTCTTGGATTTCCAATCTAGTACCTGTCAAGAAGAAGAATGGTGAAATCTAGTTATGTGTGGATTTTAGAGACCTTAACATAGTCTCACTCAAAGACCACTACCCATTACCCTCCATGGAATAAATATTATAGTATGTCTCAGGGTCTGACAGATTTTCCTTGTTGGATGGCTTTTCTGGCTATAACCAGGTCCTAGTTAGAGAAGAAGACCAATACAAAACAACATTAACCACCAAATGGGGCACCATGGCATACATGAAGATGCCTTTTGGGTTATCTAATGCTGGTGCTACATTTTAGAAAGCCATGGAGATGGCATTTTCTATTTTGATGAAAAAGTTCATTCTAGTTTATTTGGATGATATAACTATATTTTCAAAAGATACTAATGATCACCTAGTTCGTCTAAGGTAGATTTTTAAGAGGTGCAGAGAATTTGGAGTTTCATTGAATCCTAAAAAATGCATCTTTGTTGTCCATGAAGGAAGATTGCTAGGGTACATTGTCTCCAAGCAAGGGACAAAAATTGATCCTGAAAGAATAAAGGCCATCATGGCACTACCCCTACCAGCTCACAAGAAGGGACTGTAGACTTTCCTTGGAAGAATCAACTTCTTAAGAAGGCTCATTCCAAATGTTGTAGCACTACTAAAGCCTATGACCTAGATGTTGAAGAAGAACTCAACTTTTCATTGGACAAATGAAGGAAAGAGGTGTTTTGAAGAAATCAAGGAAGCAATTGCTTCTGCTCCTACTCTGGTAAACCCTAAATTTTCTAAATATTTCATCATGCATGCTTTTGGGGACACTGATAGTATCTCTACCATGTTAGCCCAGTAGAATGTTGAGAAACAGGAGCAGCCAGTGGCTTTTTACAGCCAAGTTCTAGATGGTTATGGACTAAATTACACTCTTGTAGAAAAGAATATTTTAGCAATAGTGAGGAGTCTAAAAAAATTCAGACACTTGTTTTCCAATAATACAATGCACTTAATGGTTGCTCACCCTTGCATAAAATATTTCCTGTTGAATAAAGACCTGAGCCACAAGAGGGCTGGTTGGAACACCAAAGTCATGGAGTATGACAGTCAGATCAAAGTGACCAAGTCAATTAGGGGAAAAGGGCTATGTGAATAGCTAAAAGAGGGAAGAATAGAAAAAACAAGCAAGAAGAAGAGGAAGTTGTCCTGATGAACTAGAATGTAGAATAGAGTGCAAGTTGGACAATGAAGATGAAACATCAGCTCTCAACTGGTCAATGCCCTCAGGGCCTTGACAAGAGTAAAAGGAGGTACTTTAGACTTCAATCTATCTCATTTATCATTATTGATGATGTTCTGTATAGAAAAGATCATAGTGGTGTCTTGTTGAGGTGTGTTGAAACCAACCAAGTAGATAGAATACTGGAAGAGTTTCATGATGGAAGTTTTGGAGGACACTTTGTAGCCAAAACCACTACTCTGAAAGTGATGAGAGTTGAATACTACTAGCCTATCCTATATAAGGATGCATTTGATTGGGTAAGGAAGTGCAAGAACTATGCTCTGTTTGCTGGAAAATAGAAGCTAGCAACCCTCCCTCTGCATTGCATTAAAGTGGAGTAGCCTTTCTCCAAATGGGGTTTGGATTTCATAGGACCTATCAAACCCCCATCTAGTGTTGGACACAAATGGATACTTACTACTATAGATTATTTTACCAAATGGATAGAGGTTGTAGCATTGAAGGAAGAAAATGAGACCTCTGTCCTAGATTTCTATCAAGACATTGTGTCTATATTTGGCAGTCCAGATTTGATCATTTCAGATAATGCTATGGAATTTTTGGGAATGAGAATATCAGAATGGGCACTACAACACAATATCTTCCTAAGTACCTCATCTAACTATTACCCTCAGGGTAATGGTCAAGCATAATCAACAAACAAGAACTTGTTGAGAATCATCAAAAGGACTATAGAAGGAAACCAAAGGGACTGGCATAGCAAGTTGAAGTTGGCCTTATGGGAAGATAGAATACCACCCAACAGGTCTATAGGTAACTCTCCTTACACACTTGTTTATGGGAAAGAAGCTAGGATTCCTTTTTCTAATGAGCTTCCTACTTTAAGTTTAATCAAAGAGATTGATCTAATGGAAGAAGATACTATGCAAGTTAGACTTGCTGAGCTGGTTGAACTTGAAGAAGTAAGAAAACTAGCTCTAGAGAGCCTAGAAGCTCATCATTCTTAGATGAAGAAAAGCTTTGATAAGAGGGCCACACCTAGATTTTTCAAGGAGGGAGACCTTGTCCTCAAGTGGGATGAATCAAAGCACAAACCAGGAAGGCATACTAAATTTGATGCCATATGGAGTGGACCCTTCATAGTTGTTAAGAGCAAGGCCCATAATGCTTTTTAGTTGGCTAATATGGATGGAGAGGAGTTACCCATTCTAGAGAATGGGATTCACCTCAAGGCTTGTTTCTAAGGACTAATTATGCCTTGTACATTTGTAAGTTAGAAGTTTTCAGCTTTTTGTGTTTTCTAAGTGCGTAGTACAGTTTGTTTCCAATTTTGTTTTTGGTTTTCTTTCAGTTCAGTTTTTAGTTTGGTGTGATAGTAATAAACCAAAGAAGTTATCTCTAATAGTCAATGTTTTGTTAGCAAGGAGGGTTGTTGATGGAACTAAGTTCATTTTGAAGATTATAAGACTCTGTGCCCAATGGATCTACCAGGCAGCTGGTCAGGATGCTTAGTAGGCAAACACTCCAAAGAGGTCACAAGAATATTATCAGTATTTTACTCATTTGAGGAGGCCTAGTTACTAAGTTAGACTACTGTCCCCTAGTTTGAAATTATTAATGGTCTTGCTTAAATTTGTGTTCATTTCATTACAAAGTACATGAAAGAGAAAGAAAATAAACTTCTACATCTAGAGATTACATGCATGTATCAATGATATGCATGTTGTACAAAAGGGAAAGAATTGGAAAGGAAACATCTATCTGAGCTCACACAGGCCATGAGCATAGCCATTACTATAATTGGATGAATGAGCATAGATATACATAAGGTAATCAATTAAAATACAAGGGTACTAGACATTTCTTGGTAGTGGTGTCCAGATCCAGTCATGTCCACAGAGCTCCTATGGTCCAGAACCTGCAAGAAGAGAAGAGAAGATATGGGTTAGATCCAATGGATCTAAGCAATGACTGATATCGTGATATTTGAAAAATGCATACATACACTCAGCCATACACCTCTAGGAAAGGTTGTGCTCAGGGCATGTGTATCAAGGCTCCAAAGATGAAAGAAACACCATGTTTTCACTAATATGTTTGTTCCATGTGTAGATACATGAGGAACTGATCCAACAATAAATTCAAGGGTGTTGGGTCCCAGATGAATGACCTTGACCCTTGATGCAGATCATGATGGGAAAACCTCAAGTTTCCTATTAGTGACTGCATCAAGGGCCAAGAACACCCACGATCAATAGAGAAACATCCAGATGATGCAACATCAATGGGGACACTCAAGAATCATGAAGATAAATCAAATGGAGCATGGCCTAGGGGGCACTCATAGATTCAAGAGACATCAAAACAAAGAAATAAGGTGTACTTCAATTTTGCAGATTAATTCATTAATGTTATGGTATGAACATGATCAAAATCTACATTGTGAGACAAATAGAAAAGGGGATGTAGTTGCTAAATTAGTGACAATATGGCATATCATCATATGAAACAATAAATAGATAATGCATGTGCTAGGAAAAGTGATGATCATACGGTATGTTGTCAAATGGGCCTCAAAGAATGGAACAATGGGACAATTATGATAGTTCAAGATGGTGTCATTATGCCAAAAGGACACCCTAGTACATTGTGTAAACAAAGAAAACTCATGGAACATGATGTCAAGTTTAAGAAAACTACAAGGGGAATGGTAAGTTTGGGTCCTAAATACCAATACAGCGGTGAATAGCCTACATTAATCAAAGTGTCAATAAATATTGGGTGTATAAGTGAGCATACATTAAATCCAAATAAATATGTTGACAAACAAATGATGACCCACGAGTTCTCAAAGTAAAATAATAGTGAGTAAGTTAAACAGTAAGCAAAAAATCTCAAAAGATCCATGTTGATCAACAACAACCTCCAAGATGGCTCATGGTTCTCAATGTGAAGAACTCAGTAAGGAAACAATTCAAAGGGTACAATTCATGGAACCAATAACTAGTCATACCCAGATCTAGCTTACAGGCTAAATGAATCAGTAAAAACAATGAGTATTTAAACATCATGCATTGCATAAATGCTAAGAGTGCAATCCGATAGCTAATGGAATGTGTTACACCAAAAAGGTATATGGCACTAGAGTACATTTGGAGGCATCATCAATTAAATAGTCTCTAGCATTGCATAATGCTCAAGCTCATGGGCCTTCTCATAAACACATTTCCATTCGAGCATAGTGCTAACAATATAAGGATCTTTCACTCACCAAAGTCAACAATGGGTAATACCATACTAATTCACCAGCGGCATAAGATATCTGCGTAAGCCAAGATGATGCCACAGGTTTCATGAATATATGGATAGTAGCAAACAAATGGGATACAACTCATGATACATAAAAATTGGTACCAATATGAAAGGAAATGCATGAAGGAATAGTGGGCATGACACCAAAAGTCCCAAGCATCATGGAAAAAATGTTCCAAATAGAGCAACCGAACACGACCCAACAAAGAAGGACACAACCATTCATTACAATGATGATATGAAATTCACAAGCCTCCCTAAAGGCAATACTCAGGTCAAAGATTTGATGCCTTAGTCATGATGACAAACAAAGAACTGAGGTTTATCTCTCCAAAAATTTAATCAATACAGTTGACAGTGCCTTCCAATTCAATAGGGTAAGTTTAGCATGTAGTTTCATCATTTCCCAAGCTCATAAATGGCCCACGATTCATATAATAGTAGTCAACATTGGCACCAAACAAACATGACAAGAGCCTAACTCATTAGCTGTCTATGAGAAGCGAATGGCACAAACATTAAGTATTCATAGTAGCACCAAGCATGTAATAACAACAAGTCATCGACATGCTATAGCTCATGGGCTGACATAAGCATCCAAATTTTGCATCAATAGTAGAAGGCACAATACCACAAGAAAAAGTGAACACAATGCATTCATGGTGCCCCATAGTGATCATGATCCTTCACCACATCATAGGTTTAGGAATCATGGAGAGATCATAAGCATCAATCACAAAAGGATATATGCCAAAAATAATGAAAACATACTTCACTATGCCCTAGCAGAGATCAAATTCATGATGCCCTAACTAAAATGCCACAACAAGAAATGTATATTTCAAAGTCATGCCTCTCAAATAAAATATTTGATCTATGGATACATAGCAGTAAGCTCAATAAAAAATGGAACATGCCCTGCTATGAAAGCACAGTTCCATATAAAGATACCATAAACTATGTGCCTGAGCTTGATAGCTCATGGTCATTGAATTAGGCTGTGGAGCCATAAATCCCTAAAATGATGCTCAGGCCATGAACATAATGTAGTGACAAGAATGCTATGAAACAATTTCCATAAATTGAACCAGTAAATTGAAACCATATACACAACCATACTTCAATATTCAGAGTTACACATAGAATGATACCAGTGGAAATAGGAATGGAGGAAAATAGTGAATGCACAAAACCCTCAAATACAAACATAGATTTCATAATAAAAGTGCCTTTGAAATAAAGTGAAATGCCAGC
Organism: Chamaecyparis obtusa; assembly: GCA_027943335.1. Classification (NCBI taxonomy): domain Eukaryota; kingdom Viridiplantae; phylum Streptophyta; class Pinopsida; order Cupressales; family Cupressaceae; genus Chamaecyparis; species Chamaecyparis obtusa. The sequence continues at coordinate 8,808,024 of BSBK01000529.1, forward strand.
CATGCCCTCAAATATGTAGAAGAAGAATGAAAATACATTGAGATTCACTCATGAAAATGATGTCAAAAGCATGAATAATCTTAACAGGGAGGGTTTACAATGCCACTGCCCTCAAAATCAAACATGAAATGAAAAGATAAATTCTAGATCAAAAGCCTACCTCAACTTCATGATGCCTCAGCCAGATGTTTCTAAAAAAATGAGTGCAGGAGTGCTAGTAGAAATTAGCAACTTGCCAGGTGCTAGGGAATCAAGAGTCTGTTGCCAGTAGACTTTCCTCATCCTCGATGAGGGTTTTGGGGAAACTTTTCTTGTGACATATGTGTAAAAGACGGGAACATATTTTAAAGCATGGTGAGGATTTTTAAGTTGGGGTTATGATTTCCTAGAGTTTTTCTATGTGGAGGTGATTTTAATGTAATGAGCTATCAATTAATTATATACTTTCCCCTCTTTTATTTTGGGTTGAGAGTTGTAATTAATTTAATGTTGGGTGCCATTTTTATATGGAGGATTTGATTAAAGATGTAAACATTTCAAATATGTTTTCCCCTATCTTATTTCAGGTTGGGAACTATTTCAAATGTAATTATATCCACATAGTTTGGCATAGGGGTAATTTTAAAATGTAAATGTAAAAGTCATTGCACACATGTTATTGTAAATTCTGGAAATGGTATTTTTATAAACCATTGTCAGAATCCTATTTTTGGTGCATGACTCAGTGGGTAGAGTGGTCTTCCTTTGAATATCTTTTTAGGCATCCCACTTTTTCTGCTCCCCCTATAATCTTGGGAATTTGGCATCCGAGTTTATGAGGCATTCATGGGCCTATTTGTGGGTTTTCCATTCTTAGGAGGTGGTGGGATTTGAATGCAGATTCCTAGGTTTTAGTTATATATCTCTCACTTTTGGTGATGGAGGTTATGTCTTCATTCTATTCTCTCTGATATGAGTGTTGTAGCTCTCAAAGACACAATTCTACTTAGTTTCTTTTCAGCAATAAAATTGATCCTTCTTGTTTCCCTACAATTTTGGATTTGTTCTTTTAAATCTCATGTGGGATTACTGTGATGTCCTTGTATCCTTAATCCACATGTTGATCCAAGTGGGTGTTTTGGGAATTCATCTTAGCTTAGTAGCATAAATTTATGCGCAATTGAAAGATCAAAATTGTGGAGATTTCTCCCTTCTCTGTGTTTCAAGTACCTTATTTCATAGGGAGTTTAAGGAAGTAGAATCAAGTTGTGAGTTTAGTTTTGTTTTTCTTTTGTAGTAAGATTATTCCAGTTGTGGATCTTCTTTTCAAATTCAGTGGATCACCTTGTTTTCAATCAATTTTAGTTGTTTATTGTATGCTCTCTCCCCTTTTCCTCCTAAGGTTAGTCAGTTTTTTTTAAGTGATCCAAGGGGAAGCTGGCCCTTAATCTAGAGGTCTATTCTTAGATAGGTTACCCATAGCCTGAGAATAGTCCCATGTTTCACAGGATTGTTGGGTTTTAATACTTAGAAAATTGGGTGCAATCCTTAGTGATAACAATACTATCCTCAAGGAAATGAACAAGAAGAGGCATCCAAAAAGAATGTATTGAAAATTGTACACCATACAGTTAATAAAATAGGAAGAGATTGGCATCCCATGATCAATCTAGCTCTTTGGGCCTATAGAACAAGTATCAGTACACCCACTAGAGCTACACCATTCGCTTTAGTTTACAGGTCTGATGTGGTACTGCTTATTGAGTTTGAAATCCCATCAGTAAGAATTAGAATGCATGGTCTAGTAACTGATGATGACTATAGAGTGTCTAGGTTGCAAGAACTTGAACTACTAGATGAGCACAAATAAGCAGCATATGATCATCTCAGAGTATATCAGAAAAGAATGTCTAGAGGCTATAATAAGAAAGTCAGACGTAGAGAATTTTAGGTTGGTGATCTAGTCTTGAAAGAGAATCCTAAAAGTCAATCACATAGAGAGCGCAAGGGGAAGTTTGAACCCAAGTGGTTGGGTCCCTTTGTTATCACTACTACTTTTGGCTCTGGAGCCTATCAACTCTCAACAGCTAAAGGAGAATAGCTCTAAGAACCAATCAATGTGCTCCATTTGAAGAAATTCTATGCCTAAGGCATTCAGTATTAAAAAATGTCTTGAAAAAATCATAAAAATCAGAAAAAGTCCTAAAAAAATGATCATCCTGGTGAAAACCTAGAAAATAGGCACCTTGCTGTATCACAAAAAAATCAAAAAAATGAAAAATACAAAAAAATGAGAAAAAGAAAAAGTGCCTTGGTGAAAACCTAGAAACAGGTGCCTTGGTAGCAAAAATAGAATCTCTGCCAAGATGGTGAAAACCTAGCAAACGAGTGCCACTTGTTCAAAATGCTCCATCTATTAGTGCAATCTTGGTATTTCCAAGCTTTCAGTCTGCTTTAGTTCGTATATATCCTTGTTTCAATAAAGTTGGTATGTACACCAATCAGCAAAGCGTCTGTATCCTATCAATGTTTCAAACTTGGGGGTGATCAAAGTCATATCCTACAGTCCTCAGTATCTCAGATGTGTCATATCCATTCAAGGTCCTTTGAAGCTACATCTAATTCAGTCAGTCAGTCTCCTTTCCAGAAAGGATTTTGCATCTACAACAATGTAATCAAACATCAACACGAATGAAAATAATATATGCTTCACATGCTTTTATCTCCTTGTATGCTTACTAATTCGCATTGAGATTTTTGCCTATTGTGTCATTTCAAGCTCTTCAATGATGTCCTTTACAAGATTTAGAGAGTGATGACTGGGGGCATAATATTTTCTTTATTTTTTTCTTTGAGAAAAAATCTAATAACTTTGGAAATTCTAGATTGAATTGGTGTCCATCTGTAAGAGCCTCCATCACGTTTTGGATGGCCATGAGTACCTCGACCATTGTACCCTAAAAATTCAAGGAAGTTTGATCTAGCTTACATCTTTTTGAATGATTTCTCAATCCTACTATGAATGGCTATTATCCAAGGATGTGAATGATAAAGGGTCACTACGGGTAATTCCCATTGGAGACAAGAATGAATTCTGCAAACTATTTGGCGTGTTTGTTTTGCAAGGCGTATTCAGGTCATCACAACATTCATGTTTTGATGCTTATACAAATTGCTATATCAAAATGGACATGATATTCAGGTCATTTTGGTGTTTGTTCCTTGGTGCTTATATCTAATTTGGCATTCCGAGAACAAAATAAATAATATTCATATGTCCATGGTTGTCTAGCTAGTGGGCATTGTATTGATTCTTGCGCATACAAATCAATATTCATATATTCATAGTTTCCTAAATAGTGGATGTTTTATTGATTTATCTGGTTACCTAATAAAAATTCAATGATGAAAATGACCGACACATGATCAATGACTATGTCCTAGGTCTTAGGTTTGCATTTCATTTTGCACTTTGCATGATTGCATTTATCTCACAATTGCCTAAATCAGCCTGACACTCAAAGGATTCTTCAAAACTATGCAAAACACATCATAAGGACTAAGTATCACATGAAGGTCTTTTTAATAGATCACCAAGAAGGCACCCCTAGCTAATTTTGATGTTCTAAACCCATTTTCGGGATCAAAATCAAAATATGAGATCATTTATATTGTCAAAATAGTGATTTCAAATTTTCAGACCTAGGACGGCCGACTACTTGCATAATCGACCTTCAATCATCACAGAAATCCAAAATTCAACTTAACTGATCATCTTACATCAAACTATCAAAATTTCAACTTGGTCACCCATGGTCAACTCATGGTCAAACCTAGTCAAACTTGGTTTTCCAGACCTCCGAATGATGCAGAATGCATTCTTAGACATATACAACCAATTCTCAAATCAATTAACATGCTTCTAAACCACTTAACGTTGACTTTTCTTGTCATTTTTTTATTTTCATCCCAAAGGGGACATGGTATTGCATATCAATCAAATCTGTAAATCAATTTATTTTCTCAATGATCAAGACAACAACCACATCTAGTTATTGATTCATCAAAAGACCTCCTCGCTAGGGGCATACTGCTTGGGGCATATCAAATTAATCAAGATCCATATCAATCTGGTATCCTAATCAATCTTGTAAACTATATCAGCTTTTGTAACCATCGGTTCATTAGTGTTATTTCCTTGGTTCTTATAACTAAAGGGTTCAAATGTGATACCATTTCGATTCCTTTGGACAATCAGGTTTGGAATCAGGTCACTCACTTCTTCCTAATCATAAGGTTCAGAATCAGGCATTTTGATACTTTTTCATAATCACCAGTTCATCGTTGCTATAGTTATTATCATCATGATTCTTGGTCAACCAAGACCTGAATCAACTTTTCTAATATTTCAATCAGTTTCTATCTTGAAATTGGTTCATCTCTCAAATCAGTTTCAATATCAAAAATAGATTAATCTTTGAACCACTATGCTTCACACAGTGATTCAAAGAGGGGCAAAATGTAATACCCCAAAAATGGGCTATAGGTTCATTAACCTCTTATATCAACAATTCGATCAAAATCGACATCAAAGTCCTAACCTAAGGCACATTTGCATATCAATTTATCAAAAATCTAATTCATTATCTTAATTCTGCATCAGGCAAAATATTCCTTGAATATTCCTAATTTATCATAATCATCTTTAATTGAATATTATTTGGCGATAAATGTCATTATTTATCCTAAAGTTGATTAATTGAATATGATGAATATTTAATTAATTAATTTAATTCTACCACTTAATTATTTAATTAGATTTAATTGCATTTATTCCTAATTAATATTGTTTTTATTTTGACAATAAATCAAAATTTCTACAAACAATCAATTGAATATTTATTTAATTGATTTAAAATCAAAGTTGTCAAATTTAATGATTTAATTAGAATAAAGTTTGATTAAATAATTGATTAACCCATCATTCAATTGTTTTAATTCAAAATCAGTTAAGTGAAAAATAAATCACTTTATTTATTAAATTAATTCATATTAAATCATGCATAATCAGAAAAGCAGTTAACTTTAAATCAATTTTCAATTTCAATTTGTTAACTTTCTAAACTCAACATCTGATGATGAGTTGAAAAAGAGAATTAAACTATATTTTGAGATAAAAAATGCTTTTGCATAATTTTATGAGTTTATTTATTCTTAATTTCTTGTTAACTCAAAAATCAACCTGAGTTTATCAAGAGTGATTTATGGCTTTTCTCAATGCATCCTCGAACCCTAGATTTCTATAAAAATAAGGTTCAACTCTTCACAAAGATATGTCTCGAATTTGCACAATTGCTCTGGCAAAATTACATATGAAGAATCAAGCTTTTGCAATAGGCGACTTTGTGAGATCAATTCATAGTTTTTCATATCAATCCATATCATTGTTAGATTAATTTGCATATCATTTCAATTCAATTCTAGACTAGATTCATACAGTTTTTCATCCTAATCGCATCAAAAATAAAAAATAAAAAAAGATTAATCTACATTTCATCTTCATTGCTTTCAATCATTTAAATCCTTCATTTAGGTGTTGCATTGTCACTGATCTCAGTCTAATCTAAGAATACATACTCACACCTACTAGAAGGCAATAAATCATCTGGTTAGCTTAGTTTCAATTACTTGCAGATTTTGATTTTGCTAACCTCTAATGTTTTACTGAAGTGTTGTGTCTATAGCTAGGTACAATTTTCACACACAAATATGCAGCCTATAAGAAATTCAAGGTGTATCAGATGGATGTGAAGTTAGCATTTCTAAATGGAGAATTAGAAGAAGAAGTCTACATTGAGAAGCCTAAAGGTTTTCCCTTAACTCATGAAGGAGACATGGTATGTAAACTGAACAAAGCTTTATATGGACTTAAACAAGCACCTAGAACTTGGTACGCAAGACTTGATAAATATTTGATAAAATTGGGATTTACAAAAGGCACAATAGACAGCAACTTGTAATGAAAGAAATTGAAAATGGTTTGTTAGTTGTAGTTATTTTTGTTGATGATATTATCTTTTGAAGGAGAAGATGAAGCCAGTGATAAATTTGCAAATGAAATGAAGACTGAATTTGAGATGAGTATGATTGGTGAGATGAAATATTTTTTAGGATTTTAGATAACACAGAATGGTGATTGTATCTTCTTATGTCAAATAAAGTACTTGAATGACTTATTGAAGAGATTTGCAATGGAGAATTGTAAGTCAGTTGGCACACCTATGGTAACTGGACACAAGTTATCTAGCATAGATGAGGTACAAATCTATGATTAGAGGATTGCAATATTTAACTCATATAAGACAAGACATATCACATGTGTTTGGAATCGTTGCAAGATTTCAAGCTAATCCTAAAGAATCACATTATGCAGTAGTAAAAAGAATACTAGGGTACTTGAAAGGCACAATTGAATATGGATTGTGGTATGAAAAATATGATGATTTTACCCTATGTGCATATATAGATGCAGATTGGGGAGGCAGTGTTGATGACAAAAAGAGTACAAGTAGTGGAACATTTTTCCTTGGAGGAAGATTGGTTTTTTGGCTAAGCAAGAAACAACATTATATTTCACAGAGCACAGTAGAAGCAAAATATGCAACAACAACAAATGATTGTAACTAGATAATATGGATGAAACAAATGTTGAAGTATATTGGAATAAAATTTGATGAGCCTATTTTTATACACTATGATAACACCAGTATAGTAAGTATGTCTAAGAATATTGTACTACATTCTAAGATAGCATATAAAAATAAAGTATCATGTAGTAAGAGAGAAAGTTGCAAAGAAAGAAGTCAGACTTGAGTATATAAGTACAAAAGAGAAGATTGCAGAAAGATACATTTGACTATCTGAGAGGTATGCTTGGGGCTATGCCCTAGCCTACTTTTGATAAGTGATACAGACTGTTGCATCAATCTAGTGGTATATGAAATCTATCTTTTTCTAGACTGGATGTTGGTACTTCCTCTATGGGGGAGTATGTGGTTCTGAGCTGAGTCATCAGGACTCTAGTGAATGTATTTTCTAGAAAAGTGTATTTTGACATTGAAGTTATTGTTGACATAGTGATGTATTATTTATCATTGATGTCAATGGGGGAGAAGGATACATGAAAAATCATCTATTGAAGAGAATTTGAGGGAGAAGGATACAAGCAATATAAAATGGAAAAGTATAATAATTGAATAGGAAAATGAAGCAAGATTTGATTGATGAAGAGGACTTGAAAACATTTCTAACCAGTAAGTAATGAAAGTTGGTGTTTGTGGAACTTGGATGTTTTTTCATCTATGTTTCCATCAATGCCAATGGGGGAGATTTTTAGGAATGAATGCTGAATATATCCTATGGGGGAGTATCCATAGCCATTATATAGCAGTTGTTGTTGCATTCATGACTGTGATTGTCATTGATGTCAACACAGTGATCTACTAAAGATTAGAAAAGAAACAGATAGTGTTTGTATTGGTGCATGTGGGATATTGAAGATCAAGATATGTGGAGTTGAGGAATTACTCTATATTATTTCCTAAGATCATGGTCAAGAGCACATATGGAAATTCAACTATTCATGACAGTTATATCTAAATCAGTGGAAGCAGTATTCAGGCCCTATTCCTAAGAAGTGACTTGTGGAAATTGGATGATATCTCCTAATCATGACATAATCTAGGCATGAGAGGTTGTACAGATGATGAAGACATTATGATAGTGATTTGGATGTGACAACAAAGTCATAGGTTGCACGAGTGAACAATTATCTTGTTTGGAAGTTGAGAGTTTTATGTAATTATAAAATATTGTGTAACATGTGGTAGTTTATATTTTGTAATTGGTTAAGCCTTTTGATGAAGGGTGCTCCCCTTAATACCACAAACACATAACAAAAATAGAGAAATAACAACAATTTGCAAGAACAAAAAATGGGCTTCTTATTATCTCCACAAGTGTGGAATTCCAAATTTTTAGAATTACAATATGCAAAGCCCCATGGGAATTCCCTTACAATATTCTATAGGAGAAAGCCTCGAATCACTACCCAGAACTGTCCCAAACTGCCTAAGACAACACTACAGCCTTCCTTATATAGGCAATTTTCCACCGCCTAGGAAGGTTCCAGAATTTTTAGCCAACAAGGCCGACCAAACTTAGAATTATTTTATTTTTCATTTTATTACATCAAAGTTGGCTCAAAATAACTTTTGAAAGCCAAACAAAAATTTTGAAGGAAAATCATTTTATACCATTTCAGGTGACCCAACTTTCAGAGACCATAAGTCATCACCCATTGACCCGATTGACTATTATAACCCCATTTCGGAAAAGGCACGAGGAGCTCTACAACACTTGAATCAACCAAACTTCATTCAGCCAAAAATTTGACCTCATCTAGGGCCTCTAAAGCCTTCAAAATTGAGTTCAAATTTTTTGTACCCTATTTCCAAAACCGAAAAGTTTCAATATCTTCAAAACCAGACTTGATCTAGCAATGAAACTTTATAGGTAGGCTAATATGACTAAGATGAACCTCCACCTATGAAATCAGAACATTTTGAGATCGTATGACCAACTTACTAAAAATAGCAAGTTTCCATAAATAGCAGCTCTACACAAGATAGCCCTTATTGAAAAGAAACCAAAAATATATTTGGGTGATGCAAGATTGCTCTTACACCCAAGATACTCCTGCATCAGACACCCGGGGTAATTTGAGAAGTGACCCTATCATGACTCAGGTGTGAAGAGGGAAACAAAGATGGTTAACCTCCTTCTTTGTCAGCCATGATGAATTTTCAACAGGTTGTCCTTTCCACTTGACTAGATATTCTTCATATGTCCTATTCCTTGTGCTTCTGCCAACACGGTTGTTCAATATATCCTCAATCTCCTTAGTATTTGAACTAGTTGCTGGAATACTCCACTGTTTTGCTATGATCTCATCTTCAACACCTCTTTCATGATACTCTATCAAATCTTAAATGTTAAACACTGGTGAAATATTTAGCTTAGTAGTAAATTCTACCTCATATGCATTTCCTGAATCATGCTTCTTCAATATCTTACATGGCCCAAACTTCTTCATTTTCAGCTTGTTGTATGTACCAACTGGAAATTGCTCCTTCCACAAATGAACCATGACTTGATCTCCAACCTAAAATTCCTTATGCCTCCTTTTCTCATCTGCCTTAGCCTTATACTATGCATTCATCTTGGTAATGTGTTTCCTCACCTCCTCATGGATGTTCTTCAAATGTTCTGCAAAATCCTCAGCTTCAACACTACTTATTTCTCCTTTATCTATCTTCCTCAACTTAGATGAATTTCTGGGACTACTTCCATATACAATCTGGAATAGTGATTTACCAATGCTCCTATTCACATAATTATTATATGCAAATTCTACCTGTGGTAAAATCAAATCCCACCCTGTTGGCTTATCTCCAACTAAACATCTCAGCAAATTCCCCAAACTCCTATTCACCACCTCTATCTATCCATCATTCTGTGGATGATGTGATGAATTGAACTTCAAATTTATCTTCAACTTCTTCCACTATGTATGCCAAAAATATCCAACAAACTTAGTGTCTCGATCTGAAACTATGGTCTTTGGAAAACCATGTAGTCTCACTACTTCTCTGAAAAATAATTCTTCTACATGAACAACATCATTAGTCTTATTGCAGGGAATAAAATGTGCCATCTTTGAAAATCTATCAACCATCACAAAAATTGAATCATGTCCCCGCTGAGTCCTCGGTAAACTAAGAATAAAGTCCATACTAATATCCTCCCAAGGCTTCTCTGGTATAGGTAATGGTTGATACAACCCTGTATTCTACTTCACTCCTTTCTCCATCTGACATACTCTGTAACTGTATACAAACTTCTTCACATCTTGCTACAATTATGGCCAATAATAATTCTCACTAACAAACCAAAGGTTTTATCATGACCAAAATCTCTAGCCAGTCCTTCGCTATGCTTCTCTTTGATGAGATTTTCCCTCATAGAACTTCATGGAATGCACAATTGACTCCCCCTAAATAGCATATCATCCTGAATGATAAAATCCAACCACTTTTTTCTATCTAGAGTAACAGGTTCTTTACATGCTTTCCAAACTTCACCAAAATTAGGATCCTTTGGATACAAATTCTTGAGTTCCTTGAACCCAACCACCTCAATCTGCATCTTTGTCAGCAATAGTTTCCTTCTACTAAGCACATCTGCAACCCTGTTAGACTTTCCACTTCTCTGTTTCAAAACAAATGTATAACTCTGCAAAAATTCAACCCATTTCAACTGCCTCTGATTCAACTTTCCTTGACTATTCAAATATTACAAAGCTTGATGATCAGTATACAAAACAAACTCCTTAGGAAGAAAATAATGTCTCCACTTCTTCAATGCTTGAACTATAACATAAAATTCCTGATCATAAACAAAATATTTTCTCTTGGCATCATTCAACTTCTCACTGAATTAAGCAATAGGTTTACCTTCTTGGCTCATAACAGCTCCTATTGCAGTACCACTAGCATCACAGTCTACTTGAAACACCTTATTAAAATCTAGAAGTGCTAAAATAGGTTGTTCTGTAACTTTTTGTTTCAACAATTTAAAACTCTTATCTACCCCATTAGTCCACTTGAACTCTTTTCTATCCCCTCTCATTGTTTTAGTCAAGGGTCCACAAATATTGCTAAAATTTCTAATAATTTTTTTGTAAAAGCTATCCAAACCATGAAAAGATCTTACCTTAGTAGCACTCCTTGGAGTAGGCCATTCAAGGATAGCCTGTACTTTCTCTAGATCCATTTTCAGACTTTTTGCTAAAACTACAAATCCCAAATACACTAATTCCTTCTTCACAAAACTGCACTTCTTCAAATTAATCAACAATTTCTCATCTCTCAACTTCTTAAACACCATATGAATATGCATCATATGTTCCTCCAATGTCTTGCTAAAGATAAAAATATCATCTAGGTAAACAATGACAAACTTACCTAGAAATTCTTTCAAAACCTCGTTCATGAGCCGCATGAAAGTGCTCGATGCATTGGTTAGCCCAAAAGGCATGACTAACCACTCATATAGTCCTTTTTTGTCTTGAAGGTAGTCTTCCATTCATCTCCTTCTCTGATCTGAATCTGGTGATATCCACTCTTCAAATATATCTTGGAGAAATACACAGCCCCACTCAAACAGTCCATAATATCATCCATTCATAGCAATAGAAACTAGTACTTGATTATGATCTTGTTTATTGCTCAAGAATCTGTACACATCCTCCAATCTCCATTCTTCTTTGGTGCTAATACTACTAGTACAACACAAGGACTCATACTCTCTCGAATCAACCCTTCTACAATAACTCATGTACTTGTCTATTCAACTCTTCACTTTTTGCTAGTGTTATTCTATGTGCTACCTTGTTTGGAAAATTAGCTCCTGGAATCAAATCCATCTCATGATTGATCTTCCTTACCAGTGGTAATCCATCAGGTACATTATCAGATACAATATCCTAAAACTCATTCAACAAATTTGCAACCTCTATAGGTACATCATCCATTTCCTCTTTACCAGCTTTTGGAATTAAAAAAAAACACACATGCTCATGCCTCATACCATCTAGGAATTTTCTTCCATCAACAAAAGTTATTCTTGCATTACCACATACCTTTTCTTTAGTCTCCTTCAATGCCTTTAGCTTATGTCGCACTCCATCCTTTTTCAGGGAACAGGTATTTGCATGACCATTATGTACAACACATTTGTCAAACTACCATAGCCTACCCAGCAACATGTGACATGCATCCATAGGTATGATATCACATAGTACCTCATCATGGTACCTACCAATCTTGATCTTTACTAGGTACTATTCACTAACCATGACCTTGTGGTTGTCCTACACCCAAGCAATCTGATATGGATGTGGGTGTTTCTATCTCTTGAGCTTCAACTTTGTCACCATCTCTTCTGACACCAAATTGTTAGTGCTTCCACTATCAATAATCACATCACAACATTTACCCTCACACTTACATCTAGTGTGAAATAGGCTCCTCCTTTGTTTAGGTTCATTCTCGCCACTCAGCAGGACTCTTTTGTTAATCAACGTTTCTCCTCTTTTAGCATCTTCAAAATTTGATGATCTGACATCTTCATCTACATGTGCCACTCTGGCTTGGCCTTCATTCCTCCTATCCATCCTTCCTTGGCATTGAGGACATTCAAATGCCCTATGACCTTCTTCTCCATAGTGAAAACATGTTCCACGGAAACCTCCTCTTCCTAAACCTTGTCCTCTTCCTCTCTGATCTCTATTGTTCTGATCTTGGAAATGATTGGAGTTGTTTCTTCTTGAATTTTGATTGCTACTGGCCTCATCCTTCTTTTTTGGATCTTCATTTCAGCCTCCATATGACTGTCCACTAGATCATCCACCGTGATCTCTTTCATTTTGTTTTCTCTCAAACTTCTTGTTCAGCTTTTCCTCTACTTTTAGGGAAAACTTGTATGCCTCTTCAATACTATTCATTCGAACCAGATTCAGCTCCTCCTAAATGCTTGGCCTCAACCCATTAAGGTAATAGGTAAATTTCTCCTTATCAGCTTCTGCATGGCCTGTTCTAATGAGGATTCGATAGAACTCCTCTATATACTCCTAAACAAATCATCCCGCTTACTTCAAACTTTTTATTTTCTTTAGTAGGTCAAGCTCATAATCAACAGGGATGAATTATCCCTTCAATTTATCCACCATCCAATCCCATCTTATGATTTTATCTTTCCCTCTTCTATTTCACTCCAATTGAATCTCTTGCCACTAGATCTTCACATGACCTTTCAATCTAGCCTTCACAAATTTGACCCTATCAGGATCCTCAATATCTTCATACTCAAAATACTCTTCACATTCATTGATCTAGTCAATCAACTCCTCTGGGTTAAGATTTCTTGAAAATGTAGGAACCTCAATCTTAGGTTCTTTTTCAATCTTGGAAATGGCCCAAAAAATTCTTTCTTCCTCCTAGTTCACAACTTTGACTTCTCCTTCTTGATCTTCTTCTTCAACTTCATCCTCTCTTTCATTTTTGACATTAAGATTCATTCCTCTACAAATCTCTTCTTGCAATTCTCACACTTATCTCTGAAGCGCACTAACCTTAGGTGTTACAACACCAACTCTTTTGCTACATTCCCTTCATGGAGGCATTTTTGTGATGTGAGCTAAAACCCTAACCACAGTCCTGGTGCAAACTACCTCATAGTCAGTGATCTCTTTACATAGAAACCCTAACCCATAGTCTTGGTGCAAACTACCTCACAATCAGTGATCTGTTTACACACTTAGGAACTCCTTCTCTTATACCACTTGATGAAGGGTGCTCCCCTTAATACCACAAACACATAATAGAAATAGAGAAATAACAACAATTTGCAAGAAAGGGCACAAGGAGCTCTACAACACATAAATCAAGCAAGCTTCATTCAGCCAAAAATTTGACCTCATTCGGGGCCTCTAAAGCTTTCAAAATTGAGTTCAAAGTTTTTGTACCCTGTTTCCAAAACTGAAAAGTTTCAATAGCTTCAAAACCAGACTTGATCTAGCTATGAAACTTTACAGGTAGACTGATATGACTAAGATGAACCTCCAACTATGAAATCAAAACATTCTAAGATCATATGACCAACTTACTAAAAATAGCAAGTTTCCATAAATAGCAACTCTACACAAGATAGCCCTTATTGAAAAGAAACCAAAAATATTTTTGGGTGATGCAAGATTTCTCTTACACCCAGGATGCTCCTGCATCACCTTTGTTGACCAACTCATTTTTAATTATTTGAGTGTGGTATAAAGGAAGGATTTTTTTCCTTTATTATAACAAGCATATGAGATATAGTATGAAAGTGAATTGTAGAATTGAGCAATATTTATTGTAAGAGGATATGCGGAGTACAAAGATCTAGTATTGAGATCTGATGAAGTAGTTGGTGTGGTTTGGCACAATCAGAGGAGCATTGATAAGTTATTAAGATCAATAATCTTTTGGTATTATTCTATTGAGAAATATAGAGATCATTTGGACAGTGTGTTCAATGATCTTGCCCTTGAAGCTGCTTGGACAGTGGGTCCTTCTGCCTTCCATAAACTCCTAACAGGGTTAGAATCTTTTAATAGGGATTCAAAGTCTCCTAAGAGAGATTCATATATATTGAATGTCTTTCATAAGGCTCTTAATAGAGTCCATCCTCTCACAAGGAATTTTCATATTAGTGCATCTTTTTTGGGCATCATTTCCACTGAGGTTTACTCTCTAATCAAGAGGTTCCCTAGTTGACATATCTTGTGTTATTATGTTACTGTGTATGTTTATCTTTATATGGTTGTTGTTCATATTGATTACATGGTTGAAATATGTTAAAGAAGAAAAGAATTGGATTTATTTGATAACTAATTCCCCCCCCCTCTCAGTTATCTTGGTGGACTTTACTTTCTAAAAACAACACCCTAAACAAAAATGGGTGTTTTGGGAGGGTTTTAGGACTATTCTAACTGCATGTTTTTTCTAAAAGTATTGGGAAACCAAATGGACTGGATAGACCCTATCCTCTTCACTATATCTTGGCAAGATCCTTGTCTTTGACCTCCAATCCCAAACTTGTAGGTTCAAGCACACCCTTGCAAGTTATCACTATTGTAGCTTAGTCTTTCATAGATGAGCTCACTATAGGCTCACCTAGGGTAAGAAATTAAAATTTATTCCCATGCATTTCATAGCCTATGATTCTATAGAAAATATATACATGGAGTCTACTCACTATCCCCAAGAGGCCATATAGATTGAATAGTGGGATAGTGAGCTAGGTCTCCATTTCTCAAAACCTCCTGGTTTGAACCACTGATCAGGGAACACAAAGAATTAATGTAGAACAAAGAAAAAAACAAAAAATCCTACTCTAAAGACATGAAATAGAAGGAAAAACACTTACCTAAGATCTATATTGATTACATTTCACATTACAATCTAAAACATTCTTCTGTAACTGATCAATTCTCCAAAATTAAAGGTTCATACCTCTAACAGCCCAACCTCATGATTAGGTCCAAAATTGAATTAAATATGTTGAGTCTTGCCTTAGGTTTCCATTAGGGAACTCCTAGGTCTTAGGAGTGTATTTGGACAGAGTTTTTCGAGAAACTTTGAAAATTTGCAAAAGTTGCTAAGCAACTTTTTGCAACATTTTAGCAACTTTTCATTTTTCAAAACAAATGAATTTAACCTTGTATTAGCTTAATATAGACTCCATTATAGGTCCTAACATGACTTATAGCACATCCTATCTCTAATGACATCATCCTACCATCATCAACCTTTAAATAACAAAGATACTTTTCACACTTAATCCCTAAAGATGCAATAGCCTAAGGCTTAGGACCTATCTGTACCTTCAATCCCTATTCAATTACACATTGTGGTTAACATGACCTTATGAATCATAGACACATGTGCTAGTGAGGGCTTAAAAAATAGAAAGGATTAAATTCATCAAAATATGGGTGCTCCTGTACCATGTTCCATGGGATTGACTTTGGGTTCTTGTTGCGTAGCTTAGATGGAAGGTGAAGAAGGCTCTCTTTTAGGGAGGGGGTAGGGGTAGTGGCTCCCTACCTCCATATCCTTGATGTTGAGGGGTGGGTTGTTGGAATAGAAATATTCATCTGCAGAGATATGGATAGGGCACAATAGCCTTTAGAGAGATGGTCAAGAGCGAGGTTGGGCCCGGCCTGGTATAGTGAAGGAGGGTCATAGAGATATAGATATGGGCCTTGGGATTTTTCCTCCTTCTTGTCTTCTAGAATACCAACCTATTCCAAAATTTATTTTCCCACTATCTCTAGTTGCCTCGTCGTCTATAATGTTTAGTTACTATGAAATCCTAGGCTCCTTTTTGGTCTAAAATCATTATCCATATATATTTTTTCACTCTTCATCCTCCTCATGACCTTATTCTACATCATATATCTTCTCCATGTTAATATATTTTAATAATTTAAATTCCCTTCAGAATGCTTCTTTATGTGTTAGCACTCAAGACTCCCATATAATGCATTAACATCTGTGTTGGCTTCTCATTCAATAGATTTGAATAACCAAGAGAAAACAAACAAAATACACCTATGGATTAGCTATCTCCCATATTTAGAGTACCTTAGTAGACCCTGGGCCAACTCACAAGGACAACAATGTTGGAGATTTTCTAGCAAGCCAGTGCTGACTATATGTTTGTCATTGATGACAACATATGGTAAGTAGCATGTGTGGAAGACTTGTGTAGTAAGCTTCTAGTTTATATAGCATGGACATGTTATCAGCATGATATCATGGATGTAAAGGTTAACTGTTAGTATAGATAGTTATATAACAACTTGTGTCAGTAGTGTTCCTGATAGAGTTACAGGTAGTGTTCTATGAGTGATTGTTCATACAGTTATTATGGATCCTTGCACATTTGGATATGTGATGGAGACATGTTATTGATGTTACATTCATGGACACAGAGTCTAATGATCAATAGAAGTGAATTTATGTAGTCGCTATTCACCAGTAGCAGTTTATTGTGTTTATTCAGAAGAGCCGACAGAGATTATATTGGTTCAAGAGTTGCGCCTATCATTTCTATATGTACCCTTGGATTAGTGCTTGGAGAAGAGTTAATAATGTTCGGCTAAGAGTGCATGATGTAATTCAGCTTGAGGAGAAATTTTCAATTACTTTGGTAGAGCCAATAGTGTGTAGCGTGCATCTACATTTATTAATATTGGACAGCTCCCAGAATGTGTTGTGTGCTTAGTAGAGCTGACAGAATTATTATTGGAGTATGTTATGGTTTCTCTAATATGATTTCAAGGTGGTTCTAATAGGCTGATTTGATTATATCATTTATTGGAAAGATATTTATAGGCAGTCATTTGTGATTGCTAAGGTATGGTTCAGAGTTGGTTGTG
Organism: Chamaecyparis obtusa; assembly: GCA_027943335.1. NCBI lineage: Eukaryota > Viridiplantae > Streptophyta > Pinopsida > Cupressales > Cupressaceae > Chamaecyparis > Chamaecyparis obtusa. The sequence goes on from BSBK01000529.1 coordinate 8,825,104, forward strand.
AAGAGCAGAGAAGACTATACGAAGTGTTGAGCCATCAGTAGAAGGTCTATGTCACCAAGTAAAGTGGTTGTGCTATACATTGGAACTGATCCAAATAGTAGGTCAAAGTGCAGTTCACCAAGATCTAGATATAGTGTGTATCTTTTATTCAGAAGGTTGTAGCCTTCACTCATTTGAGCAATGTGCTCTTGGACACTGTGTCCTCACCCTTAACAAGGTTAATTGTAAAAGACTCCTAACAGGGTCTGACCCTTGACCAGGTCACTATATTAAATGCATTGTAAAGACAACTCCTAACAAAGTTAAGGATCTTCAAACAAGGACCATAATACACTAGTGCAAATTATTAGTGGGTGTCAATTCCCACTGGGGTTTTTACCTATTTGGGTTTCCCTGTAACCAAAATATTGGTGTTGTGTTCAAGTGTTATTTCATTATGTTTATTCTTTATGTTTCAGTATACTTAATTGGATAAAGAAGTGAAACTAGTAGATAACTAATTCACCCCCTCCCCTCTCAGTTATCTCTTGGGACTATTCCTAACAATTGGTATCAAAGCCAAGTACCTCGGAGAGAAATTTTAACAGCTTGAGGTTGATCAGATCGCATTCTTCAGAAATAAAGAAAGTAGATACAACCCACAAGATATGGAAGCACCTAGAAGACATATTTGAATGAGAAAAACAAGCAAAGGATGTGCACAGAAAAACTTGGAAGAAAAGATACAATGCATTAGAGATGCTACCTGAAGAGAACATCAAAGCTTACAACCAAATAATTAATGAAGCAGTTGCAAGAATTAGGAAAAATAGTGGAGAGATCTCAGAAGAAGACATTATAGATAAGTTGATGACCACTCTCATAGTTGAGTATGAAAACAAGATCAACATCCTTGATGAGACCATGCAGCTTACATCAAATTTCAAAAGAGACACCTTGATCAACAAAATTTCAGCTTTTGAGATTTCAAGATTGAAGACAGAACCTAAAAGTGAGACAGCCTTCAAAGCATTAGTCCATGGTAAGAAATCTACAAGTACTTCTAGAAATTTTGATGATGATGATGAAGAGAAAACACTAGATGATTTCATTTCTATGATTGCTAAAAGAGAAAAGAAAGGAAAAGGGAAATATGAAGGTCAATTTCCCTTTAAATGCTTTTCATATAATAAGATTGGTCACTTTGCCTCTAAGTGTCCTACAAGAGTTAAAAGGTACAAAAATAACTACAAGCCTAAGTATACAAAGGAATGCTATTATGCTTAAGATGGAGTATCAGATGAAGAATTAGAAAAAGAAGAAATTGGATTCATTTCTCTTGAAGATGAAAAGGAATCACAAGATGACATTAGGCCAGATTCGATCATTGATAGTGGTTTCTCACATCACATGATAGGAGACAAAGATAGATTTGTTCATTTAGATAGATACAAAGGAGGCATGGTTAGATTTGGAGCTAACACTCCCAAACTCATCATTGGTAGAGGAACCATCACCTTGGATGGAAAGAATAGCACTGATGATGTTCTTTATGTTGATGGTTTGAAACATAACCTACTAAGTGTTGGGCAGTTACTTGACAAAGGTTACAAATTGGAATTCAATGGAAACAAGTGCATCATTAACAACAAAGAAGGAGAAATTATTACATCAGGATAAAAAATTAAAGGTAATGTTTTTCAGCTTAATCCAGAAGCAATTTGTTTTGTTCCTAAAGTAGATGATAGTTGGTTATGGCACAAAAGAGTATGCCATATCAATTTTGATAACATAGTAAAGATTAGTAATGTTAAGGCAGTAAGAGACCTACCTAGCATAGCAAACCTGGTTGATACTATATGCAGGGAATGTGTAATGGGAAATCATGTGAGGAATTCATTCAAGAGAAAGCATAACTCAGTAGAGAACAAGTTGGATCTGATTCATATAGACCTTTGTGGACCAACTCAAAAAAGATCATACTATGGTGAAAGGTATCTCATTTTGTTTGTAAATGACTATTGTAGAATGATGTGGGTTGCATTCTTGAAAGATAAGTCAGAAGAATTTGAGAAGTTCAAAATATTTAAAGCTAAGGTTCAGAATGAATCTGGACTAAAGATAAAGTGTCTAAGATTAGATAGAGGAGGAGAATTCACCTCTGATAGATTCTATGAGTACTATGAAGAACATGGCATAAAAAGATAATTAAGTGCACCTAGAACCCCTCAGTAGAATAGGATTGCAGAGAGAAGGAACATGATCATCCTTGACACAGTATGCACCATCATGATTGAAGGAAAAGTTGCACACACCTATTGGAGAGATGTAGTCAATACAATAGTCTACAACATCAATAGAATACAATTGAGACTAGGCGTGGACAAGACACCTTATGAGCTATGGTTTGGAAATGTTCCCACATTAAAATACTTCAAAATATTTGGAAGCAAGTGCTACATCAAGAGGGATGAATTAGTAGGCAAGTTTGATGCAAGAAGTGATGAAGGCATTTTCCTTGGTTACTCTACTAAAAGAAAAACTTATAGATGTTTCAATTTAAGATTGAAAAAGATCATTGACAATGCTCATGTTAAGATTGATGAAAATTTTATGGTTCAAGAAAGATATCATGATTACTCACCTATGATTGAAGAAGAACCAAGACTCTCAACTAGTTAAATAGTTGTTGAAGAAATGTTTGACAGTATTGATGTTCTAGTTAATGATCTTGAGACAAGTGAAGAAAAAACTCCAAAGGCGGATGAGATAGTATCACCTAAAGCTCCAAAGTTTACATCTAGATACCATTCTAAATATGACATCATTGAAGATCAAAGCAGAAAAGTCACAACAAGATCAAAAGCAAAAAGTTCTGCAAGAAATGAGGTGGTATCTTTACTATCTCAGATTGAACCCTTAAGTGTTGAAGATGCATGTAATGATTCAGATTGGCATGATGCTATGAAAGAAGAACTAGATCAGATTATCAAGAATGATACTTAGGAATTGGTCCCAAGACCTACTGATAAGAATGTGATTGGAACAAAATGGATATTCAGAAACAAGATGAATGAAGATGGTACAATAGTAAGAAATAAGGCAAGGTTAGTATGTAAGGGATATGCGCAAAGAGAAGGCATTGATTATTCAGACACTTTTGCACCAATGAGATGATTATAAGCTATTAAGTTGTTTCTAGCCTATGCAACATTAAAAAACTTCAAAGTCTATCCGATGGATGTCAAGTCAGCATTCTTGAATGGAGAATTGAAAGAAGCAATATACATTGAGTAGCCAGAAGGATTCACGTTATCAAACAAACCTGATATGGTATGTAGATTGAAGAAGGCCCTCTATGGACTTAAGCAAGCCCCTAGAGCATGGTATGAGAGACTGGATGGATATCTAACAAAGATTGGATTCAAGAAAGGAGCAGCAGATTGTAATCTATTCATAAGAGAGACATCTGAAGGTTTACTACTTGTAGCTATATTTATTGATGACATTATCTTTGGAGGTAATGAAAAACTTAGTGCTGAGTTTGGTAAGGAGATGGAGAGAAAATTTGAGATGAGCATGATTGGACCTATCAAATACTTTTGGGGATTGAATGTGTAGCAGACAAAGAAAGGTATTTTCATTAATCAGTCCAAGTATGTGAAAAAGATATTAAAGAAATTCAAGATGGATGATTGCAAGCTAGTAGGGAAACCTATGATAACTGGATGCAAGCTTACAAAGAAGATGACTCACCAGTAGTAGATATAACATTGTACAAGTCTATGATTGGAAAACTCATTTATCTTACTCAAACTAGACCTGATATTTCCAATGCAGTTGGAATAGTTGGAAGATTTATAGCAGAGCCTAAACAAAGTCACCTTATGGCAGTAAAAATAATATTTAGATACTTGCAAGGCACTACAGACTATGGTCTATGGTATCCTAATTCATAAAATGTTGAGCTTCATGTGTATACCGATGCAGATCAGGCAGGATGTGTTGATGATAGAAAGAGTACATCAGGAGGAGTAGTGTTTCTTGGTGACAGACTTGTCACTTGGACAAGCAAGAAGCAAAATTGTATCTCTCAGTCAATAGTAGAAGCTGAGTATGTTGCAACAGCCCTGAATTGTTCTATAGTTGTGTGGATCAAGCAAATAATAAAGGATTTTGGAATTTAGATTGATTATTATATTGTTATTCATTGTGATAACACTAGCACTATCAACATGTCAAAGAACCTTGTGATGCATGCTAAGACAAAACACATTGAGATCAAGTATCACTTCCTAAGAGAGAAAGTGGTAGAGAAAGAATTCAAAGTGGACTATGTGAGTACTAAAGATCAGTTAGTAGACATATTCACAAAGCCCTTGCCAAAGGATACTTTTGAGTATCTCAGGGAGAAGTTGGGAGTAATTCCCTTCCCTGATTCTGCTAAGAAGAAAGAAGAAAGAGCATCAGTCCTCAGGGACTGATGGATGGTTGACTACTCTACTTCAAGAGTAGAACTAGTGCTTAAAATTATTGATGCCCTTTTCCATTGATGTCAAAGGGGGAGTAATATATAGTCATGAAAAATAGAAGTAAAATGAGTAATATACTAAGGGGGAGTAGTATTCAGTTCTGGAAGCAGTTCAGTTGAGGAAATGGAGAATGTTGAAGAATATTACATCAAATGGAGGATTCATCATTGGGGGAGTTTTGAAGAGGAAATGGAGAGTGTCATAAAATAAATGTTCATTTGGATTGGTGGATTTTTTCATTCCATATGTTTCCATCAATGCAAAAGGGGGAGATTGTTGGAGATTTTCCAGCAAGCCAGTGCTGACTGTATGTTTGTCATTGATGACAACATATGGTAAGTAGCATGTGTGGAAGACTTATAAAGTAAGCTTCTAGTATATACATCATGGACATATTATCCACACAATATCATGGATGCAGAGGTTAACTGTTAGTACAGACAGTTATATAATAGCTTGTGTCAGTAGTGTTCCTGACAGAGTTACAGGCAATGTTCTATGAGTGATTATCTGTAGAGTTATCATGGAGCCTTGCGCATTTGGATATGTGATGGAGACATTTTAGTGATGTTACATTCATGGATGCAAAGTCTAATGATTAGTAGAAGTGAAGTTATGTAGTCGCTATTCACCAGTAGTATTTTCCTATGTTTATTCAGAAGAGCCGACAGAGATTATATTGGTTTAGGAGTTGCACCTATCATTTTGGTATGCACCCTTGGATTAGTTCTTGGAGAAGATTTAGTAATGTTTGGTTAAGAGTGCATGATGTAATTCAGCTTGACGAGAAAGTTTTAGTTACTTTGGTAGAGCCGATAGTGTGTAGGGTGCGTCTACATTTATTAATATTGGACAGGTCCCAAAATGTGTCGTATGCTTAGTAGAGCCAACAAAATTATTATTGGAGTATGTTATGGTTTCTCTAATATGATTCTAAGGTGGTTCTAATAGGCCAACTTGATTATATCATTCAGTGGAAAGATATTTATAGGCAGTCATTTGTGATTTCTAAGGTATGGTTCAGAGTTGATTGTGAAGAGCAGAGCAGAGTGTGTGAAGTATTGAGCCATCAGCAGAAGGTCTATGTGACCAATTAAAGTGGTTGTGCTATACATTAGAACTGATCTAGATAGTAGGTTAAAGTGAAACTCACCAAGATTGAGATATAGTGTGTATCTGTTATTCAGAAGGTTGTAGACTTCACTCATTTGAGTAGTGTTCTCTCGGACAGTGCATCCTCACCCTTAACAAGGTTAATTGTAAAAGACTCCTAATAGGGTCTGAGCCTTGACCAAGTCACTGTACTAAATGCATTGTAAAGATAACTCCTAATAGTGTTAAGAATCTTTTAACAAGGATCATAATACACTAGTGCAGATTATTAGTGGGTGTCAATTTCCACTGGGGTTTTTACCTATTTGGGTTTCCCCGTAACCAAAATATTGGTGTTGTGTTCAATTGTTCTTTCATTGTGTTTATGATTTATGTTTAAGTATACTTAATTGGATAAAGAATTGAAACTAGTAGATAACTGATTCACACCCTCCTCAGTTATCTCTTGGGACTATTCCTAACAAACAAGTCCTTCTACACTTCTGGCTCTACAGAACCAAGGTGGGTACACCTGGGATTTAGCACATTTTCATAACAACTTCTTATTTTACAAACTCCATTAAGCAGATTTAGTCATATAACACTTATTTTACTAAATGAAACATATTAGATCACATAGTAGCTAGCACTAAATCTATTTGAACACAATTCTAAGAGATGACCATTCTTTAAGCCTTTCCTTCTTTCCTTCAATGATTTAAATTTAATTTTGATTTTTACCATGAATAGTATTAGAACATTACTTTGATTACTTAAATACTGACCAATGTCTAATCCATTAGCTATTATCATAGAGTCATAGAGATTTAATAAATATTATGACCTATTTTCTCACTTTGTAAGTAAATATATCAATTTTTATTAGAAAATCTCATACTTATTGATATCCTTTACTATTTTTTGTGATCCCATAAAATCATAGAAGCATTTAACTCTATTCCTTGAACCAATAGAAACAATGAAATGATATACAACCTAAAAGAGTTGTGGATGGAATTCAAGACTTGCTCAAATATCCATGAAATCAAAAAAACAATAATGGAAGGAGACAAGATTTTTTGACATAAATATTCATGCAATGCTCTTTCTATGAATCTCTTTGAGAAAGATACATTCATTATAACTCTCTGTAAAACTTTTCAAAATAACTCAAAGATAGCAACCAACAACTTTCTTCATTAAAAGATTGGAATCAAAATATATAGAAATCAATAATTATGTTACTTTACATTGTATGGACTGACTATTAGGACACAAAAGTGCTTTTCAAAAATAAAAATTCAGACCCTTCTTCCCAGTCTTCAAAACCCTTTATAGAATAGGGTTGCAACAAGCTTCAGATCATGGGAAGGAAAAATTAGGGCAATACAACTTTAAAAATGCCTCAACAACCTGCTATGACCATGCAATGAATATCGAAAATACATGCCACAAAATCTAGAGCTACTAGATTAGATCCAATTTTAGTTAAGGAAAAACCCTAACTGGCATGCCACAAGGATAGAAAATACATCATTGAAACTCTTTGTGCCTTTGACTACATAATAAATAGAAAGAATATTTAGCCCACTCCTCTATGGTAAGGACACCTTCATCTAGACAAGTGTCAATTTAAAATATTCATATGGTGGTTAACAAGATCAACACTGGTAGATCAGTCAGCTTTGCATTTATTCATCAGTCCTTCACTGTAGTTACCTCCTTTAACTTTGTTAGATCAGATCAGATCAAGACAACAATCTAATCTGCATGGTTCAATCAATTTCCACCTGCTTTGGCCTCACCAACCCTACTAAAACCCTTGTATAAATTCAAATTTTAAAATATAATCATTAATGTCAAATTTTAAAACTTGGACATCGATGAAAAGTCTTCCCGAGAGGTCATGTGGTTCACATTAATCAAGAAAAATGACATACCATTTAAACCTTTAAATAATTTTCCACCTCACCCCTTCTACACTGAGAAACCAACCAATCAAGAAGAAACAACTCAATACCACCTAGTGCTTGGGCCCATCTTTTATCTTTAATCATTAGGCAGGATACATGTGGCACAAGCGTGATCTTGCGATCACTAACTTAAAATTTTTTATCAAGGCATTATGCCTTCCATTAGATCAACTTGATCTATCTGATGATTACCCTTTTTCTTTATCCTTTGGCTAATGATTTCAAGGTGGACATAGGTCACTTAGTCATGATGCCACGATGAATAAAAGGCTTGTAAATCTGGATAGCGAAAACACTACAACCATTGGATTAACCTAATCTGATTATCCCTTATCTTTCTCATTTGGCTCTAACATTAGTCCCACTAGTACCACAATGAAACTATCACCACAATCCTTCCTAATAACCTCATTGGTGATGGGGATGCACAAAAATGTTCCTTGCCAATCTCCCTTTCTTCTAATAGTTCTATCATCATAAGATAACCCAAAGTTTCAGTCGAAGATCAGAGCACCTGAAACTTGTCTTTGCCTATTCTTTTTTTTATGCTTGATAGAATCATTGGTTGACTTTATGTCAATTGACAATGTTTGTAACAAATTAGTGACACATATGGCGATGTAGGAATGGACATGAGATGAACTTGAAAATAATAATTTCGATTGCCAATGAGATGATCGAGAAAATCTATGGTGATGTAATGAACATGTGTCTACTGGTCATGATCCAATGAAGGATATCCATCATGCATCTTTAGCTATCAGTAACACACCAACCGTTAGATTAACTTTGATCAAACTATCCTTTAATCCTCTGCATGAGCCTTGACCTCAGCTCCACTAACTACTATGTGGTACTTATTTTTCAACTCGCTAGGAGATTATAGAATATTCTTTGATGCTCCATGACTTAATGACCACTGTTGATCTTACATTGCAATATGGACAACTGGCATCACCTCATCATCTCGCAAAGAAAACACCTAGGTTATGAAAAGAAACCATGAGCCAAAAATAAACATTAAAAACTTAACACTCCCTAGGTCGCCAATAATTTTACTAACCACCAAACATGTTTGTGATCTGGTGACTGAAGAAAAAACATAAACCATCTCTGAGTCCTAGTAGTTAATGACAAAGTTTTGAAATAGTTTGTGACTGAGTGACAAGGGTTTCAACTAGACACTCATGGGGTCACAATGGTTAACCTCTAAACTTGTAAACTACAAGTGAGCTAGTGATAAGGGGAAACTTGACTACTCACCTACTCACAGTGGTTAACAAGACTATAAATAGAGAAACTACAAATTTGTGATAACAATTTATGGGGATAGTGATTTAGCGACTAAGGAAAAGATTAAAGCTCGCTAGGTAAAGGCTTGCAAGAAACTTGGCCCCATCCTGACAATGACTTAAGACATGTGACTCACAACCAGTTTAAGTGACTCAAAAAGGTAAATGTAGAAATAGAACGAGGTAGGGTTTTTGGACTTAAACTTATTTATTTTGAAAACCCCTGGCATGGATAAACCTTATTTTAAACTAGGTCATTTTCACAAGATATTGCATTAAAACATGAAAAATGACAAACATTGGCTTTGTGTAGGGATGATGGATAACTTGTACCCATGCAAGAACTTAGAATGACTGGTTGAGAACACTACAAACTTGACAACATGACAACTGTAGGGAGCACTGTGAAAAAACCTATTTACAGAGGAAAAACCAAAAAGAAACAAACACACCACACTATCACATAAATTTACAAAATGAACAAAACCTAACTACTGTTCATGGAGAAAAATACCTTCAATAGAAGTATTTTCATGAATAGGCAATCCCTGAATGTCACCACAAAGCTCTTTGATGATGTATGAATCTGGGCCCCATTTCTCATGAATCAAATATGGTACTAACCAGATTGGATCAAATTTTTGTTGGGTGGTTGACTATACTAGTGTATATGACTTAATATAATGTTGTCATTATGGCAACAAAGTCATATAGTGTTTTGGAGTCAGCGCACTTGATGAGAAGATCAGAAATTGGCTAAGTGTTGAAGACTGGATAGTATAAAGAGTACCTAAAGGTCAGAGCATCAACGCATGTGCATATGATAGAATTATGGTATGCACCTTAGAAGTTAAGTTGGTAATATCATATTTATGCTAAGTCTAAGAGTGCATGATCAGAAGATTCAGTATGAGAAAGATACAGAGAGTTGAAGTTGCACAGATAGTGAATGTGAGAGAAGAATAGTGCAAGCAACTAACTATTGGTATTTTGGTTAGCGGTTATATTATTGTTGTGTAAGGGCTATGTTCCTATTGTAATTAGGTTATAAAAACATAATGATTTTTGTTTTTAAACACACTTGAGCCAATTCATTTGGAAGCATTGTATGTAATCAGTCAAAGGGCCGACCTAGTATGAAAAGAGTTTTTAATATGTATTAGAGATTTTCAAGAGGTTAATGCATCAGCGCATCAAAGGAACTGATCAGACAAGCAGTGTCACAGTGATAGTTCATCCAGCAGATATAGTGTGTATCTGAGATCAGAAGGTTGTGGCCTTCACCACTTGAGTAGTGAGCTCTCTAATAGTGCGTCCTCACCCCTAACAAGGTTAATTGTAAAAGACTCCTAACAAATTTTGACCCTTGACCAGGTCACCATACTAAATATATTGTAAAGAAACTCCTAACAAGGTTAAGGATCTTCTAACAAGGATCATAAAACACTAGTACAGATTATTAGTGGGTGTCAATTCCCACTAGGGTTTTTACCTATTTGGGTTTCCCTATAACCAAATTGGTGTTATGTGTTGTGTTCATGTTTCTTATTTATGTTGATGTTCATTTTAGTACTTAACCATTCAAGTTAAGTTTAAAGAGAAAAGTAAAAAGATTAAATACAGTGAACATTGATTCACCCCCCCCCCCACTCTCAGTGTTCCCATTCCTAACAATTGGTATCAGAGCTCTGGTCCTCATCAAAGATTTTTAACCACTTGAGGAGATCATGGAAAAATTAGAAATGAAACATCTAAAATGAAATCTTGAAGCTGCTCTTGAAGACCTGGACAGATCTGAAAAAGAAATTGAAGAACTAAAAGAAAAAGTCAGTGATGCTCAAGCAGTCATAAAAAGACTAAGAAAAGATTTGAAAGAATGCTCTACTAGTAATTTAGGGATAATGACCAAGAATTTGAATGTATAAAATTCATCCTTGAAAGAAAATATTGAAGAATTGGATGATAAGCTAACCAACAATCAAGAAGTCTATGATGAACATATCAAAGAGAACCTTCAACTAAATGAAGAATTAAGGCAGGAAAACATGGAAATCTTGGAGCTAAGAAACAATAAAGAAATCTTGGAATATGAATTGAAAGAGGCTAAGAATCACATTGATAAATTACACACAAGAAAGGATTTGATTGAATCTTAGTTGTATGCTCGGAAGCTTAAAGGAGATACCAATGGCATTGGATTCAATGAAGCACAAAATCAGATTGATAACATGTGAGAAAGAATGAAAGCACTAGAAGACACCACATATGCTAAGGAGACTAGAATTCAAGCTAAAGATCATGTTGAACCATCCAAGAATGAGTGCAATCCAGTGGATCAAACTTATTATCCATGTAACAAGCATGGACATATAGCAAGGAACTTTACAAAGGTAAGACCTTTCAATGGTTACTGTTATTCATGCAATAAATTTGGTCATAGAGCTATCAATCATAAGACAAGTTAGAAGAACAAGACTTAGCATAATTAGAGAAATCAGAATCAGCCAAATGTAAGAAGTTGTTAGAATATTACATGTAAGATATGTAACTATAATGGTCACTCATCTAGAAAATGTAAAATGGTAACCCATGTCAATGCGCTGAGGAATATAAGGCCTCCAGTTATTTGTCACTCATGTAACAAGGCTGGACACATCTCAAAGTTTTGTAGATCAAGGATGCAAAGTCAAGAAAGCCCTAAAAAACCAGAAGAATCAATATTGGATACCGAAGGAGAAGTCAAGTTTGTGAAAGCTTCAGAAGATGCGAGCTTGATTTGGTCAGAGGTGAAGAAGGATAAGGTTGATGAGAATGTATTAGATTCATCCATAGTGGACACACCCTCTACATCTAGATGAATGGCCCTTAGGTTCATAGGGGGAGCTAATTTAGCTCTAGACCCCTACGCGGTCAGTATACTCACCCTCAAAGTATGTGCCTTTGGATTTAACCTTTTGGAGAATAATAGAGGTTGTGTGCAAGAGCGCACTTCCTGAATGATAGAAGAACAAAAGTTGGAGATTTTCAATGAAAGTGTGGTTTACGCAGCAAGTATTAATGGTAGATTTCTTACTTTAAAGTACACATAAGCTTTTAGATCTCTCATTGCACTCAAATTTAGAGCGATTGGAGAGAAGAGGAGCCCTAGCATTTGAGTGTGAAGGATTGCAGATTCATTCACCAGTGTTTAGCAAGTGCATTTGATCGGTTGTGGAAGCCCTAATTTGTCACACCAATTCAAAAGTCTTTGAGCTCATTTGGAAAGCAATATACAAGAAAGTAATGGCTACTCCCATTCTATTTGATGTGGCTGAGAAGAAGAGATATGTGTTTAAGAGGCATCCATTCAAATCCACACTAGACAACCTAGAAGGTGCATTCTCCTGCACTCCCATGGGTGTTATGCATGTGGAAGATATTAGGGCATACATATATTGCAAGAAGGAACCAATATGTTTGGATAGAATAAGAGCGCACATGGAAACAATGATGAAACCTAATAAAACATTCATGGATGAGTATGCACATCTTGAAAACTACCTGATAATTGAATATGTGACTGCATATGAGTTCTATGAGTCTGAATGGATAAAGATTCTACTGAGTAGGATTCATGATGACTTATTCTGGATAGGTGAAGTTCCAGTAAGGATCACAGGTGACCTAATTCATGAGATGACATGTCTTTCTAAGAAAGGCGTCATTCTTCCAGTGGGAAAGGATGTCAAAAACTTGTAGAACAAACCTAAAAATCAAGAAGTGATAGGTGCAAAATGACAATAGAGCCTATACAAGAGAAAGACATCAAATTGATGTCCATGATACTAGGATATAGGTTCCACCACAGTAGTAGAGTAAACAATGTGTCATCGGCCACCATTCTAGCAGTAATAATGTTGGTAAGAGAGAATGGAGACTTTAATCTATGTGAGATCTTGTGCGCATAGCTAATAGACAACATAGGAGCCATCAAGCATGACAAGACCAAGATATTTAGGTTTGGGTCTTTAATAATTTATATGTACTTCCATATTCTTGAAAAAGTGTCTGAATTATATCAAGACAAATCTATTCCCACTATGCCATAGATATCCTTTAAGGCATCCATAGAAAGTACCCTTAAGGAGACTCTAAAATTGAAAACATTTAGGGTCAAAATGCAGATGAGATATAGGATTTTGGAAAGCATTGTTGAGAAATACAAGGACACAATTCATTTCATGGTGGAAACTGATACAACATGCATGGAGGCAATTGAACCAAGAACAAAGTGGATTCATCCACTGGGATATGAAGTTGAAGAGCCTATTCTAGAGGCTTATGCTCAAGTTCTATTGTCAGCACCTAAGGACCCCAATGAACCTAGATGGAGAACTTATGAAGAGAGAACAAGAGAAGTAGATGTTGTATTGAACAGTGCAGCAACAAAAAGAAAGGTTGCCGAAGTCACTTTAAAGATTCTAAAAATTCATGGAGTATCCAAAGAAGACCTAGACAAAGCAAGGCAAGGGAATATTTCTTTGGAAATAGAGAGCGCAGCTATAGAAAAGATAGAATCTGATGATCCAAAGATGAAAAAGGTAAAAATTGAAAAATTTGATGATCTGAAGGGTAAAATAGATGATACCCCTTCTACGCCCAAAGAAACCATTGACCTTACTACTCCTCCTAAGTATAAGGCAATGTCAAAAAGGAAGAAAGAGATTAGCACTAGTCATCCATCCTTGCGAGTAACAAGGAATAGGAAAAATACCCAAGCACCTCCAAAAGTAAGTTTCAAACCCAGTCTCAGTGTGGTAAGTTCAAGGATTATTGATGAAGGTAGGATAGATCAAGTAGGAAAGTTCTATGAGAAGTATAGTGAAATTGAAAATTCAAAAATTCATGGAATGATTGTCAAACATATGTTGAAGTTCAAAAAGTGAGTCCTAGAAATGAATACTACGATTCCAGATAATGTGTGGAACATATTAGAATTCTGAAAAAGACAAGCTATTGGAGAGGACCTAAGAATAAGGGAAAATATCTTAGATGAAACCCTCCCTATATGCTCACTAGAAGAGAGCAATTTATTGTTAGATCTGGTGAAGCCACATCTTAGAACCAAGTCAAGGACTTTACATATAATGGACAAAAATTGTGAATTTTTTGCTAAGGAAATAGAGAAAGCCTTTGAGAAGGTTTTCTTGAACATGAAAATATTTTTGGAAAGTTGGCTATACTAATGTATATGACTTAATATAGTATTGTCATTATGGAAAAAAAGTCATATAGTAGTTTGGAGTCAGCCCACTTGAAGAGAAGATCATAAATTGATTAAGTGTTGAAGACTAGATAGTGTACAAAGTTCCTACAGCTCAGAGCATCAGCGCACATGCGTACAGAAGAATTATGGTATGCACCCTAGAAGTTAAGTTGGTTAGACTATATTCATGCTTAGTCTATGAGCGCATCATCAGATGTGCAAGGATGAGAAAGATACAGTTAGTTGAAGTTGCACAGCCAGTGTGTGATAGAGAAGAACAGAGCATGAAACTGACAGTTAGTATTTTGGTTTGCAAATATTATGTAATGTTGTAAAGGTTATGCACCTATTGTATTTAGGTTTCTGACATGTATACTTTTTTGTTTGTATGCACGCTTAAGCCAATTCATTTGGAAGCGTTGTATGTAATAGGTCTAAGGGCCGACCTAGTTTTTTATTTTGTATGAGCATATAAATATAAGATGCGCCCATTGTATTAGGAATGGAAGTTGATAGAGAGTTGTGATGAGTAGAGAAGAAGTGTGTGAAGACACTATAATATGTATTAGAGCTTTGATAGAGGTCAAAGCATAAGTGCATCAAAGGAACTGATCTAACAAGCAGTGTCATAGTGATAGTTCATCCTGCAAATATAGTGTGTATCTGAGATCATAAGGTTGTAGCCTTCACCACTTGAGTAGTGAGCTCTTGGACAGTACATCCTCTCCCCTAATAGGGACAATTGTAAAAGACTCCTAATAGGGTTTGAACCTTAACAAGGTCTACTATACTTAAAGCATTATAAAGAAACTCCTAGCAGGGTTAAGGATCTTCTAACAAGGATCACAAAACACTAGTGTAGAATATTAGTGGGTGTCAATTCCCACCAAGGTTTTTACCTATTTGGGTTTCCCTATAACCATATTGGTGTCATGTGTTGATTTCATGTTTCATGTTTATGTGAATGTTTAATTTAGTACTTAAGCATTTAAGTTCAATATAAAGATTAAAGTGAAAATTTAAAATACACTGATCACTAATTCACCCCCCCTCTTAGTGTTCCCATTCCTAACAATTGGTATCAGAGCTCTGGTCCTCAACATAGAAGTTTAACCACTTGAGGAGATTGTGGACAAAGTAGAAATGAAATATTTGAAAAGAAATTTGGAAGCTGCTCTTCAAGACCTGGACAAATCAGAAAGAGAAATTGGAGAACTAAAAGAAAAAGTCAGTGATGCACAATTAGTTATCAAAAGGCTAAGAAAGGATTTGAAAGAATGCTCTAGCATTGATCTAGGAGCAAAGGTCAAGAAGCTGAATGAAAGAAAATGCATCTATGAAAGAACTACTTGAAGAATTTGATGATAAGCTAATCAACAATCAGGAAGTCTACAATAAAAAAATCAAAGAGAACCTTCAACTCAATGAAGAACTAAGGCAAGCAAACATGGAAATCTTGGAGCTAAGGAATAGAAAAGATAGCTTGGAGACTGAATTGAAAGAAGAAAAGAATCATATTGACAAATTACACACTAGTTCTGATTTGATAGAATCTCAGTTGTATGCAAGGAGAGCCAAAGGAGACACTAGCTGTATTGGATACAATGAAGCATAAAATCAGATTGATAACATGCGAGCAAGAAAGGATTCACAAAAAGACTCTATTGATACTAAAAAGACTAAATATCAAACCAAAGATAATGGTGGACCACCTAAGAATGAGCACAAGAAAGTAGAATGCACTTTTTTTTCATGTAACAAGCATGGACACATTGCAAGGAACTATACAAAGGTAAGACCTTTTAATGGTTACTGTTATTCATGCAATAAATTTGGTTATAAAGCTATGAATTGCAAGACTAGTAAGAAGAATAGGACTTAGCATGATCAGAGAAATTAGAATCAGACAAACACAAGAAGCTCTTAGAATGTTACATGTCAGATATGTAACTATAATGGTCACTCAGCAAGACAATGCAAAATGGTGACTCATGTTAATGCGCTGAGGAATGTAAGACCTCCAGTCATTTTTCACTCTTGTAACAAGGTTGGACATATCTCAAAGTTCTATAGATCAAGGATGCAAGGTCAGGAAAGCCCTAGAAAGGTCAAAGAACTAGTTTTGAATCCTGAAGGAGAAGTCAAGTTTTTGAAAGCCTCAAAGGATGGGAGCTTGATTTGGATAGAAGGAAAGAAGAAAAAAGTTGATGAGAATGTATTGGATGCATCCACAATGGATGCACCCTCTACATCTGGATGAATGGCCCTCAGGGTCATAGGGGGAAATAATTTAGCTCTAGACCCCTACGTGGCTGGTATACTAACTTTCAGAGTATGTGCCTTTGGACTTAAGCTTTTGGAGTATGAAGGAACCTTCATGCAAGAGCGCACATACTGATTGTTAGCAGAACTCAAGTTGGAAATGTTTAAGTGATAGCCTGGTTTACATGGCAAGCATTAATGGCGGAATTTTCACTTTAATTACACAAAAGTTATTTGATTACTCATTGCATTCAAATTCATAGTGATACGAGCGAAGAAAGAGCCTTAGAAGTTTTTGTGAAGAATTGTAAAGTGATCTATTAGTCACTTGCAATAATTAGTAGTGCATTTGGTCGATTGCAAAAACCCTAGTTCATCACGCCGATACAAAAGCCTTCAGACTATCTCGAAGATTAGTTGGATAGTGATTAAACAAGTAAGTCATGGCCACTCCCATAGTTTTTGATGTTGTAGAGAAGAAGAGATATGTATTTAAGAAACATCCATTTAAGTCAACCCTACATGATTTAGAGGGAGCATTCTCCTACACGCCTATGGGCATTATGCATGTGGAAGACATTAGGGCTTACATTTACTACAAGAAAGAACCATTAGGGTTGGATAGGTTAAGGGTGCACATGGATACCATGTTGAAACTAGATAAAACATTCATGGATGAATATGTTAAGTGGAATGATCAGCCTATAGTTGAGTATGCTAGGGAATATGAATTTTATGAGACTAAATGGATTAAGATACTATTGAGTAGAATTCATGATGACTTATTTTGGATAGGTGATGTTCCAGTCAAAATAACCAATGACCTAATACATGAGATGACAGGCCTTTTTAGGACAGGCACCATCCTTCCTATAGGCAAGGATGTCAGAAAAATTGTTGAGAAAACTTGTAAGTCAAGGATTGGTAGGTGTAGGATGAAAATTGAGCCTATTGAGCAAGCTAACATCAAATTGATGCATATGATACTTGGATACAGGTTTCATCACACTAGTAAGGTGAATAGTGTGTCTGCAGGAACTATTCTAGCAACCATTAGACTTGTAAAGGAAGATGCACAGTTCAACTTGTGTGAGATCTTGCACACATAGTTGATTGATAACATCAAGGAAATCAAGCATGACAAGACCAAGATATTTAGGTTTGGTTCATTGATCATTTACATGTACCTTCATATAGTTGGGAGAGTATTAGATTTGTATTTGGACAAGTCCATTCCAACCATGCCATAGATATCTAACAAGGCATCCATAGAGAGTACATTGAGAGATTATGTAACATTGGAATTGAAGACCTTCAAGGTCAAGATGCAAATGAGTTATAGAATTCTAGAGAGCATTGTGGAAAATTATAAGGATACTATTTTCTTTATGGTAGAGATAGACACAACTTGTATGGAAGATGTTGAGCCAAGAACTAAGTGGATTCATCCACTTGGTTATGAGGTAGAGGAATAGGTCATTGAAGCATATGCACAAGTTCTACTATCAACCCCCAAAGATCCTAATGAACCTAGGTGGGGAACTTATGAGGAGAAGACAAGAGAAGTAGATGCAAAACTAAATAGCACAACAACTAAGTGGAAAGCCACTAAAATTACATCTGAGATACTTAGAATTCATGGAGTAACACAAGTAGACCTAGACAAGGCTAGGGAAGAAAATATTGCATTGGAAATTGAGAGTGCATCCATAGAATAAGCTAAGTTCGATGATCCTAAGATGAAAAAGGTAAAGATTAAAAAGACTGATAATCCAAAG
This sequence comes from Chamaecyparis obtusa, assembly GCA_027943335.1. Taxonomy (NCBI): domain Eukaryota; kingdom Viridiplantae; phylum Streptophyta; class Pinopsida; order Cupressales; family Cupressaceae; genus Chamaecyparis; species Chamaecyparis obtusa. The sequence continues at coordinate 8,843,257 of BSBK01000529.1, forward strand.
GATAAATAGGGTAAAATTGATGGTATTAGTCCTGCACCCATTGTTACAATTGATATTGAGTCCATAGATGCATCTCCTAAGATGCCCAAGAGGAGAAAACAAACTACCACAAATCACCCTTTAGCTATAAGTGCAGCCACAAGAAGCAAATTGAAAAATGTGTAGTCACCTCTGGAAGTAGGATTCATACCTAGTCTTCAAGTGTTAAGGAATAGAATTGTAGAAGAAGGAAGGCTAGATCAGATAGCCAATTTTTATGACAAATATCATGAAATTGATAAATTAGAGATTCATGAGATGTTGATCAAACACATGATAAAGTTAGAGAAGACAATTCTTGAATTGAAGATAGCTATCCCAGATAAGGTATGGGAGATTATGGATACCTTGAAGAGACAAGCCACTGAAGAAGACTTCAGAATCAGGGAACAAACACTTGATTCCACTCTTCCAGTATGTTCTATTGAAGAAAAATCATTGTTATTGAATTTGGTGAAACCGCACTTAAGCACAAAGATGAGAACACTACACCTCATGAACAAAGACTATGAGCTGATTTCTAAGGAAATAGAGAAGGCCTTTGAGAAGGTATTCTTAGAGAAGCACATGAAACCTAAGTCTATGCCAATCACTCAAGCACCTAGTGAGAAAGACAAAGTAGCAGAGACCATCAAGATACCATTTACATGTCCTTGGGAATTAACACCTACAATGGAAGCACAAACAGAGGTAGATAAGTTTGCACCCATAGCAGAATCACTCAAGGATAGTACCATTATCATTGATAATGTAGAGATAGCCATGGTAGCCACTGACACTGAGTTGGACAAGTTTGAGGAAGCTTTTGTGAGCACACAAGAATTTGAAATGTTATGCAGAAACACACCTCCCACTCATCAAGAAGAAGTATTGATTGATGATGAGAAAAAAGAAGAAAAGATAAAAGAAAGTGAGAAAAATGATGAAATGTCAATAAAGCATGAAGTGGTGGATAGCACTCCCATCACTCCCTCTATAGTATTTTTGTCAAGTTTGACACCTAACACATCCAGTTTGGACTCATGGAAAGAAGAAGACCTGATTAAGTTCAGCATCTTAGCTATGGAGAAAGCCAAAGAAAAGCAAGTAATGAGGAATCACCTCCTAGTAGAATCAATAAACATTTTGAACAATCTGTTGCCAAAAGATAAGAAAGTGTCAAAGATACACTTGGTTGATAATGTGAGTATAGTCATCTCACATTTCAAAAGAAATTTCTCAAGCCTTGAAGAATCTGCATCCCTAGTTGCAGAAGAAAGTTATCTGAAGAAGAGATTGAATGAATTAGTGAAAAACTTTGCACTTGACCTTAGCTCACTCAAGACCGGTCAAGCATCCTTGAAACAATTTGCAGATCAAGGAAGAAGAAACAATGCATGGATCAAGACAAGCTTACTGATGCTCATTTCAAGAAAATAAAAGAGGCAAAAGCTATGATTGAGTAGGTGAAGAATTCAGTGAAAGACACATCCATAGATGTGAATATGTGTAATAATTTCTACCAAAGTCAGATAGAAAAAATTGAGAAGGCATAAAAAGAGATGACAAAGTTAAGGGCTAGACAGACTCAGTTGAGGAATGCTCTTGCGCCCTCACTAGATATTCTTAATTAGAATATCAAGGAGATTGATGCCACTATGGTGACATATGATCAAGGTCCTTTCATAGATTTGAAGAAGATGGAGAAGCTTTAGTATGCATTATGTGCCCATCTCCAGATAGTAAACTCTTTGATCTCATTTTGGAAGAAGGAGATCCAGAACCTAAAGATTGCATATCTAGATGTTTTCCCTCAGTGAGTATGTATAGATATAGTTTTTTGTAACACCTTTGTCATTAATGTCAAAGGGGGAGTTGTGTATAGAATATGGATCATAATATGTATAGGGAGATGTAAGTATATGTATAAATGACAAAAAAAAATTGTATTAAGGACAATTAGCAACTTGGCCATATTCCTTTGTTGCCATCAATGACAAAGGGGGAGATTGTTGGAAAGTTGGCTATACTGATCTATATGACTTAATATAGTGTTTTCATTATGGAAACAAAGTCATATAGTAGTTTGGAGTTAGTGCACTTGAAGAGAAGATTAGAAATTGGTTAAGTGTTGAAGACTGGATAGTGTACAAAGTTCTTGTAGCTCAGAGCATCAGCGCACATGCATATGGAAGAATTATGGTATGCAACCTAGAAGTTAAGTTGGTTAGACTATATTCATGCTTAGTCTATGAGCGCATGATCAGATGTGCAAGGATGAGAAAGATACAATCAGTTGAAGTTGCAAATCCAGTGTGTGATAGAGAAGAACAGAGCATGAAGCCTATTGGTAGTATTTATGGTTTTAGTCTTTTCCTAGTCAAAATTTTGAGTTTTGGTCTGGTCTCTCTTGCTGAATTTTCAAGCCCTAGGTGAGTAACCATAAGTTTTAGACTTTTTTCCCTAAAAATTCAAAAAAACCCTAGGAGTGGCTATTGGCTTTCTATTTCTTTATTACTTTATCAAGTCACTTAAGTGTTGATATAAGCATGTGAGATTTTTATTTCCTCTTTAGGTCATTGAGTCTCATAAAGAAATTAGAATATTCCTTCATATCTAGCAATCTCCTAAAAAACCTTTGTCACCTGATCTCAGATGCACTTTGGAATATTCTTTATTATCAAACGACTTAGCGATTGCCTTTCTTAGTTTCCAAGTCTTAGAATGTTTTTCTCGAGATCTAGCGACTGCTGTGACAAATTTATTAAGAAATGAACTATAGTCACGTGGTCTCTAGATAGAATATTACCTATGGTTGGGCAATCTTAGGATGATTTATTAAAGTGGTCTTTGGTTCGGTGATTATGAGTTCTCCTCTTAGTCGCTAAGTCTCTGAATGGAGTTGCAGTCTTATTTTAAGATAGTCACCAAGTCTCTAAGTCTTCTTGCAATTCATCTTTTTATTCAGCGACTTGGATTTTCAATGGTCACATGATCTCCCAAAGTTGGTGGTTATCTTCTATGTAGTTAGCAATTCAGCGACACGGTTGTCTCCAAGTCTCCAGATGCAGTGGTCAAGTGATGGAAGATTGCTAGATTTGATGATGGCTGCAAGATGAAGTTTTGATCGACGGCTAGTATTTAATCTCCAAATGTAACTCAAGATTAAGAAATGTTCTCATGACATGGAGAATCCCTCAGTCATGTGTTCTTGGGACTAAACCCTAGTTAAGTGAAAGACTATGAGATTTAGTGAAACTCTTTGTCACCAAGTCTCTAGATTTCTCCTGGTCAAGTTAAGATTAATGTAATGGTTAAAGGCTCGATATTTTAGTGTTTTATTCAGTGATTCAGTGACACGATTAGTCTCATGGTCACTGAATCAAATGGTTAAGTCAGAATTTCTCTCACGACTTAATGTAGATCGTAGGATGAAGAAAAGAAGAAGATCAACAGTGGTCCTGAAGTCTCAAGAAGAGGATTGAAAAGTCGAAAGGTTTCAATGATTAAGAGATCTCAGGGTAGTCGCTAGATCTCTAGGTCGGATGATCACTGAATGTTTCAAAGACAAAATAAAGTTGTCATGATTATGAGTACAACTATAGTCGCTAGATCTCATGATGAGATAAATTAAGGATTCCTCTTTTCAGTCACCAAATCTCCAGATGACCAAGTCAGGATATCTCAGAAAGAAGTTTGAAAAGTCAACAGTGTTCTGCGACCTTGAAATTGCCTATTGTCACTAAATCTCGTAATGGAGGTTGAAAGAGAATTTCATCGCGTGATCTCATAAAGAGAAATATTTCACCTATGACTAACGATTAGACTATTATTGGGTAATCTTTGAATGGAAAAATTAAAGAGATTGACTATAGTTGCTAAGTCTCTAGATCAAAAAATTTGTGATCGCTAAGTCTCAAAATGGATTCATAAAATAGAAAAAAATTCCGTGACTACAAGGTGCTCTCTTAGTTGCTAGGTCTCATAAACCTCTTAAAGGTGCCAATATTTTTTGGGCAACTTCGAGATTTTTTTTAGTCGCCAGGTCTCTCAATAATTGAATTTGAAAATTGTGAGCTATGGCTAGTAAATTGAAAACATGTTTGTGTGCAGTAATGATAGAAGTGACATTTTGGTGTCAGGAAATGGTGGCGCATTCAATTTTGAGGAATAAAGCAGTTAGACACTACTCATTTGAGAGTTACAGAACATATTGAAGAGCACAGAGCATCAGGTTTTTAGAGCTTTCTAGATTTACAGTGTGACTAGTGATTTGCTGAGAATTTTCAAGAAATTCAAACAGAATGAGTCAACCAACAACAAGCGAAACCTCCACCAGCCGAGGATCTAAAGAGAAAGTAAAGGAAAGTTTTTCTGATGAATTCCTCACTCTTTTGCCTGGTTCATCCCAAAATAAAAAGGTTAGTGATGACTATTTCATGGATGATTTAGCCTATTGTAGAGATGCTAAGATGCTTGATCTCACAGGCATGTGCCTTTTTTCATATTTTTATAAGAACCGTGATAGTGTGGTACCAGTTTCAAACCCTTGGATGTCAGGGTTAGAAAAATTAATTATTCCTAATGTTTTTCTTGATGTTGACACATTACTAATGCTAGCTCAGTGCTATGATCCTCTATCCAAAACTATTAGAAAGGATGATGGTTCACCCTTGGTAACCCTAGACAGAAACTCCTTCATGAGGGCATTCACAATTCAAATTTTGATGGCTATGGAAATTGACCTAAAAGCTTAGGCCAATAGGTATGTCAAAGAAGCAGTGTTAGTATCTAAGGAGATTAAAAACCATATGCCCAAGGAGAACAGGAATTATATTGCAGCAATGCCTGGGCCAATTCCATATGCTTACAAGGACCTAAAGTTTTATATAAAATACATTGCATATGGGATATGCCAGGTTTTGGGAGTTGATGCTAGCCCTGAGAGGATCACCTCTGAAATTTTGATTTTTGTTATGGATTCTTAAAGCTGTCTGGTAAGCAGAGGATATGATTATATTGGGTATATAATAAACAAGATGCATGAGGGTTTACTCTCTTTGAATAATTTTGCATCTGGCTCTACACCTAAATTCATGCACTACTCTTTGTTGATGCACCTTATTGTGTATCACAATTATAATCTCATCAACCTACAAGATCTCAAGCCACAAATGACATGGAATGGAGTGCCTAACCCTGTGTAGTATTGGTTAGGAATTTGGAGTCCTTCGTACCCTAGGCATGATTTTGGTGCATCTGAGAATTGGATTGTGTATCCAATTCTCTGAAGTCTGGGAATAAATTATACAAGATTGTCCACCAAGGTCCTGCAATTGGTGAGACCCCAACAGTTTGTCCATAATTGGACCAAGGGTCACAATTGGGGAGACATTTTCTATGAGAATAGTTATACAATTATTAGGGTTTATGGATGCCCTCAGCCTCCCCATATTCTCCCATTTTGTGTTCCACCAAGAATTGCATTTTTAGAGTTTATCTGGTAATTGATGTTGACAGAAAAAGAACACTTAATTTCCCACAGAAAAGGAACTTTCACTCCTTGGCACTTCAGAGTGCATTATCTTACAATTGGAAAGGGAGCTCTCAATAGAGTTAATGATTGGTTGGAGAATTATCACATGTTTGCAAGATCATCCAGGTATGTAGACATAGAGGGTTTTATAGCTGCTGCTAGGAAATATTGCATGCCTAGCATTCCTTTTAATAAGTAGCATGAGGAGTACCCTAAAGAATATATAATTAGAAACATTATTGAGGATAATGAGGTGGAGAAAAGACTCCATCAATTGCAAACTTTGTATAATGCTGAAAAATAGTTGAAAAGTCAAGAACTAACATTTGGGGGATTCTTTCCCACTTTACCTTACTTACAAAGACTTGAGAAAATGATGGCTCAATCTCATACATTGATGAGGCCTGTGGAAGACCAAATTGATAATGCTAAACAGGGCAAAAAGGCCCATTCAAAATCAGAATGTGATGAGGATAGTGATGGTGGCTATCCTATATATAATCCACCTACTATGGAACAACCAATGGCTCAAGGGCCTGAAGAAGAAAAAGAAAATGTAGATCTTGCTGAATTGCCTAGTTCTGAGGATACTGTTGAGCCTGAAAAGAAAAAACAAAAGTTATTAACTGGTGAACCTTCAGAGAGGAAGAAGAAAGATAGGGTGGGTTCCCTTTACACAAGAACTAGTGAGCATCACCACTAACTTAGAAAGAAAATAAGAGAGGAAAAAAGGAAAAGAAAGCTTGAAATTGAAAAAGTTGAGTTGCCCTTGGCCCTTGGCCTAGATGAAAGAATAATTGAGCAAGATGCTTTCCCAAATGATGACAATTTTGTCAATTCAAAGGAATTCAAAAGATTTTTGGTATGGCATAAAAAACAAGTGGCCTCAAGTGTACAAATAGTTCAGAGGAGGGTCAAGTGCTAGAAGAGGCATTGCAGCAATTGAAAGAATATGATGCAGAGAGTGAAACTCTAACTCTAGATGAGGCTAGAAAACTAGTAAAATGGAGCAATATTCTACTGGTGCCTAGGTGGAGTTTGTATTCAGATTTCATAATTGATCAAATAAAGAGGCAAGAAGATGTCACTTTGTCATCAAAAACCCAAGTAGGGGACATAATAAGAGGGTTTGGTTATAGCCCAAAAAAGTAGGCCTTGGCCATATGGAGTCTTTATCCTAAAGACAAGAAACCACAAATTTTGAATGTGAAAGAATAGATGGGGGAGATTAAAAAAAAAGGTTGAACAGAGTTGCTTTGAAATAGACTTGTAATCTTGGTGTCTGACCTTCTAAGCAATTGATTTTTGAATGTAATTGGCAAGTTAATTTCAATACAAATGCAGTACAACTTCTGCCATATTTTGTTGTTGTCTCTTTACTTTTATGTTGTACTCTTGTATGTTTTATATGTTAGGCATTTAAAATATACCAGTTGTAAAGCAACTTGCTTGATTGATTATGAGTTTCTTTCAAGGAAAGAATTAAAATTCTCATGGATCATCTTGAAGGGCAAATATATTTGTAAGGATTAATTGATGATAACAGTGTGTGGTTAACAGAATAGTTTGTAAGGCAACCTATTTAAATTTGTAGTTAGTGTGTAAGGCATACTGTTGTATTTTTTTTGAAGTTATCTTGTTGATTTGCATTTAATTTTCTTTTGCCCACTGGATAAGGCATTGGTTTATTATTCATTTCTTATAATTCTATCTTTCATATCTATTAAAGAAGAAAAATTCAAACTTTCATGTAAATACCAGTACATTTTTCATTTTATGTTTGTTGGACAAAACGGCTTGGACTGTACCCAAGGCTTACAGTTCATATTCCCTAATTCTGAGAAGAAAGAATCATTTAGGTTGCCCCTCCTTAAAAGGAAGAAGGATGAGAATCCTCAAATCACTAATTATTGCTTTGTTTACAATCATACTCTGCCTGGTGAAGATTTGCATTAGATTGATCATAATCATATGCAGAGTGTTTTATAGATTGATGCATTAGAAGGATTTATAGCAAAATCAGTGTCCACTCATATAAAACTATGTAATTAGTTATCATTAAAAGGTAATACCTGCCTGAGTATGTGGAGCTCAAAAATGAAGGAGGATCTTATCTAATCCTCAACAATTATATTTTTCTCTTGTTTGAATTAATCTCAAGAAGCATAGCATTAAGTAATCATTCAAAATTTGATTTATGCAAGAAAAATCCCTAACAAATTGGTGACTTTGCTGGGGACTTATTAAAAACTTTGTTACAGTATAGGGCATAGTTGAGCCAGGGCTCCTATCCTATGTAAACTAGTTAGTTACCAATAGTACTCATATTGAAAAATTCCCAAAATAATTGGGTGGTGACTCTTACAAATCTCTGCACCAGTGCAATTCAAAAAATTGAGTATAATGAGCATGAGAAATACTAGAGCCTGGAAAAAGGATCACCCAGAAGCGAATTTGGGAGGTGAACTCCCAAATACATCCAAGTGAATGAGAAAGGATAAAAGTACAAATGACATGTCCTTAACATGGAAATAAAAGGGAAATACAAGGCATGAGGACTCTGCCCCAACAAACCAAGGAGGAAATGCCTTAGGATATGAGGAAGCAGTTGATCCAGGGCTTAACCAATATGAGGAATATTATTCTCCTACTAAGAAAGATGCAGAAAGGTCCAGGCACTTTAGGAGGACAATCCCTCATAATCCCCTTAGGTCTCAAAGTTGAAGTAGGGATAGACTAAACTTTACTCCTCCATAAGCTATGAATGCTCTAGATAGTCATCAAGAAGAAACCCATGCCCAACAATCATCATCTAAGACAGCCCTCCCTCATTTTGAGGAAATTTTTTAAGAAGTTTTTGAATTGGAAAGGAAGATTCAAGAGCAATTTGAAATCAGGCAAAAAAGGGAGAAAGAAAAGGAAGAAAAAATTAAACATGCTATGATCATAGAAAAACATTTAAGAAAACAATTATTAAATGTTGAAGCCTTCAATCATGCTTTTATGACTAAACAAACACAAGAGCAGCCTATTGTCCAACAAACTCATGAAATAAGAAATCCTAGAGACAAAGGAAAATAGAAGGTTGTAGGGATTTCTATAGATGAATCAAATGTTGCCAACAAGACTCTAGATCAAGTAGCAAGATTAGATGTTGATCTAGAAAAGGCCAAAAGAGAACAAGAATTATTGGCCAAAGAGTTAGAAAAGGAAGAAATTGAAGCCACTGCAGCTGAGATGAAAATAAAGATTGACTTCCTTAAACAATCTTCTGGACCTACCAATACCCTTTCCACTTCTCAAGCACAAGGTGCAAATGTGTTGAATACTGCCAAAATAATGGGCATGCCCAAGACCTCTACTATTTCAAATATCCAAACATCCACATCTTTTGGTGTTGGCCCTTCCCAAATAGGATCTATACATGAGAGACATAAGCAATTGGTTTTTATTGGGATTCCTGGTTACCCAAATCCCATTCCTGATGAAATTAGAAAGAAGCTTCCAAAGTTCACTGGAAGTAATGCTGTCACTTGTGAAAAACATTTGAAAAGTTTCATTGATGTAATAGATGACTACAATATTGAACTTGATGATGTGATCATGAAGCTTTTTGTTCAATCTCTGACCAAGGATGCTAGAGATTGGTTTAGGAATTTACCTCATGCTAGTATATGTTCTTGGGACCAGTTCAAGCACTTTTTCAAAGAACAATATGGTGATAAAACCAATGAAGGTTTCATGCTCAATGAATTTAACAATATCAAGAAGAACCCAAATGAGGATGTTGTTGAGTTCAATGTCAGATTTCAGAAAGCTATGCATAAATTATTGCAAATTATCAGATTAGATGACAAAATTTGTTTAGTCACATACCTAAATTCTTTCGATTCAAAAATGGGATATCTTTTAAGAGATAAGAACCCTAGAAATCTTGCAGAAGCTTACAAGTTGGCTATCAATATAGAGAGCAATAGAAGGATATCAGGGAAGTTGGGAAGAAGGGAGGATTATAAACCTCAAGTCCCAAACAAAAAGGAACCTAGGAAATTTGATGCAAAACCAAAAGATGAAGAGAGTTTGAAGCAAATCTTAAAAGCAATAAAATATTTGAAGCCTAGAGAAGAAAGAAACAATAGAGTACAAGGAAATGATAGACCTTATTTCAATAACTTCAACAAGTTGCCTAGAATGCAAAATTATCCTTATAATACTCAATGGAAAGATGGGAAACCAGTTCTTCCTGAGAGAAAAGATAAACCAAATGATAAGACCACGGACCCTTTGCATAGAAATATAGTGAACATGACTGATGAAGTGCCTTGGTGTGTTGTTTGCCAATCACCACATGATCCATATTATTTTGCAGTTGCCCAGAGTGTTTCTGCAGATAGCGAACAAGAAACTAGCAAGGAAGAATTCTATGATGATGAAGGTTGTGGTATGACCTCTTCCTACATTTTTGGTGAAATAGATTCTATAGAGGAAGATGAAAGTTAGGATGTTTGTAGTTCTCAAGTCACAAATGAGTTACCATCAACAAGTTTTCTCTGATGAAGAAGATTGTCATTTGGATAATGTTTAGTGTAACACCTCAAAAAATGAAGAACTTGTTGTCCTAAGGAGACCATCTGATGAAGAAATTGCTCAGATAACAGCAGACATGGTGACTCATGCTAAAAGTAATTACAACTTAATAAATAGAGTGGTAGGTAGTCCAAGTGGTAGGCCTACTGGAATTTTCATCAAGAAAATAGAAAATGATGAAAAACAAGTCCAAGATAAGCAAAAGGTTGTCGAAGTGGTCACCAAAACCAAGGTGAAGAAGAATGTCACTTTTACTAAGCCAACTATTTCTTACAAAGTAAAAACTAAGCCTCTTGTAGATACTATGTCCTCTTTGCAAAAGGAAGTGAAGATTGAGAGCAAAGATAGTCCTAATAAGATTACACATGAGGAAAATAAGGAAGTCATTGTCATTAAGCAAGATGTTACAAACTCAAAGTATGTTCCCATTGACATGAGCAAATTGTTGTCACAAATCACTATCAAGGTCTCTTTATTAGAAATGATGAGAATAGAGGAACATAAAGAGAAGGCTTTAGGTTGGGTAAATGGTATTAATAACATTGACACTCAAAACCAAGACAAATCTGAAAAAACAAAGGTTTCTAAAGATTTCAGTACAAACCAAAATGGAGAGATTATTTCAAAGATCCCTCAAATTTATTTAGATACAAATGTTGTTCATATTGTACCAGGAACAATTGATCCTTTCTTTCTGACTTTGATTATAAATTAAAAACATTTCAAGAATTGTATGATAGATTCTGGAGCCTCTAACACTGTCATGCCAGTAGAGATTATGAAATCTTTGGGTTTGAAAGTTGATACACCTCATGGAAGGTGTCAAGCTATGGATTCCAGAGAGGTGCCAGTCATTGGTACTATAAAAGCATTTCCCTATAGACTTGAAGCATATCCTGATAAGTTGCTAACTATGAGTGTGTTAGTGGTTGACATTCCACCTCAATATGGAATGTTATTGTCAAAAAAATGGAGTGCCTCAATGGGAGGTAGTATACAATGTGATTTGTCCTTTGCAACTTTCAATATAGATGGTGATAACATCAAAGTTTCCAGAGAAGTTAGAGCCCCACATATGATTGAAATAGATGATGATCATTTAAATTGTTGTGTGGATATTGACATGGAGAATTTTAGATTAGAAGAGACTGTCCCGCCAGTGGGAGAATTAGATCCATTGGTCACAGAACTCAAAAAATAGCAAGAGGGATTATGGTAGATGTACTTTGATGGAGCCTATTCAAAAGAAGGTTCTAGCACTGGAGTTTTATTCATATCTCCATCAGGTATGTGAGGCCTCACCCCTAGCCTATCATAGCTATTCAGTTCTGCATATGACTTAGACATATTTTATGATTATATTTTGATGCCTCATGGATCTTACCGATACTTTATGATGTGGTTTTATCACTTAGTAGTTGATGGACATTATATTCTGATTATATGATGATCACTAAAACATTGATTTGAGACTTATAGGTGTGACTTGATTTTAATTTATGAATGTTTATGATGATGAAGTTAATTGTAATTGAATTATCAATGTGTTCTATGTTTATGTTTCAAATTCAATTGAAGTAAGTATTTCATGATGAGTTGAATGTATGTTGTGGATAATCAATTATGTCTTGTAATTTATGAATTATCAGATGAATTAACTTGATTATTAATGCTATGCAATTACATGATTATTTTTATCTCCTTGGACTACTAATATTGGAATTGAGCGTGCAGGGAAGTAGGCCAAGGTAAATTCAGGGAAACATCACAGAGACTTATGTTAATTCAGTTAAGCCAAGGTTGCTTCTAGAAAGAAGCTAAAAACCTCATTGTAATCGTGTTTTATTTTGTAAATGTATGATGCATGGATGTAAATTGATTTATTGTAATTGTATTTGTTATTTATGCTAGGGATGCTCAAGTGGATATGCCACATGGCTTGTGAAGTGTCTTTTTTATATTTGTGTCACTTGACACGTGTATGTGCTTAAGGCCATGACATTTCCACTTGTGTTTTGATGTCATCACTCTTAGGTGGTACCAACTTTAGGGTTTTCCTTGTAAAACCTTGATTAGGAAGCCTTGAGAAGGTCTATCATGTTTGAACCCGAAATCAGATTTCTAGTGTAGTTTAGGGAGGTTAAATGAGCCCTTAGGATGTTATTAGGGACCCTTTTAGCCACCCTAATAGTTTTACCATGGTATAGAAGTTTAAATTTAGTCAAAACTAAGCCTGTAACTCATTTATGGACCTTGAAAAGTACCCCTCAAAGAGAAATCCGAAAATGAAGGGATGGCAAGGAGGTCAAACCCATACCTTTTTCACATTCTTGGTCTCCACCTCATTTATGAAGGGAGACAAGGAGATATAGGAGTACTCCATGAACCATACCCATTAATGAGGGTTTGGTGAAGAATCCCTTTTAGTAGGAGTTTTGGGGAAGGTTTTGGGTTGACACCCACTCTCTAGTTTTAGAGATTGACAAATTTGGAGAAGGCCTTGGAAAAAGAGGATAGCTCTACTACAACTTTCTTCCATAAGCATTGGACTCTAGGTTGGTGAAACTTCATTCTTACTTTTTTCATTTTGTTAACTTGTTGAGAGAAAAAGCTCTTTTGCAAATTCATTTCTTGTATGAAAAATCTTGTCATTTTATTTGTAATGTATGAGTGTTCATAGCGTTGTTGTGATAATGGAGGTTTTGATGTTATTGTTGTTGTAGTATCATGTTCTTGTGTTGAATAAATTTTGTTTCTTGTAGAAGTAAGAGAATCATGAGCTCAATGTTGAGCATGATTCATGTTTGTTTTGATAATGTGTAGATTTTATTGATGTTCTTGTAGATTTGTTCTCTTTTATGTGTTGTAGTGATTTCATTGAGGGAGTTCTCAAGGCCAAACTCACTCTTGGGAGGGAAGAGTAGCCTTGAGGATGAAGGAAATTTTTTGGGACAATCTTGAGTGTAGAGTCTCTCCTTGGAAAGGAGAGGGATGCAACATGGATGTATGGGCTCCATGTAGCCATCTCTAGTTTCATTTTGTAAATTTGGGGGTCATAAGGTGTATGAGAAGAATGTGTTTGTGAAAGAGTGATTTTTTATGAGTAAGCCAAGTGATGGCTTGTTCTCATCAAAGAGATGAGCTGCTCGTCTTGATTTGGTTCCACCTTCACCCCTTCTTGAGTCATGTAGTGACTCTTTGTAAAATCCTTGGGAGGGGAATTTCTTGTGTTTGTAGTAATGTGTAGTAGTGTTGTGGTTTGCATGTGTGTTTCCCTTGTCTTTGTGATGTTTCCCCAAGCTCGAGGGTGGCTTCTTAGAAGCCTAGGTTGGGAGGTGAGCACTCCTTGGCCTATGCATTTGGTTTATTGCAGGAATTGGAAGCTTTGAAGACTTATTGTTGAAACATGGCTCTTGTGGAAATGTGAAGAAGTTTCCTTATTGTTGAAGTATCTTTTGTATTGTGCATAATCTTTTATAAGGATATCATGTGATATCCATTGGCTCAATGTAATTGTCTTGTAGTAGGAGTTGACACTTCGATACTTGGATTGTATCTTAGTGTTGTGGATTCAAGTTTTGAATGAAGTATGATCATCTTGTTGGAAGATTGTTGTGGTAAATATAGAATTGTGTTCTTGAATAAAAAGTATTTTGATCAAGTTGATACAATATGTTATTAGCATTATTTTGGTTCATTATAGGTGTTGATGAGCTTGAGAGAGTTGATAATTGTGTTTAAGATTTCTTTCATTATCAATTTGTTGAAGGTTATCAACTTACTCTTGTTAATGAACATTTTTTTATTGTGAAAAAGATAAGTTTATTTCATTTCATGATAATGGGTTTGTTAACTTATGAAGAGTAATTTTTCTCTCTGGTATTATGGCATTGATATTGAGTTGAGAAGACTTTAGAAAATGGAAAAGAGTGTTCATTACTTTATAACTATTGAATTGAGATCATGGAATGTAAATGATATTTGATTTGCAAACAAAGAATAAATTTTTATTCCTCACTATTCTTGCAAATTTCTAAATGATAGCTTGATATTGTTTAAATGTTAGAAGAAGTCAATTTCATTATGTATTTTGATTAATTTGGATCATTAAATTCATTACCTTAGAAAACTATAAAGCTTCAAATAGATATATTGATATACCAATTCTATCATGTATAATGTTTTTAAACCAAATAAGCAAAATACAAACTATGTAGAAGTCAGAAGAGAAAACAAAAAAAAATTCACATACAAATGCAAAATGTAGACCTACAGGTCTCTGGATTTTGTATGAGAAAAAAAAATTCCCATACAAATCCATACCACAGACAATATAATATTAATATAATTTTATCTTCTTTTAAAAAAAAAATCTTAAACAATAAAATATTAATTTCATCCCTCACCTCTTAACTCCCCATAAAGGGGGCGCATAGTATGGAAGACCATATCTTTCATTTAATAAAGTATGACATATGTCTTAAATGCCCAAGGAAACCTACGTACTCAGTACTTCCTTTGTTTGACTTTCTCCGTACATATAATCTTGCCTTAGCAAATGAGAGGATGGGATGGGGCCCAAACCCCCATGTCATCCCCTATCCTCCACCCTTTAGCACATGCGCTGGTTTTTAGGGGAGACTTAAATTCATTCTCCCTTCCTCTTTCTGCGCACCCTCTTCCTTGGACTTTGGTCCTTGGAAAGGAAAGGAGGGAATAGGGTAGGGAAGTAGGTAGGATATTAGGATTAGTTAGTAGTTTAGTAAGTTAGTTAAGATAGTTTAGGATGCATGTTTTACTTAATTATTTTATTATATTAATATTGTTCTTTAAAATTTGCTCATAGTTATTGGAAATATAACATGTATATATTATTAACTAAATATATTATAGTTTATTAATTAATTAATAATATTATTCATTAATTTATATATTATAGTTATTAATTAATTTTATATATATATTATTTAATTATTATTTTTAATTACATATGTTATAAATTAATATTTCATATTTATTAATTTGTTAATAAATATATTAATTAATTAATACATTATAATTATTAATTAAATTAATATATGTCCATTTAAGTATAATCATTTATTAGTTGATTATACATTATCATTTTAATTATGATAAATCAATTTGAAATTCCCTTATATTTATCGTTAATTATTAATCAATATCAGAGGAATATTATTTAATATTTTAAGTAACATTCTTTTACTCTATTATAATCTTCATGAATATTAAATTTACGCTTTACGAATTGATCATTAATTTAATTAACAAAACCTCTTTTTATTAAATTCTGCTTAGCATTGTAATTAAAACAAATTATGATAATTTGACTTTTCTAGATTGTATTCTAGATGTAGTTAGTAGGGTGATCTAATCTTGTTTAGTTTAAATTTTAATAAATTCATTTTAGTAAAGGATCATTCTATTGAGACAAGTTAGTGTTTTGTTAATCTATTAGAGAACATAATCAGATAGTAACCCGTAACAATAGCTTGGACTTATTATCTCCTTTAAAAATATAAAAATAAAAAAAAATTGGTGTGTTTTTAGACTGAATTTGATGGGCATGACAAGGTACCACTTTCAAATATTCATTCCTGTTAAATTTTCAATGCACAAACAATACTGTAGAATATGACACATTGTCCTTAAGGTTGAATATTGCTTTGAGGCACGGAATAAAATGTCTAAGTGTTTATGGTGATTTTGAACTTGTGGTTGCACAGGTAAGGTCCAAATATGCAGTAAAAAATGATAGATTAAAAATGTATAAGCATGTTATTTGGGATCAAATTGAGCTATTCGATGCTTTTAATATTAATTGGGTGGAAAGATCCAGGAACATAATGGCTATTTTTTTGGCCAATGTTGCTTTAAAGAAAAATGATTCAACTTTGTTTGGAGTATCAATAGTTAAAATAAAAAGTAGGCCAGTGGTCCCAGACAATGTCTATAATTGGCAGGTTTTTGAAGATGACCTTGAAATCTTAAAGTTTATCCATTGTCTTGACCTTTATGAATATCAACTCATAGATTGTAATGCTTTGGTTGAAGATATAGATGGTAAGGATATGGTTTTGGGAAATGAGGTAATCCAGTTGAGTTCAAATCATATCCCTAAGGGTTTAACTGAGTTAAAAGCATTATACAATAGTCAAGATGATCATATGTTAAAAATAAGCAATGCTAAGATAGAGGATCTGGAGGAAATAAATTTAGGATCACACAACGCCCCTTAGAAGGTTTACATTGGGAAGGGGCTAGATTCTCACATAAGGACCAACCTAATTAAATTGCTAAGAAGGTATAAGCATGTTTTTGCATGGTCATATGATGATTTAAAAGCTTATAGGGAAGATCTTTTCCAACATGAAATCCCATTGAAGAATGAAGTTAAACCATTTAGACAGAAGCAAAGACCAATCAATCCCCTACTGGCCCCTAAAATGCAACAAGAGTTGATCAAGTTAAGTGATGCAAGAATAATTCAGCCTATAAGGCATTCTACTTGGGTATCTAACCTGGTCCCAGTCACGAATAAAAATGGGGATATTAGGTTATGTGTGGACTTTAGGAATCTAAATGTTGCATCACTAAAGGACAATTATTCTTTGCCCAATATGGAAGCAATGTTGCATAAGGTCATTGGAGGTGAATTACTGTCCATGATGGATGGTTTCTCTGGGTATAATCAAGTATTAGTCAAGGAATCTGAACAGTTCAAAATAGCATTTACAACACCTTGGGGAACCTATGTATATGTCAAAATGCCATTCGGTCTCAGAAATGCTGGAGCAACTTTTTAAAGAGCCATGGATGTTTCTTTCAAAGAATATATAGACTTGTTTATGGTTGTGTACCAAGATGACCTAATTGCATATTCAAAATTGGTTGTTGACCATTTCTCACACCTGGAAAAGACTTTTGTCAAAGCTCTGGAATATGGTGTATCTCTGAATCCAAAGAAGTGTAACTTTGCAGTAAAAGAGGGAAAATTTTTGGGACACATAGTATCAAAGGAGGGAGTTAGAATTGATCCAGAAAGATTTGAGGCCATCAAGAGAGTTACAGCACCCAAAAATCTCAAGGGACTACAATCCTTTTTCAGGAAGATCAACTTTGTCAGGAGATTCATTGCAAATTTTGCTGAAATTGTCAAGCCCATAGTGAAGTTGCTCAAGAAGGATGTTAAGTTTCAATGGACTACGGAGGCTCAAGGTGCATTTGATAAAATTAAAGAAGTAGTCCAACAAGCACCTGTACTGAGGTCTCCTAATTATACCAGGTCTTTTTCACTTTTCTCTTTTGCATCAATTCACACTATTGATGTTATGTTATTACAAAAAGATAATGAGGGTTTTGAGCATCCGATTGCATTTTTTAGTAAGTCTTTGCAGGCTACTAAACTAAACTATGAAATGATGGAAAAATAGGCCTACACACTAGTTAAAGTAGTAAAATCCTTCAGGCCTTATCTAGTTTTTGCTAAGGTCATTGCATATGTCCCTCATGCAGTAGTTAAGGATGTCCTTACTCAGTCTGAAGTCACTGGTAAGAGATGCAAGTGGATCACCAGGATTCAAGAATTCAATTTAGAAATCCATATCACTAAGCTAGTAAGAGGACAAGGATTGGAAAAACTAATGACTGAAGAAAATATGGATTTAGTCCAAGTTAACAATGAAGGAATTCTAGATACAACAATAACAAGTATTGAGTTGCAACCAGATTATGCTGACATTGTATATTTCATTAAGAATGCCAAATGTCTAGAATATATGATAGATAACCAAAAGAGATCCCTATAACTACAAGCTTAGAAGTACACATTGATGATAAATTTCAAGCGGAAAACATTTTGATTGAAATGCACGCTGGTGTTTGTGGGGGTCATTATTCAGCAAAGACTATTGCACACAAGATCTTAAGGGTTGGTTATTTTTGGCCCACATTGTTTAAAGATTCATTTTAGTTTGTTAAGAAATGTGAAGCCTATTAGAAATTTGCTTTGAAATTGAAATACTTAGGAGCACTATTGTTAAACCCAATAATTGCTAAGGCACCATTTTCCATGTGGGGAATAGATTTCATAGGTGAATTTGCTAAAAAATCAAGTGGAGGACACAATTATATACTTGTTGCAACTGACTAATTCACAAAATGGATAGAGGCTATTCCCACAAAGAAGGAAACAAGTAAAATTTTTATTGATTTCTTACTTGAAAATATTTTGACCAGATTTGGTGTCCCCATGAAATTGATCACAGATAATGCAATGTGTTTTAGATCAGATGAATTCAAATAATTTTGTAAAGACAATGGAATCCTGACATCTTATTCATCTCCTTATCATCCTCAAGCAAATGGATAGGTTGAATCTAGCAACAAAAGCATTTTGACAATTTTGAAGAAAACACTTGAAAAAAATAAGAGAGCTTGGCATTCAAAGTTGAAGTTAGCTTTATGGGTAGACAAAGTTACAGTGAAGAAAGATACTGGGAAGTCTCCCTTTGAACTTGTTTATGGTCTACAATCAAGGTTACCCATAAGTAACTTGCTTCCTATCTATAAGTTTATTTAGGATGAGGATTTAGATGTCTCAGAGCCTATGCAAGATAGAATTATGCAATTGACTGAACTAGATGAGCTAAGAAGGGAAAGTCAAAAGAGAAACATCAAGTTGCAATAGAAAATGAAATACTTGTTTGATAAGAGAGAAACTACTAGAAAGTTCAAAATAGATGACTTAATGCTTCAATGGAATGTGAGAGCAGAAGATAAAGGGAAACACAAAAAGTTTGAATCATTATGGCTTGGTCCCTTTGTGGTTCATGAAAGTTTTGGGAAAGACTCCTACTTGTTGAAGAATATGGATGGTGAAGTTTTTGAGTTGCTAGTGCATGGGAAATTCTTGAAGCCTTTCTTCAATTAAGTTTTTTATGCACATGTAAACTCTCTGTAAATTTTTGTATAGGTGTGTGTTCCTTTCAGGTTGAGTGTCTCAAGTTTTGTTCTAGGTTAGTGTAGTTTTTGGTCTGCGTCCAAGAGAACTGTGGTTCTTGTTCAAACTTGCATTTAACCATCCTCAGATAGAGCCACTATTGGTAGTATTTCTAGTTTTAGTCTTTTCCTACTCAAAATTTTGAGTTTTGGTATGGTATCTCTTGCTGAATTTTCAAGCCCTAGGTGAGTAACCCTAAGTTTCAGACTTTTTGCGCTGAAAAATTAGAAAAACCCTAGTTGTGGCCGTTGGCTTTTTATTTCTCTATTACTTTATCAAGTCACTTAAGCGTTGATATAAGCATGTGTGCTTTTTGTTTCCTCTTTAGGTCATTGAGTCTCACAAACAAATCAAAATATTCCTTCATATCTAGCAATTTCCCAAAAAATCTTTGTTGCCTGATCTCAGATGCACTTTGGAATATTCTTTATTATCAAATGACTTAGCGATTGCCTTTCTTAGTCTCCAAGTCTCAGAATGTTTTTCTCTAGATCTAGCGACTGTTGTGACAAATTTATTAAGAAATGAACTATAGTCACGTAGTTTCTAGATAGAATATTACCTATGGTTGGGCAATCTTAGGATGATTTATTAAAGTGGACTTTGGTTCAGTGATTATGAGTTCTCCTCTTAGTCGCTGAGTCTCTGAATGGAGCTACGGTCTTATTTTAAGATAGTCACCAAGTCTCTGAGTCTTCTTGCAGTTCATCTTTTTATTCAGCAACTTGGATTTTCAACGATCACGTGATCTCCCAATGTTGGCCATTATCTTCTACACAGTTAGCGATTTAGCGATGCAGTTGTCTCCAAGTCTCCAGATGCAGTGGTCAAGTGATGGAAGATAGCTAGATTTGATGATGGCCGCAAGATGAAGTTTTGATCGACAGCCAGTATTTAATCTCCAAATGTAACTCAAGATTAAGAAATGTTCTCATGACTTGGAGAATCCCTCAATCGTGTGTTCTTGAGACTAAACCCCAGTTAATTGAAAGACTGTGAGATTTAGTGAAACTCTTTGTCACCAAGTCTCTAGATTTGTCCTGGTCAAGTTAAGATTAATGTAATGGTTAGAGGCCCAGTGGCTGAGTGTTTTATTCAGTGATTCAATGACACGGTTAGTCTTGTGGTCGCTGAATCAAACAGTTAAGTTAGAATTTCTCTCATGAATTAATGTAGATCATATGATGAAGAAAAGAAGAAGATCAATGATGGTCATGAAGTCTCAAGAAGAGGATTGAAAAGTCAGAAGGTTTCAGTGATTAAGAGATCTCAAGGTAGTCGCTAGATCTCTAGGTTAGATAATCACTAAATGTTTCAAAGAAAAAATAAAGTTGCCACTATTATGAGTGTAACTATAGTCACTAGATCTCATGATGAGATAAATTAAGGATTCCTCTTTTCAGTCACCAAATCTCTAGATGACCAAGTCAGGATATCTCAAAAAGAAGTTTGAAAAGTCAACAGTTTTCCGCGACCTTGAAATTGCCTGTTGTCGCCAAATCTCGTAATGGAGGTTGAAAGAGAATTTGGTTGTGTGATCTCATAAAGAGAAATATTTCACCCATGACTAAGGATTAGACTATTATCAGGTAATCTCCAAATGGAAAAATTAAAGAGATTGACTATAGTCGCTAAGTCTCTAGATCAAAAAATTTGTGATCGCTAAGTCTCAAAATGGATTCATAAAATAGAAAAAAAAATTGAGACTACAAGGTGCTCTCTTAGTCGCCAGGTCTCATAAACCTCATAAAGGCACCAATATTTTTTGGGTGACTGCAAGATTTTTTTTAGTTGCTAGGTCTCTTAATAATTGAATTTGAAAATTGTGAGCTACGACTAGTAAATTGAAAACATGTTCGTGTGTAGTAATGATAGAAGTGACATTTTGGTGTCAGGAAATGGTGGCACATTCAATTCTAAGGAATAAAGCTGTTAGACGCTACTCATTTGAGAGTTACAAAACATATTGAAGAGTACAGAGCATCAGGTTTTCAGAGCTTTCTAGATTTACAGTGTGACTAATGATTTGCAGAGAATTTTCAAGAAATTTAGATAGAACGAGTCAACCAATAGCAAACGGAACCTCCACCAGCCAAGCATCTAAAGAGAAAGTAAAGGAAAGTTTTTCTGATGAATTCCTCACTCTTTTGCCTAGTTCATCCCAAAATAAAAAGGTTAGTGATGACTATTTCATGGATGATTTAGCCTATTGTAGAGATGCTAAGATGCCTGAACTCACAGGCATGTGCCTTTTTTCATATTTTTATAAGAACCGTGATAGTGTGGTACCAGTTTCAAACCCTTGGATGTAAGGTTTAGTAAAATTAATTGTTCCTAATGTTTTTCTTGACGTTGACACATTATTGATGCTAGCTCGGTGCTATGATCCTCTATCCAAAACTATCATAAAGGATGATGGTTCACCCTTGGTAACCCTAGACAGAAACTCCTTCATGAGGGCATTCCAAATTTAGATTCTGATGGCTATGGAAATTGACCTAAAAGCTCAGGCCAATAGGTATGTCAGAGAAGTAGTGTTAGTCTCTAAGGAGATTAAAAACCATATGCCCAAGGAGAATGGGAATTATATTGAGGCAATGCTTGGGCCGATTCCATATGCTTACAAGGTCCTGAAGTTTTATATAAAATACATTGCATATGGGATATGCCAGGTTTTGGGAGTTGATGTTGGCTTTGACAGGATCACCTCTGACATTTTGATGCTAGTTATGGATTCTCAGAGTCATGTGGTAAGCAGAGGATATGATTATATTCGGTATATAATAAACAAGATGCATGAGGGTTTACTCTCTTTGAAGAATTTTGCATCTAACTCTACGCCTAAATTCATGCACTACTCTTTGTTGATGCACCTTATTGTGTATCACAATTATAATCTCATCAACTTGAAAGATCAGAAGCCATAGATGACATGGAACAAAGTGCCTAACCCTATGCAGTATTGGTTAGGAATTTGGAGTCCTTCCTGCCCTAGGTGTGATTTTGGTGCATTTGAGAATTAGATTGTGTATCCAATTCTCTAAAGTCTGGGAATAAATTGTACAAGATTGTCCACCAAGGTCCTACAATTGGTGAGACCCCAACAGTTTGTCCATAATTGGACCAAGGGTCACAATTGGGGAGACATTTTCTATGAGAATAGTTATACAATGATTAAGGTTTATGGATGCCCTCAGCCTCCCCATATTCTCCCATTTTTTGTTCCACCAAGAATTGCATTTTTAGAGTTTATTTGGTAATTGATGTTGATAGAAAAAGAACACTTATCTTCCCACAAAAAAGGAACTTTCACTCCTCGGCACTTCAGAGTGCATTATCTTACAATTGGAAAGTGAGCTCTCAACAAAGTTAATGATTGGTTGGAGAATTATGACATGTTTGAAGCATCATCCAGGTATGTAGACACAGAGGGTTTTATAGTTGTTGCTAGGAAATATTACATGACTAGCATTCCTTTTAATAAGCAACATGAGGAGTACCCTGAACAAGATATAATTAGAAACATTATTGAGCATAATGAGGTGGAGAAAAGACTCTATCAATTGCAAACTTTGTATAATGCTGAAAAATAGTTGAAAAGTCAAGAACTAACATTTGGGGGATTCTTTCCCACTTTACCTTACAAAGACTTGAGCAAATGATGGCTCAATTTCATACATTGATGAGGCCTATGGAAGACCAAATTGATAATGCTAAACAGGGTAAAAAGGCCCATTCAGAATTAGAATGTGATGAGGATAGTGATGGTGGCTATCCTATAGATAGTCCACCCACTATGGAACAACCAATGGCTCAAGGACCTGAAGAAGAAAAAGAAAATGTAGATCTTGTTGAATTGCCTAGTTTTGAGGATACTGTTGAGCCTGAAAAGAAAAAACAAAAGTTATTAACTGGTGAACCTTCAGAGAGGAAGAAGAAAGATAGGGTGGGTGCCCTTTACATAGGAACTAGTGAGCATCACCACCAAATCAAAAAGAAAATAAGAGAGGAAAAAAGGAAAAGAAAGCTTGAAATTTAAAAAGTTGAGTTGCCCTTGGCCCTTGGCCTAGATGAAAGAATAATTGAGCAAGATGCTTTCCCAAATGATGACAATTTTGTCAATTCAGATGAATTTAAAAGATTTTTTGTATGGAATAAACAACAACAAGTGGCCTCAAGTGTACAAATAATAGAGGAGGGTCAAGTGCCAGAAGAGGCATTGTAGCAATTGAAAGAATATGACACAGAGAGTGAAACTCTAACTCCAGATGAGGCTAGAAAACTAGTAAAATGGAGCAATATGCTACTGGTGCCTGGGTGGATTTTGTATTCAGATTTCATAATTGATCAGATAAAGAGGAAAGAAGCTGTCACTTTGTCATCAGAAACCCAAGTAGGGGACATAATAAGAGGGTTTGGATATAGCCCAAAAAATCAGGCCTTGGCCATGTGGAGTCTTTATCCTAAAGACAAGAAACCACAAATTTTGAATGTGAAAGAAGAGATGGGGGAGATACAAAAAAAGGTTGAATACAGTTTCTTTGAAACAGACTTTTAATCTTGGTGTCTGACCTTCTGAGCAATTGATTTTTGAATGTAATTGGAAAGTTAATTTCAATACAAATACACTGCAACTTCTGCCATATTTTGTTGTTGTCTTTACTTTTATGTTGTACTCTTGTATGTTTTATATGTTAGGCATTTAAAATATACTAGTTGTAAAGCAACTTGCTTGATTGATCATGAGTTTCTTTCAAGAAAAGAATTAAAATTCTCATGGATCATCTTGAAGGGTAAATATATTTGTAAGGATTAATTGATGATAACAGTGTGTGGTTAATAGAATAGTTTGTAAGGCAACCTATTTAAATTTGCAATTAGTGTGTAAGGCATACTGTTGTATTTCTTTTGAAGTTATCTTGTTGATTTGTATTTAATTTTCTTTTGCCCACTTGATAAAGCACTGGTTTATTATTTATTTCTTATAATTATATCTTTCATATCTATTAAAGAAGAAAAATTGAAACTTTCATATAAATACCAGTACATTTTTCATTTTATGTTTGTTGCACAAAATGGCTTGGACTGTACCCAAGGCTTACAGTTCATATTCCCTGATTCTAAGAAGAAAGAATCATTTAGGTTGCCCCTCCTTAAAAGGAAGAAGGATGAGAATCCTTAAATCACTAATTATTTCTTTGTTTACAATCATACTCTGCCTGGTGAAGATTTGCATTAGATTGATCATAATCATATGTAGAGTGTTTTACAGATTGATGCATTAGAAGGATTGGTGGCAAAATCAGTGTCCACTCATATAAAATTGTGTAATCAATTATCATTAAAAGGTAATACCTACCTGAGTATGTGGAGCTCAAAAATGAAGGAGGATCTTATCCAATCCTCAGTAATTAGGTTTTTCTCTTGTTTGAATTAATCTCAAGAAGCATAGCATTAAGTAATCATTCAAACATTTGATTTATGCAAGAAAAATCCCTAACAAAGTTGACAATTAGTATTTTGGTTTCCGAATATTATGTAATGTTGTAAAGGCTATGCACCTATTGTATTTAGGTTGCCAACATGTATACTTGTTTTTTTGTAAGAAGGCTTAAGCCAATTCATTTGGAAGCATTGTATGTAATAGGTCTAAGGGCCGACCTAGTTGTTTATTTTGTATGAGAGTATAAATATAAGATGTGACCATTGTATTCAGAATGGAAGTTGATAGAGAGTTGTGATGAGTAGAGAAGAAGTGTGCAAAGACACTATGAGATGTATTAGAGCTTTGATAGAGGTCAAAGCATAAGCGCATCAAAGGAACTAATCTAACAAGTAGTGTCATAGTGATAGTTCATCTTGCAAATATAGTGTGTATTTGAGATCAGAAGGTTGTAGCCTTCACCACTTGAGTAGTGAGCTCTTGGACAATGCATCCTCTCTCGTAATAGGGACAATTGTAAAAGACTCCTAATAGGGTCTGACCCTTAACAAGGTCTAATGTACTTAAAGCATTGTAAAGCAACTCCTAACAGGGTTAAAGATCTTCTAACAAGGATCACAAAACACTAGTGCAGAATATTAGTGGGTGTCAATTCCCATCGGGGTTTTTACCTATTTGGGTTTCACCGTAACCATATTGGTGTTATGAGTTGATTTCATGTTTGATGTTTATGTGAATTTTTAATTTAGTACTTAATAATTTAAGTTTAGTATAAAGATTAAAGTGAAAAGTTAAAATATAGTGAACACTAATTCACCCCCCCCTCTCAGTGTTCCCATTCCTAACACATGTACCCACCT
Source organism: Chamaecyparis obtusa (assembly GCA_027943335.1). NCBI lineage: Eukaryota > Viridiplantae > Streptophyta > Pinopsida > Cupressales > Cupressaceae > Chamaecyparis > Chamaecyparis obtusa. The sequence continues at coordinate 8,868,723 of BSBK01000529.1, forward strand.
ACTGCACCCACAGCTCAAGTGCCCAAAAAAGTTTCAAAAGAGTTAGAGATCATAAATGTACCATCTATAGATCCACGAGATTTAGCACATGTAGTTGATGCACCCAAAGAGGTAGAGAAGTCTATGCCTATGATAGAAGCACACAAGAATGAAATAATTCTCATTGAAAATGTTGAGATTGCAATGGTGACCACAGATATTGATTTGGAAAAGTTTGAAGAAGCCTTTGTAAGCACTCAAGAGGCTAAAAATCTATGTAGAAACACTCCTCCCAGTCAAAAAGAAGTATTGATTGAGGATGTGATAGAAAAGAAAGAACAAGGAAAAGAAAAAGAGATAGAAAAAGAAGAAGAAAATAAAGAAGAAGAAAAAGAAAAGGAAGTAGAAAAATAAAAACAAGAAGTAGAGATAAAATAAAATGAACCAATAGATAAGTCATCTATTGAAATAAGAGTCAAACATGAAGTAATGGATAGTACTCCTATCACTCCAGTACACTCAGCTTCATTGTTGTCAAGTTTGACACCTGACACAACCAATTTGGATTCATGGGGAGAAGAAGACCTGATCAAGATTAGTGTCTTAGCTATGGAAAAAGCCAAAGAGAAACAAGTGATGAGGAATCCTCTATTCATGGATTCAGTGAACATATTGAATAGCCTATTGGCTTCAGATAAGAAAGTCTCCAAGATCAGTATAGTTGATGATGTTAGCAACATCCTCATAGCCTTTAAAACTAACTTTGCTAGCTTGGAAGAATTTGCATCTCAAGTTACAAAAGAGAAGTATAGAAAGAAAAGGCTAAGTGAATTGGTTAGTAACTTTTCACTTGACCTTAGTTCACTCAAAGTTGGACAAGCAACTTTGAAAGAGTTTTCAACAAAAGGAAGAAGAATTATTGCTGACTGTATGAATCAAGATAAGTTGATAGCCGACCACTACAAGAAGATTCAAGAAGTAGAGGCCTTGATTGAAAAGGTGAGGTAGTCAGTAGAAGATCCCTCTACTAATATAAACATGTGTAATAATGTATATCACGGATAAATTGACAAAATTGAGAAGGCAAAAAAGGAGATGTCAAAGATAAGGGCTAGGCAGACTCAGCTTAGAAATGCTCTTGTGCCCTCCCTAGATGTGTTGAATCAGAATATCAAGGAGATCGATGCCACCATGCTGACATATGATCAAGGTCCTAGTTCAGATTTGGAGAAGATGGAGAAATTTCAGTATGCCTTATGCGCCCATCTCCAAACAATCAATGCATTAATTGCATTTTGGAAACAAGAGATCCAAAATCTACAGATTGCATACCTAGATGTACTTTTAGTATAAGTACTTGTACAGATTCCATTTTGTAACACCTTTTTCATTAATGTCAAAGGGGGAGTATGTATAGAATATGGAGCTATAGCTATGTATAGTAAGAAGATATAAGGGAGAGATAAGATAGAGTATGATTAAGTATTAAGAGACAGTTAGTCACTTTGCCATATTCCTTTGTTGCCATCAATGACAAAGGGGGAGATTGTTGGAAAGTTGAGTATAATGGTGTATATGACTTAATATAATGTTTTCTTTATGACAAAAAAGTCATATAATGTTTTGGAGTCAACGCACTTGATGAGAAAATTAGAAATTGGCTAAGTGTTGAAGACTGGACAATATACAGAGTACCTGAAGGTTAGAGCATTAGCACACGTGAATATGATAGAATTATGGTATGCACCCTAGAAGTTAAGTTGGTAAGATCATATTCATGCTAATTCTAAGAGTGCATGATCAGAAGATTCAATATGAGAAAGATATAGAGAGTTCAAGTTGCACAGACAGTGAATGTCAGAGAAGAACAGTGCAAGCAGTCAACTGTTGGTATTTTGGTTAGCGGTTATATTATTATTGTGTAAGGGATATGAACCTATTGCAATTAGGTTATAGACACATAATGATGTTTTTTTTGTAAACATGCTTGAGCCAATTCATTTGGAAGCATTGTATGTAATCGATCAAAGGGCCGACCTAGTAAATTGTTTTGTATGCGCATATAAATATTAGATGTGTCATTGTAATTAAGTATGAGAGTTGAGATAGAGTTAGAAGAAGTAGAGAAGAAGTATGCAAAGATTTTTTAAGATGTATTAGAGCTTTCCAAGAGGTCAAAGCATCAATGTATCAAAGGAACTGATCAGACAAGCAGTGTCATAGTGACAATTCATCCAGCAGATATAGTGTGTATCTAAGATTATAAGGTTGTAGCCTTCACCACTTGAGCAGTGAGCTCCTGAACAGTGCATCCTAACCCCTAATAGGGTTAATTGTCAAATACTCCTAACAGGGTCCGACCCTTGACCAAGTCACTGTACTAAATATATTGTAAAGCAACTCCTAACAGGGTTAAGGATCTTCTAGCAAGGATCATAAAACACTAATACAGATTATTAGTGGGTGTCAATTCCAACCAGGGTTTTTACCTATTTGGGTTTCCCCATAACCACATTCATGTTACGTGTTGTGTTCATATTTCTAATTTATGTTGATGTTCATTTCAGTACTTAAGCATTCAAGATAAGTTTAAAGAGCAAAGTAAAAAGATTAAATACAGTGAACACTGATTCAACCCCCCCCTCCCCCTCTTAGTGTTCCCATTCCTAACAATTTTCCATGTTTTCATTTGTCCTCCAACCTAGCATTCCACAACAACACCAAGTTATTTAATTCAAATTTTCTTTCTATAGCTCTTTTTTCATACAAGTTCTTCACTTGTAACTGCATCTTTTCATTTTTTGGAGCTGATTCTCTTATGGTTTGATCCAATTGAATTAAATCTTCAATCCTCAACTGCATCCCATTTTCTAGATCTTCATCATATAATTGGACAAAATTGTACATCGCTAATAAGTTATTTTTAGGCAACCTTTCCTGTATCCCATACACCAAATCAAAAGGTGCACACCCATGTGCCTTTTTAATAGTCACTCTATTGGCCCATACAGCCAGTAGCAATTTTGAGTTTCATGCTTTCTTATTATTTTTAAGGATCCTCTTGAGAATCTATATCAAGATCTTATTTGTCGACTCTACTTGTCCATTTCCTTGTGGATGGTATGGGGATGAATATGACATTTGGATTCCTAAACCTTCATAGAATTACTTATATTCACTGGATTCGAAACACATTGCACTATCATATGCAATCCTGTCAAGGAAACTAAACCTAGTAACAATGTTATTCAATAGGAAGTCAGTTGCCATTTTCTAGTTGCATTTCTTATGGGAACAACTTCTACCCACTTTGAAAAATATTTAGTGGCAACTAGGATACAAGAGTGCCCTCCACTTGACTTGTTTGGTTTCAAGGGTACATTACTCTTTTGGATTATGTGAAGAATTTGGTAGATGATACACCATCTCCTAATCTTCCTGATCCTAATACTATCCTTCCTAATCTAGTTCCTAATCTTTCTAATCCTAATCTTATCCTTCCTAATCCAATTCCTAATATTCCCATTCCCATTCTCCATATGCTATTCCTAGTTCTTCCCACACTTATGATGAGGCTCAAACTATAGTTCATGATGCATATGTGCAAGAATTATTTTATTTACCTTCCCCTTCTTATCCAATCCATGATGATATTAAAGGGAAGAGAAAAGAAACTTCTTCTAAACCTATCATTCCACCTTACACAACCTTTTCTCATGATCACCGTAAACAATCACCTCCTGTAGAATCTTTACAAGACATGTATACTACAAGATACAATATGATGGATAAACAAGGCTATAAGGGTTTAGGGCTTGGTGTTAATGAACAAGGTATTATGATTGTCATCCTCCTCTTCATGTTCTCCTTCCAACACCTTCCAGACTAGCATGATACCCCTCAAGATGTGGCTAAGAAAGTGTATGTTCAATTAATGAATTCTAAGAAACAAATCTTTAAACATATGTCAAAAGATGCTCTCTCCAAGTACAAATATCCTTTTCACTATACTAATACAAATTTACTTGCTGATTGTGTGCATTTTAAGATGTATGTTAGAGAAAGAGTTGTTTAGGAGCTATATATCACTCTCATGCGATTTTACAATTCCTTCATAATTTCCATATGGGGAATACCCCTCATTCTTCTATAATGTAGATCTTGTTGGAAAGTTGACTATACTATTATGATTTAGTGTTGTCATTATGGAAACAAAGTCATATAGAGTTTTGGAGTCAGTGCATAACTTAGAAGATCAAAAAAATGGCTAAGTATGGAAGACTGGATAGTCAGCATAGCACCCAATGAATAGAGCATCAGCGCACATGTGTATGAATGAGTTATGGTATGTGTTGGTTCCTGGAATGGATTTTACACTCCATGAGACACCAATATACCTAAGATTGATTTTGGGAATGGTCAGTTCCAAATATGAGAAAATTTGTAGGTAACTAGACCAACTATAGGGACAAGACTGCCCTCTACACTTTTGGCTCTACAAAACCAAGGCATGTGCACCTAATCTAGTAAATGAAACACTTTTTACAACACCAAGACTGGATTTGAACAAAGCATATAATAGCAAGAAAGTACTAAATGATAACCAATCACTCATTGACTCTCCATTGCTATGATGAAACTGATACTGCACAACATAAAAATGAAAGGATAGAAAGGATTTTAATTTGAGTTCTTACAGAATGTAAACAACCATGCCAAACTTGCATCACTACATGAGATACTAATTTCTAATCAGTGTCTTGTCCATTGGGAAATATATCTAACACATATACATAATACAAGAATAAAGACTCCAAGCCATAAATACACTAAACCAGATTCATACACTACTTATATGTTAGAATTTAATCTTTCCTTGGTATATTTGTATTTATAGAATAAACCAAGGTATCCTAATGTATTCATCCTCTAGTCCAAGTGAGAGGACATGTAATATTTGTAATTTCTTTTATTAAGGAAAATGGATATTCCTCCTTATGAGGAATCCTACACTTGTCTCACACACTAGTGAAATGTGGCATACACAGAAACGAGAGTTACAATGTAACTCCCTTCTCACATCTCTATTAAAAGAGATGGCTCTCTTCTCATTCTCATATGAGATTTCTTCCTCTTCTCAATTATTTTGTATGAGCATTTCTCTCACTCTCTCTCTCTCATTCTTAGGCATTTGTTGCCACTTTCATTAATTTCACAGGGTTTTTTTTATGCTTTTCCCCTTCAAAATCTTGTCTCCTTGTTTCATTGTGCTTTGGTGAATGCTCCTAGCTTTGTGTTTATTCATGGTAAACCTTCTTTTCCTTCCTCATTGATTAAACAAGTTCCTATTTGTCTCTATATTTTGTTAATATTTTAACATGGTATCAGAGCAGGTTGGTTTAATTTTGTTTTGAGTGTATAGATGAAGGAGCTACCATATCTTGGAGCACTCCAAATCGGAGACTCTTGAGAGAGTTCTTTATTTTTTTTCCACTAATCCCATTAAAATAAAATTAAAAATTTTTTTGGGTTTGGATGGTTTACCGCCAAACCCGGTTTATCTACTAATCTAATTCGGTTTGTGCGGATTTGGTCATTTTTTGCTAAGGAAAAATAACTCTCTTCATATATCTCAAATCCTATTTCTAAAACTTTAATCTTATATTATAATATTGGTTCCATTATTGATTTTATCTTTGTTTCCTATCTTTCATTACTTGCGTTTGTGAAAAGTTCTTTATATCTGCTATTCTTATTTTATAAAGAAAATAATTCCAATTAAAAATATCAAAATCTTAAATTCGTATTATAAATTTTTTTCTATTCTAATTTTAACTGCAGTCAAAGTTTTTTAAAATTTATTCCTTTTTCTTAGTTCATTCAAATTAGTAATCATTATTTCTATATTTCTCTTTGCATGCATTGGATTACCATTTGTTTTGCCTTGCATGCATTGCTTTTTCAATACACTATCTTTAGCTTGTCTTTCTTACCTATCATATTCATAATGGTTATCATAATTAGTTTTCACTTCAGTGCCTTCATTAATGATCATCGTATTCTAGAAGAGCATTTTTTTCTCTCTAGTGTTTCCTTTTCTTAGTAATTTTTGGTCTCTCCTTGTATGCCTGGTTTTAGCATTGTTAACTTCATTACATTTGGTAGTCGCTTGTTAATCCTTTTTTCATTAAAAAGCCTTTGGTTCATTCAATCTGATAAGGGTTTTAGCTGTTCATTGCATGTGCTTGTTTTCATCATTTTTCAATTTTTCTCATAAAAATTTCAACAGTATTCATCGACTTAGATTTTTGTGAACAGAGGAGGTTTACAGAGCCGGCCACGATCTTCATCTTCGAAAGGGGAGGAACCATTTTGTTCTTTGGTTCCCTTCCTCTCGAGAAAAAATGTTGGTAGAGTTTTGGGTATCCTTGTCAGTGGTACATAGACTGCAAGAGGGTTGCCCTTAAAACGTCTCGAGGTGATAATAAATAATACTCTGGGTGTCAAGGTTTGACTAATCTGTGCCTTCTTTCAGGCCTTGGTTTAGCCAGTAAAGCCTTGCTTTGCTCATATCTCTCAACTTCAACAGGGGTTGTTGCATGCTTCATTAATCGAGTTTTGCTGGTGTGATCTTCAGATCTATTTGTTTTGTTTATAGCCTTTCATTGGTCCTTTTTTTCATACCCGAACCTTGCAATTTTCTGTGGATAGAGGTTCAAACCTCTGATTCGCTCTCTGTTCTCCTTGCATTTTTTTATGCTTTAAAACCCCTTGCCTCCTCCTGAAACTTGTGGATCTTTGCTAAGTTTTACTCTTTTTGCTTCAAAGTCAGAGTTGATTGATTCTTGTAGGTTTAAAGGCATAGTTTTTTTTTGGTTAGATATTTGGAGAGCACTATTTTGTGATATCAAAAAGTTGTATTCTTTGTTTCACCAATTTAAAATTAATTTTTAAATTACATTGAGAATGTTTAAAAGGTAACTTTTTAAACAAAAACAATTGAAGAAAGCAAAAATTGAAACTTGAAGCAGTTGCCCCGGTCGAAAAAAAAAAAAAGATCCTTACTACAAACATTTTCAAATGTTAACAAGGATAATATATCTGAAACCTCTTAGCAGAAAATGCTTCTTCGAGAGAAGGTATATATCAAATTGTTACTTCATTTGTTCCATTTCTTTCGAGTGCAATTAGAATTCTATGATAGTATCTATCCTCATATTTATCATCTGCATTGTACTTCATTGATTCCAACTGGTCTCATTTTAGTTTGCAAGTGTGATTTATTTCTTTCATATCTTTCTCTGTTATTTTTTTACTGCATGCATTTTTTTGGTGCTTTGTTGATGGTCGATTTATAATTGATTTGTTTGAAGCTCCTTTTTGTTCTATTTGTTCTAGTTTTATTTAAGTTCTTTAGTTCATTTCTTGCTCTAGATCAAGTTTTAATTAAGTTTTCATTGGAAAGTTCTTTATTAGAAAGTTTTTTTAAAATAAGCAAGCATTTAGTTGGACTACTGCTATTAATTAAGAAATAAACTTAATATAGTTTTTAATTTAATTAATATTAAGTTTTTTTAAATTAAGTTTTTTTGATTTGAATTTTGATTCCTTTTTCATTGAGCTTTTAAGTTTTTAAATATAAATATTTATCAATTCTTTTAAGTTAAATTGAGTTGCATTAAGGAAAACTTTTTTATTATTTATTTTTTTCTAAATTAGTTTCATACTCCTTTCAATAAGGGGGGTATTTTTTTTTCGGTACTATATTATTGTTATTATGTCTATGTCAATGCTGAAATTTAAACTCACTAGTTCTAATTATTCTGTTTGGAGGCCTCACATGTCTGATCTTCTAAAATCTCAACACCTTTTTGATATTGTGTCTTCACCTAATTTGAAATTGACTTCCACCGCTCCTCAAGCTGACCAGGATTCCTGGCAGTTGAAAGATGAGGAAGCATTTGGTCTAATTGGATTCTCACTCAATCCAGACTTATATCACCTTATCGTCGATTGTATTGAGGCTCATCAGGCTTGGCATGTCCTAGAGAATACATTTCAAACTCACCAAACCTCTACTCTGCCTTGTGACATTATGTATTCTTTGAATAAATTTCCTATTTGGGATGACCCTTGTGATGATGTTTGTTTTGGGGATGATCCCCTCGCTTCTTATTTTCCTCATAGAGATAACTTGTTATAGGTTGATGGTGATGGTAATAATCTATTTACTCCTCCTTGCTCTCATGTTGATGATATGTTTGACCAAGAAGAGGAAATTATATCTAACTTTCTTAATGTTACTTTGCAAGATATGTTTATTATTCAAAATGAAATTCATGATGATAGTACTAATCCTATGATTATTTTGGAGGTTAATGATAATGATGCTTATATTAACTCTCCTCTTGATGTTTCATATTCTGATGATTACACTACAAATTTATCTTATGCAACTAAAGATTGCATTTCTAATTCAATGACTCATGATTCATATTATGATTTGTTTTATGCAACTGAAGATTGCATTTCTAATTATTTTCCTCATGATTTTCAATATGATTTTTTCCAAAGTGTTACTGATTCAGCACTAGGTGATCCCAATGATGGGCACTCTACTAGTGTTTTTTGCCTTAATGCAGGCTCAAGTATTGATTATGCTCCACCTCTATTTTTCAATGGCAATGCATATGCATCTCAATGTTCTCTTAAAGATTTGGGCTCTCCTCAACATGCTATTCACTTTGCCAAAAGTCTTATGTACCATTCAAGCTCCAAAGCACAAGTTGACGACATGCAAGATGATCAAGCCAAAGACATCCTAGTGAAGACTCTTTCAAAAGAAATATCTCAAATTCATTGTAAACATTTGGGTTTGATACCTATTGATGTAATTACCCCAAGTAAAGATTAAAGGGGTGTGTTAGAATTTAATCTTTCCTTGGTATATTTATATTTATAGGATAAACCAAGGTATCCTAATGTATTCATCCTCTAGTCCAAGTGGGAGGACATGTAACATTTGTAATTTTCTTTACTAAGGAAAATAGATATTCCTCCTTATGAGGAATCCTACACTTGTCTCACACACTAGTGAAATGTGGCATACACAAAAATGGGAGTTACAATGTAACTCCTTTCTCACATCTCTATTAAAAGAGATGGCTCTCTTCTCATTCTCATATGAGATTTCTTCCTCTTCTCAATTATTTTGTATGAGCATTTCTCTCACACACTCTCTCTCTCATTCTTAGGCATTTGTTGCCACTTTCATTAACTTCACAGGGGTTTTTTTATGCTTTTCCCCTTCAAAATCTTCTCTCCTTATTTCATTATGCTTTGGTGAATGCTCCTAGCTTTGTGTTTATTCATGGTAAACCTTCTTTTCCTTGCTCATTGATTAAACAAGTTCCTATTTGTCTCTATATTTTGTTAATATTTTAACATTATAAGACATCCTTCATGTTGAACCAAATGAATCTATGCTTAATTCAGAGACTTTTAACCTAATCCTGGATCAAGGCTGAGAAATAAACATATACACAAGTAAACCCTATGCAAGGAGTCAAAAAACTCAAAACCCAAGAAGCACAATAGGAGAGATCTGAAAACTGAAAACTGCATTAAGTATGACAACTCAAATTTATGTATTACAAACTATTCCAGAATACAACACTTAGACAATATGAAAAATATTTTGAAGGGTTTTCCACTATATTGACACAACTAGCAAAACATATTACAATCTAGATTGAGGATACACACTTAGCTTTTCAGCTTCCTGTGTTCAAGAATTTTCCAGCCAACCCCTTCTAAATGATCATAAAAATCCTTTTATAGAGATAAGGATACAATAAGAAAAAGATCATATAGGTTGAAAACCCTAAACCTAACCACAATCCCAAGGCCTGCAGGAGAAATAAATATGATCTATTTGTACCTCTGCAAGACATTCCCAAGAATAATCAGCCTTCTTTTTCTAAGAAAATCAAATCAGCAATAAATTCCTTGAAACAATCAACAAATCTGATATCTTTGTGGACCCAAGAAGAATCTCTACAAAGAAAGCCAAGCTGCTAAAAATTTGATCTTCTCCCTTCTAAAATTAAAAAATCTTCACCAACCTCTGATCCTGAAAATAATAGTCATTACTACGTCTACCAATTTGGTCAAAACTCCTTTTAACCATCACCATTGTATTCTTGGTCTTCTAGTGTTTCCAAAAACATATTATATGCCCATATTCTGATAAAAATGAAGCCTCCAGACATTATTTCCATGAATAGCCTGCATCATTTAAATTTTTTATTTTATTTTATATAGTTGGACTATATAATTTGGATTTTAATTTTTTCTGCAGACTTGAATTTCGAGGTGGACTTCGGTTGGTCTATCCTGTTGATCGGGCATCCACCTGTAATATCTTCTAACTCACTAGTTGACACATGTCAACACATTGCATCCCTGCCAAGGTTAACTATTGCACATCTTTCTTTATGCGAAATAGCACCATCCATCAGATTGGCATGCATCTCGAGGTGGCCAGCTAGCTATTGATCTAACTACTTCATCAGTACCAAGTGCCACATGTCACATTTTGGTTCGGTTCCTCATCCTCTTGGGTGCTTGACTGTATCTTATTGCCATGTCATCGAATGACACATGTCATCTTGTTGCTATTTCACAAATATTAACTCCCATGCATCTTCCTTTTTGCGCTATATCAATGACCATTGGATTTGGGCACGTATCTCGATGCAATTGATCATGTACCTATATGCTTCATCAAAATATACCTTACATGTCATGTGTGGGGCCCACTTTCCAAGTCACCATCCATTTTATTCACCAACTGAGCACCTCAATCCTCATGCGCATGAGAGAGCCCTCCAATTGGGCATCTACTTTAGACACCATATAATTGTTCGTTTGGGTATTTGAATATCTTATCTCACCTTCACATAGCCAATGTGGGACTACCTTCCCTTTACAATATTATATTTCCTATTTAAAAAATATTGCCTTGGACTACGCCCAGCTGACCCACCAAATCCGGCTGGCCCACTCTCCTTCCTCTTCTTTCTTTACATCATTCCTGAGCCCTTTTTCATTTAAATAACTCCCATCAACTAAACAAGGTAAATGTGGGATAAAACACCACAGACCAACCCCTGCATTTCTCTCCAAACACATAGTATCTCCATCTATCAGTGGATACAAAGGGAGGCTTTGGCAATATCCTACTACCCAACACACGTCTCTCATAGCTTGCAAACAAAATACTAAGTGGGGGCATACATTTGAATCAAGATCGTATGCAAGCTTCCATTTTTGCTCTTTGTTTGGGCACTAAGTCATGCACAACCCTACAAGGGAGACTTACACAGCTTCTTCCTTAACAAATATGTAGCAATCAAGTGGAAGGTGTTAGTGCTCAGATCTGCAGACGAATTAAAATTCATGGACTCTTGTAATCCCAATAGATACATCTAACAAAATGCAATCACTAAGGTATTAGGATTTAAGCCTTCTTCACTTTGAGCATGAAACTCATGTGGGTTTACCTATATGAATGAGCCTTGGATTATGACTCAGCTCCTTTACTGCTATGCTATTTTTCTTTAGGATTAATTCAATAAAACATCACAAATTTTACTGTTCCCCAAATTATCCTGATACATGACACTATGATGAAAATTATGAATGAAATAACATATGACAGTGGCATAAGGATATTCATCCCTCTTCTTTTTTTGATTTAAACTCAAGGAAAGATAACCTCTTTCAAGGGCTTCTTTAAAGCATTACAATAAACATCCATGAACTTGTCATAGAATGATTTAGATAAATATTATGCAATAAAAGTAAAATTAATTAGTTGTTTGTATTTTCTGGTGGCAACAGATGCAAATATATCTTAAACTAGTGCCTTATTTATTTGGGCATCAGAGTCAAACCCTACCTCCACAAAAATTGATCAAGACAACTATACTAGAACCCAATTGAAATGCTTGACATCCCATTCTTTTAATTCCTACACCTGCTATCAAATTCATACATGGAAAAATAATTCATAGAGACCTCCCTCAAGACTTTACTTTTTCCTTGAAAGAACTTAAGTTCGACCCCTATATTCACCTTGTGAACAATGCATTGAAAAAGCCTTACAATTTAAATGCATAAGAAAACTAAAAAATTCCATACACAAAGACAACAAATAGTAGCAATAGAGTTCTGGTATCCTTGTATTAATATTTGAAATGTGTCAATACAATACCACCATGACTTCAAAGAAATAAGGTTCTATATCTCAGAGCTTTCTTTACAAAATGTATTAACCACCTCCACAAAAGAGTAAAAACTTGCTATATATACCCACAGCCATCTTAGAATCCTCGAAAGGATGCAACAAGCTTTGGATGGTTGGGAAAAGATCTTGCACTAAAAACAAAAGTACAAACTAAAAGATATTAATAAGATAACAGACTGTAGTTCTCAACTACCTAACAATTTTACAAGTGGCACCTTTGTCTAAAGATATTTCAGAGTAGTTGCTAAATTTGTTGCATGAATGATGACTACCATCCAGCTAACCTACATCATCCCTTGTTTGAAACACACTCTCCCTCAATTTTTGGATTAGGTACCATTTGTACTCTATTCTTCTTCTTCTATCACTTGGGTAGCTGGCTTCTTCTTCTTCTTCTTTGTTAGTTTGTCCCATGCCGCCGCATCATCATCAGATGGCCAATTGTAAGCTTGCAACTCCTATAGTGATTTGATATGCTAATCCCACATGGAATCAGTTACACTTCTAGCATCTGCTACAAACCGTATGCAATCACTTTCAACTTTAAATAAGTTGTCAATTATGTTGTTGCATCTTCCTAAATCCAAAGCACTGTCACTGTTTAGGAAAGCATCCTTCTTAATTACCATTTGATCCATTAATACTTTCCACTCATCTACATTGACAATACCCCCACCATCATCATATATTGGAGGCAAGTACTTATTGCTACTCCCATCAAACATAGCCATCTTGGCTACTATCTGGTTAGACTTACCTTTAAAGAACTTTGACACAGAACTTACTAAACCAATCTTTTCAAAAACATCAGTCACTACCTTAGGAATATCAGACCTATATTCCTGAAAATCATCAAGCTTGTCAAATAGTGAGCTCCTCCATGACCATGTACTAAAAAGTGGCTCCAAGGTAGTCAAAAACTCACTCACCTTTCCACTGGCCTGGTGTAATAGACTAACTGATTGATGGACTAATTCCATCCTGTCCTTTATCTTGTCCTATCTATATTGTACAATCCTTGCTACAATATCCAAGGATGCATCTAATCTTATTTTTTCTAGGTCCTTAGTAGGCTTATCAAGAACCTTTGTATCTATCTGAATAGGGACCTCAATCTACAAAGGAGGGGGGAGAACTACCTTTGAGGCTTCTTCAAGCCTAGCCTTCAATTCAACCAACTCATCTTCCAACTGCTTGATCCTTACCATTTTAAAATCCCTATCTTTGGCCACTACACTTGCATTCTCAAACAATTTTGCATACCTTTCAGATAGCTGAGCTATCTTTGCTTCATTCAGGTTAACAAAATGGGTCACTACTTTGGAAACCTCAAGATTGGTTGTATTTTGTACATTCCATATGATTTTATTTCCTTCCATCTGATCCTCTATACTTAGTAGAGATGGCTTTTGAGTCTTTGGGGCAATAGACCACATTGCAACAGCCTAGGATCTTAGGTCATATCCACTTCCTCTTATCATTTCACCAATATGAACCTCATAGGATAAACTGCCCTCTGGTTGCTTTCTTATCTGATCAATGATAAAAGTAGAGGTCAAATCCCATCCTGGAGTTAGCAGCATTCCACTTGATCTAACCATTTCTCTAGCCTCATCTATAGTTATAGCATCAAGGCTAGGATCATAAGAGGCTAATGCTCTCATGGTTTCTTCACTTGGCTCTACTCCCTCAGGCATAGCCTTAGCCACATCTTGTTACTTTTTCTAGATAAGAAAATTCTTAAATTCATCAATCTTGATGAATTGGTCATCACTTAAAAACTCCTCCTAATATACCTCTCTAATATCTTGTCCTGACCACAAGGACTATTCTTCATTTCCTTCATTAGTGGCCACCATCTTGTTGGCCCTTATTATTTTCCTTAATTGGTGATGGTAAGCCCTATCACCTGGTACAAGAGTACATGCATTATCAATCCTTCCTTTCTATTTTCTCTGCTTAGAAGGCTCTCCCTCTTCAAACCTCTACTTCTTCAATGGTGGCTCTGAAAGGTCCTCTGCCTCTGACTGGTCTCTAGTAAGATCAATAACTGGCAAGTCTCCAACTTGTGGTGGGTTATCCCCTTCTTGGGATCCATCAGAGAAATCCTCATGATCAGACGATGAGTAATCCTTCTTTTTCTTTGGTTTCTTCTAATCAATCAACCTTTCCAATTGATTTGATAGAGCGTCACACATCTCTATCATCTTGTTAATTCTTTCTAAATAAGGAAGGTCAAGGAAGAAACCGTCAAAAGGAATTTGGGCTTCCTTCAACTGAGCTTGTAAATCCTTTAAGTCAAAAAACCTATTCCATCTAGTAGTGATCTCATCCTTCTCCATAATATTCCTAATCACATCATCCTCATCAAGGCCCTCATGTTCTTTGTTGACACCAATACCAGGTATTAGTGTCAACCTTGCAGTTTTAATGAAGCCCTTAGGGTCCACATGTCTACAAAAACTAGATACCATCTTAAATTGATTCAGCCAGGTGGTAATTTGTGGGAAAGCCCTCTTACCAATCAAGAAATCACTGATTCTAAATTGCCTAGGTGTGAAAGTACCTTTCTTATGAGGGGCCAAAAGTTCTTTGTCTATCCACATCAATTGCCACACAAATTCTAAAGAAGCAACCCTTGGTGGCACAAATTTTGGTAACAAATGTGGGGGTTGGGGGCAACCGTAAACTCTTATGATTGTAGAATTTTCCCCCAAATAAAAATCACCCCAATTATGGTTTCCCTCTCAATTATCCTCCCAATGCATAGGTCTTAGCAACCTTAGAACCTTAGGTGGTAATCTTGTAACATTGATGCCCAACCATCTCAGAATAGGAAAAATAATGTAGTTCTCAAAAACACAAAAGTCACACCTATTTGCAGTACTATTTGATACCTTTACCCATAATTGTATTGGATTATGTTGATCTTGGAAAGTGAATTCTAGTTTCAACATATTCAAATCAAAACTATTGATATTGAAAAATAGGATTAAGTGCATCAACATAGAGTAATGCAAGAAATTGATGGGCTTCTTACTTTCTTTGACAGACATTAACCCTTCATGCATCCTGTCGATTACATACTAGATGTAATCATAGTCTATGTTTACTAGTGAATTCTAGATATCTAAAATCATCATCAAAAGGTCAGCTGGCAAGAATTCTTCATCCCCATCTACTCCCAATACTCTACACAACCTATAACAAGTCTTCTTCATATAGTAATGGAGAGATTTAAACTGGTAGGGGGCATTCATGTTATCAGGGAGGGGAGCTATATATGTGCCCTGCTTTGGGATATGCTTCACCATTTGGTCTTTTACTAACCCTATATTTTTTCTATACTTCTCTCTCTCTTGGCTCAGATTAATTTCAGTAGAGGAAGATGTGAAAAAACTAAAAGCTTTCATGAAAGAACCCCTATCAAGAGTAACCAAAGGTGACTGGTATGCCTTCCTAATTATTTTGGAGATAGGATCATACAACCTAGCCAATGCAACAATCAAGTCTACGTCTAAAAATACATCAGGGACAATCAATTTCCCTAAACCCAAAGCCCAAACATTACAAACAGGAACTGGCCCACCCCTATTTCGATAAAAATAATTAAAAATAGTACAACCTAAGCAATTTGGTGTAATAGGATCTTTGCAATGACCTAGAACATCTTCAAAGACATCATCAGGAGCTCTTTTGTTCTAACTAGAACCAGGGAACAATTTGAGAAACTTGTCTGAATAATTTGGCTTTTTTTTATCTTCACTACCTTTGGCTTTGGCTTGACCACTGGAAGACATCATGCTTGGCTCTGGTTGACTCATTCTTTCTGCACAATCGCTCTTAGCTCTAAAAACTTGATTTGCTTGGCACTCAATGATTGCTTCAAGAAACACAACTCTCTTCAAATGATCTCGAACATAGAAAATAATGAGTTTAGCTTATTTATCGATGCAAATCAGACATGTACAACTACCAGAATCATTGCAAATCTATCCTCAATTACTCTTGCATTCAATTTCACATATCACCATTTTTCAAATTAGAGCTAGCTGATGTTGGGATGCTGATAGATATATTTAAAAATTCAAAAACAAGGCCAAAAGGCAATGATTATAGCTTTGTACTTTAAAACCCTGTTTATGTCATAAAACCCTCCTTTAAAACTGATTGGATAGCTAGTTGCTTTTTCTCTAGCTTGACAGTGTACTTTATCCACATAGCAATGGTCTCTAAATTTATTTTATTATTTTCTCCAACTGAGCTTATTCAGCGAACCAGTGACTGAAGGTTCTCGTGATCACTGAATGGAAAGTTAACCCCTAGCTCACATTCAAAGAACTAGCGATCAATGACTTCACTCATTTGTGAAATGAATCTCTTAACTCAAACTTCATTCAGTGAACCAGTGAACAAGCATACCATAGCCTAAACAACTAAACACAGTCACTATTTGGAGAATTAGCGACAAAGGCTATCTCTTATTCGTTGAATGTCCCGGTTAACTTTTAATTTATTCTAAGACTTGGTGACCGAAAGCTTCACTCATTTTCTAAAAGGGAGACTTAACTACATGTTTAATGTGAGAACTAGCGAATAAGATTTCCTCTGAGTTGCTGAATTCTTTCCTAACTACCTGTTTTAAACTATGACTTTGATCCAACCATTGATCATAGATATCAATCAACGACCATCATTAATTCACTGAGTCAATAAGACAATCACCTTTTGATTATGAGACTCAGTAAATGAAGGGTTCGCTGAATCTCCCAATACTTTAAACTTTGACCATTCCATCATGCGATTAAGCAAATAAAGGTTTTTTTTTTTAACTTTCCTGATCACTTGTTTCGCCCATTCATTGAACGCCTCTAGTCACAACCAACCTTTTAAGAGAACTCGCGACTACTTCGTTCACCCAGTCACCAGAAAACTTAGAACTTTACTAACTTATTTCAAGAATAAGAGAACACAAGATGAAACCCTTTCCGCCAAATCCATTGAGCTAGACTATCAGAGTCACCAACTTTAGAGGACATTGATACTTATAGCCCAGTCGCCAGATCGCCAAATCACTTTATGTAGGACCCAAACATTTTGAGATTAAAACACAACCGCCAATCTTTCAGATAATCAATGGTGTTCACCAAATCACTGGGTGATACAAACCTCAACCGCCTGATTCTGAGAATAAGCGATCACCACCACGCTAGGTCGCTAAAAGCTTATAGGAAACTACCAAAAAATAAGTGAATGGGAGACAACACTCTCGCTGATTCGCGCAAAGGTTGAGATAACCACTGAAAGATTTGGAGACTTAGAGACTATGGTGAAATTTAACATAGGTTTTAACACATTCGCCAATTCACCAAATAGCTTAGAGCTATGAAACAACATTACACGATTCAACAAATGCCTAATGGAAAAATCACGTGCATGGTCCAAACACTTAAGTTGCCAAAAAGTAACAACAAAATATAAAAACTAGGGCCAACTTAAGGGTTTCATGCAAATTAGAACCTACCAAAAGCTAGAAAACCTAAGGCAAGGGTTTTTCAAACTTTGTCATGGAAAACTTGATGAATTTCAAAACCCTAAACCAGAAAAAAGCACTTGCAGGGAAAATAAATTGGAATTTGAACAAAAACCTCATAAACCTAATAATATGACCAACAGAAGGAACATGTTGAAAGGAGCCCCACGCAAGCACCCTCCTTCTATTTTACTATGTGCTACAAACAACACTCCCAATAGAGAGCTCACGCAGGCTATAAGGAGGCTCACATAGGCTGCCACATTAATGTGAGCCACTCCTTTAGGAATGTGCAACACTCTTTTTCTTGGTGTGTCCACTTGGGTAGGTAAGCACTACATTTTCTTTCTTTTACATAGACCATGTCATGTTTACCAAATACTTGCATCCTTTATGAAATATGTGCAGCCCGTATCTAACATCAAATGCAACCACCAATGAGCTCAAACCTGCATTTGATTAGGTGTGCAGAGAAGTAAAAAACTAGGTGCATTTGGTTGAATAACATGCACATGTTTCTCTAAAACTTCTTCTCTCCAAAATGGCGTGCATAATCCCTTAAAAGCATGTGTGCACAACCCTTATTACCTCAAACAAATCAGTGGTATCATTTAGAAATGGTGAATGTGCTCCTGGAATTTAAAATAAATGGTGTAATTCACATCCTCTTCTTTCTACAACCTTTGCAAGCATCTGCTTAATGAGAGCTCCTTCAACTTCATGTATTTGAGAGTAATATAGACAATTCTTTCAAAAATTAGAATTTTCTATGGATAATAGAGCTTTAACTGCGAAGCTTCTAAAATAACAATAGGTTGTCACTAAAAAAAAGGTAGGCCAGGCCCCAAGCGTGTCCGGCCTAAAAAAATTTTGAATTCAAACATCTGGCCTTGAAGATGATCTAGAATGACTGGCGCCTACAAACGGATCCGATCCAGATAACCGGATACTCCAAAACTTCAATTTTTATTACTTCAGCAATCGGCAAATCTGAATAAATCACCTCTAGTCGCTCCTATAAAACATTGTTCAAAACTTATCACTGGAAGTTGAAACTTGGTAGACAAAAACCTTTTATTATAGATAATAACCCTGTCAGATAGCTTCGCCTAAAGATGAATGAGGTAAGAGATTTTAAAATGTGAAAATGCTCATTCAGAGTTGCTGACAAACACAAACTGAAATCACTGTCGACTGCCTCAAAAGGAGATGGATGAAAAATATCAAACGATGAGCTGAGGGCAAGCCACTGAATCTGGAAGAAGACCCATATCCAAGGAATAAAATAAACCAACCATCAACTGAAGACAATCATCTAACCAAAAACTATGAATTTTAGAAAAATGCTACTTTTCAAAGTTATTCTATCCGCACTTTTTAACATTATTGAACACCTTTTGCTTGACCTTGCAATCCGATCAAATGGAACTCTCACGGTTTGAAACCTTGGATGATTGATCTCTCTCACACATAGAAAACAAGTCTATAATCATATTTCTAGGATGATAAAGTGATTATCTAGAAATAAACTTCAAAGTCAGCCACTTAGAACATCCCGAACTGAAAGGTAGTGAAATAGTAGAAGTTGCATCTGAAACTATCTAGGGAAATGGGTCAAATGGATTCATCATAGTATGAAAATTATCAAGGGGAAACACATCCATGTCTACAGTATGAAACATCATTCAATTATGTTTGACCTTGAATTGGGCACAAATGGCAAGACCCCAAAGTAAGCCACTCAGGAACCTGAACTGTGCACTCCTGGAGAAACTTAGCAATCTGCAAACGGAATGGCTCTGGCAAACATGTCAAATAGGAAATGGGGGGCTGAAAATTGGTATGGACATTCTTTCTCATGCCTAAAATATGATGCAACAACCCGTATGTCATAAATATCAACCAGGTGTCAGATGCAAACCTTAAAAGTAGGCCTTTCAGTCAAAATCAAATAGAATGCAAAGTGCAAATTTGAGCACATGCCTCCAAATGGGTACCCTAAAAACTTATCCAAACTAGATTCTAAAAATCGTAACCAACTACAAATACCAAATGAAAGGTGAGGAGCACATGTCCTAAGCCCCATCCCATGAAAATCATCAAACCTGTCTTTGCATGCATTTGAACTAGGGTCTTTTAAACTATTCTTTGAAGCACTGAACTTTTCCTTTAGGAAAATTATCTAGTTATGGGCTCAAAAACTATCTATATTTTCAGAGTACCAATAGTGGCTCTAGTGCCCCTTGTGGGCATGTAGAGAGTCTAAGAATCTTTGGTACAACAGACCACTCAAAAATGAAAACTGACTTCTTGCTCTTTCTCAAAAATAGGGAACCTTACTGAAAGAAACACACCACACAACTGAAAGATAACAACTGTACAAAATATACATTATTTCCAAAGGCTCAAAGCCTCAAAATTGGAAACACTTCTTACCTCTGTCATATGTATGATTTTCATCCATATATGAGACCAACCACTTAAAAAACTTTTGACAAACATGCTGCCAACATATATGAAAAAACTTGAGCTAGAAAGTAATCCTATACTTGCCACAACCCATATTCTTCCAATCAAAACCATCCTCATATTCATATTCTAGAAAATATAGAATGTCTTCTACCTCTCCTTGATGTTGACTGAAAGTACAAAACTTATCTAGTAATGACTCAAAATATAAACTATAATAACCATCATGCATTACTAAAAACTCACCCGGCTGAAAATGAAATGGATCCTTAGCTTTATCTGTATGGGATACTTCAGCCATTGAGTGACTTGGTTCCTCTAGAATGTACTCACAATCTAAATTGTGAACCAAATGCAAACTTTTTTCATAATCATTGTGACATAAGGATGACTGATCAATACCATCATTTTTATCAATAAACTTGTTGTCCTCAATACTATCACAATCGTTGTCATACTCATCAAAAGAAAGAAAAGAAATTGAACAAGAAACTTGTTCATCATTAGAATCTTCATGATAGGACAACATAGTGTCATGGTCTTCAATCATTTCTTCTGAAAACTTATTATATGAGGGGGTTTCATGTAAACATGAATCATTATTTTCATCATTTTGAACACATGCCCCATTATCAGTGCCAAAACATATATCCTTCGGGCATGAAAGTGTAAAGTCAAATGTAAGAAGATACCTCTAAAAATTAGCTTCTAAGAGGTCTGAGATTTCCTCACTGCTTAGTGTGCACTGGATTTCATTTTTATTTTCTTTGGCTTCTTGCTTGATGTTAAAAACTTCTTCTTTGTTTAGAACAGGGGCTGCTTTTTGTTGGCTCAAGTCATCTTGTGCAAAGCCATCACTGCAACAACTTTCATCTACATCATAATTATCCCTTTTCTATTTGCACAAATCTTTATTATACTAAGATAATAAAATTGTTCTCTTATGCTGATAAAAAGAAAGGTCTACAAACTTAATAGAAGCATATTCAACAATAGACTCTTCTCCGACATCTTGACATTCACTGAATTCACTATCAGCATCATAACCAGCATTACTAGTACAAAGGGAAACAACATCATCATCTTTATTTGCACAAGGCTACTCACAAAGAGACCTTTCTGTCATACCCTCATAATTTGATTTTGGATCACCAGAAGAACACACTTCTGTATCTGGCACAAAATCACAACCAATATAAAATTTGGAACCATTAGACATGTTGTCTTGACTTTTCAACTCCATATATGGAAAAAAATCAACACCTTCATTGTAAGTTTGAACACAAAAAGGGAAGCTCTGAAGTTCAACCATATGCATACCACACAAGTGATGAAGGGTGCTCCCCTTAATACCACAAACACATAATAGAAATAGAGAAACAACAACAATAATATGCAAGAACAGAAAATTGGCTTCTTATTATCTCCACAAATGTGGAATTACAAACTTTCAGAATTACAATATGCAAAGCCACATGGGCATTCCCTTACAATATTCTGTAGGAAAAATCCTCGAATCAATACCCAGATCTACTACCTAGAATTGCCCTAGACAACACTACGAGCCTTCTTTATATAGGCAATTTCCACCGCCTGAGAAGGTTCTAGAAATTTAGCCCTTAGGGCCGACCAAACTTAGACTTATTTTATTTTACAATTTATTACATCAAAGTCAGCTCAAAATGAGTTTTGAAACCCAAACAAAAATTTTAAAAAAAAATTATTTTTCGCCATTTCAGGTGACCCAACTTCTGAAGACCATAAGTCATCGCCCGTTGACCCGATTGGCTATTATAACCCCATTCTGGAAATGCCACAAAGTGCTCTACAAGCTTGCCCTATGCAAAGCACCCATCAACCAAATTTTCAACCTCATCTGGGGCCTCTAAAGCCTTCAAAACTGAGTTCAAAGTTTTTGTACCCTGCTGCCAATACCGAAAATCTTCAATATCTTCAAAACTACACTTGATCTAGCCATGAAACTTTGCTGGCAGGCTGATATGACTGAGATGAACCTCCATATGTAAAATCAGACATTTCAAAATCATAAGACCAACTTACTAAAAATAGCAAGTTTCCATAAATAGCAACTCTACACAAGATAGCCCTTATTGAATACAAAAACAGAAATATTTTTGGGTGATACAAGATTGCTCTTACACCCAGGATGCTCCTGCATCAACAAGTCTTCAAGAAAATTAGTTTGAAGTGTAACTTGTGACTTCAAATTGAATTCATTTCGGGAAACATCATCATGCTGAATTGACAAAGTAAAAGATTCATTTTCTGATTGGTAATCGATATGTCCTTGCTGACTTGTTTCAACATCCTTTAAGAATAGGACATCAGCACTCTTTACATAAAAGTCTTGGAGGAAAGGACACACCTCTGGCTGAAACAAACAATCTGATATGGAATTTGAAACCTCTTCCAGCTTTTCATCAAATGTTTCAATTTGTGGCTCAAACAAATTAGTAGGCAGCCCATTGCACATGTTCTCCCTTTGGCATATGTCTCCTTGACACAATCCATTGTTATAGGGCAGATTTTTAGCATTATTAACTTTTTCCTAATAAGATATTGGTTCCATGTTATTAACAATATCAAAATCTTCAGTATCTATATCAAACCAGCTAACTTCCATTTCTAGTTCAAGGGAAAAATGAGCTACCATGGTTTCATATTCGGGCTCATAGAAACCCTCATTTATTTTTAGAATAATAACTTCACATGGTGAATCAAAAGCTGAAAACATGCAAACTAAAAAATTAGTTTCATAACCACTGTCATCTGAAACAAAAGAATTCATTATTGCTCCAGTCATATCAACCTTTTCACAATCATTTCCAACAAATGACAACTGTTCATTCTCTTCACAAGGTTTCTCATCAACCATTTCCTTGTCTTCAAAAAGATCAAGATCACTCTGGCTCCTTGAATCTTCTTCTTCACTTTCAGCATCACTGAAATCTGACATAACTTCATCATTTGGGGCGTTATCATCATCTGATGAAAGATTTTCCCCCTCTTCACTTTCAATACAACTTGACTGCAAACAATCATTCTCTGCAGCCTCACAACTAGAAGAACTAGGTTCAAAGCCACTTGGTATATACCCCTTGTATATATCTATCTCTACATCAAGAAAATGTTGCAATGCTTCACTAACCATGTTAAATTCTATATCAGGGATAGTCATTGTTTGTTGAAAATTTTCTTCATTCACATTATGTTCAGAAACATAACTTGAAACATGATCAGTAAGATCGGCAGAGATGGAGACACTTTGACATTGATTTTTATTTTCTGATTTACACCCATTTGCTTCAATTAGAACATTATGACAACAGACTCCAATGGATAAAAACCCTTTGGCAATTTTATATCTCAAATTATTTTCAATGTCCATCGTTGTCATAAAAGCCTGATGTAAATTATTTGGCTCTTTATTTCTTAACAGGAAGCTCATCTTTCTATCAAAAGCACCAAATAAATTACTAACCATACTTGATCATTGGGTCTGTAACTTATTGGAATATCATTTAATATTTTAAAAAATCTAATGTTGAAATGTGGGACTAATTTATCCTCTTCCATTTGAATCTCCATCAAATTGTTTAGCAAAATGCTCACATCTACTCTTTTAGCAAACTGCTCCATGAAAGCTGAATTGAAGTCTCCCATGAAGAAATGGAATTTGTTGGCAAGGAATAAAACTAGACCCTAGCATCATCTTTCAATGTCTAAACCAGCAACTTCATGATGACATCTTCATGACAAATTTTGAAGTCTCCCAGCAGATCAGCAAACCCCTGTAAATGTTCACATGTTGAATCTGATCGTTTCCCTTTAAACTCTTGCAAATGCTTCCTAATCTTGGTAGGAATCTCATTTGGGAAACCATGTATGCCATTGAAACACAATGGCGCATACCTCTATACAGAAAAACCTCTACTTGAATCCATTATGGGCTGCACTTCCTCTTAATGAGATTTTCATATTTTTATTACAAATAACTTATGCAGCCATAAAACTTCTCACACATACATATTTCTCCAGAGATACAACCCAGGTTTTTTTAATAAATTCAGAAGAACATGCAAAGCCACAATTATAAAATCCTTTTTATATGGTGACCTTTTCACCCATTAAGAAGATATAAAACATTCAGTGAGAAATACCTGGTAATTTTGATGTTGTAATTCTTTCTTTGGCTGGAAATAATGGCAAATTTCAAAGCTCATTGCATAGCTCCATCAGGTTCTTTTTATAGAGTCACCACCTCCTTGAAGAAGGAAAAATACTTTATCTCAATTTCTGTATACTCCTTCCAGCCAACACAAAACTTCACCAAAACTTAAATACTATTTATCAGAGCTGGATACATCATATCCTTTGTTCTAAACTTGCACTGATCAAATCGAGGATCTCAGAGTCACCACTCACGACTTGGTGAGATGATATTAAAATCTTTTAAATCTTACTCTTATACACTTCAATGGAAACCACTGGATAAATAAATAAGCTGGCCAGGAGTCTAGCTCTACTCATGCCTGCATTATTTATAACTAATTTATAACACTAGAGATATCAACTGATTGAAATAGATAGCCCAAGAGTCCATCTCAACTTGGAACCTGCATTATTTAGGATTTACTCAATATGTCCCCAGCAGAGTCACCATTTTGTTGGTTCGTAGAATGGATTTTACACTCCATGAGACACCAATATAGCTAAGATTGATTTTGGGAATGGTCAGTTTCAACTATGGGGAAATCTATAGTTAACTAGACCAACTATAGGGACAAGACTGCCCTCTACACTTCTGGCTCTACAAAACCAAGACAAGTGCACCTAATCTAGTAAATGAAACACTCTTTACAACACCAAGACTGGATTTGAACAAAGCAGATAATAGCAAGAAAGTACTAAATGATAACTAGTCACTCATTAACTCTCCATTGCTATGATGAAACTGATGCTACACAACATAAAACTAAAAGGATAGATAGGATTTTAAATTGAGTTCTTGCAAAATGTAAACAACTATGCCAAACTTACATCACTACAAGAGATACTAATTTCTGATTAGTGTCTTGTCCATTGGGCAATATATCTAACACAAATATAGAATACAAGAACAAATATTCCAAGCCATAAACACAATAAACCAAATTCATACACTGCTTATAAGACATCCTTCATGTTGAACCAAATGAATCTATGCTTAATTCAGAGACTTTTAACCTGATCCTAGATCAAGGCTGAGAAATAAACATATACACAAGTAAACCTTGTGCAAGGAGTCAGAAAACTTGAAACCCAAGAAGCATAATAGAAGGAGAGATCTGAAAACTGAAATCTACATTAAGTATGAGAACTCAAGTTCATGTATTAGAAACTATTCCAGAATACAACACTTAGACAATATGCAAAAGATTTTGAAGGGTTTTCCACTGTATTGACACAACTAGCAAAACATATTACAATCTAGACTGAGGATACACACTTAGCTTTTTAGCTTCCTGTGTTCAAGAATTTTCCAGCCAGCCCCTTCTAAATGATCATAAAAATCCTTTTATAGAGATAAGGATACAATAAGAAAAAGATCATTTAGGTTGAAAACCCTCAACCTAACCAACAATCCCAAGGCCTACAAGAGAAAAAAATATGATCTGTTTGTACCTCTGTAAGACATTCCCAGGAATAATTAGCCTTCTTTTTCTGAGAAAATCAAATCAGCAATAAAGTCCTTGAAACAATCAACAAATTCGATATCTTTGTGAACCCAAGAAGAATCTCTGCAAAGAAAGCCAAGTTGCTAAAAATCTAATCTTCCCCCTTCTAAAATGAAAAAATCTTCATCAAACTCTGATCCCAAAAATAATAGTTATTACTACTTCTACCAATTTGGTCAAAACTGATTTTAACCATTGCCATTGTATTCCTGGTCTTCTGGTGTTTCCAAAAACATATTATATGCCCATATTTTGATAAAAATGAAGCCTCCAGACATTATTTCTGTGAACAGCCTGCATCATTTAAATTTTTTATTTTACTTAATATAGTTGGACTATATAATTCAGATTTTGATTTTTGCTGCATACTTGAATTTCAAGGTGGGCCCCCATGTGCCACATGGCACCACATGATTCACTTGATGATCCACCTCATATGCCTTGCTAAACCTCTGCACATACCTATGACACGTGTCACTTTCGATTGGTCTATTCTGTTGATCAGGCATCCACCTGTAATATCTACCAACTCACTGGTTGACACATGTCATCACATTGCATCCCCTCCAAGGTTAACTATTGCACATCTTTCTTTATGCGAAACAACGCCATCCATCAGATTAGCACACATATCGAGGTGGTCGGTTGGTTGTCGATCTAACTGCTTCATCAGTGCTAAGTGCCACATGTCACATTTTGGTTTGGTTCCTCATCCTCCCATGCACTTGACTGTATCTTATTGCCACATCATCGGATGACATGTTTCATCTTGTTGCTATTTCTCAGATATTAACTCCCACGCATCTTCCTCTTTGCGCTATTGCGATGACCGTTGGATTTGGGCATGTATCTCAATGTAACCGATCATGTACTTGTATACTTTGTCAAAATATACCTTACCTATCATGTGTGGGGCCCACTTTCCAAGTCACCATCCATTTTATTCACCAACCGAGCACCTTGATCCTCATGCGCATGAGAGAGCCCTCCAACTGGGCATCTACTTTAGATACCATATAATTGTTCGTTTGGGTATTTGAATATCTTCTCTCGCCTTCACATAGCCAATGTGAGACTAAGTTCCCTTTACAATATAATATTTCCTGTTTAAAAAATATTGCCTCGGAGTGCGCCCAGCTGGCCCACTCTCCATCCTCTTCTTTCTTTACATCATTCCTGAGCCCTTTTTCATTTAAATAACTCTCGTCAACTAAACAAGGTAAATGTGGGATGAAACACCACAGACCAGCCCCTGCATTTCCCTCCAAAAGCATAGCATCTCCATCTTTCGGCAGATACAAAGGGAGGCTTTGGCAATATCCTACTGCCCAACACACATCTCTCACAGCTTGCAAACAAAATACTAAGTGGAGGCATACGTTTGAATCAAGAGCATACGCAGGCTTCCATTTTTGCTCTTTGTTTGGGAGCTAAGTCATGCAAAACCCTAAGAGGGAGACTTAATAGCTTCTTCCTTAACAAATATGCAGTAATCAAGTGGAAGGAACATGTTGAAAGGAGCCCCACGCAAGCACCCTCCTTCTATTTTACTGTGTTGCAAACATCACTCCCAATAGAGAGCTCACGCAGGCTATAAGGAGGCTCACATAGGCTGCCACATTAATGTGAGCCACTCCTTTAGGAATGTGCAACACTCTTTTGCTTGGTGCGTCCACCTGGGTAGGTAAGCACTACATTTTCTTTCCTTTACATAGAGCATGTCGTGTTTACCAAATACTTGCATCCTTTATGAAATATGTGCAGCCCGTATCTGACTCCAAATGCAACCACCAATGAGCTCAAACCTGCATTTGATTAGGTGTGCAGAGAAATAAAAAAGTGGGTGCATTTGGGTGAATAACATGCACATGTTTCTCTAAAACATCTCCGCTCCAAAATGGCATGCATAATCCCTTAAAAACATGTGTGCACATCCCTTATTACCTCAAACAAATTAGTGGTATCATTTAAAAATGGTGCATGTGCTCCCTGAATTTAAAACAAATGGTGTAATTCACATCCTATTCTTTCTACAACCTTTGCAAGCATCTTCTTAATGAGATCTCCTTTAGCTTCATGTATTTGAGAGTAATACAAACAATTCTTTCAAAAATCAAAATTTGCTATGGATAATAGAGCTTTAACCACCAAGCTTCTAAAATAATAATAATAGGCTGTCACCAAAAAAAAGGTAGGTTGGGCCCCAAGCAGGTCCGGCCTAAAAAATTTTTGAATTCGAACAACCAGCCTTGAAGATGATTTAGAACGACTGGCGCCTACAAATGATACTCCAAAACTTCAATTTTTATTACTTCGCCAATCAGCAACTCTGAATAAATCACCTCTAGTCGCGCCTATAAAACACTGTTCAAAACTTATCACTGGAAGCTGAAACTTGGCAGACACAAACCTTGTATTATAGATAATAACCTTGTCATATGGCTTCACCTAAAGATGAACGAGGTAAGAGATTTTAAACCATGAAAATGCTCATTTAGAGTTGCCAGCAAACACAAATTGAAATCACTGTCGACTGCCTCGGAAGGAGGTGGATGAAAAATATCAGACGATGAGCTGAGGGCGAGCCACTGAATCTGGAAGAACACTCATATACAAGGATTGAAACAAACCAACCGTCAACTAAAGAAAAGTATCTGACCAAAAACTATGAATTTTATAAAAAGGCTACTTTGCAAAGTTATTATATCCACACTTTTTAACATTATTGAACACCTTTTCCTTGACCTTGCAATCCAATCAAATGGAACTCTCACGGTTTGAAACCTTGGATGATTGATCTCTCTCACACATATAAAACAAGTCTATAATCATATTTTTGAGATGATAAAATGATTATGTTGAAATAAACTTCAAAGTCAGCCACTTAGAACATCTCGAACTGAAAGGCAGTGAAACAGTAGAACTTGCATCTGAAACTGTCTGGGGAAATGGGTCAAACGGATTTGTCATAGTCTAAAACTTATCAAGGGGAAACACTTCCATGTCTATAGTATGGAACATCATTCAATTATGTTTGACCTCAAACCAAGTGCAAATGGAAAGACCCCAAAATAAGCCACACAGGAAATTGAACTGTGCACTCCTGGAGAAACTTAGCAATCTGCAAACGGAATGGCTCTGGCAAACATGTCAAACGGGCACACAAGGGGCTGAAAATTGGTATGGACATTCTTTCTCATGCCTACAAAATGATGCAACAACTTGTATGTCATAAATATCAACCAGGTGTCAGATGCAAACCTTCAAAGTAGGTCTTTCAGTCAAAATCAGATAGAATGCAAAGTGCAGATTTGAGCACATGCCTCCAAATGGGTACCCTCAAAACTTATCCAAAATTGATTCTGAAAGTTGTAACCAACTGAAAATACCAAGTGAAAGGCAAGGAGCACATTTCCTAAGCCCCATCCCATGGAAATCATCAGGCCTATCTTTGCATGCACTTGAACTAGGGTCTTTTAAACTATTCTTTGAAGCACTGAACTTTCCCTTTAGGAAAATTCTCTGATTATGGGCTCAAAAACTATCTAGATTTTTAGAGTACCAACAATATGCACCCTTGAAGTTAATCTTGTAAGTATGTAATCATGCTATGTCTAAGAGCACATGATCAGAAAAGTTAGTATGATGAAGTTACAGTCGGTTGAAGTGTCACAGATAGTGAGTGGCAAAACAGAATAGAGCATGGAGCTGACTATTGGTATTTTGGTTAGTGATTACAATATTGTTTTGTAAAGGCTATGTGCCTATTGTATTTAGGTTATAGACATGTTAATATCATTATATGTAAACACGCTTAAGCTAATTCATTTGGAAGCGTTGTATGTAATAGGTTGAAGGCCGACCTAGTGAATAAGTTTTTTTGCGCATATAAATAAGTTATGTGACTTTGTATTTAAGTTGATAATAAGATATAGAGATTATTAGAAGCAAAGTAGAAGTATGTGAAGAGCAGTGAGAATGTTGTAGAGCTTTACAAGAGGCTAAAGCATCAGCGCACAAAAGGAACTAATCAAAAAAGTAGTTCACCTTGTAGATATAGTGTGTATCTGAGATCCAGAAGGTTGTAGCCTTCACCACTTGAGAAGTGAGCTCTAGGAAAATGTGCCCCCACCCCTAATAGGGTTATTGTAAAAGACTCCTAACAGGGTTTGACCCTTGACTAGGTCACTGTACTAAATACATTGTAAAGAACAACTCCTAACAGGGTTGCAAGATCTTCTAGCAGGGATCATAATACACTAGTGTGGTTATTAGTGGGTGTCAATTCCCACTGGGGTTTTTACCTATTTGGGTTTCCCCGTAATCATATCTTGTGTTATATGTTGATAACTTTACATGCTTTATTATTCAGTTAAGTTTCAAGTATAAGGAAGAAATTATATTGAACATTGATTCACCCCCCCTCAATGTTCCCATTCCTAACAATTGGTATCAGAGCTTTAGTCCTCTGAAAAAAAGTTTAACCACTTGAGGAGATCATGGATACAGGGGAAGTGAAACATCTGAAGAAGAATCTTGAAGCAACACTTGAAGATCTTAACAAATCTGAACAAGAGATTGAAGAACTGAAACTAAAGGTTAGTGGTACTCAAGCATTCATCAAAAAATTGAAAAAGGATTTAAAATATTGTTCTACAAGTGACTTAGGGATAATGATAAAAAAGTTGAATGAAGAAAACACATCTCTAAAAGATCATATTGAAGAGTTAGATGAAAAGCTACTTAACAATCAAGAAGCCTATGAAGAAAAGGTCAAATAAAACAAGCAGTTGGATGAAGAACTGAGGCAAGCAAACATGAAAATATTGGAATTAGAAAACATCAAGAAGCACGTAGAATCTAACTGAAGCAAAAAATCACATTAACAAATTACACACAAGAAAGGATCTGATAGAATCACAATTGTATGCACAAAATATTAAAGGAGATACCAGTGGTATTTGATTTAGTGAAGCACAAAATCAAATCAATGATATGTGAGAAAGAAAGAAAGCATCAAAAGAATCTACAGAAGCTAAGAAGACTAGAAATCAGACTGAAGCTAATGCAGAACCATCTAAAGATGAGTGCAAGCCAGTAAACAAAACTTGTTATGCTTGTAACAAGCATGGTCACATAGCTAAAGATTGCAAAGAGGTAAGACCTTTCAATGGTTATTGTTATTCATGAAATAAGTTTGGTTATAGAACTATGAATTGTACATCAAATCAAAGAAATCAGACTCAGAAAAATTAGAGAACTCATCTACAACAAAATGTTAGAAGTCCTTAGAACATTATATGTCAGATATGTAATTATAATGGTCACACAGCTAGACAGTGTAAAATGGTAACCCACATTAATGCATCAAGGAATATCAGGCCTCCAGTAATTTATCACTCATGTAACAAGGCTAAACACATCTCAAAGTTTTGTAGATAAAAAATACAAAGACAGGAAAGCCCTAAAAAGTCAGAAGGATCAATATTCAATGAAGCAGGAGAAGTCAAGTTTGTGCAAGCTACAGAAGATGCAAGCATAATTTGGAAGGAAGAAAAGATAGATAATGTTGGTGAAATAGTTGAGGATGCATCTGTAATGGACACACCTCCTATTTATGGTTAAATGACCATCATGGTCTTAGGGGGAGCTAGATTAGATTTAAACCCCTGCGTGGATGGTATACTCACCCTCAAAGTATGTGCCTTTGGATATAACTGTTTGGAGTCTATTTGATGTAGTATGCAAGAGCGCACTACCTGATCAATAGGAGAAAGGAAGATTGGAATTCTTTGTGGCATTCTGTATTTACGTGGCAAGCATTAATGGTGGAAATTTGTTATTATAGTCATCGAAGATACTTTATTCACACATTTGCATTCAAGTTTGAGCATTTGAAGATCACAGGAGTTCAAGTAGTTGAGTTGTGAAGAATAGTAGTTGGATTATCAGCGAAAGGAAGTCAAGTTTTGTTGTGAATCCCTAGTTCAGATGTGATAGTTTAGAAACCCTTGGAATCCTTTTTGAAGTGTTAAATCAAGTAAGATATTCAGGTTTGGGTCAGTGATAATCTACATGTATTTTTAGATTGCTGGAAAAGTGTCAGATCTCTACCTAGACAAGAGTCTACCCACAATACCTCATATTTCCTTAAAGGCGTCATCAAAGAGCACCCTGAAAGACTACTTGGAGCTGGAAATCAAGACATTCAGGATAAAAATGTAGAGAAGGTATAGGATACCTGAAAGTATAGTTGAGAAATATAAGGATAGTATATGCTTCATGGTAGAGACAGACAATACATGCATGGAAGCAGTGGAGCCTAGAACTAAGTGGATCCATCAAATCATAGTTCACCAAGATCTAGATATAGTGTGTATCTATTAAACAAAAGGTTATAGCCTTCACCCCTTTGAGTAGTGTGCTCTCGGATAGTGCGTCATCTCCCCTAATAGGGACTATTGTAAAGACTCCTAAAAGGGTCTGACCCTTTGTAATACCCCAAAAATGGGCTATAAGTTCATTAATCTCCTACATCATCAAATCGAATGAAATCGACATCAAAGTCCTAACCTAAGGCACATCTAAACATCATCGAATCCTAATTGATTATCTTAAATTCTACATCGGGAAATATTCCTAGTAATATTCCTAATCATCATAATTATCTTTAATTTTATAATTATTTGGCAATAAATCACATTTATCCTAAAGTTTGATTAATTGAATATTTTCATATTTAATTAATTAGATTTAATATTTGCCACTTAATTGTGTAATTAAATTTAATTCTATCTATTATTAATTGTATTATTTAATTTTGACAATAAATCCAATATCCTATGAATAATTGATTAAATTCTTATTTAATTAATTAAAGCAAGTTGTCATTATTTAATAATATAGTTTTTAATAAAAGTTTGATTAAATAATTGATTAACCCATAAATCAATTATTTGATTTTTAAAAGCAGTTAAGTTGGAAATAAATCACTTTATTATTAAATTAATTCATAAATAAAACATGCACAATCATAAAAGCAGACAACTATCAATTATCAATTAAAGCTAAACTCTATTTTGAGTTAAAACTTAGCTTTTGCATATTTTTGTGAGTTAATTATCCTTTATTTAAAAAACTTGAGTTATTTGAGTGATTTATGGCTTTTTCTCATGCACCTCCAAAGCCCTGGATTTCTATAAAAATAAGGCTTTATCTCTTCATAATTCATCGCATAATTTTGCAAGCTTACTTTGCCAAAGTCATCTACGAATTGCACAACTATTTTGAAGAATTAGAATTTGGAGAATCAAAGCTTATTGCGAATCAAGGCTATTGTGAGATCAATTTTTATTTTTTTTTACATTTATTTAGATTCTTTTTCATATCATTGTTAGATCATTTTAGCATATCAATTTTCATATTACCATAGATTTCATATCAGTTTATCATTCTTATTGCATAGAAAATACCAAAAATATAGATTAATTGCATTCATATTTCATATCTAGATCAATTGCATTCAAATCCTTCATTTAGGTGTCGTCTAGGTCACTGATCTCGATTACAATTTGAGAACATCAATCTCGCACCTATTAGAAGGTAGTAAATCACTTGGTTAGAGTAGATTTCAATTTTGCATGATTTTGATTATAGCTAACCTCTAATGTTTTACTGAGTGTTGTGTTTACAGATCAGGTACAATTTTCACACACACATTTTTGGCACCCACCGTGGGGCCTTGAGCCTTATTTTCTTCATTTTTATCAAATTTTATATATTTTTGGCATCACTTTTTCGTCATTTTTGCGCAAATAGGAAAAATGCTGCCTACGAGAAATTGACGCCGCTTATGAACAATTTGACACCGCTTACGAGAAATCTGATCACACCTATAAGTAATCTGTTCACGCCTATGAGCAATTTGTTAATGCTTACAAGTCATCTGATCACGCCTATGAGAAATTTGTTCACGCCTACAAGCATTCTGTTTACGCCTACAAGCATTCTGCTCACGCCTACAAGCATTCTGCTCACGCCTACAAGCATTCTGCTCACGCATGTGACAGTTTCAGTCATGTATCTACCAGTTTCAGTCACACATCTAATAGTTTTAGTCACACATTTGATAGTTTTAATCATGCATCTGATAGTTTCAGTCACGCATCTACCAGTTTCAGTCACGCATCTACCAGTTTCAGTCACGCATCTACCAGTTTCAGTCACGCCTATCAGTATTTAAATCATGCCTATGAGTATTTAAATCACTCCTGGGCACATTTCAGTCATGCTTGTGCTCATTTCAATCACGCCTATGTCTATTTTGATCACGCTGGCTTTCTATTTTCTTATTTGTTTTTTTTGAAAATTTTGGCATTTTTAGAATCTGTGCCACTCTGGAAAATTGGCACCCATTTTTTGCGAAATTTTCACATATGGTATTGAAAGTTTAAGTGTGATATATCATTGGAAAGCTCTTTCCAAGCCAAATCCAAGCATGTTGGTTTCATTTTCAAATTTTTCCATTTGATCATAGAATTTGCATATTTGTACTTTTAGATTATTGATTTCTAATGCTTACAGTTTGTTGTTGATTTGTCTTAGTTTTGTACTTTTGGATGTGTGCTAAATTCTGGATTGTAGAGTGTTGGACCTAAGGTATTCTTCTCAAGCTAATAATATTTCAATTTGGATCTTAAAACAAATCTCTTATGTGTCTGGCTTGTGTGCATCTTTTCATGCTTTGATCTATTTCTACACACTTGCATAATTGATACTAGGTTGTGACCCCTTAAGGATTCATTAAGTAGTCTTAGAATACTTGTGATTAATCTTGATTGCTATCTTGGGTTATTGGACTCGCTAATCCGTAGGCCCCTCATTTTTGCCCTGTGGTTGCACTCTCAGCGCCATAAAGGGGAGGGGTCAACAAGATAGAAGCGTTAAGTGTTCCACTTGGCAACCCTTTTGTGCTTTTAGGAACTCACTTGTTTTTTAAGTTGGGGATTCATTTTCAGCTTGTGTGAGGTGTTAAGTGTTTCACCTTATGAACTCATCTCATATTTTCTTTAAGTGTTAAGTGTTTCTCTTTTTGCTTTTTGGGTACTTTTGGTAGATTTGCTTTCGGGAATATATCTGTGCTCACATAGTAACTAGGCCCTATGAACACTATTCGTGATTCTTGAGAGATTGAATTCCTAGAGAAATCTTTCTTGATGATAGAATCCTTGTAGGTAGGGAGGATACTTAGTGCGTTTCACATTCAACTTGGTTAGTGTGTCTTCTCTTATTGATCGATACATTCTCTCCCAGGAGAGGTTGATAGATCACGTGGGGTTGACATCATGAGCTTTGGTGAATCAAAATTGGTTAGTGCACCTTCTCTTATTGATTGATACATTCTCTCCCTGGAGAGGTTGATAAATCACGTGGAGTTGGCATCATAGACCTTGGTGAAGCAAAACTTTGTCTTAGCGTGTCGGATTAATCTTCTTGCTTTGTTTGGGTTAAAAGTGAAAAGGTGTCAAAAACCTTGGATCTGGAGCCAAGTCCCCTTGTGGTATACTATTGTGAGTCATCTTTAGAGAGGGTTAACCGTAGCAGACAATCCCTTCACAGGGAAAACTGCATTGACGGAACCTCAAGCGGTCATAGCCATTTTCACCGTGGTAGTGACAGCCGCTATATAAATGTCCTTGTGTAAGAAATCTCCATGGGTATGGTTCATTGTTGGGTTGTCAGATCTCCCTAGCAGCTCTTGAAGATTAAGTTCTCGGACTGTGTCAAAACCCTGTTGTGTCAGGATTGGAGTTCACCCCTTTGGATCATAAAAGTTGCAGAGTCAAACCATTACTAAAAACCCTAGCGAGGCCAAATTTTTATTTTCTAGGGTATATGTGCATCATTGCAAAACATTTTTGGAACATACACAATTAGCACTTCTAAGGATTAGAATGAATAAGTCACTTGATTGTTCATGCACAAGGTTGCTTTTGCCCTTGTTCATTATTTTCAGACATGCTTGAAATCACTTGCTTGTTGTTTTGCATGCTTGTTTATCTATCTGGTTACTGAAAATGAACAAATCTATTACAATCTTCAAATCTGGACATTGAAATTTGCAAACAATCTGAATCTGCAAACTCAAAATTTGCAAAATCTAAAGTAAAATCCTTTTCTGGAGTAAAAAGTCATCTCAGGAGGTCAGAAAGTCATACGAGTTTCTATCAAGTGTTGTTTCATTGCAACCCAACTATTGTATGATAACCTACCCAGTGTCGTACAAGTTTTGATGCCAAAAAATTCTAAGAGTCAAAATCTTGCTTGCAATTGTCGTATGAGTTTTACAACTCTCGTTTCACAGCATACCCACTGTCGTACGAGTCTGTAGAGTGTTGTTTGGGAAATTTTTGAAAGTTGTCAAAAAATTGTTAGAATTGCCAGATATTTAGCTTTTTCAGCCTATTTCCAGAATTTGTCATACAAATCACTGTGTCAGGAATAGAGCAGTAGCTATTGAAAATCAGTATACATGTCTCAAAGAATCAGTACACATGAGGAAGAAATTTTAATCACCACTATGATGAAGCAGCTGCAAGCTATGCAAGTCCAGCTTGACAAACTTGAGAAAGAAAAGGAGCCTAAAGAGTTCTCCATGGAAGCTCTATACTCTTTTCCATTTGATAAAGACTTGTACATGTCACCATGCCCCCAGACAGAATTTGAGCAATGTGATAACCCTTATGATACCTCTTCCATGGAGAGTGACACATCTAGCTTTGGAGACTATGATGACTATGATGACAGACAATGTAATGATACCTATGACACCTTTGTTCCTAAGAATCCTCCTCATCATTCATTCCTACTTACTACAAATGGGCCATCACATTGGATAGATCACGATGGTGATCCATATGATTTTGATTTTGAAAGAGATTTTGATGGCTTTTGTGGACAATACCTTGATTATGATCCATCGACTACTGCTAAGGACTATAAAATGCATCGTGCTAGTTTGAAACGTCAATACTACAAGGATCTCTCCTCAAAGGACTCTCTTGCTGAAAATAAAGATTATCTTCTCAAGCAAGATCATGTTAATGTTGGACCTTTGTCTTGTGATGGTTCCCTTCCATCCCCTACTTCCTCCAATACCCATACATTTCCTAAAGCTTCCGAGTCTTTCAAATCTTTCACAAAACCTTCATCAGACACAAGTCCTAATAATTTTCATGCAGTTCCCTATAGTTATCCTCTAGGGCTACCTCTTAAAGAAAATCAAGCTAACCTTCACTTGGCTACAAATACTTTCAATAATGATAAACCTAAAGAGCCTAAGCCTTCATATGCTATAATCCCTACTTCAGCTAGTCCTCCACCATCTCTTCCAAAGTCATCCATACAATCCCAACATGCTTCCTTGTCCTTAGAAGTGGCTCCATGTCAAGAGGACTCTAAAAATGATAAAGAAAAGAACATAAAGAAAGATCAAGATCAAGAACCCTCCATGTCATCCACTCCTTTTCCCGATGTCTCTTATCCACTTCATGGTTCTTTTGATCCTGCACACCCTTTTTCATGCATTCCACCATGTCTTAAGTCTTCTCCTAAGCAAGATCAGGCTACTACTTACACTGTTGAGCTTATTGACAATCAAAATGACCTTACTATACTTGCACTTTCCAAAGATGATACTTCCATTAAAGTTGGTAAAAATGGTGTTGTTACTTCCAATGTTAAGCCTATTGAAAATCAAGAGAAAAATTATGTGCTTATGCTATCCAAAGATCCTTGTCAAGATCAAAGTCTTCCATCTTCTTGTTCTACCATTCCATGTTCGCTTCCACTTTCTACTCTTCCTAAGTCTTTTCAAGCTTTGAACAATCCTATCAAAGAAGGTGATCATATTCAAGATGTCCATGATTCTATTGAAAATCTTAATGCTCACTCTAAAGATGCTGATATCCTTGGTTGTCATATAGATGCTGATGAACTTCTTGATTATCCTTTTGTGTCTTCCACTTCCATCCTTGGACCTCTTCCACCAATACCAAACTCTTCACATCTACCTTCCATCTTGGGTCCTTATGTCCCTTCACTTTCCCCTCCTAACTCTCCTAGTTCACCATCCATCTTGGGTCCTTACATCCCTCCATCTGCCATCTTTCCTCAAGATCAACATAGATGCATACCCTTGAATCTTTTTCATCCACCCACCCATCTAAACCAGTCATATCCTCCTTTTTCTTCCACAAGTCCCAAGTCTTTTGGAAGTAACTTGAATGTTCAATACAAGAAAAAAAAGCAATACAAGAATCTATCAAAAAAAAAAATCACCATGTCTCCTCTAAACGACATGGAAGCATAAAGTCCAAAGAGATATCTAAGAAAAAAACTACAAGACAAGTATGGGTTCCAAAATTCATAATTGAAGATATTCTCTCCAGATTACCAAAAGGAAATAAAAAGTCTATGGCTATATGGATTCCAAAGTCTCTCTTGAAAGAGTCTAGTGTTGAGCAAAAAGTGAAATTGACATTCAAGCTTCCAAAGACTTCCACTTCATTTTCCTCCAAAAATATTCTTCTATTCCATGCCCCTAAACCACAACCTCTGCTATACATTCACCATATTCCTTCACGTATTCCTTCATTCACGATTCCTCCATCCTCTCACCACCCTTCAAGGTATGTGTTGACGTTGATCTTGCCTTCCTTTCCACCTACCCTTTTACAATCCTTCCATGCATTATCCTTCTACCTTCTATCATTTTTTCTTATTTTCCTATTCCTCCTATCTTCCAACCTCACTCGCTTTACATAAAACTTTATCCTCTATTTTTCTCTTCCATCTCCCTTTCCCTATCAACATCTTTGAGCGTATCATTTTGAATCCTTGGCATATCATGGTTTATCCTTTCAAGGAGCACTATTTAAAAAGCTTGCCTTCTTCCAAAAAAAAAAAAAAATTATGAAAATGTGCCTCGGTGAAAACCTAGAAATAGGTACCTTGGTAGAAAAAGTAAAGAGAAATAAATTCATCCTATGGTGAAAACCACTCCCTTGTGGCACCTTGGATAAGTACCGTGATGAAAACTTGGCAATCAGGCATCATGCGTAGTTCTTCTACATATTTCATCCACTCCATCTTTTCTCTTTGATCTTGACAATGTTGATCTATACACGAACATTTGGCTATTTTGTGAGCTATCTTACGATGATCTTGTTTTCATTCCCTTCCTGTTTAGCCTTCATGTCTATCTTCCTCCATTCACTATAGCCTTTCGCTATCATTTTCCCCTTTGGTCTTGATCTAAGAAAAGAAAGAGTAAAACACAGTGCTATGAAGCCTCTTGACATGTCTACTCTTTTGGACTACATCGTTTCCTTTTTTGGCATTACACTTTTGTGACTTATCCTATGCTGGCCTTTCATTGCTTGTCCAAATGCGCTTTACATGACAATTTTTCCCTAGCTTGGGTATTCTTGAGGAGTTTTCCCTTGAGGATTTCTTCCTTTCATTTTCCTTCATTCTCTTGTCTTCCATCTCTTCCACCAGCTTGTCAATCCCTCTTGTTCTCCACCTTGCTAGACATTGGGACTACACAATATGATCTTGCTTGGAAGTTTGCAATGGAAAAAGATGCTATCAAGTATAACAAGTATTAGAACACCTTCTATGGCTACACCTTTCACTTTAGTTTATGGGTCTGAAGTGGTACTGCCTATTGAGGTTGAAATCCCATCACTAAGAATCAGAATGCATGGTATAGGAACTAATGATGACTACAGAGTGTCTAGGTTACAAGAACTGGAACTACTAGATGAGCATAGACAAGCAGCGTATGATCATCTCAGAGTATATCAAAAGAGAATGTCTAGAGGCTACAACAAGAAAGTCAGACACAGAGAATTTCAGGTTGGCGATCTAGTCTTAAGAGAAAATCCTAAAAATCAATCACATCAAGAACGCAAGGGGAAGTTTGAACCCAACTGGCCGGGTCCCTTTGTCATCACTGCTACTTTTGGCTCTGGTGCCTATCAACTCTCAGTGACTGAAGGAGAACAGCTCTGAGAACCAATCAACATTCTCCATCTGAAGAAATTCTATGCCTAAGGCATTCAGTGCTTGGTAAAATGTCCTAAAAAAATCTTAAAAATCTAAAAAAGTCCTGAAAAAATGAACATCTTGGTGAAAACCAAGCAATAGGCACCTTGATGATTCACAAAAAAAGTAAAAAATATCAAAAGTACAAAAAAAATTGAAAAAATGAAAAATACAAAAAAAAAAGAAAAAAAAAAAAAGTGCCTTGGTGAAAACCTGGAAACAGGCGCCTTGGTAGCAAAAATAGAATCTCTGCCAAGATGGTGAAAACCCAGCAAACAGGTGCCACTTGTTCAAAATGCTCCATCTATCAGTGCAATCTTGGTCTTTCCCAGCTTTCAGTCTTGCTTTAGTTTGTACATATCTCCTGGTTTGTTTCAACATTTCCAATTTTCAATAAGTCGGTCTGTACACCAACCAGCTCAAGCGTCTGTATCCTATCAATGTTTAAAATTGGGGGCAATCAATGTCATATCCTATGGTCTCCCATATATCTTAGATGTATCCTATCCAGTCAGAGTCCTTTGAAGCTTCAAGTTGAGTCAGTCTGTTTGTCTTGTCTCTAGAAAAGATTTTGCATCTACAACAATCAAACATCAAAACAAACTGAAAACAATCTGTGCTTCATGCTTTTATCTCCTTGTATGCTTACTGATTTGCATTAAGATTTTTGCATATTGTATCCCTTCAAGCTCTTCGATGATGTCCTTTATAGGATTTAGAGAGTGATGACTGGGGGCATAATCTTTTCTTTGTCTTCTGCTTGTATGTGAAAATCTAACAACTTTGGAAATTCCAGATTGAAATGGTGTCCGACTGTAAGAGACTCTATCTGGAATTGGATGGCCATGCGTACCTCGACCATTAATACCCAGATGATTCAAAGAAGTATTGATCTAACTATTGTCTTTTTGAATGAGTTCTTTCTCCTACTCTGAAACATGATCTTACCTAAGGATGTGAACAATAAAGGGTCACTACGGGTAATTCACATTGGATTTAGAATGATCTCTTGACTGTTTGATGTGTTTGCAATGCAAG
This sequence comes from Chamaecyparis obtusa, assembly GCA_027943335.1. Classification (NCBI taxonomy): domain Eukaryota; kingdom Viridiplantae; phylum Streptophyta; class Pinopsida; order Cupressales; family Cupressaceae; genus Chamaecyparis; species Chamaecyparis obtusa. The sequence goes on from BSBK01000529.1 coordinate 8,909,899, forward strand.
GAGTATTCCAGTCATCACGATGTTTATGTTTTGATGCTTATACAAATTGCTATATCAAAATGGACATGATATTCAGGTCATCCTGGCGTTTATGCCTTGGTACTTATATCTAATCCGACATTCCAAAAATAAAATCAATATTCATATGTCCATGGTTGTTTGACCAGTGGGGGTTGTATTGATTCTTGCACATACAAATCAATATTCATATGTCTATGGTTTTTTTTTAGCTAGTAGGCATTGTATTGATTTATCCAGTTACCTAAAAGTTCAATGATGATAACAAATTGACATATGATTAGTGACTAGGTCCTAGGTCTTAGGTTACATTTCATATTGCATGCTTCTTTGCATTTTTCATCTTTGCATGATCTCACAATGACTAAACAAACTTCAAAGTTTAAACAATTCTTCATATCAATTCTTCAAATCTAACAAGAGTTGAATCTCACACGAAGGTTCCTCCAACGAAGCAACAAGTAGAATCCTTTTTTCGGGATCAAAATTCAAATCTGAGATCATTCATATTATTAACTACTTGCATAATCGACCTTCAATCATCATGGAAATCCAGTATTCAACCTAATTGATTATCTAAACATCAAACTATCAAAATTTCAACTTGGTCAACCATGGTCAACTCATGGTCAAACCTAGTCAAACTTAGTCTCCAGAACCTCTAAACAATGCAAAATGCATTCATCGGACGTGTTTAACCACTTCTCAAATCAATTAACATGCTTCTAAACTCTCAACACTGACTTTTCTTGTCAGATTTCAATTTTAATCCCGAAGGGGGCATGGTATTGCATATCATTCAAAGTCTGTAATCAAATTTGAAATCATATCTTTGCTGAAATCATATCTTCCTCAGTAATCAAGACAACAATCACGTCTAGTTATTGATTCATCAAAAACAGACCTCATCGCTCGGGGCAAATCTATCATCACTTGGGGCATATTAGATTCATCGATCCATATCAATCTGGTATTCTCCTAATCTTGTAAACTGTATCAATTTTTGCAACCATCAGATCATAGTGTTCTTTCCTTGGTTCTTCAGCAACTGAAGGGTTTGGATGTGATACCTGCTAGTTCTGCTAAGACAATCGAGTCTACAACGGGTCACTCACTTCTTTGCAATCCTAAGGTTTGGAATCAAGCATTTTGACACTTTTTCGCAATCATAGGTTCATTTTCTGTTATAGTGAACATTATCTTTGGTCACTTAGGACCTATTATCTCCATATCAAATCAATATCAATCAGCTTCTGTCTCATATCAATTATCAATTTCAAACATCAGTTTCATATCTCTATCATACACAGACTATTTTTGAACCACTGCGCTTCGCACAACAATTCAAAGAGGGGCAAAATGTAATACCCCAAAAATGGGCTATAAGTTCATTAATCTCCTACATCATCAAATCGAATGAAATCGACATCAAAGTCCTAACCTAAGGCACATCTAAACATCATCGAATCCTAATTGATTATCTTAAATTCTGCATCGGAAAATATTACTAGTAATATTCCTAATCATCATAATTATCTTTAATTTTATAATTATTTGGCAATAAATCACATTTATCCTAATGTTTGATTAATTGAATATTTTCATATTTAATTAATTAGATTTAATATTTGCCACTTAATTATGTAATTAAATTTAATTCTATCTATTATTAATTGTATTATTTAATTTTGACAATAAATCTAATATCCTATGAATAATTGATTAAATTCTTGTTTAATTAATTAAAGCAAGTTGTCATTATTTAATAATATAGTTTTTAATAAAAGTTTGATTAAATAATTAATTAACCCATAAATCAATTGTTTTATTTTTAAAAGCAGTTAAGTTGGAAATAAATCACTTTATTATTAAATTAATTCATAAATAAAACATGCACAATCATAAAAGTAGACAACTATCAATTATCAATTAAAGCTAAACTCTATTTTGAGTTAAAACTTAGCTTTTGCATGTTTTTGTGAGTTAATTATCCTTTATTTAAAAATAACTAAAAAATCAACGTGAGTTATTTGAGTGATTTATGACTTTTTCTCATGCACCTCCAAAGCCTTGGATTTCTATAAAAACAAGGCTCATCTCTCAATCATCTCTCAAATTTGCATCCAAGCATCTCATATTTTTGCACAATCACGTCGGAGAATTGGAATTGGGAGAATCAAAGCTCTTGTGAATCAACATCTTTGTGAGATCAATCTTTTTTTTTTTGCATATCATTCTTAGATAGTTTCATATCAAGTTTTTCATATAGATTAGTTTCATATCAATTTTATCATTCTTATTGCATAGAAAATTCAAAAAAAAAAAGATTAATTGCATTCAATTTAATATCCATCTTTTGCATTCAAATCTTTCATTTAGGTGTCATCTAGGTCACTGATCTTGATAACAATCTGAGAACATTAATCTCGCACCTACTAGAAGGCAGTAAATCGCTTGGTTAGATAGCCTTCAATTTTGCACGATTTCGATTATAGCTAACCTCTAATGTTTTACTGAAGTGTTGTGTTTACAGATCAGATACAATTTTCACACACACATTTTTGGCGCCCACCGTAATCAAGTCAATCATATCTTTACTGAAATCATATCTTCCTCAGTAATCAAGACAATAATCACGTCTAGTTATTGATTCATCACAATCACGTCTAGTTATTGATTCATCAAAAAAAGACCTCATCGCTCAGGGCAAATCTATCATCACTTGGGGCATATTAGATTCATCGATCCATATCAATCTAGTATTCTCCTAATCTTGTAAACTGTATCAGTTTTTGCAACCATCAAATCATAGTGTTCTTTCCTTGGTTCTTCGGCAACTGAAGGGTTTGGATGTGATACCTGCTAGTTCTGCTAAGACAATCGAGTCTACAACGGGTCACTCACTTCTTTGCAATCTTAAGGTTTGGAATCAGGCATTTTGACACTTTTTCACAATCATAGGTTCATTTTCTATTATAGTGAACATTATCTTTGGTCACTTAGGACCTATTATCTCCATATCAAATCAATATCAATCAGCTTCTGTCTCATATCAATTATCAATTTCAAACATCAGTTTCATATCTCTATCATACACAAACTATTTTTGAACCACTGCGCTTCGCACAACAATTCAAAGAGAGGCAAAATGTAATACCCCAAAAATGGGCTATAAGGTCATTAATCTCCTACATCATCAAATCGAATGAAATCGACATCAAAGTCCTAACCTAAGGCACATCTAAACATCATCGAATCTTAATTGATTATCTTAAATTCTGCATCGGGGAATATTCCTAGTAATATTCCTAATCATCATAATTATCTTTAATTTTATAATTATTTGGCAATAAATCACATTTATCCTAAAGTTTGATTGATTAAATATTTTCATATTTAATTAATTAGATTTAATATTTGCCACTTAATTGTGTAATTAAATTTAATTCTATCTATTATTAATTGTATTATTTAATTTTGACAATAAATCTAATATCCTATGAATAATTGATTAAATTCTTATTTAATTAATTAAAGCAAGTTTTCATTATTTAATAATATAGTTTTTAATAAAAGTTTGATTAAATAATTGATTAACGCACAAATTAATTATTTTATTTTTAAAAGCAATTAAGTTGGAAATAAATCACTTTATTATTAAATTAATTCATAAATAAAACATGCACAATCATAAAAGAAGACAACTATCAATTATCAATTAAAGCTAAACTCTATTTTGAGTTAAAACTTAGCTTTTGCATGTTTTTGTGAGTTAATTATCCTTTATTTAAAAATAACTCAAAAATCAACCTGAGTTATTTGAGTGATTTATGGCTTTTTCTCATGCACCTCCAAAGCCTTGGATTTCTATAAAAACAAGGCTCATCTCTCAATCATCTCTCAAATTTGCATCCAAGCATCTCATATTTTTTCACAATCACGCTGGAGAATTGGAATTGGGAGAATCAAAGCTCTTGTGAATCAACATCTTTGTGAGATCAATCTTTTTTTTTTTGCTTATCATTCTTAGATAGTTTCATATCAAGTTTTTCATATAGATTAGTTTCATATCAGTTTTATCATTCTTATTGCATAGAAATTTTTTTTTAAAAAAGATTAATTGCATTCAATTTCATATCCATCTTTTACATTTAAATCTTTCATTTAGGTGTCGTCTAGGTCACTGAACTTGATAAAAATCTTAGAACATTAATCTCGCACCTACTAGAAGGCAGTAAATCACTTGGTTAGATAGCTTTCAATTTTGCACGATTTTGATTATAGCTAACCTCTAATGTTTTACTGAAGTGTTGTGTTTACAGATCAGGTACAATTTTCACACACACATTTCTGGTGCCCACCGTAATCAAGTCAATCATATCTTTGCTGAAATCATATCTTCCTCAGTAATCAAGACAACAATCACATCTAGTTATTGATTCATCAAAAAAAGACCTCATCGCTCGGGGCAAATCTATCATCACTTGGGGCATATTAGATTCATCGATCCATATCAATCTAGTATTCTCCTAATCTTGTAAACTGTATCAATTTTTGCAACCATCAGATCATAGTGTTCTTTCCTTGGTTCTTCGGCAACTGAAGGGTTTGGATGTGATACCTGCTAGTTCTGCTAAGACAATCGAGTCTACAACGGGTCACTCACTTCTTTGCAATCCTAAGGTTTGGAATCAGGCATTTTGACACTTTTTCACAATCATAGGTTCATTTTCTATTATAGTGAACATTATCTTTGGTCACTTAGGACCTATTATCTCCATATCAAATCAATATCAATTAGCTTCTGTCTCATATCAATTATCAATTTCAAACATCAGTTTCATATCTCTATCATGCACAGACTATCTTTGAACCACTGCGCTTCGCACAACAATTCAAAGAGGGGCAAAATGTAATACCCCAAAAATGGGCTATAAATTTATTAATCTCCTACATCATCAAATCAAATGAAATCAACATCAAAGTCCTAACCTAAGGCACATCTAAACATCATCGAATCTTAATTGATTATCTTAAATTCTGCATCGGGGAATATTCCTAGTAATATTCCTAATCATCATAATTATCTTTAATTTTATAATTATTTGGCAATAAATCACATTTATCCTAATGTTTGATTAATTGAATATTTTCATATTTAATTAATTAGATTTAATATTTCCACTTAATTATGTAATTAAATTTAATTCTATCTATTATTAATTGTATTATTTAATTTTGACAATAAATCCAATATCCTATGAATAATTGATTAAATTCTTATTTAATTAATTAAAGCAAGTTGTCATTATTTAATAATATAGTTTTTAATAAAAGTTTGATTAAATAATTGATTAACTCATAAATCAATTATTTGATTTTTAAAAGCAGTTAAGTTGGAAATAAATCACTTTATTATTAAATTAATTCATAAATAAAACATGCACAATCATAAAAGCAGACAACTATCAATTATCAATTAAAGCTAAACTCTATTTTGAGTTAAAACTTAGCTTTTGCATATTTTTGTGAGTTAATTATCCTTTATTTAAAAAACCTGAGTTATTTGAGTGATTTATGGCTTTTTCTCATGCACCTCCAAAGCCTTGGATTCTATAAAAACAAGGCTCATCTCTCAATCATCTCTCAAATTTGCATCCAAGCATCTCATATTTTTACACAATCACGCTGAAGAATTGGAATTGGGAGAATCAAAGCTCTTGTGAATCAACATCTTTGTGAGATCAATCTTTTTTTTTTTGCATATCATTCTTAGATAGTTTCATATCAATTTTATCATTCTTATTGCATAGAAAATTCAAAAAAAAAAAGATTAATTGCATTCAATTTAATATCCATCTTTTGCATTTAAATCTTTCATTTAGGTGTCATCTAGGTCACTGATCTTGATAACAATCTGAGAACATTAATCTCGCACCTACTAGAAGGCAGTAAATCGCTTGGTTAGATAGCTTTCAATTTTGCATGATTTTGATTATAGCTAACCTCTAATATTTTACTAAAGTGTTGTGTTTACAGATCAGGTACAATTTTCACACACACATTTCTGGCACCCACCGTAATCAAGTCAATCATATCTTTACTAAAATCATATCTTCCTTAGTAATCAAGACAACAATTACGTCTAGTTATTGATTCATCACAATCACGTCTAGTTATTGATTCATCAAAAAAAGACCTCATCGCTCGAGGCAAATCTATCATCACTTGGGACATATTAGATTCATCGATCCATATCAATCTGGTATTCTCCTAATCTTGTAAATTGTATCAATTTTTGCAACCATCAGATCGTAGTGTTCTTTACTTGGTTCTTCGGCAACTGAAGGGTTTGGATGTGATACCTGCTAGTTCTGCTAAGACAATCAAGTCTACAACGGGTCACTCACTTCTTTGCAATCCTAAGGTTTGGAATCAGGCATTTTGACACCTTTTCGCAATCATAGGTTCATTTTCTGTTATAGTGAACATTATCTTTGGTCACTTAGGACCTATTATCTCCATATCAAATCAATATCAATCAGCTTTAGTCTCATATCAATTATCAATTTCAAACATCAGTTTCATATCTCTATCATACACAGACTATCTTTGAACCACTACACTTCGCACAACAATTCAAAGAGGGGCAAAATTTAATACCCCAAAAATAGGCTATAAGTTCATTAATCTCCTACATTATCAAATCGAATGAAATCGACATCAAAGTCCTAACCTAAGGCACATCTAAACATCATCGAATCCTAATTGATTATCTTAAATTCTGCATCGGGGAATATTCCTAGTAATATTCTTAATCATCATAATTATCTTAAATTTTATAATTATTTGGCTTTAAATCACATTTATACTAAAGTTTGATTAATTGAATATTTTCATATTTAATTAATTAGATTTAATATTTGCCACTTAATTGTGTAATTAAATTTAATTCTATCTATTATTAATTGTATTATTTAATTTTGACAATAAATCCAATATCCTATGAATAATTGATTAAATTTTTATTTAATTAATTAAAGCAAGTTGTCATTATTTAATAATATAGTTTTTAATAAAAATTTGATTAAATAATTGATTAACCCATAAATCAATTGTTTTATTTTTAAAAGCAGTTAAGTTGGAAATAAATCACTTTATTATTAAATTAATTCATAAATAAAACATGCACAATCATAAAAGCAGACAACTATCAATTATCAATTAAGGCTAAACTCTATTTTGAGTTAAAACTTAGCTTTTGCATGTTTTTGTGAGTTAATTATCTTTTATTTAAAAATAACTAAAAAATCAACCTGAGTTATTTGAGTGATTTATGGCTTTTTCTCATGCACCTCCAAAGCCCTAGATTTCTATAAAAATAAGGCTTTAGCTCCTCATAATTCATCTCATAATTTTGCAAGCTTACTTTGCCAAAGTCATCTACGAATTGCACAACTATTTTGAAGAATTGGAATTTAGAAAATCAAAGCTTATTGCGAATCAAGGCTATTGTGAGATCAATTTTTTTTTTTTTTACATTCATTTAGATTTTTTTTCATATCATTGTTAGATCATTTTAGCATATCAATTTTCATATTAGCATAGATTTCATATTAGTTTATCATTCTTATTGCATAGAAAATACCAAAAATATAGATTAATTGCATTCATATTTCATATCTAGATCAATTGCATTCAAATCCTTCATTTAGGTGTCATCTAGGTCACTGATCTCGATTACAATCTGAGAACATCAATCTCGCACCTATTAGAAGGCAGTAAATCGCTTGGTTAGAGTATATTTCAATTTTGCATGATTTTGATTATAGCTAACCTCTAATGTTTTACTGAGTGTTCTTTTTATAGATCAGGTACAATTTTCACACACACACCCTTGACCAGGTCTAATGTACTAAATATATTGTAAAGAAAATCCTAACAAGGTTAAGGATCTTCTAACAAGGATCATAATACACTAGTGCAGAATATTAGTGGGTGTCAATTTCCACCGGGGTTTTTACCTATTTGGGTTTCCCCATAACCAAAATATTGTGTTGAGTTCAAGTGTTCTTTCATTGTGTTTATGCTTTATGTTGAAGTATACTTAATTGGATAAAGAATTGAAACTTGTAGATAACTAATTCACCCCCCCCCCCCCCTCTCAGTTATCTCTTGGGACTATTCCTAACAATTGGTATTAGAGCCAAGTGCCTCAGAGAGAAAGTTTAACAACTTGAGGTTGATCAAATGGCATACTTCAAGAAAGAAAGTCCTAAATTTGATGGAGAGAATTATCTTGATTGGAAGAACAATATGGTGACTCATTTGCAGTGCATTGCTTTTAAAGTTTTTGATGTAACTATCAAAGCAGTTAAGATCCCTTCCTTGGAAGACCTTGCAAAGGATGATGCTACTGATAAGTAAAGGGAATTATTTCATCAGAATGCAATAGCCAAAGAAGCTCTTATTAGTTCCCTATCTGATGGTGAGTTTTTAGAAATAAAAAAGGTAGATACAACCCACAAAATATGGAAACACCTAGAAGACATATTTGAAGGAGAAAAACAAGCAAAGGATGCATGTAGAAAGACATGGAAGAAAAGATACAATGCATTAGAGATGTTTCCTAAGGAAAATATCAGAGCTTACAATCAAAGGATAAATGAAGCAGTTGCTGGAATCAGAAATAATGGTGGAGAGATTTTAGAGGAGGACATTATGGGCAAGTTAATGACTACTCTCACTCCTAAATATGAAAGAAAGATCAACATCCTTGATGAGACCATGCAACTTACTTCAAATTTCAAAAGGGAGACCTTGATCAACAAAATCTCAACTTTTGAGATTTCAAGATTGAAGACAGAACCAAAGAGTGAGACAGCCTTCAAAGCAACAGTTCATGGTAAGAAATTTGCAAACACTTCTGGTAATTTTGATGATGATGATGAAGAGAAAACACTAGATGACTTCAATGCTATGATTTCCAAAATAGAAAAGAAAGGAAAAGAAAAATATGAAGGTCAATTTCCATTTAAGTGCTTTTCAAGTAATAAGATCGGTCACTTTGCATCTAAGTATCCTACTAGAGCTAGAAAATTCAAAAAGGATTACAAGCCTAAGTACTCTAAGGAATGTTACTATGTTGGAGATGGAGTCTCAGATGATGAATTAAGTGAAGAAGAAATTGGATTCATTTCTATCATAGAGAAAATGAACAATAAGATAGATCATGAAGCTAAGAAAGAGAATCAAGAGCTAGCATTGATATCACAAGTTGATATAAGGATAGACTGGATTATAGACAGTGGTTGTTCACATCACATGACAAGTGATAAAAATAGATTTGTTCATCTAAAAAAATACAATGGTATGGTTAGATTCAAATATAACACTCCTAAACCCATAGTTGGTAGAGGAGCCATCACCTTGGATGGAAAGAATAGTACTAATGATGTTCTCTATGTAGATGGTTTGAAACATAACCTTCTTAGTGTTGGATAGTTACTTGTAAAAGGTTATCAATTGGAGTTCAAAGATGACAAATGCATCATTAACAACAAGGATGGTCTTATGATTGCATCAGGCTCAAAGAAAAGAGGTAATGTTTTCCAATTCAATTCAGAAGCAAGTTGTTTTGTTGCTAAAATTCATGATAGTTGGTTGTGGCATAAAAGACTATTTCATCTCAATTTTGATAACATAGTAAAGATAAGCAATGTAAAGGCAGTAAGAGATCTACCTAGCATAGAAAATCTAGTTGATACTATATTCAGGGAATGTGTGATGGGAAAACATGTGAGAAATTCATTCAAAAGCAAGTACAATTCAACAAAGAACAAGTTAGATCTGATTCATACAGACCTATGTGGTCTAACTCAAACAAGATCATACTATGGTGAAAGGTATTTCATTTTGTTTGTTGATGATTATACTAGGATGATGTGGGTTGCATTCTTGAAAGATAAGTTAGAAGCATTTGAGAAGTTCAAAATATTCAAAGCTAAGGTTGAGAATGAATCTGGACTAAAGATAAAATGTTTGAGATTGGATAGAGGAGGAGAATTCACCTTTGACAGATTCTATGAGTACTGTGAAGAACATGGCATAAAGAGACAATTAAGTGCACCTAGAACCCCTTAGTAGAATGGAATTACAGAAAGAAGGAATATGATCATCCTTGATACAGCACACACCATCATTATTGAAGAAAAAGTTGAACACACCAATTGGAGAGATGTGGTCAATAAAGTAGTCTACACCATCAATAGAATTCAATTGAGGCCAGGCACTGACAAAACACCTTATGAGCTATGGTTTGGTAATTTTCCCATAGTAAAATACTTTAGAATCTTTGGAAGTAAGTGCTACATCAAGAGGGATGAAGCAGTACGCAAGTTTGATGCAAGAAGTGATGAAGGTATTTTCCTTGGTTACTCTACTAAAAGTAAAGCTTATAGATGTTTCAATTTAAGATTGAAAAAGATCATTGAAAATGCTCATGTTAAGATTGATGAAAATTTTATGGTTCAAGAAAGATATCATGATTATGTTAATATGATTTAGAACAACAAAGAGGGGGGGGTGAATCAATTGTTCTTAGGTCCTGATGTATAAAAAAATCTCAGAAACTTATCCTGAAATCAGATTCAAAACCAAAAAAAATTCGGTCATCACTAATTCAATAATAGAAACATTAAACAATGCAATCCACTACCCAGCTATAACTTAACTTGTAAAACATAGCAATGTTCAGATCTAAACATTCACACAAGTATAAACACCAAGAATTATAGTGGAAACCCATTTTGGGAAAAACCACTTTGTAACATGCTACTATTATTTTCACTCTTCTAAAGTGAGCTCGGTAAAAATTCAACCTTATCAAAGGTTACAATACACACTGTCAAATGTGACCTGGTTAAAGGATTTCAATCACCCTGTTAAAAGTGAGCCAAGTCATAGGACTTAGATACACTCCATTAGAATGCAACCTTGTTCAAAGGATTTAACATATGACTATTAGGTCAACCTCTGTTAAAAGGATTTTGACTGTTACAGTGGTTAGAAAGTAGCAGCAGTATTATCTAAAAAATATTCAACTCACTTTGCAAATATTAGATCCAATTCCATACACTAATGCTGGTTTACTAACTTTGAAACTTTTCCATTTCCATCTCTGATCTGCTCAGAACTTTTCTTCAAGCAATCACCACCATTCTCCTTCAGCCTTTTTTACTTATTCAGTCAATAAAACTTTTCTCTTCCAGCATTCTCTGTTCACCATAGACATACATATCACAATGTTCAGGTTCCCTTATATTTTTCTCAATTAGGTTAACTCATCTTTTACCACTCAATCTCATTCGTAGATCTTAGGGTTAGGTTAGATTCATTGAATCTACCCTCTTTATGTTCTTTGGCTCCTTTTCTAGAATCATCTCAAATCTCTTAAAGATTTACAATAAAATATTTTACAATTCATTTAATGCTTCCAAACAATCAATAAATAAAGTCAAAATGTTTTACATAATCCAAGAATTCAACAATGTCGGCTCCAAAATTAAATTCTCTTCAAATATAAAATTGTTGATGCTTAGTCAATACTGTGATTGTTCACTCGGTCTTCATGTAGAATGCTCAGTCAATACTAAAATTGTTTCCTCGGCTTGCATTGTCTTCCTCAGCAATTTACTGATGCTCGATCGACACTATATTTTTTCTCAGCATATACTAACTCGGTTGACACTAACATCACTCAGCTTAAACAAGATTTTTCCATTCTTTGCTTGGTTAAGCCTACCAGTTTAGTCTTCAGTCTTACTAAGATAAACAATACATTATCTCATCATAGTGCAACATAGTCAAGTACACTTTGTAGTATCAAGATAACTCAACCTTTCCCTAGGTGCTATTGTTACCAACCTTGATTATCCCCTTAGCAACACTCAAATAGATATATTACTTTCCTAAGTAGCAATAGTCTTACCAATTAAGGTTTGACATCAATGACAATACAATAATTGTTTCAATTTAGTTTCCAACAATCTTCCTCTTTGGCATTGATGGCAACACCATATGTTATCACTTGAATAACACGTGGATTACCAACCAATCCAAAATCTTATCTGTCCATTAAAAATTTATTTATAATATCCTTAGCTTCATTCTGATTCAAAATCCTGTAAGCCTCACTCCTGTGACTCTCAGAAGTATTCAGATCTCCCTTTATCCTGATTCTTCATTTTAGTTCATCATCCTAACTCTTTAGTTCATCATCCTCTTTTCTTTTAGTTCCATCAGCTCATCAACTCTTCATTTTCAGTATCATGTGTTATCATATCTCATGTGATCATATCAATACATTCTCCCTCTTTGAAAAAAATGCCAAAGAAGAACTAAAACTTACATCCATCAGATGTAGATAATATGTGCAGCTCAGTGTTTCTCCCTCTATCATCTTGCTTATGACTGATTCCTTGTCTTTGCTTCTGTTCACAACTCTAGGTCAGCCCTAAAGTGTGACAATCTTCTGCATCAATTTATCCAATGTTTTATTCTAGCACATTTGATGCAGTGCTCCTAGCTTGTCTAGGCAGCCTCAGTTAGGGGAAGAACCCCTAATTGACTTCTTAAATACTCATGAGCTTCTCTGGGTAAAGATTTAGTGAATATGTCTGCTAGTTGTTCTTTTGTATTCACATATTCCATTCAGACTTCTTTGTCTTGTACTAATTCTCTCAAGTAGCGATACTTGATTGCAATGTGTTTGGTCTTAGTGTGCATCACTGGATTCTTAGAAATATTGATAGCACTTGTGTTGTCACAGAAAATAACAAGTTCAGTGATTTCTTCTTTCATGCCTATCAACAATTGTTTTATCCATACCAAGTTTGAATAGTTCACTACAGCAGCAACATACACAACCTCGACAATAGATTGGGAAATGCAATTTTGTTTCTTACTTATCTAGGAGACTAATCTTTGTCCAAGAAAGAAAGCTCCACCACTTGTACTCTTTCTTTCATCTATATTTCCTGCCCAATTAGCATTTGTATAAACTTAGAGTTCAAATTTGTCATCCTTCTTATAATATAGACCATAGTCAGCAGTTCCTTTCAAGTATCTCATAATTCTTTTCACGGCCATCATATGTGTTTCCTTAGGATTGGCAAAGAATCTTGCTACAATCCCAACAGCTAATGTAATATTTGGTCTATTGTGTACAGCATACTACAATTTTCCAATCATAGATATGTACAGAGTCTAATTCACTTCTGTAGCATCATCATTCTTAGATATCTTTTGTCCAGTAACCATAGGAGTTCCCAGTGGTTTAGCATCTTCCATCCCAAAAATTTTTAATATTTCATTAAAATACTTAGACTGTGTAATGAAAATTTCATTCTTCTTCTGATATACTTGTAAACCAACAAAGAATTTGATCTCACCAAACATACTCATTTCATTTGAGAAACTTTTACATAATGCATCTTGTCCACCAAAAATAATGTCATCAACAAACATTTTTGCCAATAGGATATCTTTACCTTCTTCATCCTTCATGTACAAATTGCTTGTGTCATTTGTTCTTGAAAATCCAATCTATATCAAGTAGTTGTGCAACCTCTCATACCATGCTCTAGGTACTTTCTTCAATCCATATAATGCTTTGTTCAGTTTGCACACCATGTGTCTTATGTTTGGATCAATAAAACCTTTTGGTTGTTCTATGTAAATGTCTTCTTCTAGTATACCATTCAAAAATGCAGACTTGACATCCATTTGATATACCTTGAAATCTTTATAAGTAGCATATGTAAGCAGAGTTCTTACTCCTTCCAATCTAGCTATAGGGGAAAATGTCTCCCCATAATCTATTCCTTCTTCTTGTGCGTAGCCTTTGCATACCATCCTAGCTTTGTTTCTAGTGATTTCACCATTTTCATTCATCTTATTCTGAAATACCCACTTTGTTCCTATAACATTCTTGTTTTCAAGTCTCAACACTAGAGTCCAAGTATCATTCTTCTCAATCTGGTCAATTTTTTCAATCATTTCTTGTATCCAGTCTTCATTCTCCAATGCTTCTCTAGTTGTCTTTGGTTAAAATTCACATAGTAGACATGTTGGATGCTTAGTCTTACTTTTGGTCTGGATTCCAATATCTTTGTCTGCAATTATCCATTCAGGCTTATGATGTCTTCTCACATATTTTGCTAAAATAGGTTCAGCTGTTATCTCCTCTATTTCATCATGTTCCTCAACTAGATTGTCAGATTCAACTTCAGAATACTCAGAAACCTCTTCCTGATACTTAACAACATTTTCTTATAGCTCAACATGTTCTTGTTCTCTCTCGACACTATTTTCCTAACGCTCAATAGCTTTTGTTTTTCACTCGGCATTGCTTACCCGAGACTCAGCATTAGGTGCAAGTCTCTTACTTGCCTCCTCTTCTTCGTCAATGTACACAAAAGATCTATAATCTTCTAGTTCTCTTTTACTATCAGCTTCATTTCTTTCTGCATACTCATCAATTTTGACATTCACACTTTCCACAATTTTGTTAATGTTAGAGTTCAAACACTTATAAGCTTTACTTTTTGTGGAGTACCCTAGGAATATGCCTTCATCACTCTTAGCATCAAACTTTCAATTCCTAGTGTCTTTTAATATATAGCACTTACTTCTAAATATTCTATAGTATTTAACACTCGATGCATATCCATGCCATAATTCATAAGGTGTCAGATTTGTACCTTTATTGATCTGTACCTGGTTAAGAGTGTAGAAAGCAGTGCTTATAGCTTCTTTCTAATATATCTGTGCCACATTCTTTTCAATCATCAATGTCCTTGCACAATCCAAGATATATCTATTTCTCCTTTCTGCTATACCATTCTGTGGAGGTGTTCTAGGTGTAGACATCTATCTTTTAATTCCTCTATCATTGCAAAATAGATTAAATTCATTTGATGTAAATTCTCCACCTCGGTCAGATCTAAGACATTTCAGGTTCCTACTTGTCTCCTTTTCAACCTTAGCCAAATACCACTTAAAATATTGAAAAGCTTCAAATTTTTTTTAGAAACATCACATGCATCATCCTAGTATGATCATCAACAAATAAGATAAAGTATCTAGCACCATAGTAACTTTGTACACCCATAGGTCCACAAAGGTCAATATGAACCAAATCTAAAATGTTTTTAGAAGTAAAAGATTTGCTCTTGAAACTTGACTTTGTCATTTTTCCTAACTGGCATTCCTTGCACATCACATTCTCAGGTTTCTTCAATCTAGGTAGACCTCTTACCTTTTTCTTCTTACTTATCTCTACCAGATTGTCAAAGTTAACATGACACAACCTTTTATGCCATAACCAAATATCATCAAGTTGTGCAATCAAACATGTCTCTTCAGATAGGTCAAGATAGAACAAATTACCTCTAGTCTAATCTCCACTTCCAATCAGTTCTCCAGCATACTTATTAAATATTTTATCTTGCTTGTGATGAAATTCCACTTGGTAACCAATTTTGTTAAGCTAAGAAACACCGAACAAATTGTAATTAAGACCTTCAACCCAATATGCATTTTCACAAGATATCTTATCAGTTAGTTTGATCAAACCTTTTCCTCTAACAGGACATGGTGCATCATTAAAAAAATTTACACTTTTACCTCTATAATGATGTAAGGTCTCAAAATTATTTTTGTCACCAGTCATGTGATGTGAACAACCACTATCAATAATCCATTTATCATTCTTGTTCACATAGGATATCAATGCAATTTTCTCATCCTCATTAGATTCATCTTTCATTGCCACATAAAGTACCTCAATTTCAAAATCATCACTATTAGTGTCAATCTCTTTTTTAGCAGTGTAACAAGATTTCTTACCTTTTCCCTTGTAGTCTTTATTCCATCGGTAGCTTCTGTCATCTTTTCTATCTTTATGTTTGCTTTTCCTTTCATCATCTTTATCCTTCCTGTCAAGACATCTAGCAACTATATGACCAACTTTATTACATGCAAAACATATAATAGGGAGTTTACCTTTATACTTTCATTTTCCCCTTCTCAGCCTTCTAGCCAGAAGAGCTTCTAGATCTTCTAGGTCTTCATTCGAAGTGTCACTGTCACTTTCACTATCACTTTCACTTTCACTTTCACTGATGCATCTTTCTTTTTCTTTCTTTGGCTTGTTCAGAACTAGCTATGACTTAAAAGAAGATTCAACATTTCCAATGCTTCCAACAGTGAAATTATCATAATTAGAGAGTTCAAAAATAGTTATCTTACCAACCAAACTTTCCAAAGTAAGCACATTAGCAGAGTTACATCTAGATTCCTGAATAGCTGAGATCTTAATAGCATATATAGGACGCAGGGTTCTTAATACTTTCCCAATTATAGTTTCATCATTAATAGTCCCATTAGCTCCTCTAATAACATTCATAACTTCTTTTATTCTACTACAATATTGTGCAATGTTTTCACCTTCTTGCATTCTCATTTCATCAAACTTACCTCTAAGAATCTTGGCCTTTGCTTTTAGCACATTCAAGTCACCACCATAGATCCTTGCAAGAGTGTCCCACATATCCTTTGCAGTTGTCCAGTCCTTAATGTCCTCAAATTTTGGATAGCTTAGGGCAGATGCAATTTCCAGCATTGCCTAATTATGTTCTTTCTTAGCTCTCATTTCTTCGGCAGTCAAAGGTGCGACAAGTGAGACATAACTATTCTCAATGTAGTACTTTGTAGAGTCACCAATACCGGCCAGATGCAGCTTCATCAAGCTTTGCCATGCAAGGAAATTTTCTTTGTTCAGCTTCAATACCTCCTTCTTATACATCCTGATCATTTGCTTCAAGCCCCTTTAAACTTGATATTTGTCAACACTAATAATAAGCAACTTAGCTTTGATACCAATTGTTAATATGATTTAGAATAACAGAGAGGGGGGGGGGGGGGTGAATCAGTTGTTCTCAGGTCCTGATGTATAAAAAAATCTTATAAACTTATCCTTAAATCAGATCCAAAACCAAAACAAACTCTGTCATCACTAATTCAATAATAGAAACATCAAACAATGCAGTCCACTACCCAACTGTAACTTAACTTGTAAAACATAGCAATATTCAGATCTAAACATTCACACAAGTATAAACACTAGGATTTACAGTGGAAACCCAACTTGGGAAAAACCACTTTGTAACATGGTACTATTATTTTCACTCTTCTGAAGTGAGCTCGATAAAAAGCCAACCCTGTCAAAGGTTACAATACACACTGTCAAATGTGACCCAGTTAAACGATTTCAATCACCCTATTAAAAGTGAGTTTAGTCATAGGACTTACATACACTCCATTAGAATGCAACCTTGTTCAAAGGATTTAACATATGACTATTAGGTCAACCTCTGTTAAAAGGATTTTGACTGTTACAATGGTTAGAAAGTAGCAACAGTATTATCTAAAAAATATACAACTCCTTTGCAAATATCAGATCCGATTCCCTACACTAATGTTGGTTTACTGACTTTGAAACTTTACCATTTCCATCTCTGATCTACTTGAAACTTTTCTTCAAGCAATCACCACCATTCTCCTTCAGCCTTTTCTAGTTATTCAGTCAATAAAACTTTTCTTTTCCAACATTCTTTGTTCACCAAGTATATACATATCACAATGTTTAGGTTCCCTTATATTTTCCTCAATTAGGTTAACTCATCTTTTGCCACTCAATCTCATTCGTAGATCTTAGGGTTAGGTCAGATTCATTGAATCTACCCACTTTATTTTCTTCAGCTCCTTTTCTAGAATCATCCCAAATCTCTTAAAGATTTACAATAAAACATTTTACAATGCATTTAATGCTTCCAAACAATCAATAAATAAAGTCAAAATGTTTTACATAATCCAAGAATTCAACAATGTCGGCTCCAAAATTAAATTCTCTTCAAATATAAAATTGTTGATGCTCGTTCAATACTATGATTGTTCACTCGGTCTTCATGTAGAACACTCGGTCAATATTAAAACTATTTCCTCGGCTTGCACTGTCTTCCTCGGCAATTTACTGATGCTCGATCGACACTATAATTTTGTTTGGCATATACTAACTTAGTCGACACTAACATCACTCAGCTTAAACAAGATTTTTCTATTATTTTCTCAATTAAGCCTACCAATTTAGTCTTCAGTCTTACTAAGATAAACAATACATTATCTCATCATAGTGCAACATATTCAAGTACACTTTGTAGTATCAAGATAACTCAACCTTTCCCTAGGTGCTATTGTTACCAACCTTGCTTAGCCCCTTAGCAACACTCAAATAGATATAGTATTTTCCTAAGTAGCAATAGTCTTACCAATTAAGGTTTGATATCAATGACAATACAATAATTGTTTCAATTCAGTTTCCAACAAATTACTCACCCATGATTGAAGAAGAACCCAGACCCTCCACTAGTGAAATAGTTATTGAAGAAATGTTTGATAGTATTGATGTGTTATTCAATGACCCTGAGACAAGTGAAGAAGATACTCCAAAGGTTGATGAGTCAGCATCACCCAAAGTTCCAAAGTTTACATCTAGAAATCATTCCAAGAAAGACATCATTGAAGATCAGAGTGGCAAAGTCTTAACAAGATCACAAGCAAAGAATTCAGCTAGCAATGAAGTGGTATGTTTACTATCTCAAATTGAACCTTTAAGTGTTGAAGATGCTTGTAATAATTTAGATTGGCATGATGCTATAAAAGAAGAACTTGATCAGATTATTAAGAATGACACTTGGGAAGTAGTCCCAAGACCTAGTGATAAGAATGTGATTGGAACAAAATGGATATTCAGAAATAAGATGAATGAAGATGGTATAGTACTAATAAATAAATCAAGGTTAGTATGTAAAGGATATACACAAAGAGAAGGCATGGACTATTCAGACACATTTGCACCTGTGAGAAGATTAGAAGCTATTAAGTTGTTTCTAGCTTATGCTATAGTAAAAAATTTCAAAGTATATCATATGGATATCAACTCAACATTCCTAAATGGAGATTTGAAAGAAGAAGTATACATTGAGTAGCCAGAAGGATTCACCTTATCAGATAGACCTAATATGGTATGCAGATTGAAGAAGGTCCTCTATGGACTTAAGCAAGCCCCTAAAGCATGGTATGAGAGACTAGATGGATATCTAACAAAGATTGGATTCAAGAAAGGAGCAGTGGATTGCAATCTATTCATTAGAGAGACATCTGAAGGTTTACTACTTGTAGCTATATTTGTTGATGACATTATCATTGGAGGTAATGACAAACTAAGTGCAGAATTTGCCAAAGAAATGCAGAATGAATTTGAGATGAGTATGATTGGTCCTATCAAATACTTTTTGGGACTAAATGTGCAGTAGACAGAAAAAAGAATTTTTATTAATTAGTCCAAGTATGTGAAAGAGATACTGAAGAAATTCAAAATGGATGATTACAAGCCAATAGGAACCCCTATGATCATTGGATGCAAGTTTAAAAAATAAGATGACTCACCAGTAGTAGATATAACATTGTATAAGTCTATGATTGGTAAACTCATATATCTTACTTAGAATAGACCTGATATTTCCAATGCAATTGGCATAGTTGGAAGATTTGTAGCAAAACCTAAGCAAAGTCACCTCATGGCAGTAAAGAGAATATTTAGATACATGTACGGCTGTATAGATTATGGTCTATGGTATCCTAATTCAGAAAATGTTCAGCTTCATGTGTACACTGATGCAGATTGGACAGGATGTGTTGATGATAGAAAGAGTACATCAAGTGGAGCTATGTTTCTTGGTGATAGACTTGTCACTTGGACAAGAAAGAAAGAAAATTGTATTTCTCAGTCAACAGTAGAATCAAAGTATGTTGCGACAGCCTTGAATTATTCTACAATTGTTTGGATCAAGAAGATGATAAAGGATTTTGGAATTTAGATTGATTATCTTATTTTTATTCACTGTGATAACACTAGCACTATCAATATGTTGAAGAATCTTGTGATGCATGCAAAGACAAAGCACATTGAGATCAAGTATCACTTCCTAAGAGAGAAAGTGGTAGAAAAAGAATTCAAGTTGGACTATGTGAGTACTAAAGATCAGTTGGCAGATATATTAACAAAGCCCTTTCTAAAGGATACTTTTGAGTATCTTAAGGAGAAGTTGGGAGTAATTCCCTTCCCTGATTCTGCTTAAAAGAAAGAAGGAAAGGCATCAGTCGTTAGGGACTGATGGAAGGTTGACTACTCTACCTCAGGAGTAGTACCAATGCTTAAAATGAATGGAACCCTTTTCCATTTATGTCAAAGGGGGAGTAATATATAGTCATTAAAAATAGAAGTAAAAAGGAGGAGTAATATACTAAGGGGGAGTAGTATTCAGTTATGACAGCAGTTTAGTTGAGGAAATGGAGAATGTTGAAAAATATTGCAGCAGATGGAGGATTCATCTTTGGGGGAGTTTTGATGAGGAAATTGATAATGTTATAAAAGTAATGTTCATTTAGTTTGGTGGTGGTTTTTCATTCCACATGTTGCCATCAATGCCAAAGGGGGAGATTGTTGGAGATTTGCCAGCAGGCTAGTACTGACTGTATGTTTGTCATTGATGACAACATATGGAAAGTAGCATGCATGGAAGTCTTATGTAGTAAGCTTTCAATATATGTAGCATGGACATGATATCAGCATGATATCATGGGCGCAGAGGTTAACTATTAGTAGAGACAGTTATATAGTAGCTTGTGTCAACAGTGTTCCTGACAGAGTAACATGCAGTGTTCTGTGTATGGTTGTCTGTATAGCTATCATGGAGCCTTGTGCACTTAGATATATGTTGAAGACATGTTAGTGATGTTTCATTCATGGACACATAGTTTGATAATTAGTATAAGTGAAGTTATCCAGTCGCTATTCACCAGTAGTAGTTTCTTGTGTTTGTTCAAAGAACCGACATAGATTATATTGGTTATGGATTTGCACCTATCTTTTGGGTATGAAACCTTGGATTTAAGCTTAGAGAAGAGTTATTGATGTTTGGTTAAGAGAGCATGAAGTAATTTATCTTGAGAAGAAAGATACAGTTGTTTTGGTAGAGCTGACAGTGTGTAGCATGCGTCTACAGTTATCTTATTAGACAGGTCCTAGACTATGTTGCATGCATAGTAGAGCCAATAGAATGTTTATCAAAGTTTGTTATGGTTTTTCTAATATGATTTCAAGGTGGTTCTAATAGGCCAACTTTATTATATCATTTAGAGGAAAGATATTTATAGGCAGTCATTTGTGATTTCTTGAGTGTGGCTCATGGTTGATTAAGCAGAGCAGAGAAGAGTGTGCGAAGTGTTGAGCCATCAGAAGAAGGTCTATGTGACCAAGTAAAGTATTTGTGCTATACATTGGAACTGATCTAGATAGTAGGTTAAAGCATAGTTCACCAAGATCTAGATATAGTCTGTATCAATTAAACAAAAGGTTGTAGCCTTCACCCCTTTGAGAAGTTTTCTCTCAGATAGTGTGTCCTCTCCCCTAACAGGGTCTGACCCTTGACCAGGTCTAGTGTACTAAATATATTGTAAAGCAACTCCTAATAGGGTTAAGGATCTTCTAACAAGGATCATAATACACTAATGTAGAATATTAGTGGGTGTCAATTCCCACCAGGGTTTTTACCTATTTGGGTTTCCCCGTAACCAAAATATTGTGTTGAGTTCAAATGTTCTTTCATTGTGTTTATGCTTTATGTTTAAGTATACTTAATTGGATAAAAAATTGAAACTTGTAAATAACTAATTCACCCCCCCCCCTCTCAGTTATCTCTTGGGACTATTCCTAATAGGAATCTTATGCACAAGTCCTCCTATCAGCACTGAAGGATCCCAATGAACCAAGATGGGGTACCTATGAAGAAAAGACTAGACAGGTTGATTTAGTCCTAAACAGTGCTGCGACCAAGAGGAAAGCATCAAAAATCACCTCAGAGATACTAAAAATTCATAGTGTCACTCAAGATTACCTAGATAAGGCAAGGGAAGCCAAGATTTCAATACAAATTGAGAGCGCACCCTCCTCTGAAGAAAAAATAGAGAAGAAAGTAAAAATTGAGAAAATAGATGATCCAAAGGAAAATAAGAAGACAAATAATATCACTCCTGTGTCCACAGATACAATTGACTTGGAATCCACTGAAGCATCTCTTGATACAAGTAAGATGCCTAAGAGGAAGAAGCATGTAGTTTCAATCCATCTATCAACAAGATCCATAAGAAGCTGAGGTAGAAATGTTCAACCACCTCCTGAGGTAGGATTCTTACCGAGCCTAGAAGTATTGATTTCAAGAATAGTTGATGAAGGTAGAATTGATCAAATAGATAAGTTCTATGAAAAGTACCATGAGATAGATAAATCAGAGATCCATGGTATGACTATAAAGCATATGATCAAATTTAAGAAGATAGTTTTGGAACTCAAAATAGTCATTCCAGACAATGTATGGAACATTATGGATTCCTTGAAAAGACAAGCAGCAAAAGAAGATTTTAGAATAAGAGAAAAGACACTGGATGATAACCTTGTAGTATGTTTAGTTGATGAGAAAACACTATTGTTAGGTTTGGTAAAGCCACACCTTAGAACCAAGATGAGAACCCTACATATTATGAATAAGGATTATGAGTTGATTGCTAAGGAGACCGAAAAAGCCTTTGATAAGGTATTTATAGAACAATGCATGCATCCATCATCTGCGCCCACAACTCAAGTACCCTCTGAGAAAATAAAAGCAACCGAGATCCCAAATGTACCTATGACAGGTCCACACAATTCTGTGCCTATGCCTGATGCCAAGGAGGACACAATTATGATTGATAATGTAGAGATATCAATGGTGGCCATAGATAGGGACTTGGATAAGTTTGAGGAATCATTTGTAAGCACTGAGGAAGTAGAAATTCTATGTGGTGATAATTCACCTAAGCAACAAGAAGTAATTTAGATTGAGGACTTAACAAGACAAGAAGAAGAAGAGGAGAAAGAAAAAGAAAGAGAGAAAAATGAAGAAGAGGAGAAAGGAAAATAAAAATATAAAGAAGAAGAGGAGAAGGAAAAAGAAAAGGAAAATGAACCTGTTGATGAGCCCTCAGTTGAAATGCCACTGAAGCCTAAGACTAAAGTGTTGGATAGTTCACTACTTTCCCCAAGACTTCATTGTCATTGTTGTCAACTTTGACTCCTGAAACAACAAGCCTAGACTCATGGGGAGAAGAAGACCTGATAAAGATTAGTGTGCTTGCAATGGAAAAGGAAAAGGAGAAATAGGTTATGAGGAATCCATTGTTTGTTGAATCAGTCAATATTTTGAATACCTTACTGCCTGCAGACAAGAAAGTATCACATATACACTCAATGGATGATGCCAACACCATCATAACATGTTTTAAAGAAAATTTATCAAGTCTTGAGGAATCAGCATCCAAGACAGCAGAAGAGAAATACCTTAATAAAAGATTGAGTGAACTAACAACAAACTTTGCACTTGACCTTAGTTCACTAAAGGTTGGTCAAACTTTATTGAAGGAGATTTCAATCAAAAGAAGAAAAATAATAGATGATTGTATGGACAAGGAAAAACTAACTGTACAACTTTCAAAGAAAATTCAGGAAGTTGAATCAATGATGGAAGCAGTAAGGAAGTCAATGCTAGATCCCTCCACCGATTTAAATGTTAGAAAGTAAAGTCCACCAAGATAACTGTGAGGAGGGGGGTGAATCAGTTATTAGATAATTATAACTTTTATCATCTTCAATAGCATTAAACCATATAAGCAATATAATTACCAACCACAGAAAGATATTCATACACAATAACACAATGACACAAGATATGTTGACTAGGGAACCTCTTGATCAAAGAGTAAACCCTGGTGGGAATGATGCCCAAAAAATATGCACTAATATGAATATTCCTTATGAGAGGATGGAATTTTTTAGGAGTCTTATGAAATACATTCAGTACATATGAATCCCTGTTAGGGGATTTTGAATCCTTGTTAAAAGATTCTAACCCTGTTAAGAGTTATGGAAGATAGAAGGACCCACTGCCCAAACAGCTTCAGGGTAAGATCACTGAACACACTGTCCAAATAATCTTTCCATTACTCAATAGAATAATATGTTACCTCTTCTTTGACTATGCCAAACTACACTCACTGTTACATCAGATCTCAATTTCAGATTTTTGTACTTCGCATGTCTTCCTTCACAAATTCGCTTTCATACTTAGCTCTTTTCTTCACTTCATGCATATAGCATCACAACTGCTACTACCATATCATAATTACACACTTTCACATTAAAAATACCTTAAAATAAGGAAATACATTCCTTCCTTTATACCACACTCAAATAATTACAAATGAGTTGGCATACAATTACAAAATAAAAGTTTCCACACACTACACCAAAATTACACAAAACTGTCAACTTCCAAATACAATAAATCTTCATTCATGTGACCTCAAAGTCTATGCTATCATCCATGTCACTATCAATGTGTCCTCAACTTCCCTTTAATTGCACAAAACTAGATTCCATCCTGATTAGGAGATATCATCCAATTTCCATAAACTGCTACTCAAGAACACTGCCTGAATACTGCTTCCACAAAAATTATCATAACTTCCATGAATCAATGAATTACTATCTACTCTCTTAACCATAGACATATTACATATCAAAGAGTATAACCTCAACATCACATAGCTCCAACTACAATAACCCACATGTGCTAATCCAAACTCTGTCTACTTCTCTGCAAGTCTTTGGTAAATCACTATGTTGACATCAATGACAATCATAGTCATGAATGCAACAACAACTACTATAGAATGGCTGCCAAACACTTTAGCATTCATTCCTAACATTAAATATGTGCGATAATGTCTACCAAGGACAATTAGATAAGATAAAGAAGGCAGAGCAAGAAATGGTTAAGATAAGGGATAGGAAAGCTCAGTTGAGACATGCACTTGTGCCCTCAGTAGATGTTCTAAATAAGAATATCAAGGAGATTGATGCCACTATTGTGACATATGATCAAGGTCCAAGTTTAGATTTGGAGAAGATGGAGAAATTGACTTATGCTTTGTGCACCCATCTCCAAACAATAGATGCACTGAAGGCATTTTGGCAGCAAGAAATTGCAAACCTTCAGACTACATATCATGATGTATTATCAATGTAAGTACTTGAAGTTTTGTTTTTGTGCACCTTTGTCATTAATGTCAAAGGAGGAGTAGAATATATAGTAGAAGGAAGAATATGGAGTATTATATATGATATAAAAAAGAGTAGATGATTTAATAAAAGGGAGATATAAGATAGAGTGTGTTGGTTGTGGATTATTCCCTTTGATCTTCAACTTGCAGATTTATACTTTGATGAATAATTTTTAATAAAACTTTGACTCTATCACCACTCCAAAGTCCATAAGGAAGAGGGCCAACTAATAAGGATCAAGAGAGATCCTCCTACACTTTGAGCATCAATGCTTAGGTAGGTGTACCCTTGATTCACTTCTGAAAAGGAATCACTAAATGATATACAACTATATACTTTTTACTAATTGCTTTAAGATTTTATCATTTGAATTTTTTTGTATATGGTTGACAATAATGAAATGCCTCCAAAGGATGGACCAATGCCTTAACCTAGGGAAAAGATTCACCCAATTACATACATCAACTAAAAAACTTAACTCAAACACAATTGAATCCAAGATAAGTGCTTTGCCTATTACCCCTCTCCCTCAGACACAAGGACATCAGATTCTTACTTGGTTGTAAACTCACTGAACCTACCCAAAAGAATTTAATCCTAACTTTGTTAGGAACTCAGAGATGACTTCACAATACTCTTTGTTTACCATATGCTAACACACTTTGTGACATTAACATATATGAGCTTAGAACCCAAACAAGAAGACATACATAGATGTAAGATTGGAACTCAATAGTATTTTCATTAACATATTCAAGATCAATATACAATCAAAATAATGCAAAGATAGGAAATACCCAAAATCCCACTCCTCTATCAATATAACACTATCAACAACTAGCTGGGACCAAAGAAAGTTTGGAACCCCTACTCAGTGAAAATTTTGTAACTTATACTCCATAGTCATCTTGGAATTCTCAAAGAGAATGCAACAAGCTATGAATGACTTAAGGTTAGGGTTTCAACCACCCAACCAACTAGAAATGGTCATAAAGTTATTATAGGGGTGGAAACCCAGGAAACCAAGAGAAAGAAAATCTTGGAATGATCCTCAATCATGAAAAATTCTCTGTGAAGGTACTGAGAATCATGAACAATGCTTAAATGTCAACCCTTGTGGCCACCTACAACACACCTCAAGCACAAAACCA
Organism: Chamaecyparis obtusa; assembly: GCA_027943335.1. Lineage (NCBI taxonomy): Eukaryota > Viridiplantae > Streptophyta > Pinopsida > Cupressales > Cupressaceae > Chamaecyparis > Chamaecyparis obtusa. The sequence goes on from BSBK01000529.1 coordinate 8,936,407, forward strand.
CACATTACAAACCCTACAGATGATCACTCAACACCCTGGACCACACTGCAATAGCAAGCACCACCAAACCAATTGAAATCAGCTGTTAAAACCATAAATTCTGGTACTTCCTGTTACTGGAAACCCTCTGCAAATTCAAATTTGAAAATAAATGGCTACTTTATGGCACTTGCAGAAAATCGATGGTCAAAATTTAAATCTCCATCAACTTTAAATTGTGACCATCTGATCTTCATGCTTCATGAGCTTTTAAATCTTAACTCAACTGCCAAAAGACTGAGAAACTTTGACCGGGCCCACATCAGGAAGATCGACGGCCATCCAAAGTTCACAAAGACTTCCAAGATTCTATTAGATTACATGCCCATCATTAGATCAAGAATCTCCTCCCATCTTTGACAACCATTTGATAGGAAACAAAATCAACGGTCATCGCAAGATCTTAAGCCTCTGACAAAACCCATAAGATTATACACCGTTCGTCGATTCACTAACAGGATCAGGACCCACTACACATCCAAAAACTAGGTCCCACTAATAGGAATCCACCTCATACTACGTGGACCAATAAAAAACCTCCAAATCAGCTCCACCTGACATCAGGACCACTGCCAAAGATATGTTTGAGACAAATGAGATCAACGGCTGGCGTAAGATCTCAAGCCTTTGACAGATTCCATGAGAACTTATGCCCATCATTGGATGGATTACGATTTTTAGGACCCTCTGACCCATTGGAAAATTAGGTCCCACTGACACATGCTGAGTTGTTTACCGATGGACCAATAAGAAAATGTTGAGATGGCACACCTAGCATGTGGACCCACTTAAAAGGAAAGGCAACGTCAGCCAATGAGATCAATGGTGGTCTTAAGATCTCATGCGTCTGACACATTGCTAGCAAACATATGCCCACCATTAGATGGAAATGGTGTCAAAGTTGGGCCCAGGGAAAATAAATGTTGCTGAAACATAGGAAAAAAATTAAGCTCAGGACTTACGAAAATTTAAAACTTGCAGGGCACTGGGAACTTAGGAAAGATTAAAGGGGACCCGCCGACACATGAAACCTAATGGCGTGACATGTAAAGAAGTCTTTTTTTTAAAAAAGGCACATGTAGATTAAAGGTTTTAAGTGACCTACAAAAAGGTAATGCGAAAATTAAATAAGGGCAGGGCAATTTTAAATTTAAGGACCCAACGGCTAGATTTAAAAAAAAAATTTGCTAAGGGTTTTAGCCAGAGACATGAAAAATATTACAGAGACCAGGGGAAGAGAGCTAGAGCCATGAAATTTTTGGCACGTGCTAATAGTGGCTCTATTTAGGGATGTATGCTTCCTACAGGCATAGCAAGGACTCAGAATCACTGGTTTAAAGAAGACTATCCCACTGGAAAAATTGTAGACAACAGGGAATAAGCAAGGTAGAATAGGCAACAGGACCAAAAACTAACAGACCAGGACAAAATAGGGTAGGGGCAAGTAGCTTATTTACAAAATTTACAAACCTAACTACTATTCATGGAAAACAAAATACCTCAATTGAAGTATTTCTTCAAGAATTGTCCATGAACTAGCAATTCCTGAATATCACCATTTAATTCTTTGATAATGTATGAATCTTGGCCCCATTTCTCATGAATTAGATATGGACCTAGCTAGATGGGATCAAATTTACCATGTTTCCCCTTATCCTCCAGTCTGGCATTCCAAACTAACACCAAATCATTAGGTTCAAACTTTCTGTCAACAGTCTTCTTATCATATAAATTCTTAACCTGCAACTACAATTTGGCATTCCTTACAACTGATTCTCTTCTAGTCTCATCCAACCTAATGAGGTCCTCAATTCTCAACTGCATCTTATCATCTATGTCATCATCATATAGTTGAACAAATTTATACATTTACAATAAGTTATTATGAGGAATTCTTGTATGAATTCCATATACTAGGTCAAATGGTGCACAACCAATTGCCCTCTTCACAGTTACCTTATCAGCCCATAGAGCTAATGGCAGCTTTGAATTCCATGCCCTCTTATTCTTTTCAAGAATTCTCTTTAATATTTTAATCAAACTCTTATTAGTAGATTCTGCCTGACCATTTCCTTGTGGATGATAAGGTGAGGAATTGGAAATTTGATTTCCCAAACCTTTGCAAAAGTCCTTATATTCAGCAAACCTAAAGCACATGGCATTATCACTTACTATTCTCTCAAGGCACCCAAACCTTGTAACAATATTATTCATCATAAAATCAATTACCACCTTACAAGTTGCATTTCTTGTAGGTATAGCTTCTACCCACGTTGTAAAGTAATCAATGGAAACTAAGATCCATGAGTGTCCTCCACTTGACTTGTTTGGTATCTCCCCTATGAAATCAATTCCCCATTGTTGGAAAGGAGCCTGAACTTCTACTAGTTTTAATGGCACATTACCTAAAAATTTAAGCTTACCAGAGAACCTTTGACAAGCATCACACCTCCTCACCAACTATTCTGCATCCTTGAAGATTGTGGGCCACCAGAATCCTACTCTCAAGATCTTATGAGTAGTTGTTTTACCCATATAATGCCCACCACAAACTCCCTCATGCATTTCTTTCAACAACTTGTTAGAATAATCTTCATCTACACACTTCAAAAATATGCAATCCAAATTCTTCCTATACAATTTACACTTCACAATTACATACTTGACGGCCTATAATTTTAATGTCCTTTTCTGATTATCATTCATGTTATCTGGACATCTCATGTTTCTCAAGTAATAGATGATATCCTGATACCAGATACAATCATCCATATCACATGTGTAATCAATTTCAAAATGATTTACCTAATTTGCATCAAGATTGGATTGGGCCATCAGTTTTTCCAATCCTTGTCCTCTAACCAACTTAGTAATCTAGACCTCAACATTGAATTCTTGGATCCTATTGATCCATCTACATCTTCTTCTAGACACCTCTTGCTGTGAGAAAATATCCTTCATAGCTGCACTTGGCACAAAAGCAATCACAGCTACTCCCATCAAGTAACACCTAAAAGCCTTGATTGCCTTCATAAGTGCATAAGCCTATTTTTCATTTATGTCATACTTCAATTTTGCAGCCTACAAAGATTTAGTGAAAAATGCAATAGGCTGCTCAAAACCATCCTTATTCTTTTGTAACAAAACTGTAGCAATAGTGTGAAAAGATGCAAAGGAAAAGATATGCATTGGGACATTGTAATCAGATGCCTTAAGCACTGGTGCATCTTTGATAGCCTGCTTGATACTTTTGAAAGCCTCATCAGGCTCACCCTCCCAATTGATTGTAGATCCCTTCTTCAACATCTTAGAAATAGGTCTAGTAACCTCTGCAAAATTTGTCACAAACCTCCTTAAGAAATTGACCTGACCAAAGAAGGGCTGAATTCCTTTAACATTCTTTGGTCTCTGAATTTTATCAATGGCTGCTACCCTCTTAGGGTCAACTTTAGAGATACCAAAAAATGTAATATCATTGGGATTGATTGCAATATTGGCTATCAAGTCAGCCATCTTATTGTTACTCCTATCCTTCCACTCAATATTGAAGGCATCAAAATGTTCAATCAAATCCCAAACTGCATTCCTATATTGTTTCAACCTCTTGTTCTTGGAAGCATATATTGACTTGACTTGGGACACCACCAACTCAAAATCACCAACAACACTTAAACACTTAATACCATGCTTTTGTGCCAACCTCAATCCTAACAACAAAGCCTCATATTCTGCTATATTGTTGGTACAAAAGAAATTCAATGTGAAAGAAAATTTGTAGGTATTTCTATTAGGAGAAATAAGTAAAATACCTGCTCCTGCACCATATTTGCAATTTGCACCATCAAAGTACATTACCCACAAATCACCCTTCATAGAATTAGCACTTACCTCAATAGAGATAGGTGACAAAATAGGTTCCTCTTCAAATACAAGGATATCTACCCTAAAAGCATTAATATCAGTATCCACAAAACATGTAGTTTCATTATCAATATTTCTCTCAATCATGTGGCATACTCTTGGCTCTCGTTCAATCTTGACAAATTGATCATCAATCTTGAAAGTGGCATAGGACAGATCACACTGTAAACTTCCACCCATGGCAGCACTCCACCTTCTAGATAGCAGCATCCCATAATGAGGAGGGATATCCACCACCAAAACACTCATTGTTAACTCTTTCTCTAGATATGTTGCCAGCCTATATGGCATTGCATTGATAGTCCCAATAACTGGTACCTCCCTCTGATCCATTGCACAACATCTACCTTGCACTGTATCAACTTTAAGGCCCAACTTCTCCATGATTTTGAAAGGCATGATAGTATTAGAGGCACCACTATCAATCATACAATTTCTCAACTTCATTCCATTCACAAGAACACTTAAAAAGAATGGATCAATATTTTCAAGGCTGGCATTGACAAAACTATCCAAGTATATTGGAGGAATTTGAGACACAATTCCCTAAGGAGCAACACCTTTCAAAGCCTTATCCTGAGATCCATTGCATGCAACACCATGGTTATGAACATTATCTACCCCATGCAATAGCTCTATCTTTGTGTTTAGGGATCCTCAACAATTCTGACAATGGAACCTTAATTGTAATTTGGGATAATACATATAACATATCAATAGGAGCAGAAGAAGGAATCTCAATCTACACTGCCTTAATATCCTTTTGCTTATCTAACACATTAGGTGTATTGGCCACCCTCATTTTTTCAATCTTAGAGATTATGTTAACTGGCCTCTCAATCTCACTAGAAATCTTTTCAATTCCAACTCTCTTAGGCTCACAATTCTTACCTTTTACATTCTTGAATTTCACCATGTGATCACCTTTTGATTTGTTCTCATTAGGTTCTCCAGAGTTGGTACTCTTTATAAACATTCCTGTAGCTTTATCATTTATATTCCTTGCCACCATGCCTCTAGTTTTCACTTGTGCAATCATTTCTACAGTAATCCTATCCATCTCTTCTCTAGAAGGTCTTCTTAAATTTATTTCCTCAGAAGAGGAGTTCATATTACATGTCTTCCTATCAATGTCTTCACTATCAGAAAAAACTTCTTGATGAAAAAGGGCATGATTGTGTCTCTTTACATTTACATCTGCCTCTTCATCAAAATTAGAATCATCTTCATATCCTAGATATGAAGAAGCCATGTTGCATCCAACATCATCTTGATCTTCTTCTTGATCTATCTCCTCATTGCCACAATCTTGATTTGCAGCCATAGAATGTGCAACCACACAATGCTCTGTAGAATGAGGGGACTGGCATGCAACACACCAAGGTATGTCCTCCATGACATTTATTGAAGCCTTTTGTAGAGGTTCAGGGACACCTCTATCATTGTTTCCTCTTATAGTAGGGACAATAGGCTTGTCATCCTTCCATTGTGTGTTGTAGGGGTAGTTCTGCAATCTATTCTGCTTATTGAAATTGTTGTTGAACTGAGGTCTCTCATTGGTAGGAGCACTGATGTTCCTATTTGTAGGTGCCTTCAAATCCTTCAATGCATTAAGAACCTTATCTAATTTATCTTCCTCTTGCCTCCTAGCTCCAACATTCTTATCATTTTCCTTTTTGTATTTCTTGTCCCCAAACAACTTTGGGTTATCTCTCTTTCCCCCCAATTTTCTTGATATTTTCATATTATTCTCAATGTTGACAGCAATCCTAAAAGCATCCCTAAGTGTTCTTGGTTCTTTGTCCCTCAACAAATATCCCATTTTTCCATCAAATGCATTGAAATATGTGGTCAAACAGACATTTTCATCTAACCCTATAACTTGGAACAACTTATGCATACCCTTCTGAAATCTCATGTTGAATTCAGCTGTAAATTCATTCTGATTTTTCCTTATGGTATTGAATTCATTCAACATGAAACTAGCATTAGGCCTATCACCATACTACTCTTTAAAACATCTCTCAAAAGAATCCCAAGTATCAATACATTTGTTTGGAAGTCTCTTAAACCAATCTCTAGCATCCTCCATTAGAGATTGAACAAATAATTTCATGACTACATCCTCATGATTTACCTCATAATCATTAAGCATATCAACAAATAACCTAAGATGCTCCTCACAACTAATAGCATTATTACCAGAAAACTTAGGTACCTTATCTCTTATATCATTTGGAAAAGCATTTGGGTAACTAGGAATTCCATCAAAACTAATTTGCCTATAGCCTTCTAATTGCATAGGTCTTCTTTGAAAACTTGAAGTAGTGTTAACCCTAGGATCAACATTTGCATTTACATTTCTATCTACTTGTACATTTGACTGCTACCTAGGATTAGCACCTATCCTAGTAGATGAGGAAGGAATTGAACTAGTAGCATTACTAAGTGGAATAGCAGTAGTCATAGATGGCATACCTAGTTCAGTAGCAGATGGGCCAAGAGCATTAGCTGATGAAGCTTTCAAGAACTGGATCTTTCTTCTTTTTTCTGCAATGGAAGCTTCAATTTTAGCCTTCTCTAATTCTCTTGCAAGGTCCTCATCTTATTTTCTTCTTCTCTCCATTTCTATGTCCTTATTTAAATTGGGTGGTGGGACCTCAGGTATTGTCAATGATTTACTTTTTTGATGTCCCACCATCTTCTGCTTTCCTTTCTCACCAACGACAACATCAGGCCTAGTGATCTCAGACCCATCTTTATCTTTAGGCAAAGGAACATAACTTTGCACTTGTCTAACCATAGGGCCCTCCCTATCAAATTCATGATCTTGCAGTAAGTGCTCTTGCTCACTCCTCAAAGCCTCAAGATCACCAAAAACATCATGCTGCAAAGTTTTAGGAGCAGAAGCAAGCATCTTGTTTCTCTCCTTCATTTCATTAATTTTTCTAAGGAGAGACTGTCTTTCTATTAGAGCATTTACCTTTTTAGCCTCTCTCTCCTCTTGTAACCTCTTATGTATGGCATCCTACTCTGCCAACTATAACCTTAATGCATTTAAATCATTAAGATCTACCATAATGTCATCAAAACCTGATGACACATCCATATCAGAAAGATTTTGATATGGGAAGTGCACTTGCCTAGGTCTCATGGGTTCTCTTCTAAAATTGTCCTCATCAAGATCTAAATCAATCTCCAAACCCATCTCTCTAGTTTGTTCATCTTGACCTGCAAGCAATGGACCCTTGTCCTGAAATACAGCCTCTGGGGTATCATAAAATCTATTCTCAGAGCAACCACCATCTGATCTAGAAACTATGTCTTGTGAACCTTCTTCACTTGAGGAAACATGTGGTGCTCTATCTCTAGTATTTCTTTGTTTTCTAATGGGAGCACTAGTAGACTCACCATTCCTTCTAATCCAACTCTTCTTCTCCTATCTAGGAAATTTCTCCAGAGTGACCTACGGATTCTTTCTGACAAAGGACCTAGTATTCCTCCTCTTGTCCATGATTTACAACATATAGCACTGTTTCTAACCTTTTGAGTCACCACCCACCTAGATGGGAAATCTTTACTTGAAATACAATAGGAAAAAAAGAGTGCACTTAACAACCTTTATCACTAGACTCTCCCTAGTAGAGTCACCATTTTGTTGGTTGTGGATTATTCCCTTTGATCTTCAACTTGCAAATTTATACTTTGATGGATAATTTTTAATAAAACTTTGACTCTATCACCACTCCAAAGTCCACAAGGAAGGAGGGCCAACTAACAAGGATCAAGAGAGATCCTCCTACACTTTGAGCCTTAATGCTTAGGTGGGTGTACCCTTGATTCACTTCTGAAAAGGAATCACTAAATGATATACAGCTATATACTTTTTACTAACTGCTTTAAGATTTTATCATTTGAATGTTTGTGTATATGGTTGACAATAATGAAATGCCTCCAAAGGATGGACCAGTGCCTTAACCTAAGGCAAAGAGTCACCCAATTATATACATCAACTAAAAATCTTAACTCAAACACAATTGAATCTAGGATAAGTGCTTTGCCTATTACCCCTCTCCCTCAGACACAAGGACATTAGATTCTTACTTGGTTGTAAACTCACTGAACCTACCCAAAAGACTTTAAATCCTAACTTTGTTAGGAACTCAGAGATGACTTCACAATACTCTTTGTTTACCATATGCTAACACACTTTGTGACATTAACATATATGAGCTTAGAACCCAAACAAGAAGACATACACAGATGCAAGATTGGAACTCAATAGTATTTTCATTAACATATTTAGGATCAATATACAATCAAAACAACACAAAGATAGGAAATACCCAAAATCCCACTCCTCTATCAATATAACACTATCAACAACCAACTGGGACCAAAGAAAGTTTGGAACCCCTACTCAGTCAAAATTTTGTAACTTATACTCCATAGTCATCTTGGAATTCTCAAAGAGAATGCAACAAGCTATGGAAGACTTAAGATTAGGGTTTCAACCACCCAACCAACTAGAAATGGTCATAAAATTATTACAGGGGTGGAAACCTAGGCAACTAGGAGAAATAAAATCCTGGAATGATCCTCAATCATGAAAAATTCTCTGTGAAGGTACTGAGAATCATGAACAATGCTTAAACGTCAACCCTTGTGGCCACCTGCAACACACCTCGAGCACAAAATTGCACAGTACAAACCCTGCAAATGATCACTCAACACCCTAGACCACACTGCAACAACAAGTGCCACCAAACCAATCGAAATCAGCTGTTAAAACCATAAATTCTAGTACTTCCTGTTGCTGGAAACCCTCTGTAAATTCAAATTTGAAAATAAACAGCTACTTTATGGTGCTTGCAGCTAATCGGTAGTCAAAATTCAAATCTCCATCAACTTTAAGTCATGACCATCTGATCTTCATGCTTCATGGGATTCTAAATCTTAACTCAACTGCCAAAAGACTAAGAAACTTTGATTGGGCCCGCATCAAGAAGATCAACGGCCGTCTAAAGTTCACAAAGACTTTCAAGATTCTATCAAATTACATGCCCATTGTTAGATCAAGAATCTCCTCCCATCTCTAACAACCATCTGATAGGAATCAAAATCAATGGCTGCCGCAAGATCTTAAGCCTCTGGCAAAACCCATAAGATTATATGTCATTCATTGATTCACTAACAAGATCAGGACCCATTGACACATCCAAAAACTAGGTCCCACTGACAAGATTCCACCTCATACTATGTGGACCAATAAAAAACCTCCAAATTAGCTCCACCTGACATCAAGACCACCGCCAAAGATACATTTGAGACAAATGAGATCAACAGCTAGCGTAATATCTCAAGACTCTGACAGATTCCATGAGAACTTATGCCCATCATTGGATGGATTACGGATGTCAGGACCCTCTGACCCATCAAAAAATTAGATACCACTAACACATGCTTAGTTGTTTACCCATGGACCAATAAGAAAATGCTGACATGGCACACCTAGCATGTGGACCCACTTAAAAGGAAAGGCAATGTCAACTAATGAGATCAACAGTGGTTTTAAGATCTCATGTGTCTAACACATCAATGGGGAACATATGCCCACCGTTAGATGGAGATGGTGTCAGAGCCAGGCCCAGGGAAAATAAAGGCTGCCGAAACATAGGAAAAAAATAAAGCTCAGGACATAGGAAAATTTAAAACTTGCAGGGCGTTGGGAACTTAGGAAAGATTAAAGGGGACCTGCCAACACATGAAACCTAACCGTGTGACATGTAAAGAAGTCTTTTTTTTTAAAAAGGCACATGCGGATTAAAGGTTTTAAGTGACCTACAAAAAGGTAAAGTGAAAATAAAATAGGGCCAGGGTAATTTTAAATTTAAGGACCCAACGACTATATTTTTAAAAAGATTTTGCCAAGGGTTTTAGCCAGAGACATGAAAAACATTACAGAGACCAGGGGAAGAGAGCTAGAGCCATGAAATTTTTTGCATGTGCTAATAGAGTATATGTTAGAAAATTTTTGTGTAAGATACAGTTAGTAACTTCACCATATTCCTTTGTTTCCATTAATAAAAAAGGGGGGAATTTTTGGAAAGATGACTATACTGTTATTATTTAATGTTTTCATTATGACAAAACATTTATATAGAGTTTTGGAGTCAGCCCATAACTTAGAAGATCAGAAAAATGGCTAAGTATGGAAGACTAAACAGTCAGCATAGCACTAGATGAACAGAGCATCAGTGCATGTGTGTATGACCAAGTTATGGTATGCACCCTTGAATTAAAGCTTGTAAGTATGTAATCATGCTATGTCTAAGAGAGCATGATCAGAAAAGTTAGTATGATGAAGTTACAGTTAGTTGAAGTGTCACAGACAGTGAGCGGCAGAACAGAACAGAGCATGGAGATGACTATTGGTATTTTGGTTAGCGATTATAATATTGTTTTGTAAAGGCTATGCCCCTATTGAATTTATGTTATAGACATGTTACTATCATTATATGTAAACATGATTAAGCCAATTCATTTAGAAGTGTTGTATGTAATAGGTTGAAGGCCAACCTAGTGAATAGTTTTGTTTGCACATATAAATAGGTCATGCACCTTTCTATTTAAGTGTGAGAATAAGATATAGAGATTAGTAGAAGCAGAGGAAAAGTATGTGAAGAGTAGTGAGAATGTTGTAGAGATTTACAAGAGGCTAAAGCATCAGTGCATAAAAGGAACTGATCAGACAAGGAATGTCACAACAACAGTTCACCTTGCAGATATAGTGTGTATCTAAGATCTAGAAGGTTGTAGCCTTCACCACTTGAGCAGTGAGCTTTAAGAAAGTGTGTCCCCACCCCCAATAGGTTTATTGTAAAAGACTCCTAACAGGGTATGACCCTTAACCAAGTCATTGTACTAAATACATTGTAAAGAACAACTCCCAACAAGGTTGTAAGATCTTCTAACAAGGATCATAATACACTAGTGCAGTTATTAGTGGGTGTCAATTCCCACCGGGGTTTTTACCTATTTGGGTTTCCCCATAATCATATCTTGTATTATATGTTGCTAACTTTACATGATTAATTATTCAGTTCTGCAATTAAGTTATTCAATTAAGTTTCAATTATAAGGAAGAAATTATATTGAACACTAATTCACCACCCCCCCTTCTCAGTGTTCCCATTCCTAACAGATCTCTTCTCCTCTTATCTCTTGATTGGGGGGCAAGAGCTATTTCTTTTATTTCTCTAGGATCCCTTATGCTCTTAGCATGTTTTTTTTTTTGAGCTTAATTGGTTATTCTTTCTAGATTTTATCCCTATGGTCTTGTATTATGATATCTTTCCTTTGCTCATAATCATCCATAGCTTTCTTCTAGTACTCATGATATCTTTTCTAAAGACATTAATTTTGAAAAGGTATCCCTTGCTTTCATTCTTGGGGGGTAAGTTTTTCCTTCTTCCTCTCTTTCTAAGGATCTACTTTCCTTAGCTTAGTGGCATTTGTTTATTCTACACCATTATTTCATTATACTGACTAATTTTTTGGCTATGGATATCCTTTTACGTGAGAGGTTGTTGTCCTACATCATCACCTCTTCATTATTTTTCAAATTATGTTCTTTATAAATTCTTTCCCTTGTTGTAGGGTTAAAGTGTGATTCCTTTGTTTCCAAGATTCCTCTTCCTCTTCATCACAGGGGGCTTAATGATAGAATCTTGGGTCCCTCTTTGATTTTCTTTGAAAGATGATATTTTATCTAAAGCACTCCTCTATGGTGGGGGTCTTGTTGATAATATCTCTTTCTCTTTGAGGATCATTTTTCCATAAGTGACATATCCTTTTTCAAGATTATCTATGCTCATTAATGTAAGTGTCAATACTCTTCACTAAGAATATAGTGTACATTGTTGCTAATAGGATATCTTCTTACTTTGTGAAGTAGGTATCCTCCTTTCTCTTCCTTATCATGTCTATGAGGTAGCCATGATAAGGAGGTGGGGCATATATAGGGTCTTCCTTATGCTATGGTTTTCATTTTTCAATATGCTAAATCCTCAGAAGGTAACGCACATAAGTTGCTAAATCTTGAAGAGACACGCATTATTCATTTCAAATATGCTAAATCCTCATAAGGTAACACACATAAGTTGCTAAATCTTGAAGAGACACGTATTGTCAATTTAAAATATGCTAAATCCTTAGAAGGTAACACATATAAGTTTCTAAATCCTAAAGAGACATCCATTTTCAATTTCAAATATGCTAAATCCTTTGAAGGTAATGCACATAAGTTGCTAAATCATGAAGAGACATGTATTTTATATTCCATAGTGATACAAGAATGTGGATCTATGGGTATTTCAAAAGTTGTTAGAAGATGCATTACAACTACAAAGCATATTTTATGTGTGAACTCTCAGGTTTGACTACCTGTTGGTCTCTCCCTCCTTGGTGTTTCATTGTAAGATGGGCATCTTACTGGGTGAGGTAATCACTTTCTCTCTTCTCTCTCTTTTGCTTTCAAGATAGTAGGATTAGATCATGAAGCTATGTTATTTATAGTGTTTCTCTTGTCTTTCTTATGTAATCATTTATGCTTTTATAATAGCTTTCCAAATATGATATTAGTATAGGAAGCCTTTCTTAGCAAGGTTTCCTTTTCTAGTTGATTTGGGTTTGTTTTTATACTAACCCTTCTTTTTTGTGTCTTTTAGCTTTGTCTTTATTTTCTCTTTATTTTTGCACCCTTGTGTGTGTATGTTGAGTTAAAATCCTTGGCCTAGGACTCATGTCCTTAACTAAGTGATGTTATACCTCATTGAAAATCCACTAGAGTCTTTCTTCTAACTTTACTGTGAGTATGTTCGATTTCCATACTCCCGCTAAAGTGGGGGCTTAATGTATTGTCTTAAAATGGAAGAACTTTCATGTTAAGAACATTTAGCCCTCCTTAGGGGGTGTTTTGGGCCATCATCATGTTGTCCTCTATTTTTTGCCCCTTTTCCATCTTCTGTGCTTGTTTAGGGCTCTTATTCAACCTCTCCGAGCACTATTTTTCCCACTTGGCATATTTTCCAGGGGTTTTAATCTCCTGGGTCAAGGTCAACCTCGACCTTGACCTAGGTCAAGGTCAACCTCAAACCTAACCCAGATCAGGGTTGACCTCAACCTGATCCAGGTCCACCTTTTTCATCAAAAAAAATTTCAATTGTGGGGGGAAACTCAAAAGTTTATTTTTCTGCTTCCAGGTTGGTTGTTTCAGGTTTCGAAGTGGTGACTCTTAAAATATATTTACTTTAGGCCCATTTCTAAGGGTATAGGCTTAATGAGAATTTATTTCTCATATGTCAGCCTCTATAGAATTTTGTGCCCTAGATTTGTATATAAGGAAGCCTTCTCCTCTCATTTCAATCATCAATCATCAATGATCAAGCAAGAAGGAGAAGGAAGCAACCTAGTTATCATCAATTACAAGTGATCATATCAAATCAAGAAATCATCTAATATTCAAGCATTCAAGTTCTCTATTGAAGATCAAGGATTCAAACAATCAAGCCTTTGAAGGGATTTGGTTCAAGCATTTAAGATTCATCATTCAAACCTTAGATCTATCCATCATGATGGTGTGATCTTCCTTCAAGATCCTTTGTGCATCCTCAAGATCTATTCATTCTTCCTTCAAAGTGGATTCCAAGCATACAATCATGGAGGTTTTGATTTACATTTATGGTTTTTAATCTTGAGTCTATGCTTTCATATTAACATACTTGTTCACATTTCAAATACAATTGCATATCTATTAAATATCATAGCTTCATTGTTAGATCTACTACTACTACTTGCTAGCCTTCTCTATTTCAATTCCATTTTAAGTTTAATTTCAAAATAGGGGTTTGACCAAGGTAAACCCCTCATCCAAACAAGAAAACCCTTTTTTCTTGCAGGTATAGGTGTGAAACAATGAATTACATAGTAGATTCTGATACCCTTTTCGAAAAACTTTTAGGATTCGTGAGTAGAATTTCTATCGGAGCTATGTAGGTCAACCTCTACATAAAGGGGTCAAGGTCGACCTTTATTTGGGTCAAGGTTGACCTGGTACAGAAAACAAAAATATTTTTGGGTTTTCTCCATCTCTGTGTTTTCGTCCCATATCCAATTGTAGAATTTTGAGAAACTCGATACAGACACTAGAAAACAACATTTTCTAGATCTTCTACCTTTCAAGATAAGTGTTATCATAATCTTTATGATTTATTGTTTTACTTTATTAAAACCCCTCTTTATCCAATAACCAATTGATTTATTTTGGCATTGATCATCTCCCTTCGATTAATCAATTAGGATCTCCTTATCTTGGATTAGGAGGTAATATATGTCTACAACATTTTCCATCACACCACCCATCAAATACACATCTTAGATATAAAATATATATATATATATATATATATATATATATATATATATATATATATATATATATATATATATATATATATATATATATATATATATATATTTGTATATGTTACAGAACCAGAGACTACTGATGAAGCTTATAGAGATGAATCTTGGATCAAAGCTATGAAGGAAGAGTTAGATCAGATAATGAAAAATAACACTTGGGAATTGGTTCCTAGACCTAAAGATAAAAATGTAATAGGAACTAAGTGGGTTTTTAGAAACAAAATGAATGAAGAAGGAATTGTTGTAAGAAACAAAGAAATATTAGTATGTAAAGGTTATTCACAACAAGAAGGCATAGATTTTGAAGAGACATTTTCTCATGTTGCTAAGATAGAAGCTGTGAGATTATTATTGGCTTACGCTGCACATAAATACTTCAAATTATATCAGATGGATGTAAAATCTACATTTCTAAATGGGGATGTTGAAGAGGAAGTATACATATAACAACCTGATGGATTTTCTCTATCCAAAGATGAAGACATGGTATACAAGTTGAAGAAGGCACTGTATGGACTGAAGTAAGCTACAAGGGCTTGGTATGCAAGGTTAGACAAATACTTACTTCACCTTGGATTTAGAAAAGGTAATGCTGACAATAAAATGTATTTAAGAACTAGTGAAGATGGAATTTTGATAATAGAAGTGTTTGTTGATGATATTATCTTGGAGGCAATGATGAGATGTATAGGAAATTTTCTAAAGAGATGAAGAATAAATTTGAGATGTCTATTATTGGAGAAATGAAATTCTTTCTTGGACTAACAATAAATCAGAGAAAGAATGGCATTTTTATTTCTTAGACTAAGTATCTTAAAGAAATATTGAAAATATTTGGAATGGAAGACTGTAAACCAGTTGGTACACCCATGTTGACTGGTCATAAGTTGACAAATAATGATGAGATAAAGAGTATTTTTAGACTAATTACAAATCAATAGCTGGTGGATTACAATATCTGACTCACACCAGATAGGATATTGCTAATGTTGTTGGAATTGTGGATAGATATTTGGAAAAAACTAAAGAGATACACCTAGCTATTGTGAAAAGGATATTTAGATATCTGAAAGGATCAATGGAATATGGCTTATGGTATGATAGAAATGATGACTTTAAACTTCATGCTTATACTGATGCTGATTGGGAAGGGAATATTGATGACAGGAAGAGTACTAGTGGAGGTGCATTTTTCCTTGGAAAAACATTGGTTTCATGTCTAAGTAAAAAGCAAGATTGTATAGCTCAATCTACTATAGAATCTGAATATGTTGCTGCTGCTATTAATTGCACTCAAATAGTTTGGATGAAACAAATGCTGGAAGCTATTCCAATAACTTTTGTTGAACCAATGGCTATCCATTGTGATAACACCAGTATAGTAAATATGTCAAAGAATCCTATGATGCATTCTAAAACTAAGGATATTTCTATTAAGTATCACTTCTTGAGAGATAAGGTAGAAAAGAAGGAAATAAGGTTGGAATACATTAACACAAAAGAACAAATAGGAGACATCTTTACAAAGCCATTTCCAAAAGATGCCTTTGATTATTTCAAAGGTATGCTTGGGGTGCAAGTCTATCCTAGTGAGAATTAAATGATGCAGGGATGCATCAGTCCAGAGATTTTTCAAAGCCTTATCATGTTCTGGACTTAAAGTATGGATCTACTCTTCAGGGGAAGTGATCATTAAAGATAGTTGTTGAAGACGGTTGATAACTTATGGCACCCTTTTCCATTGTTGTTAAAGGGGGAGAATTACTATGAAAAAATCCCTAAAGGGAGAGAGATACTATATAAGGAAGCATTTACTGAGAGAATACTTTTTGGTTTGATGTATTCTACCATATATTTCCATTAATGCCAAAGGGGGAGATTGTTAGATATTTCTAATACATTGGAGAGATTATTGATACATTTAATATGTTTAATCACTACATTGAGTGATGTTGGAATTACTACTTGTGTCCTTCATGTTTTGTCACTGATGTCAACATATGTTTCTATGAAGAGAACGGGCTGGTTATTAAATTGTACAGATACTGTATGGATATTTCAAAATGTGAAAAGTAAATTATCTGTACAAAAAGGTGTTGTGATCTTATATCTAAGATTGCATGATATAATATTGCATATCGGCTAAGTTATAGAAGATTTAGTGAAGACTAGTTACTAGATAGTGACAGTGGAAGCTGATAGAGTAAGTCTCTGAGTTTTGGGTATATCTTACAAGCGATGAGGATTCAGTGTATACGAGCTTAAGGGATGACAGATAGTATATTAGAGATTGTTTGTTGGTATTCTCAAGGTACGAAAAGAAGGATGACATTAATTTTGGTGTGTGCTCTAGAGAAGACCTATTTGGAAGCTGACTTCAGAGTTATTGATGTAAGGGTAGGATAAGTATAGGCAAAATCAGGGCTAATTGACTCTACTTAAACCCACTAAAATGCCTTGCAAAGAGTTACACACAGAAGCAATATGAAAGCCACATGAAATTAGTGAAAACACAATGGATATGAGACAAGCAACTGGTAAAAACACTGGTGCAATTATATTAAATCTTTCAATATGCTCGATTGTGTGGCCTTCTATATTTTGGCCTTATACAATGAGAATTATGAATTCAGAGTCTCACCTCGCATATTATCTTCTCTTCTACTATCTCCTATCTACCTCGCTCCCCTCTACATCAACCTTGTTAGGAATGAATTCTGAATATATCCTATGGGGGAGTATTAGCAGCCATTCTATAGCAGTTGTTGTTGCATTCATGACTGTGATTGTTATTGATGTCAACACAGTGATCTACTAAAGATTAGCAGTGAAGCAACAGTGTTTGAGTTAGAAAAATTGGGATATTGAAGATGAAGCTATGTGTAGTTGAGGACTTATTCTATGATGTGTTATTAAATCATGGTTAAGAGCACAAATAGTAATTCATTTATTCTTGGAAGTTATGAGGAAATCAGTGGAAGTAGTATTCAGGCAGCGTTCCTGAGTAGTAGTTTGTGGAAATCAGATGATATCTACTAATCAGGATGGAATCTAGTTATGTGTAGTTAGAGAGAAGTTAGAGACATGTTTATAGTGATGTGGTTGATAGTGCAAGATCCAAGGTCACTCGAGTGAAGAATTATATTTATTGGAAGCTGACAATTTTGTGTAATTTTGATGTAATGTATGGAATCTTTTGTTTTGTAATTTTTATGCCGACTCATTTGTAATTACTTGAGTGTGGTATAAAGGAAGTAATGTATTCCTTGTTGTAATATGGAATGTGATGAATGTAAGTGTATTGTGAAATTGAAATTTTTGAAATAGGATATGCAAAGTACTCAGATCTGGTATTGAGATCTGAAGGAGTTGGTGCAGTTTGGCATAGTCAGAGAAGGAGTATTGAATTTTTGAGGTCAGTAATATTTTTGGTATTGTTCTATTGAGTAATACAAATATTATTTGGATAGTGAGTTCGGTGATCTTACCCTGAAGTTGTTTGGGCAGTGGGTCCTTTTGTCTTCTATAACTCCTAACAGAGTTAGAATCTTTTAACAGGGACTCAAAATCTCCTAACAGGGATTCATATGTACTGAATGTATTTCATAAGACTCCTAACAGATTCCATCCTTTCACAAGAAATATTCATATTAGTGCATCTTTTGTGGGCATCATTCCCACTGGGGTTTACTATTTGATCAAGAGGTTCCCTAGCCAACATATCTTGTGTCATTGTGTTATTGTGCATGTATATCTTTATATGGTTGTTGGTTGCATTGGTTACATGGTTAAAATCTATTGAAGTTGATAAAATTTATATTTATTTGATAACTAATTCACCCCCCCCCCTCTTAGTTATCTTGGTGGACTTTACTTTATAACAATTGGTATCAGAGTGACAGGTCCTTGAAAGAAAAGTTTAACAACTTAAGAAGATCCATCATGAATTTTAGGAAAGAAATCCCTAAGTTTGATGGAGTAAATTTTGACAGTTGGACAGAAAATATGAAGACATATCTACTATGTTTAGGACTAGGTTATTGGTTGATTACAAAGAATGAGAAGACTATCATTGATGAGGATAACATTGAAACATGTACTAATGATTAAATAGATCTATTCATGTGTAAGATACTTGCTAGAGAAGCACTATTGTTAGCCCTTCCGGAGAATGAGTACAGCTAGGTAAAATATTTGAAAACATCTCATGAAATTTGGTTAGTTTTACATTCTACTTTTGAAGGTGATGAACATTCAAAGAAAGTCAGATTACATAATTGGATGTGTGCTTTTGAAGATATAAGAATGATGGAAGATGAATCTATTAGAAGCTATATTGGTAGAATGTCAGAGATTGTTGTAGGTATAAAATCTTGTGGTGGAACAAAGATAGAGAATGAAGTGATATGGAAAATTCTGAGGACATTAACTCTTGCATTTAAGTAGATAGCACTAATGATTGAACAAGTCATACCTTGTACTACAAACTTTACAAGAGAGACTCTTCTTGGAAGATTGGAAGTAGCTGAAATGAACCTGAGGTTATCAAGAGACCTACCTAGAATGGAGATAGCATTCAATGCTCTTAGTGTTCATCCTACTTTGTCAAGAAGCATCAATGTGAGTGGAGATTATGCTAGCAGCATCACATCTAGAAATGAAGAAGACAAGAAGATTGAAGAAGGTATCTCTTTGCTTGTGAAGAGAGAACTAGATGATAAGAAAAATTTTAAATGTTGGACTTCTCAAGAATATGGTCATTTTGCATCTAAATGTCCTAAAAGATTCAAGAAGTATAGGAAGAACTTTAATCCTAGAAGATCTAAATAATGTTACTATGCAAATGATGAAGAATTTGAAAGTAGTTTGGAGAAATCTTTGAGTGAAAGTGATACTGAGAAAAATGATGATATAGGATTTGTAGCAATTAAAGAAGAAAATCCTGAAACTAAAATTAAGGAAAAAAAGGCTTTAGTTTCTCAAGTAGAAAAGAAGTTGATTGGATTATAGACAGTAGTTGTTCGCATCATATGACTGGAGACATGAAAAAGTTCATAAAGTTTAACAATTATGATGGAGGAGTTGTTAGAGTTGGAAACAATGCACCTTGTTTGATTAAAGGTATAGGATCTATTACTCTTGATGGAAAGACTAATACTGATGATGTTTACTTTGTGGATGGTTTGAAACATAATCTTTTGAGTGTTGGATAGTTATTTGATAAGGGATATCAAGTTTGGTTTAATGAGAAAACATGTGTGATAAAAGATAGAGATGGAAATCTGATTGGTACTGGATCTAGAACCAGAGGTAATGTATTTCAGTTGAATCCTACTGAGATGACATGTTTGATTACTAAGATTGATGATAGTTGGTTGTGGCACAGAATATTTTGTCATATAAACTTTGATAACATTGTGAAAGTAAGTACTACTCCTAGAGTAAGAGAGTTGCCTAAAATTATGAAGCCTACTAACATGATGTGCAAGGAATGTGTGATGGCTAAACAAAAGAGAAGCTCATTTCCCAGCAAGAAGTTTACAATAGCAGAGAAGTTGGAGATTGTTCATACAGGCTTGAGGGGTCCTACAAGGACTAGATGATTCTATGGAGAAAGGTATTTTATGATTCTTGTTGATGACTTTACAAGAATGATGTGGATTACATTTCTTAAAGAAAAATCTGAAGCATTTGATAAGTTTAAGATCATTAAGAACAAATTTGAGAATGAATCTAGAATGAAGATTAAATGTTTGAGATCAAATAGAGGTGGAGAATTTAATTCTAAAGAATTTAACATCTTTTGTGAAGTTAATGGGATTAAGAGATAGTTTTCAACCCCTAGGACAACTGAACAAAATGGCATTGTAGAAAGAAGAAGTAGATCAGTAACTGAAGCAACAAGAGCTATGTTATTTGAGAATGACTTAGCAAAGATATTTCTAGAGAGAAGTAGTGAACATAGCTATGTATACAATGAATAGAGTACAAATCAGAGTAGACACAAACAAGACACCCTACGAACAATGGTTTGGACATGCACCATCAGTTAAGTATTTTAGAATTTTTGGAAGAAAATGTTATATTAAGAGAGATGATGACATTGGAAAGTTTGATCCTAGAAGTGATGAAGGTATATTTCTTGGTTATTCATTAAAGGGAAAAGATTATAGATGTCACAATAAGAGAACTAAGACTATTGTTGAGAGCGCAAATGTTAAAGTTGATGAAAAGTTTAAAATTCAGGAAAGAATGCTTGATTATGAATCAACTGAAGGAATTCACCCTAGACCTAACCCTGAGACTACTGAATTATTTTATGAAATTGACAGTGATTTGTTGAATGAAAGCCATACTGATGTAATTGAAGAATCGACACCTGAAGTAAGATCTGAGACAGTGACACCTAATAGGAATCTATCAAGGAATCATCATGTTAAGTAGATTATTGGAACCATAGATAGAGGAGTTCAGACTCAAAATAAGGTACAAGAATAGTTATGTTTCATTTCTCAAATTGAACCTAAATCTACTAGTGAAGCTTATGAAGATGAACATTGGATTAAAGCTATGAAAGAAGAACTAGATCAGATTGAAAAGAACAAGACATGGGAATTGGTCCCTAAACCTAAAGATAAGAATGTTATAAGAACAAAATAGGTATTCAAAAACAAGATGAATGAACAAGGAGAAGTGGTAAGGAACAAAGAAAGATTGGTAGGTAAAGGATACTCACAGCAAGAAGTAATTGACTATGAAGAAACTTTTGCACCAGTAGCAAGAATTCAAGTAGTAAGAATGTTTTTGGCCTATGCAGCTTTTAAGAAATTAAAAGTGTATCAGATAGATGTGAAGTCAGCATTTCTGAATGGAGAAATGGAAGAATTTTACATTGAGAAGCCTAAAGGTTTTCCTTTAACTCAAGAAGGAGACATGGTATGTAAATTAAAGAAAGCTTTATATGGACTGAAGCAAGCATGTAGAACTTGATATGTGAGATTGGATAAGTATTTATTGAAATTAGAATTTACAAAAGGCATAGCTGATAGCAACCTGTATACAAAATAAATTGCAAATGGTTTGTTGGTTGTAGTAATTTTTGTTGATGATATTATCTTTGGAGGAGAAGATGAAGCCATCGATAAATTTGTAGATTAAATGAAGACTGAATTTGAAATGAGTATGATTGGTGAGATGAAATACTTTTTAGGATTACAGATAACATAGAACAGTGATGGTATCTTTGTAAGTCAGACAAAGTACTTGAATGATTTATTGAAGAGATTTAGAATGGAGAACTATAAGCCTATTGGAACACCTATGGTAATTGGACATAAGTTATCTATCATAGATGAGACTCCTGCAGTGGAATAGAAAAAGTATAGATCTATGATTGGAGGATTGCAGTATTTGACTCATACAAGACCTGATATAGCACAATCAGTTGGAATTGTAGCAAGATTTCAAGATGAACCTAGAGAATCACATTATGCAGTAGTAAAGAGGATACTGAGGTACTTAAGAGGCACACTTGAGTATGGATTGTGGTATGAAAAATCTGATGATTTTACCCTATGTGCATATATAGATGCTGATTGGGGAGGTAGCATTGATGATAAAAAGAACACCAGTGGTGGAGCATTTTTCCTTAGAGGAAGATTGGTTTCTTGGCTAAGCAAGAAGCAGAATTGTATTTCATAGACCATAGCAAAAGTAGAATATGTAGCAGCAACAAACAATTGTAACTAGATAATTTGGATGAAGAAAATGTTGAAGGATATTAGAGTAAAATTTGTTGAGCCTGTTGTTATACATTTTGATAACACCACCATAGTTAGGATGTCTAAGAACCATGTGTTACATTCTAAGACAAAGCATATAGAGATAAAGTATCATGTAGTGAGAGAGAAAGTAGTAAAGAAAGAAGTCAAACTTGAGTACATAAGCACAAAGGAGAAGATTGCAGACATATTTACAAAACCTTTGCCTAAGGATACATTTGAGTATCTGAGAGGTATGCTTGGGGTTATGCCCCAGCCTACTTTTGAGAAGTGATGCAGATTGTTGCATTCATCTAGTGGTATATGAGCCCTATTTTTCTTCTAGACTAGATTTTGGTACTTCCTCTATGGAGGAGTATGTGTATCTGAGCTGAGTCATGAGGACTCTAGTGAATGTATTTTTTGAACAGTGTCTTTTGACATTGAACTTGTTGTTGACATAATGATGAAATTCTATCATTGATGTCAATGGGGGAGAAGTGTACATGAAAAACCATATGTACCATTTTTTGGATAGAATTGAATAGGAAAATGAAGCAAGATTTGATTGATGAAGAAGACTTGAAGCATTTTCAGTGCAGCAGTGTTGTAGTGATTGGATTTATGGAACTTGGATGTTTTTTCATCTATGTTGCCATCAATGCCAATGGGGGAGATTGTTAGGAATGAATGTTGAATATATCCTATGGGTGAGTATTAGCAACCATTCTATAGCAGTTGTTGTTGCATTCATGACTGTGATCATCATTGATGTCAACACAATGATATATTGAAGATTAGCTATGAAGTAGACAATGTTTGAGTTAGCGCACTTGGGATATTGAAGATGAAGCTATGCAAAATTGAGGACTTATTCTATGATGTGTTATTTTATCATGGTTAAGAGAAAAGATGGTAATTCATTTATTCTTGGAAGTTATGGGAAATCAGTGGAAGCAGTATTCAGGCAGTGTTCCTGAGTAGTGGTTTGTGGAAATCAGATGATATCTCCTAATCAGGATGGAATCTAGCTATGTGTAGTTAGAGAGCATTTGGAGACATGTTGATAGTGATGTGGTTGACATCGCAAGATCTGAGGTCACATGAGTGAAGAATTATATTGATTGGAAGCTAACAGTTTTGTGTAATTTTGATGTAATGTGTGGAATCTTTTATTTTGTAATTTGTATGCTGACTCATTTGTAATTACTTGAGTGTGGTATAAAGGAAGGAATGTATTCCTTTTTGTAATATTGAATGTGATTAATGTAATTGTATTGTGAAAGAGAAATTGTTGAAAGAGGATATGCAAAGTACTAAGATCTGGTATTGAGATCTAAAGAAGGAGTTGGTGTGGTTTGGCACAATCAGAGAAGGAGTATTGAATTGTTGAGGTTAGTAATCTTCTAGTTTTATTCTATTAAGTAATACAAAGATTATTTGGATAGTGAGTTTGGTGATCTTACCCTGAAGCTGTTTGGGCAGTGGGTCCTTCTATCTTCTATAACTTCTAACA
This sequence comes from Chamaecyparis obtusa, assembly GCA_027943335.1. Taxonomy (NCBI): domain Eukaryota; kingdom Viridiplantae; phylum Streptophyta; class Pinopsida; order Cupressales; family Cupressaceae; genus Chamaecyparis; species Chamaecyparis obtusa. Next base: position 8,960,128 of record BSBK01000529.1, read on the forward strand.
GAGTTAGAATCTTTTAACAGGGATTCAAAATCTCCTAACAGGGATTCATATGTACTAAATGTATTTCATAAGACTCCTAATAGAGTCCATCCTTTTACAAGGAATATTCATATTAGTGCATCTTTTTTGGGCATCATTCCCACCGGGGTTTACTCTTTGATCAAGAGGTTCCCTAGTCAACATATCTTGTGTCATTGTGTTATTGTGCATGTATATCCTTCTATGGTTGCTGGTTACATTTCTTACATAGTTAAAACCTATTGAAGTTGATAAAATTTATATTTATTTGATAACTAATTCACCCCCCCTCTGAGTTATCTTGGTGGACTTTACTTTCTAACAAACCCAAGCTCCAAATATATAGCCAGCAAAGCCACAAGTTGGCCAGTCAGGCATTTAATTACATTATAGGTCGACTTAGGAGGAGAAACAAAAACTAAAGCAAGAAACAACAAAACACACTATGAAGCCACATTTAGGTCCATAGATGATCCAAGAACATATCCTAAATTTTGAAAGATCCAATTTCTCCACACGAAATTGCACAAGTTGAAATACCACACATTTCATGTCAAACTGGCGGTGAATCAATGCTCAAGGAAAATGGTGATAACTTCCAAGTCCAAATGAATTAGGATGTGCACTCTTAGGATAATGCTCAAGATTAGGTCTTCAACATCACATTAAATTCACATGGCAAGAAACCAATAGCAACAATGGCTACTAAAAAAACATTAGATAGGTATAGGAAAATAGGAAATATTTTTGGTGATGCAAGATTGCTCAAGACCCAAGATGCTCCTGCATCAGACACCTGGGGTAACAAAAGAATGGATCTCCACATAAGGCACTACTCATATTCTAACCTAAATCATAAAGATCCATTTCATCTTGTGTAATCCATGAACTGTCTTCAACTGGCTTGTCTTTCCACTGAACTAGGTATTCCATGTAGTATTTTCCTCTTGTACTCTTGCTCACTCTACTATTCAAGATCTTCTCAATGTTGTCTTTATTTTTCTTAGGATAATCTAGATCATCTTCTATCTCATCATTTGATTCAAATTACTCAAATATATTAGCAATGTTGAATATAGGTGATATATCCATGTCCTCTGGTAATTCTACTTCATAAGCATTTTCACTGTCAAAATTCTTCAAAATTTTACAAGGTCCAAACTTCTTCATTTTCATCTTATTGTAGGTACCAATTGGAAATATATTCTTCTTCAAGTGAATCTGATGCAGGAGCATCCTCGGTGTAAGAGCAATCTTGCATCACCCAAAAATATTTTTGTTTTTGTATTCAATAAGGGCTATCTTGTGCAGAGTTGCTATTTATGGAAACTTGCTATTTTTAGTAAGTTGGTCTTACGATCTCAGAATGTTCTAATTTTACATATGGAGGTTCATCTCAGTCATATCAGCCTACCAGCAAAGTTTCATGGCTAGATCAAGTCTAGTTTTGAAGATATTGAAGGATTTCGATATTGGCAGCAGGGTACAGAAACTTCAAACTCAGTTTTGAAGGCTTTAGAGGCCCCGAATGAGGTTGAAAATTTGGGTGACGAGCACTTTGCATAGGTCAAGCCTGTAGAGAACTTCGTGGCATTTCCAGAATGGGGTTATAATAGCCAATCGGGTCAACGGGTGATGACTTATGGTCTTCAGAAGTTGGGTCACCTGAAATGGCGGAAAATAATTTTTCTTCAAAATTTTTGTTTGGGTTTCAAAACTCATTTTGAGCCGACTTTGATGTAATAAATTGTAAAATAAAATAATTCTAAGTTTGGTCAGCCCTAAGGGCTAAATTTCTAGAACCTTCTCAGGCGGTGGAAATTGCCTATATAAAGAAGGCCCGTAGTGTTGTCTAGGGCAATTATGGGTAGTAGATCTGGGTATTGATTCGAGGCTTTGTCCTACAAAATATTGTAAGGGAATGCCCATGTGGCTTTGCATATTGTAATTTGGAAAGTTTGTAATTCCAAATTTGTGGGGATAATAAGAAGCCAATTTTCTGTTCTTCCATATTATTGTTGTTGTTTCTCTATTTCTGTTATGTGTTTGTGGTATTAAGGGGAGCACCCTTCATCAAAATCATAACCTCATCTCCAAATTTAAATGATTTATGTCTCCTTCTCTTATCTTCTCTCTATTTATATTTCAGATTACTGTCCTCCAAATTCTGTTTGACTGATTCATGTAGAATTCTCATGAAGACTATAAAATCCTTAGCTTCGGCACTTCTTCCAGTCTCAGTAGGAAAATCCCTTAGCTCTGTGGCTCCCTTAGGATGAAATCTAGTAACAATCCCAAATGGTGTCCTCTTAGTACTTGTATTCATAGAATTATTATATGCAAACTCTGCTTGTGCCAAAACCAAATCCCAATTAGTAGGCTTATCTCCAACTAAACATCTCAACAAGTTTCCCAAAATTATGTTCACAACTTCAATCTATCCATCTATTTGAGAGTGAAATTTAAAACTAAACTTCAATTCTGTATTCATCTTCTTCCAAAGTGTTTTCCAAAAGTAACCAATAAACTTAGTATCTCTGTTTGAAACAATATTTTTAGGCAAACCATGCAATCTTACCACTTCCTTGAAAAATAATTCAGCTACATGCAATGCATCAAATGTCTTCTTACAAGGTTTGAAATGAGCCATCTTTAAAAATCTTTCAACCACTACCAAAATAGAATCATTACCTCTCCGAGTTTTAGGCAATCCAAGAACAAAATCCATACTCACATCTTCCCAAGGTCTATCAGGTATAGGAAAAGGTGTATACAATCCCACATTCTGGCTAGTTCCTTTTTCTACTTGAAAAATTCTACAACTTCTTACCATTCTCTGCACATCTCTATAAATCTATGGCCAAAAGTATGTTTCTAAAATTAATTTCACACTCTTATCGATCCTAAAATTTATAGCAAGTCCACCACTATGTTTCTCCTTTATTATTCTCTCTCTCATAGATCCTCTAGGTATGCACAACTGAACTCCCCTAAACAACATGTTTTCTTGAATGAAATAATTAGTCCACTTATCACTTACTATTTATTCTTTACAAGCTTTCCAAGGCTCTGCAAAATCAAGTTCAGTTTCATATAAACACTTCAAATCATCAAAACCAAGTACCTCAACTCTCATTTCTATCAAAAAATTTCTTCTTCAGCTCAAGGCATCAACAAATTTATTTGACTGTCCACTTTTATGCTTCAATGAAAAGGAAAAATTATGCAAGAACTCAAACCACTTCATATGTCTCTGATTCAATTTATTCTAACTTTTCAAATACTGTAAAGCTTTATGGTCAGTATACAACACAAAATCATTAGGCATCAAATAATGTCTCCATTTCTTCAAAGCTTGAACAATAGCATAGATTTCATGGTCATAAACTGAATATTTTCTCTTAGCATCATTCAACTTTTCACTAAAGAAAGCTACAAGTCTTCCTTCTTGACTCAAAATAGCTCCAATTGCACTTCCACTAGAATCACATTCAACTTGAAAAACTCTACTGAAATCAGGCAAAGCAAGTGTAGGCAACTCTGTAATTCTTTGTTTCAATGTTTCAAAACTCTTTTGTTCTCCATGTGTCCATTTGAAATCCTTTTTATCTCCTCTCATAGTTTTAGTCATAGCACTACAAATAGAACTAAAATTTCTAATAAACTTCCTATAAAAACTTGCCAATCCATGAAATGATCTTACCTCTCCAACATTCTTTGATGTAGGCCAATCAAGTATAAATCTCACTTTCTTAGGTTCCATCTTCAATCCATCAGTTGAAATTACAAAACCAAGGTACATAGTCTCCTCTTTCATAAATCAACATTTCTTCAAATTAATCAGAAACTTTTATTCCTTCAATCTCTGCAATACTTGTCTGATATGCTCAAGATGTTCTTCCTTACTATTACTGAATATCAAAATGTCATCAACATATACAATCACAAACTTACCAAAGAATCTTTTCAAAACTTCATTCATAAGCCTCATTGAAGTACTAGGTGTATTAGTCAAACCAAAAGGCATAACCAACCATTCATACAAACCTTCATTAGTCTTCAAAGTAGTTTTCCATTTATCCCCTTCTCTAACTCTAATCTACTGATAACCACTTTTCAAATCAATATTTTTGAAATACTTCACTCCACTCAAACTATCCATTATGTCATCCATCCTAGGCAAAGGAAATTTGTACTTTACAGTTATCTTGTTTATAGCTCTAGAATCAGTGCACATTCTCCATTCTCCATTCTTTTTTGGTTCTAACACAGCAAGCACTACACAAGGACTCAAACTTTCCCTAATAAAACCTCTTTCAAGCAATTCTTGCACTTTTCTATTCAACTCAGTCTTTTCATTAGGTGTCAACCTATGTGGTGCTTTATTAGTCAAACTAGCTCCAGGTATCAAATCCATACAGTGACTTATACTTCTCATAGGAGGCAAACCATTAGGTACATTGTCAGAAATGATGTCATGAAATTCAGTCAAAAAAGTTTTAATCTCAGATGCATATTCTAACTCATCTTGTTTCTCAGTTTTCCTTGGAATTAAAGAAAAATAAATATTATGTTCTTTCATTTCTCTTACAAGCTTTTTACCATCAACCAAACATACTTTGACTATAGTACAATGACCTTCATTAAACTTCTATACTAAAGGCAATAATACTTGTTGCTTTCCATCCATCCAAATAGTATATTGATTCAATCTACCATCATGGAAAGCTTTCCTATCATATTGCCAATGTCTCCCCAAAAGAATATGAGAACAATCCATAGGCATAATATCACACAAGACTTCATCATGATAATTCCCATTTTTTAATTTAACAAGGCATTGTTTACTTACAAGTAGTTTATGCTCTTTCTAGATCCAAGCAATATGTTAAGGCTTAGGATGTCTCAATCTCTACAACTGCAACTTGTTAACCAACTCTTCAAATACCAAATTATCAAAACCTCCACTATCAATGATTACCTTGCAACATTTATCAGTGATCTTACATCTTCTTTTGAACAAAATTTTTCTCAGAATAGGTTCCTCATCAGCTTCTTCATTCCACAAGATCCTCCTTAGCATCAAGTTTTCACCATGTTTAGGTTCATTAGATAATTCCTCAACTTCATCACAAGCAAAATTATTTCTTCTATTACCTCCAGTCTTCTTTACAAAGTTAGTACATTCAAAAGCTCTATGTCCTTCTTCACCACATTTGTAACAAGTACCTTTAAACCAAGATTTCTCTTCTCTTTTCCCATTATTGTTATTCCTAGAGTAACCAGTTTAGCTACCTCTAGAGTAGTTACCTCTTCTACTAGTAGGTTCATCTTTCCATCCTTTATCTTGCACTGCATTGTCAAATATGCTACTTTCTCCATAAGATATGCCTCTACTTCTCTGAAATCTACCACATCTTCCTCTTTGTCTTTGTTCATGTCTCTTTGTCAGTCATTCTTCTACCTTTAAAGAAAATTGGTATGCTTCTTCCACACTATCTATTTTAACATAGCTAATCTCATCTTGAATCGATGTCCCATGTCCATTCAGGTATCTAGCCACCTTCTCAACTTCATAATCCACTTGTCCAGATCTAATATCCAAGTTGTAAAATTCCTCAGTATATTCTTTCACACTCATGTCCTTTTGTCTCAAATTTTTCATTTTTCTCATCAAACTAAATTGGTAATCATCTAGAAGAAACTTCTTCTTCATCTTTCCAAGCATTTTCATCCATGTCTTGATCTTTTCTTTTCCTCTCTTTTGTCTCTTAGTTTGCAAATGATCCCACCAAAGGGATGCATGACCTTTCAACTTTGTGATTACTATCTTAACCTTCTTATTATCAAGAGTACCTTCATACTCAAAGTACTTATCCATCTCACAGATCCAATCCAAAAGTGCATCGGTCTCAAGTCTTCCATCATAGAAAGAAACTTCAACTGTAGGTCTAGAGTTAGCCTTAGACAAAAATCTCAAGAGTCTTTCCTCATCCTACTCAAATTTAGGTTCAAGATTAGGTGCTACCTCTTCTTCATCACTAACATCTTCAAGATGTGTGCCTCTTCTCTGGGCTATCTCTACAGCTTCAAGTCTAGTTGCAATCTACCTCAACATATCCATGATAGATTGTCATTTCCTCTACCACGAACCATCTTGACAATCAAGTTCCAGCAAGATCATAACCTTTTGCAAGTTATAGGTTAGATCTCAGATATGCCACCCTACAACCAATCCAATAAGGTTCTCCATGATCTAATCCACAAGAAAGAACTTCACTCTGATACCACTTGATGAAAGGGCAGGGTAAGTATAGGTAGAATCAGGGCTAATTGACTCTACTTAAAGCCACTAAAATTCCCTGCAAAGAGTTACACATGGAAGAAATATGAAAACCAAATGAAATTAGTGAAAATAAAATTGATATGAGACAAGCAACTAGTAACAACACTAGTGAAATTATATTAAATCTTTCAATATGCCCAGCTATGAGGCCTTCCAAGTTTTGGCCATATACAATGAGAATTATGAATTTAGAGTCTCAGCTCACATATTATCTTCTCTTCTACTATCTCCTATCTACCTCTCTCCCCTCTACATCAACCCAAGCTCCAAATATATAGCTAGCAAACCCACAAGTCGGCCAGTCAGGCATTTAATTACATTATAGGTCCACTTGGGAGGAGAAACCAAAACTAAAGAAAGAAATAACAAAACACATTGTGAAGCCACATTTAGGTTCACACATGATCCAAGAACATATCCTAAACTTTTCAAGATCCAATTTCCCCACACGGCACCGTGCAAGATGAAATACCACATGTTTCATGCTAAACTAGCAGTGGATCAATGCCCGAGGAAAATGGTGATAACTTCTAGGTCCAAATGAATTAGGATGTGTGCTCTTAGGAGAATTCTCAAGATTATGTCTTCAACACCACATTAGCTTCTCATAGCAAGAAACCAATAGCAGCAATGGCTACTAAACAATCATCAGATAGGTATAGGAAAATAGGAAATATTTTTGGTGATGCAAGATTTCTCAAGACCCAAGATGCTCCTGAATTAGTTATAGCATGTATCATGAATGGTGAGCATGGATTATGGATATTGGTCCTTAATTGTTGAATTTTAAGTGATGTATACTTGTTTTAGATACTTTGTGTATCTTAGCAAGGATTTATGTAATTATTTGTGTAATAGGAAAGCCTAATTAGCCAACCTGATTATTTATTTTGTAATAGGATATATATGTTAAGATCTTTTCTTTTGAAAATATATGGGAGGAATATATGTGATGTAAAAGAGAATTGTGGAAGTTTTGAACTTGTGTCTTTTGGATGTAGAGAAGAGGATATCTTATATACTTCATTGGAACTGATCAAGAAAAGATAGTTTATATCAAACAATTCAAGGATTGTGTATTTCCTTACATACACTTGTGTTGTGAATAGTGAGTTCTGAAGGTGAACATAACCTTCTTTGGGAAGTGAGCCTACCTCTTTTCTTGACTCCTAATAGGGTCTATCCTCTAACAAGGACTATGTACTATAATGTTTTAATTAGCTCCTAACAGGGCTAGATCTTCTAACAAGGATACTATACTCTCAGTACATCATTAGTGGGTGTTTATTCCCACCGGGGTTTTACCTTTAACAGGGTTTCCTTGAGAACAAATATTATGTTATTGTGTTGGAATTCATTGTGTTCATTTGAATTGGTATTTTTTCTATTCAAAGTTTAAAATTTAATAATCTATCATACAAATGATTCACCCCCCCTCTCAATTGTATTGGTGGATTGTTATTCCTAATAAGAAGAAGGTTGGGAAGAGCTGTGAAGAGTTGAATGGAGTTGTGGTGATTTCTTGAAGGGATTTCCAAGAAGATCAGAGATAGAGATGACAATGAAGGCTAGTCAGTAAATCAACATATGAGCTATAGTGGATCTGTCTTTACAAAGTGAGTTGTATATTTCAGATCAGAACCTATTTTTACTTTCTAACCATTGTATCACTTAAAATTCTTTAATCAAGGTTGACCTAACAATCATTTGTAAATCCTTTAATCAAGGTGGCATTCTAATGGGATGTTCTTAAGTCCTCTAACAAGGCCACTCGTAAAAGGGTGATTAAATCCTTTAACAAGGTCACACCTAACAATGTGTATTGTAACATTTTAGAGGGTTGGCTCCTTATAGACTCACTTCAAAAGACTAAAAATTTGGTAGCATGCTACTAGAAATTTTTCCCAAATTGGGTTTCCACATTTAATCCTGGTGTCATGCTTGTGTGAATTTTATTTGATGTGTTATATTTTTAAGAATTTTATATTCTACAAGGTGATTACTTTTCGATAGTGGACTGCAAGTTTATGTTATTGGTTATATTCTATAGAGACTGATTAGATTGTTGAATAGATTTGAGTTGGTTGAAGTGTTTAAAAGTTCAATTAGTACATCTGACCTAAGAATAAAAAATTCACCCCCCCCCCTTCTCAATTATTCTAAAATCATTCTAACAATTGGTATCAGAGTTGTGGTGCGTGTAAAGAAAATTTTGAAGTTATTTGAAGCTAACGATCAAGACATACCAAAAGGAGGTACCAAAGTTGAACAATGAGAACTTCCCTACATGGAAAAGTTTGATGAAGTTACACCTAGCTAGAATTGTTGATTCAACAAAATACTATGTGGAACATGAATACATAATAGTACCAATACCTTTGACAACCCAACAAATGAAGGAAACACAAGAACACAATCAGGCAATGTTGGAGATTGTATCAGCCCTAAATTATCCTAAATTTGAAGACATCAAGGATTGTACCAATGCAAATCAAATGTGGGACACACTGAGAGCTATTTATGGTGCTAGAGCTAAGGAGGTTGTAAATTCTATTAGAGGAGCTAATGGAAATATTGATGATGAAACTGTTATGAACAACATTTTGAGAACCCTACTTCCTATTTGTGCTATTCAAGTTTCTACAATACAAGAGCTGAGATGTGTTCTTGGTGTAATCACCTAAAATTGGTCAAGATCAAATCAAGTGAGCAACTAAGGCAAAATCAAAGCATTAATTGCAATCAAGCCAAAATCCAACATTAATTGAAAATCAAAATCCAAATAAAATAATTAAATCCAATAAATCAATTAATTATGTAATTAATCTAATTAATTGTATAGTTCAATTAAAAATCAAATCAACCCATTTAAGGGGTACACATGGCTAAATAAATCAATTTAATTTAATTAATTAATTCCTATTTTCCCTCATCCACCACATGGGAGTAAAATACCTCAAGTAATAGAAATTAAGGATTGGACTCACATGGATCAAGCGAAGATCAAATCTCAATCACTCATAATGTGAGAGCATCTTGACCACTCATTTTGTCTCATTGTCCCAAGCTTTGAGGACAAACCATTTAAATTATCCTCAAATTTGAAACCATGGACTTAAGATTAACCTAATAATGATCAAATTAACTCCACCCCCTATGCTTGCAAAAATATATAAAAGCAAGGCTAAAATCAAGAGAATGGATCCACATATCTGAGGATTGCATCAATGTTATTGAGAATTTTAGCTAGAAAGACATTTTAGGATAATTTGAGTATTATTTTTAGTAAAATAGGCTTGAATTCTTTGTCATTTAGCTTTATTCTCATTTTAAGGTTGTCACTAATGGAAGCTTGTTGAGATCTTAGCATTAGCATACTTAATTAGAGATCTATAGAGTGCTTATTGACTTTATTTGCATTAAATAGCTCTCTAATTGTGGTAATCTAGTTTATTTTGTTCAATTATAGTCAATGTTTGTTTGTGTTGGACTAACAATTTCAAAGGGAATAAAAGGAGCTGGGATGATTACCACTAGGTGAGTAAAATACTCAAAAATAAAATAAAAAATGCCCCTAGCCTTTTCTAGCTTCGAAAAGAGGTAAATATTCATCCTTTTGAATTTTTGTTTAAATTGTGGCACTTCCATTTGAATCTAGTAATTAAAAGCCTATTACTGTTTGGGGAATTTAGTAGTAGGCCTATTCTCTTCACTTTTTAAGTGAATCAAAATGACAAACCTACTAAATTTCTTGATTATAAGAAAGGCTAAGGAATAAAAAAACATTAAATTTGAAGCCTATTGTTTGTGGAGGAGAGTAGAAATACTCAATTCACATTATATTATAAGGCTTGGGAAAATTGAACATTATTATTTGTGTATGGAAGTGATAAAGAGTAGGGATATTCTCTTAACCTTTTTTGTGAATCAAACTCCTAAACCTATCTCCTTACATCATTTATTTTGTTTCAAATTAACATGCTATAACTCTAGTAGCCTCGCCTCCCAAGAATTTTCCATAATGAGGCCGATGAGAGGGACAGCCAAAAGTAGGATACAATTGCCTTTGATGTAATAATCTGACCCACTATAAAAAAAATGCATTCATCCTTAATGGGGTGAGTGACAAAAGGATATCAAGAATCAAACTTCCTCGAGTAGTCCTTCGGGATTGTGCAAAACTCTGATATACTGATGGTGGGAAGTCCCTAATTATTGTGGGATGAGACTTGATATTTCTTTTGAATAGAATCCATACTAGTTCCTTGTTAATTAACAATCCTACCTCATTAGAGCCGTTTAAAAGCCAAATTTGAACTTAGGTAGATTGATTGGAAGAATTTCTTGTGATAATAGATAAAATCATTTTGTTGTGCTTGTTGTTCTTAAAGGTATATGATTACAAAAAGAAAATATCCATTAAAATCCAAAAATCAATTAACCACAAAAATTCAAAAGAATATTCTATTCACAAGAATTCAAGATATGGAAAAAGAAAGGGATACATCATCCAACAAATTATCATTAAGAACAATGTTTCCTTATCTTTATGATCCTAATATTACATCCATGTCTACATATTCTTAAAAAAAAAGGGCTATCCCAAAATCTCACATTAATTATATTGTTGATCAAGAAGAACATTATGAACATCATAGCTTTGATAATTCAACCTTTGATCAAAAATAAAATCATGAATACCCTATATTTGGTCAAGAAAATCCTAATGGTAATCCAATCTTTGATGACGAACCTATTTCACAATATTAAGAGAACCCCCTCTTTGATCAAGAAAATCAAGAAAAATTAGTATTATCTCAACAATCTTCATCACATGACAACATAAAATTGGATCATCCATATCATGAATATGACATCTCTTTGAAAAACATCAATACATCTAAATATCCATGGGATATATCATTTAATCCTTTGGGAATTTCATACGAATCAGCTTTGGAAAAAATCCTTGAAAATGATCTCATCACATTGCCTCAAATCACTTCATGTGGTTTTATCTTTTTGAGAAACTATTGTGCATATCATAGACATAATGAACATGAAACTTCAGATTGCATGGAGTTGAAGCATAAAATCCAAAATATTATTGATGATGACTTAATTAAAATTAAAGATCCTAATGAATCATCTAATGAAGATACTACTCTCAAGAATGATCAAACTTATCAACCTATGTATAGCAATGGTCTTGTTATAGCTTCCATCTCTTCCTCCATTCCTCCATCTCATAAATAAGAAAATCTATCAATATTCCTCCATCAAAAAAAGATCCAAACACTTTTCTTGATGACTATGTATACCCTCAAGGGCTACCTCTAAAAGAGATCCAAGCTAACCTACATCTTTCTACAAACTTCTTTCATGCTTAAAAGGTTATAGATCCTAAGCCTTTATGTGCTACAATGTCTATCATTCCTATTTCAAATAAACATCCATAGCCCTTCAAGAATCCCTCATGAAGATACAAACTCTTAAACCTTTTCCTTATAAGTGGCTCCATGTCAAGAGACTAATCCAAAGTACAAAGAAACTAGTATTATTAAGGATAAAGATCAAGATATTACCCCTCCTTATCCTATAGCTGACCAAAGTCCCTTCCCCAAAGTTCCCATGATGATCCCTTCATACTCTTTTATTTCCTCCAAGAAGATATCCTTCCATCTCCAACACCCCATATTCCTTCACTTCCTATATCATACCCATCTCCTAAGCAAGTTCAAGGTATTCCTTTCATCTCTAATGAACTTACTAAAAATCAAAAGAAAATTATTCTTACTAGGATATCAAAAGATCCTTGTCAAGATCAAAGTACCCCAACATCCACTTTTCATAATGTTGGAGATTTGCTAGCAAGCCAGTGTTGACTGTATGTTTGTCATTGATGACAACATATGGTAAGTAGCATGTGTGGAAGACTTGTGCATTAACCTTTGAGTATATGTAGCTTGGACATGTTATCATCATGATATCATGGACATAAAGGTTAATTGTAAGTACAGATAGTTATATAGCAGCTTGTGTCAGCAGTATTTTTGACAGAGTTACAGGCAATGTTCTATGAGTGATTTTTCATACAGTTATCATGCAGCCTTGTGCATTTGGATATGTGATGGAGATACATTAGTCTTGTTATATTCATGGACGTAGAGTCTGATGTGTAGTAGAAGTGAAGTTATGCAGTCACTATTCACCAGTTGTAGTTTCCTGTGTTTATCAAGAAGAGCTGACAAAGATTATATTGGTATAGGAGTTGCACCTATCATTTTGGTATGCATGCTTGGATTAGTGATTAGAGAAGAGTTAAGAATGTTTGGTTAAGAGTGCATGATATAATTAATCTTGAGGAGAAAGTATCAGTTAATTTGGTAGAGCCAACAGTGTGTAGCGTGCGTCTACAATTATTGATTTGGATAGGTCCTAGTTTGTGTTGCATGCTTAGTTGAGCTGATCAAGATGTTATTGGAGCATGCTATTGTTTCTCTATTATCATTTCAGGGTTGTTCTAATAGGTTGACTTGATTATATCATTTAAAGGAAAGATACTTATAGCCGGTCATTTGTGATCGCTAGAAGTGTGGTTTAGAGAAAGAAGAAAAGAGCAGAGTAGAGAGTGTGAAGTGTTGAGCCATCAGCAGAAGGCCTATGTGACCAATTAAAGAGTATATGCTATTCATTGGAACTGATCAAGATAGAAATTCTACCTTGTAGGTCACCAAGATCTAGATATAGTGTGTATTTGTTATTCAAAAGGTTGCAACCTTCACCCCTTTGAGCAATGAGTTCTCAGACAGTGCATCCTCACCCCTAACAGGGTCAATCATAAAAGAATCCTAATAGGGTCTGACCTTTAGTGGGTGTTAATTCCCACTAGGGTTTTTACCTATTTGGGTTTCCCCGTAACCAAAATATTGGTGTTGTGTTCAAGTTTTATTTCATTGTGTTTATGCTTAAAGTTTAAGTGTACTTAATTGGAAAAAGGATTGAAACTAGTAGATAACTAATTCACCCCCCCCCCCCCTCAGTTATCTCTTGGGACTATTCCTAACACATAAGCCTCCATATCTACCTCAAAATTCTCCCATTCTTCCTAATCCATTGCATAAGAATAAATCCCCTCAAGCTTTAACTACTCCTATCAAATTTGTTCCTATAAAATCTACTCATAAGCCTACTGGTATAAAAATAAATCCAATATACAAAAGCCTTGTCCATGCAGCTCAAAATAAAGATGTTGATATCCCTCCCACATCCCATTTACCTCCATTTATGCATAAGCTCATATTCCCTCTACATCCTCCAAAGCCATCCTTGGTCCCTATATCCCAAAGTTTAAACCTTATACATCCTCCAAATCCATATTGGGTCCCTATATTCCTCCATCAACCTTTCCTACCATCTCTAGCCCATATTCCACTTACCTTATATCCTATCAAGATCAACAAAGACATACATACTTGAGAAACCAAACACCCATCTATATGAACCCTCTATATAATACCATCCCTATGAACTTCATATCAACCTTATTCATCCTCCAATACCAAGTCTTTTGGAAGCAATTTTCATGTGCAACATAAGAATCATAAAATCAAGAATCCACTTATGTATGAAGATCACTATGTCCAATCTAATCAACATGTGAATGCAAGAAAAAAAAATATTCAAGAGACCACAAAGGTCCATCAAGAAGAAATAAAAATCAAAGAAAATGTGGGTTCGTAAATCCCTCATTAAAGAAATGCATTCTAAAGCATCCATAAAAAAAAAAGAAAAATAAAATAAAATGTGGGTTCCTAAATCCCTCATTGAAGAAATGCATTCCAAAGCATCCAAAAGAATGGAAAAATCAGAGAAAATATGGATTCCAAAGTCACTTTTGAAGGACTTACATATAAAATAAAAATTAAGGTTGACATTAAAGCTTCCAAAGGCTTCCACTCCACATTCAGCCAAACATATTCCATCTTATCCATCCATTTAGTATCCTTACATCACAAAATTCATATCCTCTCTTACCTCAAAACCTTCACCTATTTCACCCATTTTTCCTCCATTATTCAACAACCCTTCAAGGTATGTTTTGTTGTTGATGTTGATAATACTTCTTATCCTCCTATTCCTTATTCTTCTATTTGTTAGCATTAGGTAATACCGAAAGATGGGGTGAATCGGTATTACTACACTTTAACTTAAACTTCAACCAATTGCAAATAAACCATATTAATTCTAAAATGAAAAGAACATAAATGCACAACACATAACTCATAACACCATGATTTTTTTTTGAGGAAACCCTAGCCAAGGGAAAACCCTAGTGGGGATGGTACCAACAACTATGTACTAAAATATATTATCCATGTTAGGAGATCTAGGCCTGTTAGGATCTGATTATTACATAGTACATTTCCTTGTTAAATGAATACAAAACCTTGTTAGGGGTATACAAAAACTTTGTTAAAGGTGATGAGCTTACAACTCTTACAATAAGAGTACTGTCACAAAGTGTTCTACAAAAATGAACAATACAAGTATCTGTTATGCTTAGATGGTTCAAGTTATAGCTCTATCAAACACTGATCTCACATCTACTCTCTATTTTCAAATTCACATCCATCACATCATCATCACAATCACACTTATTGCTTCCACAAAACACTCTATACTTATATAAATTATTCCATCTAGTCGGCTCTCAAAATACAACACAAAACATAATAATTACTTATGCAAATGATAAACATAGAGTCAACAATCTTATATTACCAAAGTGGCAGAAATATACAACATCCATCTAACTGAGCACATTTTCATACCAACTAACCTTTCCCCAACCATCGTGACTACTCATATGCCATGTTTCACTGATTCTCTATCTATGCATACCTTCACAACATTGTATCTTACTGATCTCATCACCAAAACATGTGCAACCTTAACTAAAGGTCTTACATATCCAAAAATGTCTTCTACTAACTTTTCAAGCCATAATGCATCATATATTATCTTTGCTAACAAAAACTGTACCATAGTATACTGTTATCCTAATTTTTTAACAAGTCATTTTCATGACTGAGTCTCTAATAACAAAACTCTATGCATGAGATTACTCCAACATTAGTGTTGTCATAAATGACAACCCTTAATTGATCTCTCATGCTCCCAAAATATCACTTTTCAATAATCTCTCCCTTTGGCATTGATGGCAACACTTAGCGATAAATGACTAAGTGTCAAAGCACTAACTTCCTTCTACTTCTCTATATACATATTGTCTTCTTTTCTTTTTTTTTCTCTTTTTCTCTTTTTTTTTAATTCTTCTTCTCCTTCTTATTTTCTCTTCTCTTCTCTTCCTCTCTTCATTTTTCTGTTCTCTTCCTCTCCCTTTGACATCAATGGAAAAGGTACTTGCAAAATTTCAAAATTTTAAGCATATAAGAATTCAATGCTTACTCACCAATCTCAAAATGTCCTAGATGGTGTCTTCCAAGGTCTTTACTTCATCTTCCCATGACTTAATCAAAAGTTCACTAACATGGATCAGTCCATTTACTACATACGATGTTGTTTATGTTTCCTTTAGCTCAATGGGTAAGGAACTTGTCATTGAGCCTTCTATTTTCTCCATCTCCATAAGATGAGCTTCAAGAATTGATAGCTTAGGAGTGATTAGACTCTTTAGCAAACCAAATCTTTCCATTAATATCCCTTTCTCTACATTCTAATCTTATCCAATATCTTGGATGTCTTCCTATCTATCTCCAATATAGTTTGTGAAGAGGTTTCACAATTGTCCATTATGTTGTCTAAGGTAGCCCTATCCTTGGCTATGATATCTTCTATATTCATAACATGTCTAATAGGATTTATGAAATATCTATATACCTTTCTTCCTCTTTCCACACAGCTTTTGGCCTTTCTAGTAGTTATTTTCAAAATGCCCAAGTCCCATCAGATGGACTAACAAACTTCCTTCAACTTCTTTTTTAGGAAACTCTTTTATGCCTTATCCTCTATGGTCTTCAACAGTGGCTCAAAGTGACTGTCAAAGTTGTCCAATGCCATATTCAGATTATCTGCATCATCCTTTCTTTGAAAAACAATAGGTGTAGGGAGTATTTTGTTCACTATCTCCACTGCCCTAGTAATCACCTTTTCTCTTTTGTCCCCTTTTTGTACTGACCTTTCTTTTGCCTTAGAAAAATCTATGAAGGATAAACTCATGATTTCATCCTCATCCATGCTCTCCACATCTACACTCATTGGTTTGGCTATACTGTTAGGAATGGGAACACTAAGAGGGGGGGGGGGGGTGAATCAGTGTTCACTATATTTTAATCTTTTTACTTTACTCTTGATTGCTTAAGTATTGAAATAAACATCAATGTGAACAAGATAAACAAACATAACACATAACACCAATATGGTTACGGGGAAACCCAAATAGGTAAAAACCACGGTGGGAAATTGACACCCACTAAGAACTACACTAGTGTCTTGTGATCCTTGTTAGAACATCTGCAACCCTATTAGGAGTTGTTCTTTACAATTCTTCTAGTACAGTGACCTGCTCAAGGGTCAGACCCTGCTAGGAGTCTTTTATAATAACCTTGTTAGGGGTGGGAACACACTATCCTAGAGCTCACTGCTAAGGTGGTGAAGGCTATAACCTTCTGATGTCAGATACACACTATATCTAATGGATGAACTGGTGTTGTGACATTGCTTGTCAGATTAGTTCCTTTGATGCGCTGATACTCCAACCTCTTGTGAAGCTCTACAACATACTAACTACTCTTCGTATACTTCTTCTCTACTCTTCTTTCTCTATTTTCTTATTCCTATTCAATTACCAAGGTGCATGTCTTATTTATATGTGCTTACAAAATAATTAACTAGGTCGGCCCTTTAACTGATTACATACAACACTTCCAAGTGAATTGGCTCAAGCGTGTTTATAAAAAAAGATGTTTACATGTCTACAGCCTAATTACAATAGGTGCATAGACTTTACAAAACAATAATATAACCACTAAACAAAATAGTAACAGTCAGTTGTATACTCTGTTATGTGCTAGCGTTCACTAGTTGTACCTCTTCAACTGTCTGTATCTTCATCATGCTGTCTCATCTAATCATGCACTCTTAGATTTAGCATGAATATATACTTACCATCTTAAATTCAAGGGCGCATACCATAACTCATTCATATGCATGTGTGTTGATGCTCTGATCTACTTGTGCTCTGCTAACTATCCAGTCTTCTATAATTAGCCATATTCTGACCTTATGATAATGTGCGCTGACTCCAAAACTCTATATGACTTTTTTTCCATAATGAAAACACTATATCTAGTCATATACAATAGTATAGTCAACTTTCCAACAATATCCCCCTTTGTCATTAATGGCAACAAAGGAATATGGTGAAGTTACTAATTGTACCCTTATACAAAATTATTTCTAACTTATATCTCCCTTTATACTCTGTACTATACTTTTTCTATACATCATATATGATACTCCATATTCTACATAAAATACTCCCCCTTTGAAATTAATGACAAAGGTGCTCAAAAAATGTAGCTACAAGTACTTACAATGTTAGGACATCCGGATATGCTATCTACAAATTTTGGATCTCTTGTTTCCAAAATGCTATCAGTGCATTGACAATCTGTAGATAGGTGCATAAGGCATATTGTAGCTTCTCCATCTTCTCCAAGTCTATACTCAGACCTTGATCATATGTCACCATAGTGGCATCGATCTCCTTGATGTTCCGATTGATTATATTTAGAGAGGGTGCAAGAGCATTCCTAGGCTGTGTTTGCCTTGTCCTTATTTTAGACATCTCCTTTTTACCTTTTTCTATTTTTTCTATCTTCCCCTGGTACACATTATTGCACATGTTCACATTGGTGGAGGGATCTTCCACTGATTTCCTTATATTGTCTATCATTGCTTCTACCTCCTATATTTTCTTGTAGTGATCACCAGTCAACTTATCCTAGTTCATACAATCAATAATGATCTTCCTTCCCTTAGTTGTGAACTCCTTCAAGGATGCTTGACCAATATTCAATGACCTAAGGTCAAGTGTAAAGTTTCTGGTTAGTTCACTGAATCTTTTCTTCATATATTTTCCTTCTACAACTTGTGATACAAATTCTTCCAAGCTAGAAAAGTTTGCTTTGAAGTTTATCAATATTGTACTAACATCATCAACTAAATGAACCTTAGACACTTTCTTGTCTAAAGGTAGAAGGTTGTTCAAAATTTTGACTGATTCAACAAACAAAGGGGTCCTCATCACTTGCTTCTCTTTTTCTTTCTCCATGGCTAGGACACTAATCTTAATCAGGTCTTCTTCTCCACAAGAGTCTAATTTTGAGGTGTCTGGTGTCAAACTTGTCAACAATGATGTTGAGGGTAAGGGTGTGATTGGAGTTTTGTCTATCACTTCTTGTTTTATCTTCATAGGTATTTCAATAGATGGCTCATCTATTGGTTCACTTCCTTTTACCTCTTCTTCTCCTTTCTCCTCTTCTACCTTTTCTTCCTCTTTTTCTGTCTCCTTCTCTTCTTCTTCACCTGTTATATCTTCTATTAGTACTTCTTCTTGTAGCTTGGGTAAATTTTCACTACATAGAGTTTCAACCTCTTGTTTTCTCACAAAGGCTTCCTCAAACTTATCCAAATCATTATCTATGGCCGCCATTGCAATCTCTACATTATCAATAAAGATTGTGTCATCTTTTTGTGTTTAGGTCATGGGCACAGACTTCACTGCCTCTATAGGTGTTACCATTGTAGGTGCTGAATCCTGAGGACCTATAATTGGTACATTTTTTGTCTCTGACACCTTGGCTTCCTTGGAGGGCACTTCTTTTGTGGGTGCAATAGATCGATACATGTGCCTATTCAAAAAAGCTTTCTCAAAAGCTTTCTCTGTCTCTTTGCCTATCAACTCAAAGTTCTTGTCCATTATGTGTAGTTTTCTTAGCTTTGTTCTTAGATGAAACTTCACCAGATCTAAAAATAGTGTTTTCTCTTCTAAGGAACATAGAGGGAGGCTTTCATCTAGACTCTTTTCCCTTTTTCTAAGATCTTCTTCAATCGCCTATTTCTTCAAGGATTCTAGAATACTCCAAACACTATCTGGAATGACTGTCTTAAGTTCCAAGACTATCTTCTTGAACTTAATCATATGTTTTATGATCATGCCATGAATCTCTAATTTATCAATTTCACTGTACTTCTCATAAAACTTTCCTATCTGATCTAACCTACCTTCATCAATAATCCTTGTTCTCAAAACTTGAAGACTAGGTCTGAAACCTACCTTTGGAGGTGCTTGAGAATTTTTCTTACATCTGGTTGCCTACGAGGATGGGTGACTTGTGCTAGTTTCCTTCTTCCTTTTTGCCATTGCCTTATACTTAGGAGGTGATGTTAGATCAATTATTTCTCTCGGTGTAGGAGGGATAACATTTATTTTATCCTTTGGATATTTAGTTTTCTCAATCTTGACCTTCTTCATCTTGGGATCATCATACTTACCTTCCACTATGAATGCACTCTCAATTTCCAAAGCAATATTTTCTTGCCTTGCTTTGTCTAGATCTATCTATGTTACACCATGAATTTTGAGTATCTCAGATGTGATCTTTGAGGCTTTTCTTTTAGTTGTTGCATTGTTAAGAACTGCATCAACTTCTCTTGTCTTTTCTTCATAAGTCCCCCATCTAGGCTCATTAGGGTCCTTAGTTTCTGATAGAAATACTTGTGCATAGGATTCCAATATTGGTTCCTCAACCTCATACCCAAGTGGATGTATCCACTTTGTTTTAGGCTCAATTGCTTCCATACATGTTATGTCAGTTTCTACCATAAAAAAAATGATGTCTTTATATTTCTCAAAAATACTCTCTAGTATTATGTACCTCATCTACATTATGATCTTGAATGTCTTTAATTCCAACTCAATGTAGTCCTTAAATGTACTCTCAGTAGATTCCTTTGTTAGAAATAGGAAATACTGAGAGGGGGGGTGAATCAGTATTTCACAAACTTTTTCTTTTGCCCACTTATGGATATAACAGATTACTTTAGTGCATACAAAGATTATCAAGCTAATTAACAAACATAGCAGTAAATAGAAAGAACTCATAACACATGATATGTTCTCGAGGAAACCCTGGCCAAGGGAAAACCCTAGTCGGGATGGTACCCATAAAGATCACTAATCAAAAGTATCCTATTAGGGATATTGGACCCTGTGAGGAGTTAATTTACAATATATAGTAGATCTATCCTGGTTAAAGGACTTTAGGCCTTGTTAGAAGCCTTAACCCTATTAGGAGTTAGATTACAAAACCTAATCACCAGCTGAGCTCACTACTTAAACAAGTAATACAAAATGTTTTTGACTGTAATATGGTACTACTTACAACTTCACATCAATAGCCTTTGCTGCTATCACAATATACAACTATCGCAAGTTATCTTTTCTTTCTTTTTACATATCACATATTTTTTCATTACATTTCAAGTATGCCTAATATATGAGTTATTAGAGCTAATAACTTTACATGGTCAAATTCCAAAATCTTTATCCAAGAGTAAACATCTAGGTTGTCATCCCTTCATAATGTTAAGTCATTATTTTGACAAGCAAAAAATAATCCCTTAACTCTTTCGCTAATACTGTATCCAAAACTGTTCTATCTGCAAAAACTATCTTCGGTAAACTTTGAATAACTTTGTTCGTACTACTCAAAACTTTATGTGCACTGAGATGGGGTATCCTCATACTCTATAGAAGCTTTAGGTAACTGTACAAACAAAAATATTGCTCCAGTGGACGTCACCAACTAAATCTTCATCGGGTGCTCTATCAAGATCACTGTATCCATACTTAGACAATTTCTTCCTTCAACTTGCCATACTTGCATTCTAGATTCTACACTCTCAATAGAGATCATATGTTTCCATAATGACAACATCTATGCATCCACATTAGCCAAATTGCTGACAATCTCCCCTTTTGTCATTGGTGGCAACATATGAGAAAATTGGCTAAGTGTGCAAACAAAACTTCAAAGTATTTACACAAAATTGTGGCCAAAAGTTATACAATATTTTACTCCATAGAATAGCTCCCCCTATGAGTATCCTTCCTCAAAATATATTCAATTTTCTTCTATCTCTCTCCCTTTGACAACAATGACAAAGATAGGGTGTACAAAAATTTCAAAAAAAACTTTATACCTTGTTATCAGCTATTGCAAAGCTGGTAGGCTTGCAACACAATCACCAAGATCTGACTTCCATGATTTAAAATCTTTCTCCCATATCTTCCTAATAGATTCAAAAACATTGAGTAGAGTACTCAATCCGTATGCTACTGTCTGACAAGCTTGCAGGGAATTGAAGCTAAACTTCTGAAAAGATGTCTTTGCTGAAAGACACTGCTCAATTTGGTCTTCAACAATTGAGGTCTTCATTGAGATGTGCTCTCTCAAGATGTTAATCCTGAGCATCTTTCTATTCTTCTCCTTTGCTAACATTTTGATTTCATCATTTAACTTCCTTATGTTCTTCTCTACAGAACTTATCTTTACATTTGGGCTTGACAATGTGTTTGTTTCAGCTATAATTTCATCTATCTTCTCTCTAATCTTCTTATCTTCTTCAGCTGTTAGGATTTCTGATTTTGTGCATTGAATATACAAATTCTTTCTAGTCTCAAAATGTTTCCTCAAATTCTTTATGCATACATCCAAATTACCAATATCATTTTGAATATTTACACTTAAATTTTGTTGCATTTCTGCTTCAAATTCTTCCTAAACTTTTATTCTAGCAATATCCTTTAAGTTAGAAAATTTAGAGTCAAAAGAGTTTATTACTTTTTTAGCTTTCTCAAGTGGATCTGATTCAGATACCTTAGTGTTGATCACACACTCAAGTTTCTCTGTCAAAACTCTAACTTTGCCTTCAAGGTCCTTCACCTTCTTATTCTTTCCAATAATTTTATTAAGAGATGTGATGAACTCAAGCTGATCATCATCTTCAACTTCTTTTCCAAGGTCTTCAAAAATTGAACCAATTTGTCTCTTCTTACTATCAGGTGCACTAGGGGTAGTGACCTCTGTCAAAATTTGTTTACCTTTAACTGTCTGTTCTACTGGAACTGATTCTGATACTACTGGTGCTTCAACTACCTCTATATCCTTTTCTGATTCTGTAATCTTCTCTTTCTCTTCTAAAGCCAAATTGTCAACAATGTTTCCTAGATCATGAAATACTGCATCATCTGACTCTAGTGTCACTTTGGTTCCTTCAATGTCCATTGATTCTTTGCCAATATTTATATGTGAAGAAGATGGAACTTCTTCAATACCAACTTCCTCTGCATGTGGTTCCTCTGATTGCTTCTACTGAGGGTCTGATTCAACATGCTTTCCTACAACTATATCTACAAGAACTTCCATTACTACTTGCTCTATCTCTTTTTGTACTTCCTCCTTTTTGCCTCCCATTATAAGGATTGTTCTTCTCTTAGTTCTCAATAAAGTTCCAAGAGACTTCAAGAATCTCTTCAAATGATCTTCATCCTCAACTTCATAGAACTGTCTGATTACATGTTCTCTCATCTTTATGTCCTCTTCTTGTGCTCTCTATTTTCTATTCACAAGTCTCTTATACAAATCTTCTGGGATCTTACCATGAATAGTGCTAAGTTTCTTATCTGTCACAATCATATGTGTAATCATTTTCAAAATTCAATCTGTCAAATGATCCATATAGATCATAGAATTTATTCAACTTAGTGAAGTCTCCATGCTTCAATATATCTTCATTAACTCTTTCAATTCTTGGTTTCCAAGTTTTCTTCTTGATTGAAACTACATCATCATCTTTAATTACTGCTACATTTCTAGGTACAGGTGGTACAATCACTTTCTATCTCTTGTCGGGTCCTGTTGCACTCACTTTTACTCTTTTGCTAGGAATAGGAGAAAAAGATTTATCTCCTTCATCTTTTTCAGGTACTTCAACTTTTACCTTTACTGCAATAGGATCAACAGGATCTGCGCTAGATGCCTCAGGTGAAATTACAAGATTTTCACTTTGCTTCAAGGCTTCTGCAGTCTTCTTAGCTATGTCAAACTCATGACTTGACATACCTGATTCTTTTAGTATTTTATTCATAGTAGATTCAACTCTCTTACTAGATTGCTTCTTTTCTCTCAAACTTATTGCAGAGTTGAAATTCTCTTCATAGGTTCCAAACCTATTTTCATGACCATCCAACTCACACTTTAACAATCTATTCACATATCCTGCTGTTGTTGCTTCAGATATTTCACAGCCAAGAGGGTCTATGAATTCCATTCTAGGCTCAACTACTTCAATGTAGGTGAAATCAGTGTCTACCATAAAACAAATGTCATCTTTATGCTTTTTAACTAAGGATTGAGGAATCCTTGATTTGTTCTTAACAATATTCTGAAAAGTCTTCAATACAAGCTTCACACTGTCATTAACTTTATCAAAAAGGTGCTTCATGTAGACTGAGTTTATTCTTTCCATTGTGTTCACATTGTCACTCCAATAAACTATGTAAGGAAATCTTCTCAAAATATGGAAAAACATATAGGTTATCAGAGATGAAAACCTAAACTGTGTGTACTTAGCC
The DNA here is from genome assembly GCA_027943335.1 of Chamaecyparis obtusa. Taxonomy (NCBI): domain Eukaryota; kingdom Viridiplantae; phylum Streptophyta; class Pinopsida; order Cupressales; family Cupressaceae; genus Chamaecyparis; species Chamaecyparis obtusa. The sequence continues at coordinate 8,984,217 of BSBK01000529.1, forward strand.
TTCTTAATCTTTTCTAAGTTCTCAAATAACTGAATTTTAAAAATTTCACATAGGTCTACTTGTTTCTTCTCAATACACATAAGATAAGATACATGAACCATTCCTACATCCATGTCATCTTGCCTTGAACTACCATAGAATTTAGTTGTTAGGATCTTGCAAAGGTACCTAACATCATCTTGCTTAATCCTACTTATCGCAATTCCTCTACCATTATAACTAGATCCAGTGTTGTCTAAAACAATCTTTCTCATGTTCTTTTCATTTAGTGGAATCTCTCCAACTTTAAATAATCCAGTAACATCATGAATTAGGTCGGCAATTATATCAATAACTCTATCCTCCATCCAGAATTTCCCATTGTGGATTCTACTTAAAATGATCTTGGTACATTCCTCATCATTAAATTCATACTTCATGGAATATTTGATAATTTCATTGTTCTCTAGGTGCCCATAAGCTAGTTTAACTGACATGTCTTGATTGTACAATTTCCTGTAATCATCACTAAAATCTGCATCTCCCAAAGTTTCAAACTTGCAACCTAAATATCCTTTAACATTCTCAATGTGCAATACTCCGTCTGGTACGGATGATAGTGCTAGACTGTTATCAATTTCAATTGGTTCTACTATTTCTTTCTTAATCTTAGGTCTATTCTTATCCTTAACATTATGAACCATAGAAATATCCATCTTATCAACTGATTAAAGATCAAAAAATACCTCAACTTTGCAAATCTAGGGTTTTGGTATGATCGTCACTGCAAACTGCTTCCAAACTTCTTCAAATCATCCTCAACTCACTTTTTCTTCTTTCAAATCTCTTTTCAATCACTTTTTAATCATGATAACTTTGATTTCAACCTTATAACACTTCACATTAACTCAATCTAACACCACATTCATTCATTTTGTCGCTAAAACCTCAAAAAGCTGATTCTGCAAACTTGCAACCATAAAACTTTCTGCGACCTCGCAAAACACAATATTTTCTTTTGTGCACTTAACCATAGCATTAGTACAACATAATAAACCTATATCTAACTTTTCAAAACTTAAATCATTCAAATTCCTAATCTACACTAATCCTAAGTCCTAAACTACAGAAACTTACATAATTTAAGTACTTAAAGAAGGGTCAGGTAAAGATTCATCCTTACCATTAGTTACATTACCTTCCTGACTACTTTTAGTGCTAACTATACCTCCTTGATTTGTGCCTTTATCAAATTTTACTTCATCTTTATTGCTACAACAACCTTTCTCTTTGTTTCCTACATTTTCATTCCTTCTTGCATTGTTCCTAGGGTTAGGGTTATGATGATAACCTCCATTGTTCATTCTGCAAAATCTTGTTGAGTGTCCAAACTTGTTGCATATCTAATAAATGATTCCATTATTTCCAAATCTCTGTCCTTGCTGGTTAATCTGTGACCTACAATTTCTAGCAATATGTCCTACTTTGTTGCATCTAAAACATACTACCACTTTTCTTTGATTCATTTCTTCAATAGATTTCTTATCTGCATTGTTAGTATTCCCAATCATTCTATCATAATTATTCAAAATTACTTTAGGTCTTCTACATTCATTAGCTCTATGTCCAAAACTATGACAATTATAACAATGTCCATTAAGAGGTTTAAATTGCTTACCTGTGCAATCTCTCTTCATGTGCCCAATAGTATTACAAGCAAAACATCTACCTTTGAATTCTCTCTGCATACCTTTAGATGACTCTTCCTATTTTGATTCTTCCTGCTTTGATTCTTCTTTCTCTCTAGGTGGTTCTTCTTTAGGTGGATCTTCCAATGTGTTCTCATCTAGCTTTATTTCCTCCACACTTACAGATGTCTTCAGATCTGGCTTCTTACTTTCATGGATTGTTGTAAACATACTAAATCCAAATCCAGTCCTATCAAAGAATGGTTCTTCAAAAGAAATTTGTTTTCTAGTCTTATCACTATTTGAATATAGCCTTTCAAGTTGTTGTTTAGATTGATTTAATTCACCTTTCATAATTTTATTATACTTCTCAAGCTCCACATACTGCACTTTTACTTTTTCAAATTCGAATATTTCCTTTTCAAGTCTTGACCTCAGATCTTCATTCTCAATTTTCAATTTTTCATTATCAGATCTCAAATTTCCATCTTTCATACTAAGCTTCAGATTTACTATCTTCAACTCATGCTTAAGGATCTCATTTTCTTTTTCTAATTCATCACAATCTTCAACAAGCATATCAGATTTCTTTTCAAATTTCAAATCTTCAATCTTACCTTTTAATTTGTCAATAGCATTCTTTGCATCTTCATATTTTCTTCTTAAGGAGTTTCTTTCATCATTAAGCATATCAATCTGTTCAAGAGCTTCTTCAAGATTCTTCTGAAGTTGATCCATATCCATAGAGATCTTACTCAAGCTGCTAAGCTTTCCTTGAATGTTCCTACTCCGAGTAACTATGCTCCGATACCAATTGTTAGAAATAGGAAATACTGAGAAGGGGGGGTGAATTAGTATTTCAAAAAAAATTTCTTTTTCCCACTTATGGATATAACAGATTACTTTAGTGCATACAAAGATTATCAAGCTAATTAACAAACATAGCAGTAAATAGAAAGAACTCATAACACATGATATGTTCTCGAGGAAACCCTGGCCATGGGAAAACCTTGGTGGGGATGGTACCCACAAAGATCACTAATCAAAAGTATCCTGTTAGGGATATTGGACCCTGTTAGGAGTTAATTTACAATATATAGTAGATATGTCCTGGTTAAAGGACTTTAGGCCTTGTTAGAAGCCTTAACCCTATTAGGAGTTAGATTACAAAACCTGATCACCAGCTGAGCTCACTACTCAAATAGGTAATACAAAATGTTTCTAACTGTAATATGGTACTACTTACAACTTCACATCAATAGCCTTTGTTGCTATCACAATATACAACTAACACAAGTTATCTTTTCTTTCTTTTTACATATCACATATTTTTTCATTACATTTCAAGTATGCCTAATTTATGAGTTATTAGAGATAATAACTTTACATGGTCAGCTTCCAAAATCTTTATCCAAGAGTAAACATCTAGGATTTCATCCCTTCATAATGTTAAGTCATTATTTTGACAAGCAAAAAATAATCCCTTAACTCTTTTGCTAATACTGTCTCCAAAACTATTCTATCTGCAAAAACTGTCTTCGATAAACTTCAAATAACTTTGTCTGTACTACTCCAAACTTTATGCACACTAAGATGGGGTATCCTCATACTCTTTAGAAGCTTTAGTTAACTGTGCAAACAAAAATATTTCTCCAGTGGACGTCACCAACTAAATCTTCATCAGGTGCTCTATCAGGATCACTGTATCCATACTTAGACAATTTCTTCCTTCAACTTGCCATACTTGCATCCCAGATTCTACGCTCTCAATAGAAATCATATGTTTCCATAATGACAACATCTATGCATCCACATTAGCCAAATTTCCAACATCATTAAGATATATTTGTGGCATTTTAGGTAAACTCTTGTCTAAATACAAATCTGAGACCTTTCCAAATATGTGGAAGTACATGTAGATAATCAAATACCCAAACCTGAATATTTTAGTCTTATCATACTTGATGGCTCTAATATTATCTATCAATTGTGTGCATAAGATCTCCCATAGATTGAACTCACCATTTTATCTGACAAGTCTTATTGCTGCAAGAATAGTGGTCGCAGACACACTATTCACCCTATTGGTGTGTTGAAACCTATAACCTAATATCATAGACATCAATTTGATGTCTTTCTCCTCTATAGGCTCAATTTTCATTCTATTCCTATCACTTCTTGACTTACATGCATGTTCTACTAGTTTTCTCAGATCCTTGCCTACTGGAAGAATGGCACCTGTCCTTGAAAGACCTGTCATTTAATGAAAAAGGTCTCCTGTTATTCTTACTAACACTTCACCTATCTAGAATAGGTCATCATGAATCCTACTACAAAATATCTTGATCCATTCAAACTCATAAAATTCATATGTCGTAGCATATTCAACTATGGGATGGTTTTCTAGTTGTGCGAACTCATCTAGGAAGGTTTTGTCTAGCTTTATCATAGTTTCAATGTGTGATATAATCCTATCAAGTCTAACTAGTTCTTTCTTGTAGTAAATGTATGTACAGATGTCTTCAACATGCATGACACCCATAGGGGTTCTTGAGAATGCACCTTCTAGGTCATCTAGGGTAGACTTAAAAGGGTGTCTCTTGAAAACATATCTTTTCCTCTCCGCAATATCGAATACAATAGGTGTAGCCATAACTTACTTATTTGATCACTTCAAATCGGTTTTCAATAACTTATGAATCATCACAATGGATTAGGGCTTTGCAACCAATCAATCACACTCTTTCATTGGTGAATCAAACTTCAATACTTCACAATCAACTACTAGGGCTTATGTGATCTCCAATCACTCTAACTTGAATGTAATGAGTGATCTGCAAGTCCCTATGTACTTTAAAGTGAAAATTTTTCCATTAATGCTTTCCGTGTAAACCAAAATTTGACTAAGAATTTTTGACTTCCATCCTGAAATCAATTAGGTAGTGTGCTCTTGCACATAGCCTCAAATAATCTCCAAAAGGTTAAATCCAAAGGCACATGCTTTGAGGGTGAGTATACTGGTCGTGCAGGGGTCTAGAGATAAATTAGCTCCCCCTATGACCCTGATGGTCATTCATCTAGATGTAGAGGGTGCATCCACTATGGATGCATCTAATACATACTCATCAACCTTGTCCTTCTTTCTTTTTTACCAAATTAAGCTTGCATCTTCTGAGGCTTTCACAAACTTGACTTCTCCTTTGGTATCTAATATTGTTTCTTCTAGATTTTTAGGGCTTTCCTGACTTTGCATTCTTGATCTAAAAAACTTTGAGATATGTCCAGCCTTGTTACAAGAGTGACAAATAACTTGAGGCCTTAAATTCCTCAGCACATTGATATGGGTTACCATTTTATAGTGTCTAGCTGAGTGACCATTATAATTACATATCTAACATGTAATACGCTGAGAACTTCCTGCATTTATTTGATTCTAATTTCTCTGATTATGCTGAGTCTTGTTCTACTGACTTATTCTACAATTCATAGCTCTATGACCAAATTTATTGCATGAATAACAGTAACCATTGAAAGGTCTTACCTCTTTACAATTCCTTTCTATATGTCCATGCTTGTTACATGCATACCAAGTTCAGTCTACTGGCTTGCGCTCATCCTTAGATGGTTCAATATTGTCTTTAGTTTGATTTTTAGTTTCCATAGCATCTATGGTGTCTTCTGGTGCTTTCATTCTTGCTCTCATGTCATCAATCTGATTTTGTGCTTCATTGAATCCAATGGCGTAGGTATCTCCTTTAACCTTCTGAGCATATAACTTAGATTCTAACAGATCCTTGCTTGTGTGTAATTTATCAATGTGATTCTTTGCTTCAATCAATTCAGATTCTAACTTTTCTTTATTGTTTCTTAGCTCCAAGATTTCCATTTTTGCTTGCCTCAATTATTCATTCAATTGAAGGTTATATTTGATCTGTTCATCATAAAATTCTTTATTGTTAATTATCTTATCATCCAGTTCTTCAATCTGATCTTTCAGAGATGTGTTCTCTTCATTTAGCTTTTTGACCATTTTCCCTAAATCACTATTTGAACAATCTTTAAAATCTTTTCTTAGCTTCTTGATGAATACTTGTGTGTCACTAACTTTCAATTTCAGTTCTTCAACTTCTTTCTTAGATCTATCAAGGTCTTCAAGAGCTGCCATAAGATTCTTCTTCAAATTATTTTCTTATTCTAAACCCATTGATCTCCTCAAGTGGTTAAACCTCTTTTCAGAGGACCAGAGCTCTGATACCAATTGTTAGGAATGGAAACATTAAGAGGGGGTGGGTGAATCAGTGTTCACTATATTTTAATCTTTTTACTTTACTCTTGATTGCTTAAGTATTGAAATAAACATCAATGTGAACAAGATAAACAATCATAACACATAACACCAATATGGTTACAGGGAAACCCAAATAGGTAAAAACCCCAGTGGGAATTGACACTCTCTAAGAATTGCACTAGTGTCTTGTGATCCTTGTTAGAAGATTTGCAACCCTATTAGGAGTTTTTCTTTACAATGCTTTTAGTATAGTGACCTGGTCAAGGGTCAGACCCTATTAGGGGTGGGGACACACTATCCTAGAGCTCATTTCTCAAGTGGTGAAGGCTACAACCTTCTGATGTCAGTTACACACTATATCTATTGCATGAACTGGTGTTGTGACACTTCTTGTCAAATCAGTTCCTTTGATGCGTTGATGCTCCAACCTCTTGTGAAGCTCTACAACATACTGACTACTCTTTGCATACTCCTTCTCTACTCTTCTTTATCTATTTTTTTATTTCTATTCAATTACCAAGGAGCATGTCTTATTTATATGTGCTTACAAAATAATTAACTAGGTCGACCCTTTAATCGATTACATACAATGCTTCCAAATGAATTGGCTCAAGCATGTTTACAAACAAAGATGTTTACATATCTACAACCTAATTACAATAGGTTCGTAGCCTTCACAAAACAATAATATAACTGCAAAACAAAATAGTAACAGTCGATTGTATACTCTGTTTTGTTATGGCATTCACTGGTTGTACCTCTTCAACTATTTGTATCTTTGTCATATTGTCTCATCTAATCATTTTCTCTTAGACTTAGCATGAATACATACTTACCAACTTAACTTCAAGGGCACATACCATAACTTGGTCATACGCACATCCGCTGATGCTCTGATCTACCGGTGCTCTGCTAATTATCTAGTCTTCTATACTTATCCATATTTTGACCTTATGATAATGTGCGCTGACTCCAAAACTCTATATGACTTTTTTTCCATAATGAAAACACTATATCTAGTCATATACAATAGTATAGTCAACTTGCTAACACATACTTGCCAACAATAGAGTAGAGGAGGTGTCTAGATCTTTCTTTTTCTCAACTCTTACCTTAACTAATTTTTCTACTACTGGCTCTTCTACCTTCCTTTCTTCTTGTTGTATCACCTTCTCCTGTTCCTTGTCTTCCTATTTATCCTCTGTATTCTCTTCCTATATGTTTCCTTCCTCTTCCACTATCATCTCATTATCTACATTATCTTGAAATGGGTCACTTATATCAAGTGAAGTTTCTAATGATATAGGCATACGAGAAATGAATAAGTCTTGTTGCTTACCAACTTCGCTAGCTTGTTCACTTTCTTCTACTATCTTAGAACTTTCTCCCATTCCTAAGGGTGTAGGCTTGGTAACCTTGGGAGGTGCAGTCTTCTTAGGCATGTCACACATAAGGATTTGATCCACTACCTTTTGAGTATCCTCTATGACTTCATCATACTTTCTTGCCATAATTTTCACTAGTCTAGCCTTAGTCCTCAACAAAGGTTTCAATTCTTTGATGATTCTCTCCCTTTTTTGTATAGAAACTATCGGCAACATGTCTTCAATGGCCTTGTTTCTTATGTTCTCATCCTCTGACTGTGCTAACTATTTTCTAATCTCCAAATTTCTATACAACTCCTTAGGGATACATCCTTCTATCTCTAACAAATTCTTCTTAAAAACTAGTAAGTACTCAATTATGGTGTCCTCAATTATTGCTTCATTTTTAGGTTCATGCCTTTCATAGTATCTATTTATGGTCTTTAGATTTCCATCTCATATCACTCTCTTCTATAACATTTGTATGTCTAGCTTCCACAAATTTTGTGGTCTCTTCTTTTCTGCTTTTTCTTATACCTTCTCAGTCACTTTTTCTTCTTTCTTCTTTGTTTTAGCTTCTACCTTCTGGTTATTAGGGCTATTTTGTTTGGTAGATATTGTAGATCTTCTAGGTGTGTTTGCAATTACAACTTCTTTTGCTTCAAAAGGGGGAGGTGCATCAATTTCCATACTTGAAGATGCTTCTATCATATTTTTCCTTATGTTCTTCAATTTTTCCCTAGTGATTCCTACCTTCACAGTAATGTCCTCAATTATTTTGTTAATCTTTCTCTTCCTAGTCCCTTTTTCTTTTTCTTCTCTAACCTTTTCAAACTTTTCCCGATATGTTCCCCATCTTTCTTCATAAGTGTCTATTTCTTCTGCTAATATATGCTCAACTTGCATGGTTAGAACCTCAAAACTAACCTCATAACTCATAGGGTAACACCATTTCTTCCTAGGCTCAACTACCTCAAAGCATATACAATCACTTCCAACCATGAAACAGATAGTGTCCATATATTTCACAACTATATCTTTAGGTATCCTATATCTTTCCTTTATTTTCCTTTGTAGAATTGTGGTCATAGAAAATAGTTCTCCATCTACCCAATTCTTGTCCTACCTTTGGTAGCTCTCATAAATTTGAATTCCAGTAGGTACATCATCCTTCCATGCTCTAGGGTGCATTCCAGGGAATTTGTGTACAATGTGGATGTACATATGAACCAAAAGTGAACCAAACCTGAATGCCTTAGACTTATCTTTCTTAATAACCTTCACATTTTCAAAGAACTATTGTGTTAGAACTTCACATAGGTTATATTTCTTATTTTTTAACCATTCTATATGTCATCATAATAACTTCAATTGATACTGAGTTAGGTCTACTTCTATAGAACATCTTGTAGCCTAATATAATTGCCACCAATCTCACATCTTGCTCATAGATGTCATTTACTATCATTTCTCTCTTATCCCACTTAGAATGGGTTAGGGTTTCCACTTGTTTTCTAGTATCCTTTTATGCTACTGGGAGGGCTCCAGTATTATCCAATCCATCTATCTCATGAATCATTTGTGCACATATCTTAACTGGTTATTCTCCAATCCATATAAAATAGTCATGGATTTTTCTTAGGATTATCTTGAACCATTTGGTTTCATGGAACTCATTCAGTAGGGTTAACTTGATAATTGACTGGTCTTCCAAGTGTTTAAACTCTTCTACCATCTTTCCATCTTCTTCTATCATTCCATATAATTCACTATAGATATCAACATCTCCTATGATCTCATACTTGCAGTGTATGTATGCACTAATATCCTCAACATGCAACATGTCATAAGGGGTTTGCGAAAATGCTCCTTCTGGATCATCCCCACAAGACTTAAATGGATGTTTCTTAAACTTGTACCTCAGTCTATCAACAACATCAAAAACCATAGGTGCATCCATGACTTATGAAAGAGTATAAAATCTAAATACCTTTAACAAGCTAAATTATGGAACTTCTACTCCAATCGATCATGCAATATATCTGCTAGATGGCTAAAATGATTCTTCACACTAATCTCCTTGGTCGTTGATTATCAAATGGTGTAGAAAAAATATGCTTCAAGATCTTTTATCCTTCACTGGTTGAGTAAGTGCATTAATCATAGGTAGCTAAACTTCACATGTTGTCAAGTCAAAAAAAATCTTGTGAACATAATATATCAATCTCCAAGTGTTGTGATCACAAACATAGACTCCATGGTGTCTATATACACCATATCTAAGCTCACATGAGCTTATTCCACATAATAAGGGGCTAGATATATTTTTTTATCTGCATACAATGCTCTCCTTAAGGCAATGCGGTCTTCTAGGTTGATATCTCAATGAAATCATCATGCAAAGACACAGTAGCATCTATTGTCTCTCCCTCAACCAATGCCTTATTGAACTCTTTTATCTTCCATATCTTCTCATCCTTTTCATTCTCAAATTTCTTGAAATGATTCTCGAACTCATCCATATACTCATTAAGAATTTTGCCACTATCACCAACATTCTTCTTTATAACCATAGGAGGTGGTCCTCTTGGTCCTCTTGGTCCTCTTCTATTGTCTTCTCTATTGTATCTGCAAAACTTCACTATGTGTCCAAGGTTGTTGCATTTGTAACATGTAGGTTGTCTCCTTCTATCCTGATTTATGTGTAGCTTATAGTACCTTGTAGTATGCCCAAAGTTATTGCATTTTTGGCATGTGATCTTGGCTACATACTCTTCTCTTATGTAATCTTTTTAATATCTAGACTGATCAAGTTTTCTACATTTTTATTTCTTATGGCCATAATCATAATAGTTATAACAATAACTAGAAAAGGGTTTGAAAGAATTGTTACCCCTGCAATCTCTTTTCACATGTCCAAGTTTTTTGCATCCAAAGCATCTACCTCTGAAAGGTCTAGTCTAATGTCTAGGACTCTCAAGAGTAGGTCTTTCTTCATTCTTTACTTCATGTGTTTCTTCATTAGTCTTAGAACATTATGATTCATTGAATCCAACTCTAGTCATGTCTCCTTTAGGTTTCTATCTTTCTCTTTGTTCATCAATCTTATCACTGCTCATGTGCAACTTCTCAATATGCAATTTGGATTGAGTGAGTTCTCCTTTTATAATCTAATTGTACTTCTCCAATTCCTGACACTTATCCTTGTAGTGATCAAGTTAAGTCTTCATTTCTCCTATCTTCCCATTTTCTTCTTTTAGTGACTCTTCAACTTTGTATCTTGCATCCTTGTCATGTTGAATCTCTTTAATCATCAGAAGATTGATTTTTTCTTTTTTCTACTCTAGCCTCTTTACATGGTCTGATATATCATTATCTGAATCCTCTTTGATCTTATCCATAAAGTCTTGTTTCTGACTTCTTGAAACTTCAATCTGTTCCTTTAGTTTCCTGATGAAACCTTCTTCTCTTCTCAATTTGAATTTCAATTCACCATTCTTAGCCTTTTCTTTGTCCAAGTCATCAAGTGTTTCTCTAAATTTCTCTTGCAAACTTTCTAAATCCATTCTAATGTCCCTTAAGCTATTAGACTTTCTCTCCAAGGGCCAATAGCTTTGATACCAATTGTTAGGATTAGGTAATACTTAGAGGGGGGTGAATCAGTATTACTGCACTTTAACTTTAACTTAAACTAGTTGCAAATAAACCATATTAATGCTAAAATGAAAAGAATATAAATGCACAACACATAACTCATAACACCATGATTTTTTTTTGAGGAAACCCTGGCCAAGGGAAAACCCCAGTTGGGATGGTACCCACAACTATGCACTAAAATATAGTATCCATGTTAGGAGATCTATCCATGTTAGGAGATGATTATTACATTATACATTTCCTTGTTAATAGAATGCAAAACCCTATTAGGAGTATACAAAAACCCTGTTAAAGGTGGTGAGCTTACAACTCTTACAATCAGAGTACTGTCACAAAGTGTTCTACAAAAATGAATAATACAAGCATCTGTTATGCTTAGATAGTTCCAGTTATAGCTCTGTCAAACACTAATCTTGCATCTTCTCTCTAATTTCAAATTCATTTCCATCACATCATCATCACAATCACATTTATCTCTTCCACAAAACACTCTATACTTATATAAATTATTTCATCCATTCGGCTCTCAAAATACAACACAAAACATAATAATTACTTATGTAAATGATAAACATAGAGTCAGGGACCTTATATTACCAAAGTGTCATCAATATAAAACATCCATCTGACTTACCATGTTTCCATACCAACTAACCTTTCCTCAATCATCGTGACTACTCATATGCCCTATTTCACTGATTCTTTGTCTTCACATACCTTCACAACACTATATCTTACTGATCTCATCACCAAAACATGTGTGACCTTAATTGAAGGTCTTAAATATCCCAAAATGTCTTCTACTAACTTCACAAGCCATAATACATCACATATTATCTTTTCTAACCAAAATTGTACCACAATATATTGTTATCCTAATTTTGTACTTAGTCATTTTCTTGACTGAGTCTCCAATACAAAAACTCTCTGCATGAGATCACTCCAACATTAGTGTTTCGATACATGAAAACCCTTAAGTGATACCTAGTGCTCCCAAAACATCACTTTCCAACACTATTATGTTTTTAATGCGCACCCTTAGAAAGACTTATTATCCTCTCAATTATTATCCTTCTATTTCCCTTATCCAATCTATCACATAAATCTTTAGCCACCCTCTACCTTATCCACCATATCACATTTCCATCACCCTATGAACGTCTTTGAGCATACCCAAAGAGCATCAGGGTAGAGTCCCTCCAAAAAAAAAAATTTGAAAAAAAAATAAGAAAATAAATCTATCCTATGGTGAAAATCACTTCTTGTGTGATGCAAGAGCATCTCGTGTCCTTGGCAATCCTATTTCACCAAAAGAAAGTTTGATTTTTCTATGTTGCTCAGTTCCTTCTTGACCGAGTTGGCTTGGTAGTTTCTCAGTTTCCTTCTTTAACCAAGTTGGTCAATTAATTCCCTAGCGCTCGGATACTCTTTCCTAGCACTCAGTTATCCTTGCTTACCGAGTTGTTTCTTTTGGGTTCCTTTTTAGGCCAACTTGTGCATTTAATTATGGTCATGGATTTAATGTTGGTATCAATCATTGGGAAGCCTATGGACCTACATCTAGTCATTCCTTTCGTTAATGATGGATCTAAAGGCTGACTTGTTTTGGTAGCCTCTTGTATATAATGTAGTCATTGGTTGTAGTTTAGGAGGTAGTTTTTAGTAGAAGTAAGGAGTTAGAAGATTGAAAGTATTTCTAAATCCTCACATGTTGGAGGACTATTGTAATTGAATTGTAATATCTAGCCCTAACTGGGAAGGCCTTACAACCCAGCATGTATGAATCTATTTGATAAAATATAAGGGTTTGATCTACATTCTCTCTCTCATTTGTTGCATTATTGCTTTCGTGTGTGATCTCTACAAGGTGGATTTGGATTAGGGTGTGCCTTTGGCCCTCTTCCCAACCTGCCTTGCATTAGGTGGTATGAGAGAGAGGTTGAGATCTGGATCTAATTTTCAAATTAGGTATGAGTGTTCCTTCTTTTCAAACCCTAGTTGATATTGGTTGTAGGGTGCTAGATTGTGATTTGACCTACAATTGTAGAGGGTTTTCAAGATGGTTCATGGGAGGTGAGATGCAGAGCCAAGATTGGAAAACATGTTGAGACAACTTGCTGCTAGATTATAAGATGTTGAGATAGCCCAGTGTAGAGGAAGACATCTTGAAGATGTTAGTGGTGAGGAAATTGAGAAAGAACAAGATGTTGCAAAACCTGCACCTGTGATGGATCAGAGTGAGTAAATATTATTGAAGGATTTGACAAATCTAAAGTCTACACCACATTTAAATCCTCTTGAGTATAGTGGAAATTTGGATTCAGATGAGTTGGTGGATTGGATCACTGAGATGGAGAAGTACTTTGAATATGAAAATGTCCTTGAGGAAAAGAAGGTGAAGATTGCAAGCACAAAGTTGAAGATCCATGCATCCTTGTGGTGGGAGCATCTATAATTGGATAGAAAAAGGAAAGGCAAAGAAAAAATCAAGGTATGGAATAAGATGGTGAATAAGTTGAAAGGCAAGTTCTTACCTTGTGATTATTAGATTAACCTAGTTAGGCATATGCAAAGTTTGAGGTAGAAAGATAGCTTGGTAAAAGATTATATTAAGGAATTATATAGATTAGATATCAGATCTAGACATGATGAAGATCAAGTGGAAATAATTTCTAGGTACCTAAATGGGTTAAGAGTTTCCATCCAAGAAGAAATTAGTTTGGTGAAGTTGGAGAACATTGAGGAAGCTTATCAATTTTCCTTGAAAGATGAGCAGAAATTGAACAAAAGACATGAGAAAAGACAGAGAGGAAGAGGTGGTAGATTCCCTAGAGGAAGAGGTAGATCTTATGGTGAAAATAATAGATCTAATCTGGAAAAGACAAATCTGGATAAAGGAAAGATCGAGTGGAAAGGTGAAAGTTCGGCTAGAGGAAGATGCAATAACTACCAAGGTGGTTATAGTAGAGGTGGATTCTGAGGAACTTGTTACAATTATAGAGAAGGAAATAGGTCATTTATGTGTACACATGCAAGTAAGAAGGTCGGTAATAGTAGAAATTATGTGGTGCAAGAAGACTCACCGAATGAACCTACGAAGGAAAAGAACTTGATGGTAAGGAGAGCACTTTGGAGTGAAAGTAATAAGGAAGATCCGGTAAGGAAAATTTTGTTCAAAACCAAATGTAGAGTATCTGATGAAGTGTGGAAGGTAATCATTGATAGTGGAAGCTTGAAGAGCTTGGCATTGGAGGAAATGGTTGCAAAGTTGTAGTTGGAAAGGTTATAACACCCGAAGCCGTATCAGATTTTATGGATCAACCATGAGCATACACTCTTGGTAAGTAAACAATGTTATGTGAATTTGAAAATTGGAAAGTACTATGATAAGGTGTTATGTGATACCATTCCTATAAATTATTGTCATATTTTCTTGGGTAGACCTTGGCAATATGATAGACATGCTATATATAATGGGAGATTGCATAAATATACTATTTGGGTTGATGAGAGAAGAAAAATCTTGTTACCTTTGATTGAAGATCCTGTTAGTAGTGTTTGTACATTTGTGAAAGTTTGTTTGGTAGAAGGAAGAAAGTTTTTTAAGGATTTGAAGAAGAATGATGTATGTTTTGTTGTGATTCCTAATAAACTGAGTGAGAAAATAGAGGATAGCATCTCTGAAGAGATTGATAAGATACTCATTGAGTATAAGGAGATCATTTCTAATAATGTACTTGATGGTTTTCCACAAAGGAGAAGCATTGATCATTGCATAGATCTTATCCCTAGATCTAGTTTACTAAATAAGGCACCACATCAGTTAACACCTACTGAGAATCAGGAATTGAACTGACAAATTCAAGAATTGTTACAAAAAGGTTTAATCCAAGAAATTTTGAGTCCTTGTGCAATACCAGTTGTATTGGCACCTAAGAAGAATGGAGAATGGTGAATGTGTACTGATTCCAGAGAAATCAAAAAAATAATAGTGAAATATAGGTTCCCTATACCGAGAATGGATAATATAATGGATAGCTTGACTGGAGAAAAGTATTTTACCAAGATTAATTTGAAAAGTGGATATCATCGTATCAAAATCAGAGTAGGTGATGAGTGGAAGACTTCTTTTAAGACAAGAGAATGTTTGTATGAGTGGTTGGTTATGCCTTTTGGTTTAACTAATGCATCAAGTACTTTTATGAGATTGATGAATGAAGTTTTGAAGAAATTCTTAGGTAAATTTGTGATTGTATACCTAGATTGGTGCAGGGGCACCAAGGATCTACAAAAGAAACATGAAGACCATGAATTCATTAAAGTCACCTATGGTGAATCAGATGACAAAGAAAAGAAAAGGGATTCTCAATGATGAGAATTACATAAATTATCATATTTTGGCTCCTATAATGGTTTGATGCCATGAAATGGCATTTGAATGTAAAGAATGAGTTATATCTTTGAAAGGATTAAATAATGTATCTTGGACCATTAGTGTCCCAATGTGTCTAGGAGGTTCTAGGAGGTTATTTGGGTTTCAAATATGTCTTCTAAGTGTTGGAAACACTTTATAAGTTTTAGTGATTAAATTTAATACGTTTTAGTTCATTTTCATAGTTTAAAAATTCAAATATTTAAATGATAGCGACTAGTAGCCATTTAGGAGGGAAATGGGGTTTTTAATGTTAAATCACTTAAGTAAACCCTATAACTGAAATAAGAGGTTGAGGAAGTTGTGTTGAGGATCATTATATGTTTTGAAAGGCTTTGAAGGATTTTAGGTATGACTATACCTTCAAATCCAATGGCTTAGACTGATTTTGTTAGTTTCTTCCTTTGTTTTGAAGAGTAACTTGTAATCTATATCCTTTCCATGGACCCAAAGGCATAGGACCCATGGAAGGATGATTAATAACTATGTATTATATTTTTCTAATGATCAGACTTGCAGATGATTGAAGGAATAAAGTGATCACTAGTTGTAACAGTGAGTTTCTTAATGAAATTGATAGCTATGCTATAGCAACGGGAGATCGGGTTGAACAACATAGTTTTTTTATGATTTGGATAGTCTTATATTGCAATATTAATGGTGAATAAATCACCAATTAATCCAAGAAGTTTGTGAAAGTCTGAGATTGGAGAAACCCTCAAATTAAGGGTTTGAAGCCACCAAATTATGGCTTTTGATGCTCTAGATGTTTTGGGTCTAATTCCTCTGAGGATTAGGGGTTTTGAGTCATTTTATGATAGTGTCCAAGATTTGAGACCTTGGAGACATTTCTACATGGTATTTTCTTTGTAAAATCACCAAATTCCTAGTGTATTTGCAGGGGTACAAGCAAAGTACTCTAAGTTGGTCCAAAATACCAATTCCTTAATTTGAGATATGTTTTCATATGGTCAAAAGGGTGTCTGAATATGTAATTTTTTCTTTTGGTTTTTTGGATAAGCGTGTATTTTAAAGACCAAAAACGTCTCTCCAGGGCTACAAGGTTGGCTCATTAGGCCTCAAGGCCAGTTTGAAGACATTTGGCCATTGGGAGTAAAGGGTAAGTCTAGAAACCTTGAAACCACTTTAGTCTATCCTCATATACCTCAAATACATCAAATCCATTATTGGATTACATTGGGAAGAGTCTTGGTTAAGTTGAGTATCTTGAAGCCATTAGGCACGTGGAAGAAGTTGTGGGTGTGTAAGCCAAATTTGTGAATCTTACCTTGTTTATCTGTCCACCACCCTTTCCTCTACATCAAGTGGTATCAGATCTTAGGGAAAGGTCTTGTGGAAAGTTTGTAGTGGTCTTGAGAAGTTTGGTTTCTTGGATCCTTAGTTAAGCCCTTGAAGTAGAAACATCCTTTAAGGTGTAGCCCCAAGTTGATTCATTTTCCAAGTTGATCAAGGAACCATGACTGAAGGAGAGGATGGAGATCTACCTACAAGAATGAACAACATGGAGTTGGAAAGGATTGTTAAAGAACAATTGGTAGATAACAAGAAGTTGAAGGAAACCCTTGAACAACAGAAGAAGGAGAAAGTTGAGAAAGATAAAGAGATGAGAATCATGATGGAGAGAATATTGGCCTTAGAGAGAAGGGACAAGAGCATCAGACAGGATGAAGAAGTTGAAGTTAGAAATGAGAGAGAAGAAGAGGAACCCCAAGAGGAAGAAACATTAGATCTTGATGAATTGAAGATGGCTAGATTTGCAAAGGTTATCAAGAGTGGTGATGCAAGGGAAAGAGTTGATTTGCCTACATATGGAGACAAGATGGATGATGAGGAGTTGATAGATTGGTTTAGTTCCATGAATAATTTCTTTGAGTGTGAGGATGTGGAAGAGAATCATAAGTTGAAGGTTGCAAAGTCCAAGTTGAAAGGACATGGTTTTCTATGGTGGGATTGTGTGCAACCGGAGAGATGGAAGAATGGTAAACCCAAGATTACATCTTTGTACACCATGATGGACAAAATGAAGGAAAAATTATTGCCCAATGACTATAGGGTTCAATTTTACAAGAAGATGCAAGGTCTTAAGCAAAAAGACATGGAGGTGCAAATGTATACTGAAGAGTTTCATAAACTAGACATAAGAGTGAGTCATGATGAAGATATGGATGAGAAGATTGCAAGGTATATGGGGGGACTGAGGTTCAACATACAAGATGAAATTAGTCTTTATACCCCTAGGTCTATTGAATAATTCTATAACCTTTCCATCAAGGCTGAGGAAAAGATAAAAAGAAGACAAGAGAGGAAAGGTAGCATAAGAGGTGGATCTTCCATGAGGGGAAGAGGAGGTAGAGGAAATACTAATTTTTAGAATTAGAATGACAAAGATAAGGACAAGCCCTACTCATCTAATACAAGAGGTGGTAGAAGTGGAGGAAGAGGCAATGGAGTGTTCACAGGTAGGTGCTTCCATTATAATGAAGTGGGTCATCAATCTTTTAGGTGTCCCAAGTGGATTGAAGACAAAGGTAAAGAAAGAAGGGTGCATTTGGTTGAAGAAGAGACAAGCAAGGAAGAGAAGAAGAACCTATTTTGGCATTACCAGAGGAGGGAGAGTACCTATTCATGGGAAAGAACAAAACACCATACCATCCAAGCATTTTCAAATCAAATTGTTTGATCCAAGGTAAAGTGTGTAGACTCATCATAGACTCAGGTGCAAGTCATAATGTTGTGTCTCATGAGGTTGTTAAGAAGTTGAATTTGAAAACATTTGTACATCCTAAGCCATATTATGCTACTTGGGTGAATGTAGATCAGAATTTGTTGGTTAGTACTCAAGTCATGATTGAGTTTTCAATTGGCAACTATAGAGATAAGGTATTATGTGATGTTATGGATATGAGTTGTGGACACTTGATCTTAGGTAGGTCTTGGTAATGGTCAGGGAAGGTTATTCATGATGGTTTCACTAATAAGTATTTGGTTCACCATGAAGGAAAGAAGTATGAGTTGCAGCCCTTAGTGAGGAATCAAGAAGAACAAATACTTATGTGTTTTGGGCAGGAGATAACAAAGAAATTTTAGTATGATACTGGAGGGGATAATGGAGGAAAAGTATAGTCAAGAGGCTATGATGGCGGTCCTAAAGGTGGAGAACTTTGGGACTTAGCCTTTGTTCAAGTTGGGACAATAAAGTGTCCTATGATGAAACCTGAGAATAGAAAAGGGGCAGAGGTGTTGAATCATGGATATCATCCAAGCAAGAGATTAGGGATGGAGGCCTTAAAGCCTTCTCACTATCCTTCCCAGGGACAGTCAGCAAATTCAAGTTTTTCTTTTAACCATTTGTGTGTGAATGCAAGTTGGCCACTTGGGAGAAAGTAGATTACATCGGGGGATTACTTCACCCCTACATTGTTGGAAATTGCAATTGAAGCTATTGTTGTATTGTCATTGATGTCAAACCTTAACTGGTAAGACTATTGCTATCTAAGAAAGTACTATATCTATTTGATTGTTGTGAAGGGGGATAGGCAAGGTTGGTAACAATAGCACCTAAGGAAAGGTTGAGTTATCTTGATACTTCAATGAGTACTTGATTATGTGGCACAATGATAAGATAATGTATTGTTTATCTAAGTAAGAATGAAGACTAAACTGGTAGGCTTAATTGAGCAAAAGTGAAGAAATCTAGTTTAAGTCGAGTGATGTTAGTGTCGACCGAGCTAGTATATGCTGAGTAACTTCAGTGTTGACCGAACATCAGTTAATTCTCAAGGAAATAATTTTTGAGGTGATCGAGATTTCTAATGAAGACCAAGGAGTTGAACACTGTATTGACCAAGTGTCATTCATTTAAATTTGAGGAAGAATTCAGATTTCTAGCCGACATAGTTGAATTCTTGGATTATGTAAAATGTGTTGAATTTATTTATTGATTGTATGGAAGCATTTAATGCACTGTAAAACATTTTATTGTAAATCTATTAAGAGATTTGAGATATTTCTAGAAGGATAGATGAAGAACATAAAGTTGGAAGGATTCGATGAATCTAACCTAAGCCTAAGATCTACGAAGGAGAATAAGCGGCAAAAGATGTATTGACCTAATTTGAGGAAGTATTAAGGAAACCTAAGCATGAGGTTGAAGAGAGAAGAGGATGTTGGAAGTTTTGTTGATGTTATTGACTATCTAAGTAGAAAAGGCTGAAGAAGAAGTGTTATGATTGCTTGAAGAGATTTCAGAGCAAATCAGTGATGAAGATGGAAAAGTTTCATAGTCAGTAAGCCATCATATGTGTACGGAATTAGATATGATATTTGCAAAGTGAGTTGTATTTTTTTTAGATCAATACCACTGTTACTTTCTAACCATTGTATCAGTCAAAATCCTTTTAACAGAGGTTGAACTAACAGTCATTTGTATAAATCCTTTGAACAAGGTTGCATTCTAATGG
The DNA here is from genome assembly GCA_027943335.1 of Chamaecyparis obtusa. Classification (NCBI taxonomy): domain Eukaryota; kingdom Viridiplantae; phylum Streptophyta; class Pinopsida; order Cupressales; family Cupressaceae; genus Chamaecyparis; species Chamaecyparis obtusa. The sequence continues at coordinate 9,004,106 of BSBK01000529.1, forward strand.
GATGTATGTAAGTCCTATAACAAGGTCAACTTTTAACAGAGTGATTTAAATCCTTTAACCGGGTCACACCTGATAGTGCATTTGTAACCTTTGACAGGGTTGGCTTTTCACAGAGCTCACTTCAAAAGAGTGAAAATAATAGTAACATGTTACAAAGTGGTTTTTTCCAAATTGGGTTTCCACTATAAATCCTGGTGTTAATACATGTGTGAATGTTTTGGTTTGAACATTTCTATGTTTTACAAGTTAGATACTATTGGATAGTGGGTTGCACTATTATATGTTTATGTTATGCAATTAGTAATGACCGAGTAGCTATCAATTGTTGGATATGATTTTTTGAAGAGTTTTAAAGTTTGTTTTATACATCTGGACCTAAGAACAACTGATTCACCCCCCCTCTCTTTTGTTCTAAATCATATTAATAATTGGTATTAGAGCTGATGGTGCTTACAGTGAACAATTTTAAAGATACTCGAAGCAAATGATCAGGCTGTATAAGAAGGAGGTACCGAAGCTAAATAAGGAGAACTTCCCAGCATGGAAAAGTTTGATGAAGCTGCATTTGGCCAGTATTGGTGATTCTACAAAGTATTATGTTGAGCATGATTATGTCACACTTGTTGTACCTCTGACTGCTAAGGAGATGAGAGCTAAACAAGAGCACAACCAAGCAATGTTGGAGATTACATATGCCCTAAGTTATCTAGAATTTGAAGACATCAAAGACTACACTAATGCAAAGAAAATGTGGGACACTCTTGAAAACATCTATGGTGGTGACATAAATGTACTAAGAGAAAAAGCTAAGATCCTAAGAGGTAAATTTGATGAAATGAGAATGCAAGAAGGTAAGAATATTGCACAATATTGTGGTAGAATAAAAGAATTTGTAAATACTATTAGAGGAGCAAATGGAACTATTGATGATGAAATTTTAATTGGAAAAGTATTGAGAACTCTACATCCTATTTATGCCATCAAAATTTTAGCAATTCAGGAATCTAGATGTAACCCTAACAATAGTCTTACTTTGGAAAGTTTGGTTGGTAAGCTTACTGCTTTTGAACTTTCTAACTATGATAACTTCACTGTTACTAATGTTGAATCTGCTTTTAAGTCACAAATGGTTTTGAGTAAGTCAAACAAGGAAAAAGAAAGATGCATTAGTGAGAGTGAAAGTGAAAGTGACACATCTGATGAAGAACTTGAGGATCTAGAAGCTCTTATGGCTAGAAGACTAAAAAGGGGAAAAGGAAAGTATAAAGGTAAACTCCCTATTATATGCTTTTCATGTAATAAAGTTGGTCATATAGCTGCTAGATGTCCTGATAGGGATGCTAAGGATGAAGAAAGAGACAACAAGCATAAAGACAAAAGAGAAGATAGAGGTTACTGAAGGTACAAGGACTACAAAGGAAAAGGTAAGAAATCAAGCTATATTGCCGAAGAAGAGACTGACACTAATAGTGATGATTTTGAAATTGAGGTTATCTATGTTGCAATGAAAGATGAGTCTGATGAGGATGAGAAAACTACATTGATATCTTCTGAGAACAAAAATGATAAATGGATTATTGACAGTGGTTGTTCACATCTTATGACTGGTGACAAGAGTAAGTTTGATACCTTAGATCATTATAAAGGTAGAAGTGTGAAATTTGGTAATGATGCACTATGTACTGTTAGAGGTAAAGGATTGATTAAGCTGAATGATAAGATCACTTGTGAAAATGCTTATTGGGTTGAGGGTCTTAACTATAATCTACTGAGTGTTGCACAGCTCAATAGCACTAGCTACCGAGTGGAATTTCATCATAGGAAGGCCAAAATATTTGATGCCACTGGTGAACTGATTGGAAGTGGAGAATAGACAAGAGGTAATTTGTTCTATCTAGACCTATCTGAAGAAACATGTATGATTTCACAACTTGATGGTATTTGGTTATGGCATAAGCGGCTATGTCATGTTAACTTTGATAATCAAGTAGAAATTAGTAAGAAGAAAGTGAGAGGTCTACCTAGATTGAAGAAACCTGAGAATGTAATGTGCAAAGAATGTTAGTTGGGTAAGATGGCAAAGTCTAGTTTTAAGAGCAAGACTTTTACTTCTGAGAATGCTTTAGATTTGGTTCATACTAACCTTTTTGGACCTATGGGTATACAAAGCTATTATGGTGCTAGATATTTTATCATGTTTGTTGATGATTATACTAGAATGATGACTATAATGGTCTTAAAAGAAAAATCTGATGCTTTTCAATTTTTTAAGTGGTATTTGGCTAAGGTTGAAAAGGAGACAGGTAGAAACCTAAAGCGTCTAAGATCTAATCATGGTGGAGAATTTATATCCAATGAATTCAATTTGTTTTGCAATGATAGAGGGATCAAAAGACAGATGTCTACACCAAGAACTCCTTCACAAAACTGTATAGCAGAGAGAAGGAACAAATCTATCATGGATTGTGCAAGGACATTAATGATTGAAAAGAATGTTGCACAAAAGTACTAGAGAGAAGCTATAAGTATAGATGTTTATACTCTTAACCGAGTACAGATCAAAAAAGGTACAAATCTGACACCTTATGAGCTATGGGATAGGTATGTACCTAGTGTAAAGTACTTTCAAATTTTTGGAAGCAAATGCTACATACTAAAGGACAATAGGAATGGAAAATTTGATGCTAAAAGTGATGAGGGCATATTCCTAGGCTATTCCACAAAAAGTAAAGCTTATAAATGTTTGAACTCTAACACTAACAAAATTGTGGAAAGTGTGAATGTCAAAGTTGATGAGTATGTAGAGAAAAATGAAGCTGATAGCAAAAGAGAACCAGAAGATTACAGATCTTTTGTGTATATAGAGGAAGAACAGGAAAATGAAAAACTTGCATGTGATGCAGAGTATCAGGTAAGCAATGTCGAGCATCAAGAAAATGATGCCGAGAGAGAAGAATGTGTCGAGCAATAGGAGGAAGTTGTCGAGTATCAAGAAGAGGTTGTTGAGCATTCAGAAGCTGAATTTGACAATCTTGTTGGTGAACCTGAAGAGCAAGATGAAAGGAGAGTAGAACTTGTTTTGGCATAATATGTAAGGAAACATCACAAGCCTGAAAAAATAATTGGAGACAAAGATACTAGAGTTCTGACCAGAAGCAAGACAAGAGATCCGACATGTTTACTATGTGAATTCGAACCTAAGACAACAAAGGAGGCATTAGAAAATGAAGACTAGATATAAGAAATGAATGAGGAGATAGACCAGATAGAGAAGAATGATACCTGGACTTTGGTGCCAAGACCAAAAAATAAAAATGTCATTGGAACAAACTGGGTGTTCCAAAACAAGCTAAATGAGCATGGTCAAATCACAAGAAACAAAGCTAGGGTGGTATGCAAAGGCTACGCACAAGAAGAAGGAATAGATTATGGGGAGATATTTTCCCATGTAGCTAGATTGGAAGGACTAAGAACCTTACTTGCATATGTTACCTACAAAGATTTCAAGGTATACCAAATGGATGTTAAGTCTGCATTTTTAAATGGTATATTAGAAGAAGAAGTGTACATTGAATAGCCAGAAAGATTTGTTGATCCAAACAAATGACACATGGTTTGCAAACTGAATAAAGCACTGTATCAACTAAAGAAAGCTCCCAAAGCATGGTATGAGAGATTGTACAACTACCTGATACAGATTGGATTGTCAAGGACAAATGACACAAGCAATATATACATGAAATATGAAGAAGGTAAAGGAATCTTGTTGGCTAAGATTTTTGTAGATTATATTATATTTGGTGGACAAGATGCCTTGTGTAAGAAATTTTAAAATAAAATGCAAACTGAATTTGAAATGAGTATGCTAGGGGAGATCAAAATTTTTGTTGGTTTACAAGTATATCAGATGGAGAAAGGAATTTTCATCACCTAATCTAAATATGTTCATGAGATACTAAAAATCTTTGGTATGGAAGATTCAAGGCTAGTAAGTACTCCCATGGCTACTAGACAAAAGTTGTCTAAAAATGATGGTGTTGCAAAAGTAAACTGGACTTTGTATAGATCCATGATTGGAAAGCTATAGTATGTTTTACACAGTAGACCAGATATTGCTTTAGCTGTTGGGATTGTGGCAAGATTCTCTTCCAATCCTAAGGAAACTCACATGATGGTTTTCAAAAGGATAATGAGATATTTGAAAGGGATTGTTGACTATGGATTGTACTACAGGAAGCATGAAAAGTTTGAACTAAGAGTGTATACTGATTGTGATATTACTATCAGGATTTAACTATGTAGTTTTTTTGAGTCAAACTCATTGACCCATGATTCATGAGTAGTGGTTCACCGAACCCATCTCTCATGAGAATGAAATGGAACACTTAGCACTCATTGGATCTAGGTGATGCTCACAAAGGTGAAGCATCGGGACTTCCCAGGAGGTCACCCATCCCAATACTACTCCAGCTCAAGCGTGTATACTGATGCTGATTGGGCAGGAAATGTGGATGAAAAAAAGAGTACTAGTGGTGGAGCTTTCTTTCTTGGACAAAGATTAGTTTCCTAGACAAGCAAGAAACAAAATTGCATTTCCCAATCTATTGCTGAAGCCGAGTATGTGGCTATAGCAGTGAACTGTTCAAACCTGGTATGGATAAAGCAATTATTGGTAGTCATGAAAGAAGAGATCACCGAACCAATTGTCATCTACTATGACAACACAAATGCTATCAACATCTCTAAGAATCCAATGATGCACACAAAGACCAAACACATCGCCATCAAGTATCATTACTTGAGGGAACTGGTGCAAGATAAAGAGGTCTGAATGGAATATGTGAATACAAAGGAACAACTAGTAGACATATTCACTAAAGCTTTACCTAAAGAAGCTCATGAATATCTGAGAGGTCAAGTAGGGGTTATTTCCCTAACTGAGGCTACCTAGTCAAGCTAGGAGCACTGCATCAAATGTACTACAAAGAGTATCTGAAAAATTGATGCAAAGATAGGTCACACTTTAGGAGCAACCTAGAGTTATGAAAACTATAGCAAAGCCAAGAATCGGTCATAAGCAAAGATGACAGAGGGAGAAATACTATCACTAAACTAAAAAATGATATCTACATCTATAGGATGTATGTTTTAGTTGTTCCTTTGGCATTTTTGTCAAAGAGGGAGATGATCATAGATGAATACACATGGTGAGATTTCATGGAAGATCAAGTAAGAGGGAGAGATTTAGTGGACGGTCATACAAGCATGGATAATTGATTATGTATCAAAATGAAGCTAAGGATATTATAAATATTTATGATGGACAGATAAGTTTTGGATTGGTTGGTGATTCATGTGTTATTCATATGGTGTTTCCATCAATGACAAAGAGTGAGATTATTGGAAACTGCAATTGTAGAAATTGTTGTATTGTCATTGATGTCAAACCTTAACTGGTAAGATTGTTGCTATCTAAGAAAGTACTATATCTATTTGATTGTTGTGAAGGGGGATAGGCAAGGTTGGTAAAAATAGCACCTAAGAAAAGGTTGAGTTATCTTGATACTTCAATGAGTACTTGATTATGTGGGACAATGATAAGATAATGTATTGTTTATCTAAGTGAGAATAAAGACTAAACTAGTAGGCTTAACTGAGAAAAAGTGAAGAAATCTAGTTTAAGCTTAGTGATGTTAGTGTCGACCGAGCTAGTATATGTTGAGTAACTTCAGTGTTGACCGAACATCAATTAATTACTGAGGAAACATTTTATGAGGTGACTAAGCTTTCTAATGAAGACCGAGGAGTTGAACACTGTATTGTTCGAGCGTCAATAATTTACATTTGAGGAAGAATTCAGATTTCCAGTCGACATAGTTGAATTCTTGGATTATGTAAAATGTGTTGACTTTATTTATTGATTGTATGGAAGCATTTAATGCAATGTAAAATGTTTTATTGTAAATCTATTAAGAGATTTGAGATATTTCTAGAAGGATAGATGAAGAACATAAATTTGGAAGGATTCGATGAATCTGACATAGCCCTAAGATCTACGAAGGAGATTAAGCAGTAAAAGATGTATTGACCTAATTTGAGGAAGTATTAAGGAAACCTAAGCATGAGGTTTAAGAGAGAAGAGGATGTTGGAAGTGTTGTTGATGTTATTGACTATCTATGCAGAAAAGGCTGAAGGAGAAGTGTTGTGATTGCTTGAAGAGATTTCTGAGCAAATCAGTGATGAAGATGGAAAAGGTTCACAGTTAGTAAGCCAACATATGTATATAGAATTGGATCTGATATTTGCAAAGTGAGTTGTATGTTTTTCAGATCAATACTACTGTTACTTTCTAACCATTATATCAGTTAAAATCCTTTTAACAGAGGTTAACCTAACAATAATTTGTATAAATCCGGAACAAGGTTGCATTCTAATGGGATGTATGTAAGTCCTATAACAAGGTGCACTTTTAAAAAAGTGGTTTAAATCCTTTAACTAGGTCACACCTAATAGTGTGTTTGTAACCTTTGACAAGGTTGGATTTTCACAGACCTCACTTCAAAAGAGTGAAAATAATAGTAACATGTTACAAAGTGGTTTTTCCCAAATTGGGTTTCCACTATAAATCCTGGTGTTAATACTTGTGTGAATGTTTTGGTTTGAACATTTTTGTGTTTTACAAGTTAGATACTATTGGATAGTGAGCTACACTGTTATTTGTTTCTGTTATGCAATTAGTAATGACCAAGTAGCTGTTGGTTGTGTGATCTGATTTGTTGAAGAGTTTTAAAGTTTGTTTTATACATCTGGACCTGAGAATAACTAATTCACCCCCCCTCTTTGTTGTTCTAAATCATATTAACATACATTTCAAAGGTACTGTAAGCCACCCAACTCTTGGGACAAGAGCTTTCTTGAAGGTGGGGAGTATGGTGTACGGGCACCAAGGATCTACAAATGAAACATGAAGATCGTGAAGTCATTAAAGTCACCTATAGTGAATCAGAGGAAAAAGAAGAGAAAAGGGATTCTCAATTATGAGAATTACATAAATTATCATATTTTGGCTCCTATAATGGGTTGATGCCATGAAATGGCATTTGAATGTAAAGAATGAGTTACATCCTTGAAAGGATTAAATAATGTATCTTGGACCATTAGTGTCCCAATGTGCCTAGGAGGTTCTAGGAGGTTAGTTGAGTTTCAAATAAGTCTTCTAATTGTTGGAAACACTTTATAAATTTTAGTGATTAAATTTAATAAGTCTTAGTTCATTTTCATAGTTTAAAAATTCAAATATTTAAATGATAACGACTATTAGCCATTTAGGAGGGAAATGGGGTTTTTAATGTTAAATAACTTAAATAAACCCTCTAACCAACAAAAGAGGTTGAGGAAGTTGTGTTGAGGATTATTATATGTTTTGAAAGGCTTTGAAGGATTTTAGGCATGATTGTACCTTCAAATACAGTGGCTTAGACTGATTTTGTTAGTTTCTTCCTTTGTTTTGAAGAGTAACTTGTAATATATATCCTTTCCATGGACCCAAATGCCTAGGACCCATGGAAGGATGATTACTAACTATGTATTATAGTTTTCTAATGATCAAACTTGTAGATAATTGAAGGAATAAAGTGATCATTGGCTGTAATAGTGAGTTTCTTAATGAAATTGATAGCTATGGTATAGCAGTGGGAGATCGGGTTGAACAATATAGTGTTGTTATGATTTGGATAGTCTTATATTGGCATATGAATGGTGAATCAATCACCAATTAGGAAAAGAAGTGTGTGGAAGGCTGAGATTGGAGAAACCCTCAAATCAAGGGTTTGAAGCCACCAAATTGGGGCTTTTGATGTTCCAAATGTTTTAGGTCTAATCCCTCTGAGGATTAGGGTTTTTGAGTCATTTGATGACAATGTCAAAGAGCTGAGACCTTGGAGACATTTCTATGTGGTAGTTGCTTTGTAACATCACCAAATTCCTAATGTATTTGCAAGGGTACAAGCAGAGTACTCTAAGTTGGTCCAAAGTACCAATACATGAATTTGAGATATGTTTTCATATGGCCAAAAGGGTGTCTGAATATGTAATTTTTTCTTCTAGTGTTTTGGAGAAGTGTGTAGTTTCAAGACCAAAAATGTCTCTGCAGTGCTACAAGGTTGGTTCATTAGGCCTTTAGGCTAGTTTGAAGACATTTAGCCATTGGGAGTAAAGGGTAAGTCTAGAAACCTTGAAACCACTTTAGTCTATCATCATATACCTCAAGTAAATCAAATCCATCATTGGATTGCATTGGGAAGAGTCTTGGTTAAGTTGAGTATCTTGAAGCCATTAGGCACTTAGAAGAAGTTGTTGGTGTGTAAGCCAAATTTGTGAATCTTACCTTGTTTATCAGTCCACCACCCTTTCCTTAGAATCATAGATGACATTTTGATATTCAGTAAGACCAGAGAAGAACATTTGTTGCATGTTGAACAATTGTTGTAGAGATTGAAAGAAGAAAAGTTGTTGATAAACCAAAAAAAGTATGCCTTTGTGAAAGAAGAGATTGTGTAATTGGGATTTGTGATTTCAGCTGATGGTTTAAAAATGGATCCTAAAAAGGTTGAAGCTATTTTGAATTGGCCTACACCTGAGAATTCTTGTGAGGTAAGATCATTTCATAGTTCAACAAGTTTTTACTGAAATTTCATTAGGAATTTCAGTTCAATTTGTAATGCTATGCCTGAGACTATCAAAGGAGATAAAAGAGAATTCAAGTGGACACATGGAGCTGATAAAGGTTTTGAAACTTTGAAGTAGAAGGTTTCTAAATTTCCTATGTTAGCATTGCCTGATTTCAACAAGGTATTTCAAGTTGAATGTGATGCAAGTGGTAGCATAATAGGAGCTATTTTGAGTCAAGAAGGTAAACCTGTTGCTTTCTTTAGTGAAAAGTTGAATGATGCAAAAAGGAAATATTTTGTGTATGATCAGGAATTCTATGCTATTGTTCAAGCCTTGAAGAAATGGAGACATTATTTGATACCGAGTGAATTTGTGTTGTATACTGATCATAAGGCTTTACAGTATTTGGGTAGTCAAAATAAGTTGAATCAGAGACATATGAAATGGGTTGAATATTTTCAAAGTTATACATTTGTGATAAAACATAAGAATAGAGTCACTAACAAATTCATTGATGCATTAGGTAGAAGAAGATCTTTGATGACTGAGATGAGAATTGAAGTTCTTGGTTTTGATGACATGAAAAGTTTGTATGAAACTTATCCTAATTTTTTTGAGTCATGGAGGAAGTGGAGAGCACCTATTCAAGATCAATCAAGTACTAAATGAGAAGACTATTTCATTCAAGAAGGTATGTTGTTTAAAGGTATTTAGTTGTGTATACCGAGAGGATCAATGAGAACTAATTTGATAAAGGAGAAACATAGTAGTGGTTTGGCTGGACATTTTAGCATTGACAAGACATTGAATTTGCTTAAGGAGAAATTCTTTTGGCCATAGTTGTATAAGGATGTTCAAAAATTTGTGAAGAGTTATTGAATTTGTCAGAATACTAGATTGTATCTATGGATTTATGTTCCTGAAAAACCTTGGGTTGCTATCAATATGGATTTTGTTCTTGGCTTGATGATGATAGTAAGAGGTAATGATTCCATATTTGTTGTTGTAGATAGATTTTCTAAGATGGCACATTTTATACCTTGTAGGAAAACATTAGATGCAATGCATATAGTAGATCTTTTATTGAAGGAGATTGTTAGATTGTATGAATTACCAAGGAGTATCATCTCTAACCGAGATAGTAAATTTTTTGGATACTTTTGGAAGACTCTTTGGAGAAAGTTGGGCACCGAGTTGAGGTATAGTTCTACATTTCACCCGCAAACTGATGGACAAACATAGGTTGTTAATAGAAGTTTGGGTAATCTTTTGAGATGCTTAGTAGAAGATACACTGAGTAATTAGGATTCTATGTTGGCACAAGAAGAGTTTTCATACAATAATTTAGTGAATAGGAGTACTGGAAAAACACCTTTTGAGATTGTAAATGGCATACAATTTAGAGGTATATCAGATTTGAAGGATATTGTTGGTGAAGAAAAGAGAAGTGTTGAAGGAGTAAAGATTGTTGAGTTCATGAAGACATTGCATGAAGAAGTGAAACATAATTTGGGGAAAAATAATCAAAAATACAAAGACAGAGCAGATAAATCAAGAAGACATATGACTTTTGCTGTTGGTGATGAAGTAATGGTTCATTTGAAGAAAGGCATATTTCCTGTTGAAAATGAAGAAATTTGGTCCTTGCAGGATATTGAGGAGATTTGATAGTGGAAATGCTTATGATATTGAGTTACCTGATGACATGGATATATCACCTATAGTCAACATTACTAATTTGTATGAGTACCATGAATTATATGAAGAAATGACAATACCAAATGATTATCCTATGAGATAGATAGAAGAAGTTGAGCAGATTTTGGAGCATAGAGTTGCAAGAAGCACAAGAGGAAGACAATATATGGAATATCTAGTAAAGTGGAAGAATAGAACAATTGAAGAGAGTTCATGGATTTCAAAATCTAGGTTGGATTCAACTTGGGTTGTACTTGCTACATGATTTAGAAAATCATTTCAAAATAACCCCAGGTGTCTGATGTAGGAGCATCTCGTATCCTTCACAATCCTATGTCACCAAAAACAAGTTTGAGTTTTTTTGTGTTTCTTTATTCCTTCTTTGACCAAGTTAGCTTGGTAGTTGCTTAGTTTCCTTCTTTAACTGAGTTGGTCAGTTAATTCCCTGGCGCTCAGTTACCCTTTCCTGGTGCTTGGTTATCCTTGCTTGCCGAGTTGTTTCTTTTGGTTTCATGTTGAGGCCAACTTGTGCATTTAATTGTGGTCATGGATTTAATTTTGGTATCAATCATTAGGAAGTGTGTGGACCTAGATCTGGTTGTTCCTTCAGTTAATGATGGATCTGAAGGCTGACTTGTTTCGGTAGCCTCTTGTATATAATGTATTCGTTGGTTGTAGTTTAGGAGGTAGTTTTTAGTAGAAGTAAGGAGTTAGAAGATTGAAAGTAGTTCTGAATCCTTTCATGTTGGAGGACTGTTGTAATTGAATTGTAATATTTGGCCCTAACCAGTAAGGCCTTATAGCCTGGCATGTATGAATCTATTTGATGAAATATAAGGATCTGATCTGCATTCTCTCTCTCATTTGTTGTATTATTACTTATGTGTGTGATCTCTGCAAGGTGGATTTGGAATAGGGTGTACCATTGGCCCTCTTCCCAACCTACCTTGTGTCATTGTGGTATCTTGGACAAGTACCATGATGAAAACCTAACAAATGGGCCTCATGTGTAATTCCTCTCTCTTGCACTCTATACTTGGGGGAAAGTTCCATCCATCATATCCTCCATCTTTCTACCATTTATCTTACTTGCATTTGTATTCTATATTTCACCTTTTATCTTGACAAGGTTGAATATATCTATGAGCATTAAGTATCTTGACATGCATTATCCTATCTATTAGTCTATTCACTTGTTACTTTCATGCTACCCTATCATGACCTCGCTTATCCTGAATCCACCTTCATTATTCCTAAGAAGCCATCCCATAATCCCAAACCTTCAATCATAGCCTCCATCACCCCTTTATCATGATTGTGTGATCCTATCCACATTGATTCCTTGATCTTGATCCAAATAAAGAATAAAAGAAATGGAAAATATGTTATAGAAAGTCTCTTGATATGTCCACTCTTTTGGACCATTGTCATCACACGAGGTCATTATTCCATATTCTATCCAACACCACATCATTGGCCTATATTGAGATATTATTTCTTCCCTAGCGTGGATAATCTTGAGGAGATGGTCTTGTGGGTAACACACTTGCTTCATCCACCATTGCCTATTCATTGGTGTATCATCAATTTGAAAATATATCTTTCATGTCCTATACCTTGCTAGACATTGGGGGAAATTCAATGTGATCTTGTTTGAGAACTAGTGATCTCTAAAAATCTAAAAAATTGAAAATGTTCCTCAAATAATCAAAAAACATGAAAAATCTCTAAAAAAATCCAAAAACATCAAAAATCTCTAAAAATCCAAAAACATAAAAAATCTCTAAAAATCCAAAAAACATCAAAAATCTCTAAAAAAATAAAAATAAAATCTAAAAGTCCAAAAAAGTTGAAAATCTCTAAAAATCCAAAAAATAAATCGTAAAATCATAAAATCTTAAATAAACTCTCAAAATTTTCATTGTCCAACAAAGCATTATCATTGTTGAATCAAACTAGGGGGCACTAATCCAAATTCAATGAGCTTAGCAAAATAAACACAAGTTGGCTCAAAATTGTCTCATCAAAATTGAAAAATTGCTACACTTGAACTTATTGGTCAATATTACATTTCAAACATCCAAACACTTGATCTAGACAACAACATTTGACACATTAAACCTTCAAACAACAAATCAAATCAAAATCTAAAAGGCTAAACATAACTAAGGATCAAAGTGGATGAATTTTTTGAAATATGGATCTACAAACAAAAAGCAAAAATGTTCAAAGTGTTATTTAATTTTTGGAATGATGTCTTTTTAGAAAATTGATGAAGTTTGACTAGATGAGCAATGATGAAGACATGGTATTTTCTTGATTTATGCTTGAGTGCTTTCCATGTTGATTCATAGCAGTATGTGAATTTGTCTAAGAAATGATCATCAAAGAATCATCAAGGACATTTATATATGAAAGGGATCAAGTCTTTGTTTGTTTACTTGCAATATTAAAATCCGAGGAAAGAGGTATTCATATCATCATGGTTGAACTAGTGAGGGTTGTACCAATTTCATGTTCCAAAAGCTCGATGATGAAAATAAGCATCCAAATTCTGAATAGTGACATCTAGCTGTATCCATGTTAGATTAATTGTATATTAGCTTGCATGTGGATCCTTTTTCTCAAAATATGTAAGGAAAGATAAAGGGGATAAAGTTATTATCATCAAAGGACCATATCAAGATACATCAATATCAATATCCAAATAAATAAAGGAAATATACCTCAGTAAATGTGTATCAATGTATAATCAGAGTCCTGATCAACATCATCAATGTCTAAAGTATCCATCATAAAAAATCATGATTAATCTGATCATCAAAGGTACATCAACATCATCAAGATACAAGTACATATAAATCATGATCCATCAAATGATTCATGCTTCATCAAGGACATCATCAATATTCAATCATGTTGCTCAACTAGGGGCAACCTGACTCTATCCATCACTTATATTTATATCTGCACCGACACTAGTGGATGACTCTTCTCTTATACCAATCCTTAATTTTGCATCATGAGAACATCCAATCAACCCCATGTCATCAAAATATCTAACTAAGCATATTAAATCAAATATCAGCAAGTCAAATCATCCAATTGATCATCAAACATCAATCAAGTTATCCTATCATCAATTTTCTCATCTTGAGTGCATCAAATTTCCTAACTCTAGACCTCGAGGAAGGAAAATCAACTCATTTTGTCTCTCTAGATCGTGAGAGAGAAATATCAATCCATCAACCTACCTATCCTATCAGATTGACATCAACATCAACCAAGTAATTCTAACTAACATCAAATGATATCAAAACATCATCAACTTATCCACAATATCAACAACATTTTATCAATCAAAGCTCTTCTCATCAAATCCTCTCATGACCGAGGCATATCCAAATTTCTATATCGGGAAACAAATTGAAATTTCCCAATCTCAACCAAATCATCCAAAATAATTTTGATTCATTTCTTGAGGGGGCATGCAATGACATCATTATCAACTTAAATTGGAAAATGCAAAAAATAAATTCAAATTATTAGTGGGGCATCAAAATCAGTAAATTAGGTCAAAACGGGCATCGCATCAAAGTTCTATCATCAAAAAAACCATCAAGACTGTCAATTAATTAGGACATCATCAGAGAATATGTATCTATCATCAGTATCAAAATAAATCATCATAAAATCAGGAAACTACATCAGGATATTGGACAATCTTTGAACCAATGTGTTTCACACATCGATTCAAAGAGGGGCATTTGTAATCACCTAAAATTGGTCAAGATAAAATCAAGTGAGAAACTAAGGCAAAATTAAATCATTAATTGTAATCAAGCCAAAATACAACATTAATTGAAAATAAAAAAGCCAAATATATCAATTAAATCCAATAAATCAAGATAAATCAATTAATTATACAATTCATCTAATTAATTGTATAGTTCAATTAAAAATCTTAATCAACCCATTTAAGGGGTAAGCATGGCTAAGAAAATCAATTAAATTTAATTAATTAATTCCTATTTTCCCTCATCCACCACATGGGAGGAAAATACCTCAACCAATAGGAATTAAGGATTGGACTCACATGGATCAAGCCAAGATCAAATCTCAATCACTCATAAGGTGAGAGCATCTTGACCACTCATTTTGTCTCATTGTCCCAAACTTTGAGGATAAAGCATTAAAATTGTCCCCAATTTTGAAACTATGGACTTAAGCTTAACCTAATCATGATCAAATTTACTCCACCCCCTATGCTTGCAAAAATATATAAAAGCAAGGGTAAAATCAGGAGAATGGATCCACATATTTGAGAATTGCATCAAAGTTATTGAGAATTTCAGGTAGAAAGGTATTTTAGCATAATTTGAGCATTATTTTGAGTAAAATAGGCTTGAATTCTTTATCATTTAGCTTCATTCTCATTTTAAGGCTGTCAGTAATGGAAGCTTGCTAAGCGCTTAGTATTAGCATACTTAATTAGAGATCCATAGAGTGCTTATTGACTTTATTTGCATTAAATAGCTCACTAATTGTGGTAATTTAGTTTATTATTTTTAATTATCATCAAACTAACCCTATGAAGGTACTTTCCTAGTACACACCTGGTAACAACTTAACTTTGGAAGGTCTTGTTGGTAGACTTACTACTTTTGAGTTGTCAAATTTTAATAATTTCACTACTCGTAATATTGAATCTACATTCAAGTCGCAAATAGTTATTCAAAAGTTGAAGAAAGGAAAATAAAGATGTGTGAATAGTGACAATGGCAGTGACACTTCTTATGATGATCCTGATGATGTTGAGGCACTTATGGCTAGAAGGCTTCCAAGAGGAAAGGGAAAATTTAAAGCTAAACTTCCTATAATCTATTTTTCATATAATAAAGTTGGTCATTTTGCAACAAGATGTCCTGACAAGAATGATGAGGGTGAGAGAAGGGGAAAAAAAGTACAAAGAGAAAAGGGATAACAGAGATCAAAAAAGGTATAAGGAATACAAGGATAAAGGTAAGAAATCTTGTTATATTATTGAAGAAGAAACTAATAGTGAATATAGTGAGTCTGATGATTATGGTGTAGAAGTTGTTTATGTTGCTATGAAAGATGATTTTGATGAAGATGACAAAACTGTAATTATTTCATATGTGAGTAAAGGTGATAAATGGATAATTGATAGTGGTTTCTCACATCACATGACTGGTGATAAACATAAGTTTGAAACCTTAAATCATTACAAATGTAGTAGTGTTAAGTTTGGTAATGATGCACCATGTCTTGTGAATGGAAAAGGATCAATAAGATTCACTCATAAGATCATATGTGACAATGCTTATTGGTTTGAAGGGATTAACTATAACTTTTTTAGTGTTTCATAGTTGAATAATACTAGTTACCAAGTTGAGTTTCATCACAAAAAGGCTAAGATATTTGATGCCACTGGTGAACAAATTGGAAGTGGAGAATAGACAAGAGGTAATTTGTTCTATCTAGACCTATCTAAAGAAACATGTTTGTTAGCACAATTTGATGATGTGTGGTTATGGCATAAGAGGTTGTGTCATGTGAACTTTGATAATTTAGTAAGCATTAGTAAGATGAAAAGAGTTAGAAGATTAATGTCAATTGGGAAAAATGACAAAGTCTAGTTCCAAGAGAAAAACATATACTTCTGATGATATTTTGGAATTGGTTCATACTGATCTCAGTGGACCTATTGGTGTGCAAAGCTACTTTGGTGATAAATATTTCATTCTATTTGTTGATGACTACTCCAGAATGATGACTTTAATGTTTCTTAAGGAAAAATATGATTCCTTTCAGTTGTTTAAGTGGTATTTGACAAAAGTTGAGAAAGAAACAGGTAAAAACTTGAAATGTCTGAGATCTGACAAAGGAGGAGAGTTCATATCTAATGAGTTCAACATATTCTATAATGATAGAGGAATTAAGAGACAGATATCAACACCCAAGACCCCTCCACATAATGGTATTACAAAAAGGAGAAATAGATCAATCATGGATTGTGCTAGAACACTGATGATAGAGAAGAATGTTGCACAAAAGTACTAGAGAGAAAAGCTTAATATTATTCAACTATGAAACATTTTAGTCTTTGGAAGCAAATGTTCTATACTGAAGGACAATAGGAATGGAAAAATTGATGCTAAAAGTGATGAAGGCATATTCCTAGGTTATTGCACTAAGAGAAAAGCTTACAAGTTGAATTCTAACACTAAAAATTTTGTGGAAAGTGAAAATGTTAGAGTTGATGAATATGAAAAAAAGAATAAACTTGAATGCAAGCAGGAACCTGAAGATTACAGATCTTTCATATATGTGGAAGAAAGAGAGGCCAATAATTTATCTAAATTAAAGAAAAAATTTGTCGAGCAATCAGAAGAGGAAGAAGAGAATTTGCAAGATGAGCCTGAAGATCAAGAGCAAGAAGAAAGGAGACCAAAGCCTAAATTAGCACAGTATGTAAGAAGACATCATAAGCAAGATCCAATCATTGGCACAAAAGATTTAGGAGTCGTGACAAGAAGCAAGCTTCAAAACCAAACATGCTTATTATATGAGTTTGAGCCTAAAATAGTGAAATACGATTTGGCTAATGAAGATTGGATTCAAGCCATGAATAAGGAAATTGAGCAGATAGAAAAGAACAAAATCTAGACACTAGTGCCTAGACCAAAGGAAAGGAATGAACATATTGGAACAAAGTGGGTGTTCAGCAATAAGATAAATGAACATGGAGAAGTCACAAGGAACAAAGCTAGACTTGTATACAAAAGATATGCACAGGAAGAAGGCATTGACTATGGGGAGACATTTTCCAAAGTTGCTAGATTTGAAGGAGTTAGAACTCTACTTGCATATACAACTTAGAAAGGATTCAAAGTGTATCATATGGATGTCAAATCTTCATTTCTAAATGGAATGCTAGAAAAAGAAGTATACATTGAACAACCATAAGGATTTTTTGATCCAAGCAAAAGGAACATGGTTTGTAAAGTACACAAAGCATTGTATGGATTGAAACAAGCCTCTAGAGCATGATATGAGAGATTGCATAATTACTTGGTCAAAATTGGATTTACAAGGACAAATGACAACAACAATCTATATTTGAAGACTAAAAAAGGTAAAGAGATATTGTTACCTAAAATATTTGTTGATGATATCATATTCGGAGGACAAGATGCCCTATGCAAAACATTTACAAATGATATGAAAACTAAATTTGAGATGTCTATGTTTGGAGAGATCAAATTCTTTGTTGGTTTGCATGTTTATCAAATGAAGAAATGTGTCTACGTTACTCAATCTAAGTATATCAAGGATATACTATTTTTTTTTGGCATGGAGGACTCTAGACCAGTAAGTACACCCATGGCTACTAGACAAAAACTATCAAAGAATTATGATACAAAAGAAGTGAATCAAACCTTGTATAGGTCAATGATTGGAAAGCTACAATATGTTGTTCACATCAGACCAGATATTACATTAGCAGTTGGGATTGTTGCAAGATTTTCTACCAATCCAAAAGACAATCACATGATGGCAATGAAAAGGATACTAAAATATCTAAAAGGAACAGAGGATTATGGTTTGTACTATAAAACAATGAAAATTTTGAACTGAAAGTTTATACTGATGCAAATTGGGCAGGAAATGTGGATGATAGAAAGATTACAAGTGGTGGAACATTCTTTCTAGTAAAGAGATTAGTCTCTTGGACAAATAAGAAATGGAATTGCATTTCTCAATCTACAACAGAGGCTGAATATGTAGCAACAGTAGTTAATTGTTCAAACATAGTGTCGACCAAGAAATTATTGAAAGGTATGAAGGAAGAAATCATTGAGCTAGTTTTTTTTTTGTGATAACACAAGTGCTATCAATATATCAAAGAACCATGTGATGTGTTAGTGCTTAAATTTGTAGATGGTGAATATAAATCAAAAAATCTTGACACGTAACTCTTATGGTCCTAATAGATACATCTAACAACATTAAACACTGAGGTATTAAGGATTTGAGTCCTTCTTCACTTTGAGCTTCAGGCTCAGGTGGGTATACCTATTAGATTCAATTATTTAAAGAATCACAACTTCATCATCTACATACTTAACATAGATGTAAACATTTAATTCATTCAATATAAACTCAAGATAGACTATTATTTTATATCTATTGATGGTGAGAAATGTAATTTAAGTAATGACTAGTGCCAAATCCTAGGGCAGAAGAGTCAAAAGAATACATCTACAGAAAATCTCCCAAATCAAATACCCCCAAATACAAATTATCCTCTCATTGACATATATTATCATCAGATTCCTATACAAACTATGAATCCCTTGAAATATCCCTTAAGATTTACCCTTCCCTTGAAAGAAACTTAAGTTTAACCTCACTATCTACCTTGTAAATGATGTATCAAAGATTTCTTACAAATTTAATATACAAAGAACTCAAAATTCATACATGAAGATAACAAAATATGCAAAGAAGTTTTAGTATATTTTTATTGGTATTTTCTTGTATCAGTACATTCAAAGACCAGAATTGTTAGAATCAAAACACCAATGCAAAAATTCTCCTTACAATAAGTATTTCACCACCCTTTACAAAAATAGAAAACTTGCTATAAACACACTAGCCATCTTGGAATCCTCAAGGAAAGGATGCAACAAGCTTCGGATGACTAGGATAGTGACAGGAACTAAAAGACAAAATACATTACATCATGAATAGAAAAGGGAAATGAAGCCAGAAATCAATTCCAATCATAGTGAATCTTCATAGGTGGCACCTTCATCTGTAGATATTCAAAGTAACTGCTAAAAGTTGTTATGTGAATAAGGACCACCTACCGGCTAACATACATTATTTTTTTTATGGTAGTTACTCCCCCTATGCTCAAGGATTAGGTGCCATGTGTGACTCATTCTTCTTCCATTGCCTCTAAATAAATGGCAACTAGATTCTTTTTCTTGGGTTTTGTGCTTTTGTCCCATGCTGCAACTTCCTCCTTGGTAGGCTAGGTGTACACCTTCAAGCTCTGTAGAAAATTTACCTACTTATCCCATCTTGAATCATTTATGGCCTTGGTATCAACAACAAATCTGGTGCAATGATTCTCAACTTTAAAAATATCATCTAGAATACTGTTGAACCTACCCATGTCTAAGGTGTCATCATCATTAAGGAAGGCCTCCTACCTAGTCACCAACTGATCCACACCTGATTTCCACTCCTCAACATTCATGATGTTACCATCATCCTTATAAATTGGAGGAAAATATTTACTAAAATCAGGACTGAACATTTAAATCTTATTTTTTACCTTATTTGCCTTGCCCTTGAAAATGGCCCAAGTTGCACAGTTAAGCTCAATTTTCTCTCTCACTTCTCCAATTAATTTTGGGATGTCAGGTCGATGTGGCTACAACATTTAAAGTTTCTCAAAAAGGGCCCCTCTACCAGACCATATGTTAAACAAAGGCTCCAAAGTAGCCATAGCATCTTTTACACTTTCACTGGTCTTTTGCAACATAACATAAACTATGGACTAAATCCATCTTTCCCTTGATCACATCAAATCTATGTTGCAAGATGTTTGAGAGGGCTTTGAAGGATACATCTAGCTTATCTTTATCTAATTTTTCTACTACCACATCAGGTACCTCTGAACCTGGAAGCACTATAGCTTCAATTTCTAGGATTGGAGTAGGAGCTTCCATAGATGCCTCTTCAAGCTTAACCTTCATTTCTTCAAGTTCATCTTCAAGTGCCTTGATTTTCATAAGTCCCTTCTCTCTATCCTTTGCCAAACAATGTCCTCCTCAAATAGATTCCCACATCTATTGTATAACTAAGCAGTCTTGGCCTCATTTAGGTGAGAAAAATGAGTCACTTCTTTTCACACCTCAAGGTCACTAGTGTTCTGGACTATCCAGATGATCTTATTTCCTTCCATCTTCTCTTTAATACTAACAAGAGAAGGCTTCTGAGTCCTGGGGGAAAGAGACTACATTTCCAAAGCTTGAGACTAAGGGTCATAAACACACCCTCTTATCATTTCACCTATTTGGGCCTCATAAGATAAAGTGCCCTCTGGTTGCCTCCTTATCTGATCTATAAAGAATGCTGAGGTTAAATCCCATCCTAGCACCAATATCATTCCACTAGATTTAACCAATTTCCTAGCTTCATCAATAGAAATGGTTTCTAATTCAAGATCATATACAGTTAGGTTCTTCAAGGCTTCATCATTTGGATCAGTGCCTTCAGTCACTTGACTAGCTATCTCCTTTTGTTTCTTCCTTTATCTTTTCCCTTTTAAGGGATCTCCTTCCTCAAGTCTCTTCTTCTTCTAAGGAGGTTAAGGTGCATCCTCTATCTCAATGGCATCTTGTCCTTGATCATCAATAAGAGGTTCATTTTCTTGGGGAGGGCTATCATCTTCATATGAGTCATCACTGTCTTCCTTATACTCTAAAGAGGAGTAATCCTTTTTTACATCTAGCTTCTCCTCAAGCTGAGCTTCCAACTAATTGGATAGGTTTTCATACATCCCTATCATTCTATCAATTCTAGTCAGGTAGGGGAGGTCTTGGAAAAACACTCGAAAGGAAATTCTAGCCTTCTTGATTTGAGCTTCCAATTTAAAAAGGTCATAGAACTTGGTGAGCCTCCTTCCAATCCCACCTTCATACAGCATATTCCTAATCATATCCTCATCATCACATCCCTCATGGTCTTTAATAGAAATAATGTATGGGACAAGCAACTTCTTGGTGTTCTTTATGAAGTCCTTTGAATCCACATACCTGTATACATCAAAAGCCATCTTGAAATGATTTAGTCACATGCTGAGTTATGGAAATGCTCTCTTCCCAATTAGAAACCTTCACAATTTAAATTGTCAAGGAGTGAAAGTTCCCTTCCTATGCGGAGTCAGGTGCTCTTGGTTAGTCCATATCAATTTCCAAATGAATTCCAATAGGGAAACCCATGGTGGCACATATTTTAGAAGTATGTGAAGGGGCTATAGGAAACCATAGACTCTAATCAATGTATAAGTCTGACCCAGATAGAAATCACCCCAATTATGGTCCATTCACCATTTGTCAACAAATTGTTTAGGCCTAAGAAGCCTAAGCACTCTAATCAAAAGCCTTGTGATTTTTGTTCCCATTAAGTGTAGGATTTGATGGAATATCCACTTTTAAAAACCATGGAATTCATTCTCATTAGAGGAGTAATTCCACACTCTTAACCAAATTTGCATTAGATTTGGCTCTCCCTCCTTCATTTTTCTATGCCTCAGCATGTGTACATCCATATTATCAACATTTAAATACAGGATCATATGCATCAAAAGAGAGTAGTGCATGAATTTGATTGGATTCTTACCCTCTCTGATGCTCACTAGACCCTCATGCATTCTATCAATTACATATTGACTGTAATCATAATTTGTATCAGCATGAGAGTTTTGTATATCCAAGATCATCATCAACAGATCAGCTGGCAGTCATTCTTCATCTCCATCCACCCCCAAAACCCGACATAGTCCATATGCTATATATTTAATGTAAAAATGGAGAGCCTTAAACTCACAAGGAGCTTTCATGTGGCTAGGGAGAGAGGTAACATACTTACCAGTCCTAGGCATATGACGGGAAACTTGGGTTTTTACAAGCTCTACTTGGCTTGCATATATTTCCTTCTCCTTTCTTACGTCAATCTATGTGGATGACGAGGAATACAAGCTGAAATATTTCATAAAGGACCCCCTATCAAGAGTAACTAGGGCTGATTGGTCACTTTTCATAATTGTTTTAGACATAGGATCATAATTCCTAGCTAATTCGAACATAAGGTCAATATCTAGAAAAACATCAGGAACTATGAGCTTAGCCATGCCTAATGTCCATGCATTTCATATTGGGATTGGTCTAAAATGGTTATTATAGAAATAATTAAACAACATGAAACCATAGCAAGAAGTAGTATTTGGATCCCTACAATTTGACATATTAATAGTGAAGACTTCATAACCCACCTTCTTGTTTTGATTAGAACCCGGGAGCAACGTGATGAATTCTTCTAAAAATTTTGGCTTTTCCTTCTACTCATCTCCTTGTTGTAACACCACAATAAAAATAACCATAGTGCTAAAAGGAAACAACAACTAAAAGAAAACCATAACAAATTTTTTTTATTAAAGAATCTATTACAAGTTACAATAACTGAATGTCCCTAGGACAATCCACATCAATATCAATTAATTCATTGTCAATATACATTGTGATTTTCATTATAATACAAAGGTTGTTCCGTACAACAAAAATGTACATCATAATGGATAGTTATCTTAAAAGCTCAATACAATCAAGTAAATTGTCCAAACTACCTACCATTAAAAGATTGATCTTTCACAACCAAGAATCTACAAAACATTATCACAAGCACAAAAATAGACAATAGGGCTCAGCATATATATACATAAGAAACCTCCATGAGATACCTATAGTAGTGTTAGTACCATAATGTACATACATTAAAGTTTCCTTAAGCAAATGTAACATTATAACAATCACATGGATATAACATATCAGCATGATAAATGTAAGTAAACTCAAAATAAGAATTCAGAATGATGATGCACATATATACCTAGATGATTTATCACTGAAGAATCATGCTTCTACACCCATGGTTGTGCTCATGATGTATCTTATAGTGGAAGGTAATATGTTTAACCCATTAATAAACATAACAGCGCTCACAGCTAACTGTTATAATAGTTTAGAAATGTAACAGTACCTCAAGTTCCATACTTCATTCTAGATCATGCAAATCATAGACATAGGGGAGGCCAATTATCTTATTAATGTTAAAACCCAACCCAGTTAATTTTAAAGGTTATCACTTGTCCACTGAATTGGTTTCCCAATTTCAACCATCTCAATATGTGTTCATCATCTGAATTCT